>JAVQMF010000035.1:5000000-6250000 GCA_032878935.1 Erythrophleum fordii
TGGGCAGCCAATTAGAAGGAAGCAAACTAACAAAGAGGGAACATGACAATCTACTATATTTTCCTTTGCCAGTTTGGTAACATTGGATCTAAATATACTAATATCACTTTTTTCAATGGCCACTGACAATAGGTGAGCGTGAAAACAATAAGGTCACATTTGATAGAGTGAGAAAATTTTTAGGAGGATGAAAATGAAAATTGAAATAAGAATAGAATAGAATCCTAGAATTCTAAATTATGTTTGATATGATATGGAGAAAAATAAGAATGTTTTTCTATTTGTATGTTTGGTAGAGTGAAAACAATGCAAGAATGGAAAAAAGAGTTGCACAAATGATCATAATATTCCTAATGTAAAAAATATTAAAATATTCATTTTGTGTGTAAAATAATAAAATATTTATTTTTATTTTTTAATTAAATTTTTTTATTTTCCAATAATAGAAAAAATAATAAAATATATGTTTTTAATTTTTCAATTCAAAAAAATAATTTTAGAATTATCAATAATAAAAAATTGTACTGTTATGGAATTATTTTGCTGAGTGGACATTAGACATTTCACTTGCCATTCCATTGAAAAATTGCCCTTTCCATCAGATCTACGAAGGAAACTCCAGAATGGAAAGTCTTTCTTTAAGGAAACCCATACATGTCTACCAAACATGCCATAAGAAGAAAGATGGATGTGAAAAGTGTACTTGATCCTCAAAATCAAGCATTCTAAATATTAGATAAGAATTTAAGCATTTTCAATGATAATACATTTACGAGCTGTTTGGTACACAGAACGTTAGAAATGAAAATACAAATGGAAAAGAAAAAAAATAATTTTATAGATGGAAAATAACTTTAATACCTTTACTATAAAAAATTTATAAAAAAGAATAAATACTGTTCAATAATAATTACAAAGATATAATAGATATTTTTCAAAATTTTCATTTTCTCTTTCCCTTTCTCACCACTAACTAGGTTTCTTTCCCTGGTATTGTGGATGAATCTTGGATTATCAAATTAAAATATAAAAGTTGCAATTGGAGAAAATAATTGTAAAATTAAAATATATAAGTTGTGAATGGGAAAAATAACAATAACATAAATGGAAGCTCACACTGCACCTAGATAGCCTAATGGATGGCAATGGATCCAGTCAATTAGCAACGTTCAGTAAAAACACTCATTTCACACAAAAGGTCATTGACAACAATATAATACTCACATGATGATTTTGCATGGCAAGACAATCGGTGGTCAGCTTCTTTAACAGGTCTGGAGGAAATCTGCAGGAAAGAAGTGAATCTCAACTTGTACATCTTGTATCTGTACTGATTTATTAAAGGGCCTAGAAATTTAACACATGGACGATTAAAATCTTCAGAAACACAAATATCATGATAATTAAATCCGGTGCCCTCTGTAATGAAAGAGAAGCAATCATGCAATAATAATAGCCAACAAGTAAGACAGGGCAATGGCAATTTAAGTTTAAAGCCCAGCTTCCAACTTTATTAGATGTCCCTCAGGGGATCAAATCGCAGCTTCAGAAAATTAATCAATATTTGCAAGTGCAGAGACAAAATAAGCCAATTGCTGGATTAAAACCATGAATATGTAAATTATTTAGTTGATAATGCTTCCTAATTTCAAGATCCCATATCTGAATTCATAACAATTACATTGGACCATTCTTTAACTCTGCCATGTTGAGAGTAGTTCCACTGCTACTTTCAAATGAAGTTGTGAAGTTTAAATTGTCTATGAGGTCATTTGTTAACTAAAAAAATGAATAGTCAAATCCTTACTTTGGAGAGAGGATTTTAAATTCTCATTCATCTATATCACTTCAAAATTCCAAGCATTCATATAATTCTATTCATAATTTTAACCACTTTTATTCTACCAAATTTGAAGCCAAATCCCCTACAGTCATACGATTGCAAGGGATGCATTCAGCCCTTTGACAGATTTTTGGGTCCCAAATTATAGCAATAAAGAAAAAATTGTAATTGAGAGGTCAAAAGTTATAATTGTGAGGGAAAATTACACTTGAAAAGTTTTAACTGTGCCCCTATAAAAGTTTTTATCTCCATTCCTATAATTTGGGACCCAAAAAAAAGAAAGCCTAAAATAGGCTGAATCCTCCCCTGCAGTGGTCCATACGACTGGAGGGGATCCAGGTTTAATTTAAGTCTCATGCCTAAGAGAAAAAGCCATTCAAGTGAGTGCAAACTTTAGCAGAGTGATGATCAAAGTCAGGCAGTGTTTGAAATTTTACAAACTGAAATTATTTAGTTGAAAGATAATTACACAGACAAACTAGCTGTTAAACCCTTCAGCCTTCAGACTTCTCTAAAATCTCAATATGTCCTATGTATTACATTTTCTACAAATCTAAACTTATTTTCAACATTTTAACATTCATTTGACATCAAATTCTGAGAAAAGTTGACATGTGACAGCAATATATTATGTAGACATAAGTAAGTAGCAGATCCTGGGGTTGAATTCAGCATCCAAAACGCAAAAAGAAGAGATGACTTTGTTTGTGCAGATAACATTTATATATAAAAGAGCTCCACACCAAAAATCAACTTTAGATGAACTGAATGGCATTAGATTGTTTACCCTTGAAATACTGTTCCATCAATAGTTGCATTTTCGGTAAATTGAAGAGTACTTGCCTGATTTCTTGCACTAACTTCTTCAAGAATATTGTTATTCTATTATCAAGAAAAAGAACAGACATAGTTGTAATTAATAATAATAATAATAATACATTTTTAAATTCATTGTTAGAATTCAGAGGTTTAAACTATTCTAAACAGGTTATGAATGTTGTTAAAACATTTTATAGATGCAACAAATAAAGTTCAACAAGTTAATACAAGGGCTAATGTTTCTAATGTCATGTTAATTTGTGATGGAAGAAGGATTATTAACAGAAATGTTTACAAGATAACAAAAGAAGACAGCATATAGATTTTATTCATTCTAAGAAAACTTAGCAGAAGATGGATCGTTTGGCTACAATTCTTCTCATATTTGATTATTTCAAAAGTTTAAGTATAATATGTTACCCTGGCTTATAGGAGAGGATTTGACTTATCCACACAGGAATTTTTGTCTTCCGGAGAGCAATATTACAAACAAAATCATTAAAAGAAAAATAACAAAACCATAAGAAGGCAAATTTACCTCACTGACGATCATTGATATAAGTTCAAAACCTAAGCATGTGGCATATAATGGGAAATGGTCTCCACCATCATTTTTCTCTAAAACTTTCTGCAGCATAAACGCATACATTAGCATATTTTAAATCAAGCAAGAATGATTATGTAAGAAAAGCTAATTAGTAATAAGCGAAAAAAATTTTACCATCAAGTCAATAATACTAATTGTTTCATGCAATTTTCAATTTTCAGATTCCTAATTCAAGAAACATCACGATTACACACACACACACACACACACACACACATGGTAAGAGAATTTCCAACAAATGCAAGGAAGTTAGACATATTACAAATGTCTCCAAATGCTCATTTGTGAGAATTGGAAAAGGATAAGCATATACCTTAAAAATTCTTCCAATTGTCTCGAAATATAACCCACTATTAGCAGACCCACCAGTAAAGAGCACCCCATTCACTAAATCGAGCTTCTGCAGTGAGGGCAAGAATAGGTAGTCAAGTAAGCACCACAAACATGCCTTCATCGTAAGAAAACAATACGGACTATTGAATGTCATCTCTCCTCAGTACTCAGTAGTCACCTCATTATCTCCTTCCAATTACAAGAGAAATCTCATACTTATTAATATTCTTTTGCACTCTTTGCAATTTACTACTGCCACTACTACTATATACTTCCAGTCAAAACCTTCACAAAAATTCCAAGTAAAAAGTAAAAATCGGATGACCATTTAAATCAGGAAGCGATGAATCATGAGACCTTGAGAAGCTTTTCCGGAGGCTCGGTATAGATAAGGGGAATAACTCGAGCGCCGGCAGACTCAACGAATTTGACGTAGGAGGCGGCGATATAAGAAGCATCAGTGGCGTTGGTGAGGCGTCCGGAGGCTCCGTCGCCTGGGTGGCTGACAATTCCGATGACCGGCCGGTAGTAGAGACTGGGGTTTGGGTCGGGGCAAGTGGGAGACAATCGTTGGCTGGGCAGAAGAATCCCGGACTGAGCCTTAGCGGATCCAACGCATTTCAAGAGGGCAATCAGCATCGGAATCCAAAGGCAGCTCCGGAAGGTCGTAGTGGTGGCAGCGGAGGAGCACCGGACGGCGTCGTTCGCCATATCGGAGTGAATATTACACATTAGTCGATCATTCGACCATCCAAGCTTTTATGCTTGTCATTATTAACAATATTGATGAAGCTGCTTCTTTATTTATTTATTTTTTAAAAACAATTCAAGTGGGTCCTACAAGTGAATATTACACATTCCATATTTATTCATTTTTTAAATTAATTATCAATTCTCAATTTTAGAATGAAATTAAATTCTTGAGTGAAGACACTACAGCAACAATTTTTTCCTTCTTTTCATTATTCAACCATATTGGTGAGAATGTTACAGATGCAGTTGACAACGACGACGACAACGACGACGACGTGGATGTTACAGGTTTCAAAAGTGAAGGAATCTGATTGCAAGTGCCAGCTTAGGTTGATTAGCCTTTGCAACTAAGCAAAGTCATTGCCGAAGTCATGGTAAATAGACTTTAAAATTTTTTCTGATAATTAGAGTGCTTTCATGCCTTAAATTATTGATTAATGTTTTAATTGTTTGAGTTCATGCTCTAGCGTACAGGTGTAGATATCTTATAAACCAAACCCACCTTTTTTTTTTTTTGCGGGCCAAGAATTGATGACCTAGGACAACTTGTGTAGGATAGGAAAACATGTAAGATATCTTATAAACCAAGCCCACCATAACATAATCTTGCAACAATATTCCAAAATGATACATGCGACATCATGGTACAACAATAAATAATCTATTCCATCTACAAGCCATATTCAACCAGGCACTAAAATTGCAGGGTACAGCTTATAATGTCAGAACTTCAGCTAAGGCAAAAGTAGATCATAGAGCATCATACTGTTGGTACAGTGCCATATATCATACAGCATTATTGTACATAACGATTATGACATTTATTTGTAGCCACAATCACACAGTCACACCCACTGATATCTGTTGGTTGACCTCTCGAGCATTTAAGAATCATGATTATGTGAAGATATTAACTTCATCATATCCTTTCCTACAACAAGCATAAAACAATTTACATCAGTAAATTTATGTGCAAAGCCAAATAGTACCTACCTTCTTTGTGAAATGCGTTCTGAGCCTAGCCAGCGTTCCCACCATAAGTAGGACTGTAATTGTAAATGGGATTGTCCCGCACTTCTTGTGCATTTGGTCTGGTCGTAGATTTCCTAGCTTCACTGAATCCGTATGCATGAAAGAGAATACATGTTAATTTATCCATTAATAAAAAATAAGTGTTAGTTTACTAATTATAAAGTGTAGCTCAACCAATCCAAAAGCAGAAATGTTTGCAGAACCTTCACAAGTGACAACTAGTATCCCATCAAAATGGTTCAGGCAATATATATTCATATCAGTGTGAACAGAAAGTTAAATATAGATTTACATAATCTTTTATTATTTATAAGCTGGCTAGCACTCTATATAATTTATGAACAACCTCTTAATTTAATAATATATGATAAAGAGAAAACTTAGATGCAATTTTCAATTATTTGCTATTGTCTTATAAGAACATGAGACATGGTTATTTTTTACAGTTCAACATATATGATTAGTTTTTTCAAATCTATATATTATATTTTAATTGAAGAACTTAATGATATATATTTAAGAAATTATGTCTAAGTTTCGCCCCTGTGAGAAACATTAATAGGTTTATACTAGACAAGTTGAATGAGGTGCTGAAGATATTATCAAATTAGGAGTCCTGACCTGACCAAAAGTTTGCAGCATGTTGATTCACTAGAATGGCATCCTGTGTGTGTGGGATCCTTTGTGAGCCCCATTCGAAAGCATTTTTCTATGACATCATTTGTAAAGGAAGTTATGCAATTGAAATGGACTAATGTGAACAAAATCCTCTATTGATCATGCAAAGCCCGCTAATGGATCACCTCTGGATGCCATCGGAAGCCAGTCGGAGGGTAGTTCCGTGAGCGCACTATGGATACATATGTAAACCTAATACAGCAGCAACTGATGATATTAGAGTTCATCAAGAAGAAAAGCTGGTAACCAACTCATTTCCTACTCATCTTAATTTAAATTGTTTATATTAAATTTGAACAATTTAGATTTGATATTTTTAATTTTTATATTTTGATATTTTTTCATCTAAAAAGATATAAGATGTAAAATAAAAATAGTTTTTGTAATTGCTAATTTTAAAAATAATAATTTAAATTTAAAAAATTAAACAATAAAATATCAAATTTGGATTGTATAGATTTAATTTGAATATTCCAAATTTGAAGAAGTATCTACTCATCTTCAGAGGATTCAGATTTAGATGATAACAAGTCATGAATATGTATTAAAGCAAAAAAACTTTTTAATTGACAACGCATAATACCTTATTATCTTCATCCGTGCAAGTTGTCAAGACCTCGAAAAATCTAGATAATTTTTCATTATCTAGAAACCTTTTTGGGGATGTGCCATATTGTCATGTCCAATATCATATGCAAATTATATTCATGAATTTCAAAAATGTATATCTAATCGTTAAACCCGAGAACTTATATGTAGTTATTATAAAAATTTATTTGATGGGGAAGCTGAGATTAAGGCATGGGTTAAATGGTAATCCAAGAAACCTTCTCACTTTAGTGCCTGAGGTTTGAGTCTGTAAGGGTCCATTATTTTTTTGAAATCTTTGTTCCTTTTAGACCATTTTGTGCTCTATCGAAAATGTCCCTCATTAGTGTAGTGAATAGCTGGGCTTTTGGTAAATTCTTCTGGGCATCTTCAGTAGCACGTTTCTCCCACTTGCAACCATCCTTTCGGTCAGAAAATAGGGGCAAGAGATAGCTAGAAACATTTGCACCTTTTTCCTTCATTTACACTGCAACTTGCTCCTTTCTTGTTTTGATTTTCTGTATGCCATTTTCCTGTTGCAAATCGAGCTTGGTTAATCTATTTTGGGCAGGACATTTTTATGCAGAATGGTCTCCTTCTTGTGCAGAAATTCTAGCTTCTTGGTGGCTGGTAAGACACATTAATCTCCTCCCTCAAGCTTCCTTATTTTTCGGGCGTATTGAGTTCTCTTATGTTGCTTAAGAAAAACCTACTCTACATGCCTTTTCTTCCTCACATGATTCTCGTCTAAATGGTGCAGAACAAGAGAGTATTGGGCTTCCTCTTTAGTGCTCTTCTAATGGCTGGGGAATCAAGGAAGTGAACTACATTTCTTGGGTCTGAATTCAAGCTCTAGTTATATATGTATTCCTCCCTTATGGTGTTGTTTCTTCCATACTTATACCTCCACCCATGGTGCCCTATTGCCTTATGCTTTATGTGTGTGTGTATGCTACTATAGTGTGAGAAATTAGGGTGTTAATGGTTTAGTGCAATGGTTAGCTTGATTTTCTTAGATATAAGGCATACTTAGTGATCTTTTTTTTTTTAATGCAATTGTGACTAGAAGGAAGGTTAGAAATCATTAACTTAGTAAGTAATGTCTTTTTTGTTGAATTTACCACACTTGAATTGTCACACCCCGAAACAAGGGATAGACCGGCACAGAATATGAGAAGACCTCACACTTGTAAGCCTGACAGACACACAAATACTTGCTTAATAATGAAATGTGATCAATTTTTTTTTCATAAGTTCACTTTACCCATATTATAATCATAATTTCATAATTAGACAATAATAAAGCTCTGTTCTCTCTATCAACACACCAAACCATAAATGATAAAGCGATGATCTTACTTGTAATCTATAGAGTGAACTCCAAAGTACAAATATACATACAAAAAAATAATAGTCTATCAATATGAAACAAACTAACCACAAGTTCTTCACTAATAACTCTATCAAACTACACCAAAGGATCATTGGACACAACTTCCACTATCTGCAAAATTAATTAATAAGATGAGTTGCGGTACTCAATAAGTAAAAGATAAAGCCCAATAACTAAAAAAATGAGTGGGTACAAAGTTCTTTTAAAAACATTGTTTATATTGAGAGTTAATAAACATTCACGAATTCGTATCATATTAAATAATGATAAAAACAAAATAATTCACAAATAATATAAAATAACAATGCCAAAGTGCAAATAATTCCACATTTGTGTCAAGGTTAAAAAAAATATATTTCAAATGCAATTCTTACTATGAGGTCATTTAGCAAATTAGAATATGAAGCATCTAGTTAAAATCAAAATAGAACAAACACAAAATACATAGCTTGCGAAGGTAAGTAGCTACAGACGCAGAGCATGTAACTCGCGATAATCATAACAGATCCTCGTATGGTGGCCTACACACGGGGCTAACAACACTCTTACTAGCTGGGGTTCAGATTGAGGTGCATTAAGGCTAACAAATACTATTGTTAATTGCAGGATTTTGTACTAGATAGCTTCCCAAAGAAATCCAAATTCATGTATTCATATTTGCTGCATCAAAAACTAAATCACAAGCTTTTGATAAAAAACGAGCAGTTCTAGTAAGATTTGTAATATGAATACCTTTACGTTTTGCAGATATATAAGGTGCCATTCTAGGATTCCATTTCCTAGTACCATGGCCAAAATGAACTCCTGCTTCCATCATCTCTTCCAAAGTTATGTTCCAATATCTTTTTGTCAATTAAAATATATTAATAAATTTAAAATATATTAAAAAATAAAAAATAAAAAATATATTCTAAATAATTAGAAAATAATAATTATTTATTATTAAATTCTATTTCAATTAATAATATATAATAAATCGAATTTCTAATTTTATAACTCAAATAATTTAATAATTAGATTAGAGTAATTATATTACAATATTATTATATACAATATTCTTATACATTAAGATTTAATATGTATAATGTATAGATTTATACACTAAAATTCTAAAAAATTGGATTTTCAAAGTCAAACTTTTTAAGTAATTCTAAAGGCGGTCTTATATCACAATCTATTACTTAGAGTAGCATACAATTTCAACTTCAACTCAATAAAAATTTGTATTTTAACATAACAAATCCTAAAAGATTGGATATCCAAAATATTTGCATACATGGAGATACTCCTTAAAAAGCTTGTCCTAAAATCACATAGAAATAGGTAAGAAGTAAAGAAGTAAAAACTGAAGGAAAGTTAAAAATGTATCGAGCTTTATAATCTACTCACAGTGCTTATCAAATAATTATTGGTCTTTTGTCATCGAATCGTTGTTGCTCTTCCAACAATAAATGCAAAATATTTCTTAAGACATAGTCATAGCAATCCATTTAGTGTTTTTCTTTCAATGACCATATTTAGACACCTTCTTCCATTTTACTTGGTCAAATTACTTCATTTTAAGTTGTTATCTAATGATAATTGTAACTTAATTCCTAACCTCATTTAGTTAGACTCATCCTAGTTTAGATTCTACCTAAATTTGATTAAAATTTATCAAATTAAAAAAAGATTTTTTTTGTCTAAAACTTACCTCATTATTTATTATTCCCACATTAGCCTTGATTTATTATAAACTCTACTTACATTAATAATTAATTAATTACTTATTTTAGTTCCTATTTTCTACACTAGTTTAACTTAATTTCTTTCTCACATTATTTTTCAACAAGACACATAGGCATTTAAGTGGCTTACTAAGTACCTATTTATGCTCTAGGACCATAATGTTTTGTCCCACCATACGAGTTTGCTACAGGGCAGCAATTGCAAGGAAAAGGGAACAAAAGCATAGCTACCGAATGATAGGGAACTTCATTTACAAAGCAAGTAGAACGAATAAATAATTTACCTATCTCTCATCTTCCATCTATCACTTCACCTCCTTCAAGCTAAGCAACCATAACATGGGAAAGCAAAGGAATATAGGTTTTTGGCCAACCTATAAACAAGTGAAGCACAGCAAAAAGAAAAAAAAAAACAAAAAAAAAAAACAAAATAGTAGCATACACTAAAAGATGGAGGAGAATGACCCACACAAATCTGGCAAGGGAAAAATGAAGTAAGAAAGAGCATGACCACTTAGTTACAATTCTACTTTCAGATAGCAAAACAAAAAAAGAATAAAACTCAATCTAAAGCCTCAAGGGATAAAGCTGAACCAAATAGAAGGATGAAGGGGACAATTGGTTAACAAAAAATGGAAGTTGTTTTTTCTTAGGAGTTAGAAAATAGAGCAAATAACACCTTAACCTAAGACCATGGTGTGAAAAGAAAGCTTCCAAAAGTGCTCGATTTCCAGGTAAAAAATGAAAAGAAAGATGGAGCTTCAAGGCCACTATAGCTAACTGAACCCAAAGCATAATTTCAATGGTGTTGGAGAATCTGAGTTTCACAAAAAAAATAGAGGTAAGGAAGCTTCTTCACCAAATTAACAATAGTGAGTGGATGAAAAAAAAACTCCTTGAAATCTACAGTTTTGATGGGATGAAAGAGATGGGAAGAGGAGAAATTGAACTCCAAAAACCCTCAATACACACACAATATAAAAGAAGCAGTACCCAAAAGAAATGTGCAGGAGATGATATAAGGGGCACATGGAAGTCTTTGGGATACTTTTGTAATTTAGTCATTGTGGGACCAGTGGGTAAACATAGAAAAAGGTGGAGGCTAGAAGAAAATTCAAGAAAAGCTGCAATGAAGTCCTCTCAGCACCCTTGCAGACCCGTGAAGAAAAAGAAACAGAAATATATGAGACACAGTAAAATAAATGATCTCAATTAGTTTCCAACACATGCTATTGGAATTTTTTTTTTACTAGACTTATAATCCTTACAATTAGAATTTGTTCTTGATTCCTTAAAGATTTTACTTGTTCTTAGCATTGACATTTTAAATTAATTTAGTTAATGTTTAAAAATTAATTGTTAAACTCCCAAAATCATTAAATTCCAAGATAATTTAATTTACCTATTTTTTTTATTTTGTATATTAACTCATTATTATTATTATTATTGTTATTTTTTTTTTTACCTCTCTATTGTAATTCTCTTATTGTTACATGAATTCAAAAGCATTTTGGGTTGATTTCCTTTAGTGGTTGTTGGGTGAAATGACTATTTAAAGTTTTGAAATTTACTTAGGAAAACTACCTAAAAACTTTACGAATTTGCATGGACACCATAATTAAGTCATTAGATTTAACTTGGTAGGCAGATTACCATTCAAGTAGTGAAGTTGAATTGGTAATAAGACTATATCTTGCTAGATAGCGGAAATGGAAATGAAAGGACTCATAAATTAAGTTGTGTGGGTTAATAGTGGTTAAAGAAAATGGATAGCATATAAAGTGTTGAAATTGTAACTTACGTGATTAGAGTTGTATTGGTGTTGTGGAAAGGACCTAATTAATTATTATATCCAAGAATTTAGTTACGTTTGAGTAAAGGTGATAAATTTCATGATTGACCATTGAAGTTCTTCAATATTGAGATTTTGTAAATTGGTGTATCAAGTATTCGGGGAAGTAAGCAGAACTAAAGAATTAATGGAGAATATAAGAGGGATCTTTTTGGTGTCATCTTAAAAGGTAAGTAAATAATGCTAGCTATATATTTTATTTCAAATTTTATGGTTAAATATTTCTTAATTAACATATTTACTTTATTAAATGAGTTTATGATTATTTGCACATTTGAATGTTTATTAAGTATTTCTGGACATTGAGAATATATATATTGATGATGAAAGTCCCCTCTGTTAATTATGAAAGTCCTAAATTCTACTTTTGATTTCTTGACAAAAATAGGAATATTTAATGATGTATGTTGTTACTTGTTGAGATTGTAAGTATACATAAATAAGAATTTGATTTACTCTGAGTACATATTTTTGAGATAGTTTCTTGTAGGAGCCATTTGTTTTAGAACCTTACAGCTAACTGCAGTAATGGTTAGTTGCGGTGCAGTGATATATAGCTCAACTAGCAAGGGTGTTGCTATTCCCGTGTGGTTGGCTACCATATGCGAATTTATTCTAATTTTCATGAGTAGGTTACTTAATGTTTGTGTTACTTATCCTCGCCAGCTGTGTGCTTTTCGTCTAGCCCAGTTGGTACCAATTTGATACTTCCCACTGCATTTGATGAATGATTTTATTGGGAGAATTTTTTTTAACATTGCTTTTAAAGTTTCAATTGTTGAATTGCGATTTTGAATAAGACTTTAATGTGAAAATGTTCTTATATCATATAGTTAACCTTTTTAACTCACAGAGCATTTGACTCCTTCCTTTTTTTATTTATTTCAGATAGTAAGATTGAACTTGATCTCTTTTCAGTAATTTAGAATTCATCATTTTTCTTTATTCTTGGTGAGCCCTGCATCTGTCATGTGGGTATATTTTGATAATTGCATGAAATCTATATCTTTGTTTTGTAGTATGTTGTATGTTGCTCCACTAAGTCGTAGACAGGATCCCTCGCCGTTATTAATTGATGCATAATGTGTTATGTTAAGAGTACAACTCTTCCTTGTTGTAATTGTTTTGCCAGTTGATTTGTAAAAATTTTAAGGAAAACTCTGCCAAAATTTCTATAAAAACCACATGTAATTAGTTACGACTATTGCAAGTATGAATTATAATATTCAAAATAGGTTTAATAGCTAGCATTAAGTAATAATGTATCTTATTTTGTTAGGCATATAAAAGGAAAAGTTCATTCACCTTCCATGCCAGTCATACCCTTGATTTTAGGGTGTGACACTAATGAACTTGGCTAAACTATTTTCTATTTTGATAGATAAATTTGACGACTACAACTAAGAAACATAAAGAATCTAGATAACTTGAAAATGGTAAACATGCCATGAACTATCCTATCTTCAGGAGACTCCACCTAACAAATGTAGATAAATTTAAATACTAATGCTATTATAAAACTTTCCATGCACTTTCAGAATATTAGCAAGCATGTTAGGCAGAACAATCAAGTATTCTAAATATTAGACAAGAATTTAAGCATTTTCAATGGTAATACTCAATTTCTCTCTCCCTAGTATTGTGGATGAGTCTTTGATTATAACATTAAAATATCAGTTGCAAATAAACATAGTAAGAACAATTTATATGGAAGGTCACCCGCAATTTGTGAAATTCAATAAAAATACTCATTCTACACAAAAGTCATTGATAGCAATATACTACTCTCATGATGATTTTGCATGACAAGACAATTGGTGCTTAGCTTCTTTAACAAGTCTAGAAGAAACCTACAAAAAAGAAGTGACCATCAATTTGCACATCTCATATCTATGACTGATAACCAACTTTAAAAAAGAGCCATGAAAATATCATTAGACATTAGACATGCAAATATCATTACAACTTAATTCTATGTCTTCTATAATGAAAGAGAAGCAATAATAATAGTCAACAAAGAAAATAGGTCAGTGGCAACTAAAGTTCAAAGTTGAGCTTCTAGAAAATTAACCAAAACTACAAGCAGAGAAACAAAATGAGCCAAGTGTTCTCAATTTTACAGTAAAATAGGAAATAACGCATGATAAATGACAAAATCCAAGTTGCATATTTGTTAATGGGGTTGATGAAAAAATGGACAAAAGGGCTTAAATCTTGAAGGGTTAATAGTTGAGGGGGTGTTTACAAATGGCTCAAAGTTGATGAGAGATACTTGCATGTTTCTCTAATAACTTTAACCAGTTTCATCATATCAAATTTGATAGATAACATCTTAAGAGAACAAGTCAAGAAGTCTTGAAATTTACAAACTTAATTAATTAACAGAGACTAATTATCTAGACAAACTAGTACTTAAATCCTTCAAAGTGTCTTATGTATTATATTTTCTGCTTTGCATGGATTCTAAGCTTTTACCTTAAATATTTTAACACTCATTCGACATGAAATTATGAGAAAAGTTGACTTGCAATAACAACATTGCATTATGTAGACATATGTAAGTAGCAATTCTTGGGGTTCAATTAGTATCCAAAACATTAAAAGAAGAAAAGATTATGCTGATTAACGTTTATAGAATAGAACTTCATACTAGAAAAATAATTAACTAAGAGTTTAAGAAAAATATTTTAGTAGATTGTTTACCTTTGGAATATAGATCCATGCAAAAAGTTAGTTGCATTGAGTTTGATTGAAATAAGACTTAAGCATTATTGAAAGCTTTGAATGGTAAGATTAGGTTTAAAGGGTATTGTTTCAATCTTAAGACTTGCATTTTAGGATGCCATTTTTATTTTGTTTCAAGTTTAGTTTGAAGATCAAAGCTCTGATACCATAAAAGGGATAAAAAAAAGGAAGAATATTTTATTTTACCTTTGCTTGAATTACATTTAGATGTACATCTTCTACATATAAAATAATTAATGAAATATATAGATGATGACAAAATTATAACTATGTCTACTATTATTTGAAATTGTTATTATTTTGAAGCTGCAACCATCAAATGAGACATATGTGTGATGCATATCCTATTAGCAATAACATATCCATATATGCTCACATCTATTAATAACTATGTAGCATATCCATATTTGCAATGCATCTGCTTATATTTCAATCTTTAATAATATTTTTTCTATTTACACACCTTCTCAGGTTGGAGTCAGGTGGCTTATGAAGTCCTAACTTGTTTTGTAATGCTGTGAATGTAAGTCTAACAAAAGACTTGGTAAAAATATCAGCTAGTTAGGATGATGAAGGCGTAAAACAAGTGATAAGTGATCTTATGGCTACCTTTTCTTGAACAAAATAATAATCAAGTTCAATGTAATTAGTATGAGCATGGAATATTAGATTGATGGTCATATACAAAGCATTGATGTTGTTATAGAACAGTTGACTAGGATGTGAGATAAGGATCCCAATGTCACATAAAAGATAAGATATCTATACGAGCTTAGTTGTAGTAGTAGCTATAGCACAATACTCAATCTCAAAACTAAGCTAAGTTATGGTAGGTTAATTCTTAGAGCTCTAAAAGATACAACTTGCACAAAAAAAAAAAAAACACATAAGCCTATTTATACTCCTTCTTATTATTGGACAACTAACCTAATCATAATCTAAAAACCCATATAGAGTGATAAGATTTTGAGTAAGATAGTGAATACCAAAACTAATAGTACCCTTAAGATATCAAAAGATATATTTCATAGCCTTAAGATGAATTAGTTTTGGAGAGTGTGAATGTTGACATACCTTATTAATTGTATGCACTACATCTAGTCTAGTAAAGGTAAGATATTGCAACATTTCAACAAAGTGATGATATGTTGTTTTATTAACAGAATCATTATTAGATAGTGTTGGAGTTTCTTTATGAATCATTGGAATGGCAATGGATTTACAATCTAAACATTTGGCCCTGAGTAAGAAGGTCGTGAGCATATTTAGATTAAGACAAATAAAGACCACTTGAAGAGGCCTAATTTTAATGCCAAGGAAATAGTGCAAGTTACTTAAATTCTTGAGAGAGAATTCCTATCCCAATTGAGTGATTAAAGATTGAAGTGAGGTTGCATTGCTACCTTTAAGAAAAATGTCATCTACATACATCAAAAGTAGAGTAATATGGAATAAGAAATTTGCAAGGTAATCAAACCAAACTTAAATGGCTTGTTTAAGCTTATAAAGAGATCGTTGAAGCTTACATACAAACTCAGGATGTTGAGGATTAAAAAAGCCAGGAGGTTGCTCCATAAAGATAGTTTCTTTAAGATGCCTATAAAGAAAGATGTTTTTAACCTTCAGCTATTGTAGAGTCCACCATAATGATACTGCAAGAGCCAATACAAGTTTGATTATGGTGTGTTTGATAACAAGATTAAAGACCTCTTCAAAGTTAAGACTTAAAACTTGTGTAAAGCCTTAAGCAACAGGGTAAGCTTTATATCTATTGATTGATCCATCATCCTTGTACTTACTCTGATAAACCCATTTTAAGCCAATAATATTGATGTTACATGGTTGAGGAACTAGATATCGTGTATTATTAGAAAAAGCTTATAATTCTTCATGTAGAGTAGCCACCCAAAGTGGATCTTTAAGAGTAGTTTGTAGAGTTTTTAATTTTGGCAATGCAGTGCCTACATCATAAGCGTTAGAAAGTTGCAATTTTGAGAGATCATGTGCCTTACTTCAAGTGATCATCGAATGGTGATTAATTGGAGTAACTTTTGTTAAACTAGGGTTTAATGAATTGAATGCATTAGTGATATCTATAATAAGTTGTCCTGGCAGGCCATTTGGATCATAGTCAATCATTGTGTATTAGCCTGTGCATACAAGATGAAGTGTCCTTAAATAACTCCTTATCATCAGGTTGTGTAGATGCACCAATGTCATTAGTAGACTATGTAGTAGATGATGTTAATAAGTCTGCATCATTAACATTGTCATTATTTTTTATATGGGTGCATTTTGAAGGAGAATAACAACTAGTACTTACAACACTACTGCCTACTGTAATTGGTGCTCTTATCACAGAAGGTTAAGGCTCATGTCTATTCTTTGATGATGCGTCTAACCATTCCTTTGTAGAAGGGAATTCAATAAAGGACAAATTTAGTTGAATTTCTAGTTGCTACAATTTCCTATATGGAAAACAATTTTTGTTGAAGATAACATGATGAGAAATAAATATGTGCTTAGTTTGAGGTTTTAAACACTAATATCCTTTATATATAAGATTATAGCCAATAAAAACACATGGATATTTTTTTTGTGAGAACTTTTTGCCTTTCAAAGAGTGGCAAAATGATGGAAAGCATCGATGCCTAAATATTCTTAAACCATGATACATTAGTGGCTGACCAAAAGGTTTGGTATATGGACTAACATTCTTCAATGTTGATGATGGCAATCTATTTATTAAGTATATTGCTATTAGAAAAGAATCCAATCATAAAGATAAAGGCACATTCGCATGAAAAATCATTGTGAATGCAGTTTCAAAAATGTGGCGGTGTTTATGCTTTACAACACTGTTTTACTTAGGGGTTTTGGGACAAGAAACCTATAGTTGAACACCATGATTTTCTAAGTGATTAAGAAACTTCAGAGAATTAAACTCACCACCACCATCATATTAAAGGATCTTGATTCTTTTATCAAATTGGTTCTTGACCAATTTTTGAAACTTGATAAACAATCATAACAATCAAATTTCTTCTTTAGTGGGAAAAGCTAGATAAATTGTGAATAATCATAAATAAAATAAATAAAGCATAAAATCTAAAATTTTGTATAGAATTTAGAGGAGATAGTCCCCAAAGATCACAATGTGTTTTTGAATTTTTAAAAGGAAATTTACAACTTTTTCCCATTTGACAACTATTACAAACCAATAGAATTGTAATCCATGAAGTGATGTCTAAATTATTTCTTAAAGAAGATTATAACTTATGATTTGGATTCATTTATGCCAAATGAAAGAGATAGTACCATTTTTCCTTATTGCACTCAAGGCTTCTTCAAAATCCTTTAAGGTTGTCCCTTTTTATGCCTCCTCACTATCATCTTCATGCTTGTCCTTGATCACAAAATGAAATGGTGAGAACTCAATAGCACATTCTTTATCAGCAGTTAAGTTACCAATAGAAATCAAGTCCTTGGGTGAGCTCAAGAACAACTAAAACATCTTTTAATTCTAAGCTTCCAACTTTCATGTTTAAAGATGCATCTTTAGTATGTGAAATGGGAGGAACATCATCATTCCTTACAAACACAATGGTGTGTCCCTTATATGGCTTTACATGTGTTAACTAACCAACGTCATTCACCGTATGAGATGTTGCTCTCAAGTCCATGTAAAATGAAGGATCATTATATTCCTTTAAATATAGTATTGCTAAGGCTTCTGGAATTTCATCAATTTGATGAGTAATCAAGCCTATGCCAACACTCAATAGCACTATGATTAGCCTTTCCACAAATCTAACAAATAATTTTACTTGATCTTGTGCCAACAATTTGAATTTTCCTATTGTGGGTTTTGTTATCAACATTAGTTGTTATTGTGTTTTGATTATTCAAATTGAAATTTCTACCGTTAAATTGACTAGATGGCATATGGCTACTTCATCTTGAGGTGAAATTGCTATTACCATTGTTTCTATAAGTGCCATTATTGTTGCCATTACTTAAATCTCTAAGTAAACTCCATCCTCTTCCTCTTTGAACAAAGAATGCTTGAGTGTGTTCCACACAAACTTTTTCCTCTTTCTTTCGAACTTCTAGTGTATGCTCAAGCTGTTGTAAAGCCAGAACAAATTGATCCAAAGATGGGTAAGGTGGTTTTGTTAACATTGCCATGTGAAAATCTTGGTATTTATGATCGAGTCCTCTTGAAAATTGAAAAACCTTATCTAAATCAAATATAGATTTATCAATGGTAGCCAACATATCACATATTCCTTTGAACTTCTTTAAATACTCATTTAGAGTGAGTGATCTCTTTGTAATGGTCATTAGTAAGCTTTTTAGATTAGCTTCCTTTTCCACAATCGTTGGCAACATCTGCTCTTAAAGTGAATTCCATAATTTGTTGGCTGTGTTTGCACCAAAAGTCATGCTTAGAAGTTCCTCTTCCATGACTGAAAAGAGCTAGGCAACAAGTTACCCATCATTCATTCTCTAAGCATCAAATTGTGGATTCTTCTTTTCCATTAACTTTCTTGGTTGGTTTGTCACCATTCGGGATATGATGAGCAGCTTCAAGACTTTGAATAAGAGGAAGAATTTGTTAGCTCCATAGCAAAAAGTTGGTTGCATTAAGTTTGATTGAAATAAGACTTGAACACTGATGAAAGTTTTAATGGTAAGATTAGGTTTGGGGGTATTGTTTCAATCTCAAGGCTTTTATTTTGGAATGCCATTTTTTTTAAAGGTCAGTTTAAAGATCAAAGCTCTGATATTATAAAAGTGATTGATAAGAGAAAGAATATTTTATTTCACTTTTGCTTGAGTGACATTCAGACCTACATTTTCCATATATAAAATAATTGATGAAATATATATAATAACAAATGATAGATAATGACAAAATTATAAGTATACCTACTATTGTTTGAAACTGCTATTATTTTGAAATTGCAACCATTAGATGAGGCATATCCATGATGCATATCCTATTTGCAACAACATAACCATATCTGCTCATATCTATTAATAATCGTGCAACATATCCATATTCACAATGTAGCTACTGATATTTCAATTTTTAATAATATTTGCTCATTTAAACTATCTATGACCTTGAATTGCTGCACATTTTTAGTTTTCTCTAATTCTTAAAAAGCATTTCTCCATCACAGCTTGAAGGTGTTTTTTTTTTCTTTTTTTTTTTTCTCTCCTTTTTTCCTTTTTGGGGTTTGGTCAAACTTGAACATAATTTTTTCTTTTTCTTTGGACTGAATAATTGAAGGTAGTTGACATTGGTCCTTGGCAATTGTCATTTTTTTTTGGGCAAATGGTAATTAACAAAAACTCCATGCATCATGTGGGCTTCATTTATCTTTTCTTTTGCATCGTTACTTTTGTAGTCTGAAAATGAATGTTTGAGCCATTTGTAATATTTGTTATTTTTATCTTAATATGTTGAATTTGGAGAAGCATTTAAAATATTTATGTTAGATATATTAGTATTTAAGAAATTTCTTTTTTTTTTTCTTTTCTTTTTTGAAAGAGTATTCAAGATGTTTGATGATTACTTGTAAAATACTAAAGGGTGTGATTTGACAAGTGATTTTGAGGATAAAAATTTGCTCTGGTATTCTTACTTTAAAAAATAATAAAAAATAAAAAATAAAAAATAATTAATGATTATAAAGATATAATAAAATTACACACAATTGATAGAAATAAATTCTTTTTCACCAATTGAACCAAGCTTTCCCCTAGCATTTTTCCCTTACATAAAGTATCAATTCTTCATGTAGCTTATTTTGGTCTTGACAACTTCAATTGTTCGTACTAAGTATGAGCTAAATATTATGACATCCAATAATATAACAAGCACCGTAAGATATTAGTGTACTAAATGTTTACTTTTAAGACAAGAAATCATGTCCCAGGCCATCATATTCACACAGTCACAATTCCATACATACTTCATTATTATATCTATTATAAAAACAATGGCTGTGAGTAATTGTTTGGAGCTGTGAAAATGATACAGGAGTCTTTTAGGATATGTTTGAATGGAGATTAACAATAGAAGCAAGGAGAGTGTTCTATTGTCATTTTTTATTTATTTGGGAGTTTATTAATTTATAAGAAATGGGAGAATAATATAAGATTTTCAACTAATCTTACAAAACCCTTTAGAAATACTCACTTTTTTGTACGTAATGATGGCCCAATTTGAAAAAAAATTGAAAAAAAAGGTTTTCCAAAAAGAAGAGATGGTTAAAATATTTCTTCTAATGCAAGAGCATGGTATCTAAGTGGCATATTGTGAATTGATTATTTTATAAATATTTTTTTTGTAATTAGTTTAATGAGAACAGTTTCACTATATATTATTTATGGTCAGTGTTTTAACATTTATAAGCTTTTATATCACTTTAGTTTCTCAAAATTAACCTTGGTGTATTTATTGATTTACAAGCTGTAACCCTTATATATATATATATATATATATTGAAAGTAATGAAATGAGGGAAGAACATGATCTCCTGAAACTCTAAGCTAGTCTTCTTGCTAGTGTAAGTGATTCCACACTAGAAATCAAGTGTGTGGCTTGGTCGTATTGCGTGACATCCGCGATTATAGTAGCGTCGAACGACATCTATTACCTTTGGTTGAGACTGGCATCCGCTGCCCTTGGTTGAGGGGCATCTCAAACTATCTCCCTTTCTTGAAGAGGATCTTTGATCCTTGGTAGACCCTAACCCTAACTCACAAATCTTAGTCCCCTTTTGGGCTGCATATATATCATCTTCTATTAAAGTCATGAGGGGTGAAGATGAGATGCTCAAGTTACTTTAGATGGACGGAAAGCTGAAATCGTACTTATTATATTTTTATTTATCTTAATATGTTACAGAATAAGAGGTAACTCTCTTATTTAGATTCACACGTACCAAGCCAAAATTTGAGTAATCTAAATCCTCTGCAACTATTGCAAAAGATCAATTTTCTAACCAAACTAAACTAACACCTTCTGATGAAGCGAAAGCCCTCATCCAAAACGTGAAGCTAGGAATTAATGCCTTGCGCCCCTGATCTCTCTGTAAGACCACATCATAGGCCAAAACGTACGAAGTCGTCGAAATCAAAACTCCTTAAAAGCAAATCATCCACTTCATAATAAGATTCGAACTTAACAGAAGAAAACAGATCCAAGGTTGGGGATAACATTGTGATATGTTCATGTTGGGACACTTGGTTTTGTTCCAAATCGACAAGATCTTCCGGAATCTCTTCCTGATCATGCTCCTTCTTAGTTGAAGATAATGAGAAAAAGGGGTGGTGGTCTTGTTTACTTGGAAGGGTGCTGGTGTTATTGAAGTTAAGTAGTATGGAGGAGTCAGAAGGAGAAGCGGGATCGAAGGTCATTTGAGGGAGCAGCTGGTTTTTGCAAGTATGAAGACCAAAATAGGTGGTTCGGTATAAGGGAGGCTTCTCTTGTATTCTCTGCACCTGTTTCATCGCTGGGCAACCCTTATCGTGCTTGTGACTGCACCTGTAGTAGTTCCTACATCCATATATATTCACGCACGCGTAAAAATCAATCAATTCGATTCAGAAAGAGAGAAAGAGAAGAAATATCAAATATGCTGGTAGTTAAGCGGAAGAATGTTCCTCACCTTATGTATTTTGCATTCATTGTCATTTTTTGTCCATATTTTCTCCATGCATAGCCATCGTCAATCAGAATTGGGGAATCCTTTTCCCATGTTTGTATAGTTCTTCTGCAAAATATTTAGAAACCAAAAGTTCAATTACTTTTTTTTAATAGTATGATTAGAGGTGTTTTTGGGTTTTATCCAAGACTAAATTGTCTCTCTATACAATTTGAAGGCCAAGTTTGGAAGTTGAGAATAGAAGATAAAGAACTCAAACAAAATGAGGAGAGAAGAGAGGGATTAAATGATGGTTAATGATTTTTTTTCTTTTTCCCTGAGGAGGAGGACTTTAAAAAATTTTGAAAAGCTACTAAAAAATTGTTCATTATTCTCCCAACCTTATTTATAACTTTCAAACGAGAAAAATATTTCAATAAAATTTTTCTTTTTCCTTTTTCTATTTGTCCCCTCCTCCCCCCCCCCCCCCCACTTCTCTTTTTTTTTCTCTTTTTTTCCCAGTCATTAGAACATATCTACAAGGATAATCCAAAAATAGTATACTCAAAACGATAAAGAGAAATATAATCTCCTTAGCAAGCTTTCAACTAACTTCAAAGTATTTAATTTGAGGCTGCCAAAATCACAGGGGAGAAAGAAGATAGATCATAGAAGGTTTTAATTGATCAAAAAACAATCAAAGAACTTAAACGTTCGTTTAGAAGATTGAAAGTAATTTTCGTAGTCCTTACCTTCTCTTGTAACAGCCTCTTCGGTCTCTTTTGCTCAAGCTCTTGCAACTTACATCCAAATCCTGATCCTCGGATTTTTCGCAAATACTCCAAGCCGAGGAAGAATCTATGAAAGAGACATGATGGGAGTCAATGTCATCGTTGGTGTTCAAGAGCAAAAGGGTGTTTGTGAATGATCTAAGAATATTCTTCACAAGATCTTCAGCAAATGGACGGATAATTAATAAGGACTCTTCATCTCCCTTATCGGCTCCGTGACGAGCTAGTTGAAGCAACTGGTTGGCGAACTCACGCCCTCTCACAAGCTCCTCAATTATTGCCTTTTTGCCTTCTAAAGAAGGATGTTTCTCCATCCTTTCTGGCTTTTGGGATCGCTGTAGAATATCTAGAGAGTCTATGAAATAGTGAAATATTAAGACACTAACCCACTCGCGATTTTCAATTGCTATATATTGACCATTGAGAGTTTAGAGAAATATTCCTCAAGGGTGGGCATAAATGTGAGGCATTAATTTTAAAAGTAATTTACACTAATCTTGAATTTAATTAAATTATATTTGATGTTTCAAAAATATTATCTCGTTTTTCAAATATTTGATTTATATTAATTATTGATACCTCCTTTACTCTTTATCTTTTATAAACGAAGTTAATTTTTCGAACAAAATGCTTTCATTCTCCTATATCATTTTTCAAAACATTATATATATATATATATATTACCATCATTATTTGTTGTGTTTATGCCTGGAAGATGTATGATATACTTGCTTATTAAAATTTCTAACCAATGTGGGCATGATTTTAAGTTTAAATATGGGATAGCAATATTATTTCATTAAAAGCAACTAAATAATTTTATGTTTGAAAAAAAAAACACATATATTAAGAGAAATTTGTACAATATATATCAAATATTATATAATAATACAATACTTTTTAAAATAATAAGGGCATCAAGTTTTGTGAAAATCTGTTTTGATGTTTTTTTTATTTTAAAAATATTTTAACTCTTTTGATATTTGATTTAGATCACTAAAATTTCCTCTATTGCTTTTTTTTTTTTTTTTTAATTTACGTGGTTAACTTTTTGATACAATAGAGCAAGAAAGCACTATTCTGCTCCCTAATTTTCTAAAAGATTATTATTTTTTATATCCTTTTTTATTATGTTCATATCTATAAAATTTATGCTACTTGTTTATTAAAATATCTAGTCAAAGTCAGCATAACTATAATGTCAATCTTAAAAATAAAATTATGATTTTATTTTTAATATGATATTAAAAATAACAAAATAATTTTATTTAAAAAAAACGCTTATAACAAGAGACTTTTTTATAATATATATCATGTGCTAAGAAAATTAAATGATATTTTTAAAATAATAAAAGCATCAAGCTTTTAATAATAAGGTAACATATGAATAATTTTTTATGATTCAGTACTATATAATTAGATTCTTTTAAAAATATTTCGTCTGCATATTTATATTAAAAAAATTTGGTAGAAAACAATTAAAAATATTTTCTTAAACTCTCTTTATACCTCTAATGAGTCTTAATATATTAATTTATTTAAACTAGGTAATTACACAAATAAGTATATATGATCACCTTAATCCACGCGCGAACATCGTTGATGTTAAAGCACATCCAGTGAAGGTATGCCACGTAGCAGAAATAGAACTTGTAGTTTCTACGTAGGTTTCAGAGGGCAGACCTGAAGCTGTGTTTTCTCCCTGTAGATAAAGCGTGAGATCATAGGGCTTACTTCATGCTATGCCGTCAGCCATCTGAAAGGACGATTATGCCCTTTCTATGCCGTATTTAACAAGGTATAGTTATCTTTGGGATATAATAAAAAAAAATATAAAATATGTGTAGTTAAAAGTAGATAATATAAAAATAATTATTATATTTTTATTTTTATAAAAATAATTTGATAAATAAAATAATAAATATAAAAATATAATAAATATTACATAAATTTTGTAAATAAATTATGTTTATAATATTGTGAACCAAACAGAATCTTAAAAAATATGTAACAAATGATAAAAATTTCTCTATTCAATATTTAATTTTGGAAATTATTTAATTTTATATTTCTGATTTTATCTTTTTTTTCGTCTATAATTTGCGCATATATCTCATAAATGCAAAGTATCCTAATTGTAGACAGAGAGGATTTTGATCAATCAATTTCTTAAAAAAAATTATGATGTCAATTTTTTAAAAAGGATAATATATATTATATGAAATATATTTAAACTATAAACTTTATGTATATTCCACATGTAATAATTAATGGTGAGAGACGTGGATAACTTGGCAATTACTCTTTTCAAATATTTGTTAAATCTTACGAAAAAAATACAAAGGTAATGAAAAGGAACAGTGGCGGCTAGTACAGACAAGTGCCAGGTTGGTTAATGATTCAATGGTTACCTTATTTAAATTATGGTCCTATAATTAACATATAATTATTGATGTGCCTCTTCCATCAGAGTATTGCTACATTATTATCTGAAGTTTTAATAAAATAGTTTATGAAAATTTCGATGCAGCCAGCTAATAAGCTAAAAGCCTACATAACAGTGACACCATCCCCAATTTTTTTTTTTCCTTTTAATAGTGAGTTTGTTTTGAGGGAATGCGAGGGGAAGAGTTTGAGATTTATATAATTATTAAAAATATTTTATATAATTTTTAGGATATATTCAATGGTTGAGAACTTGAGTTTTCTGTAGTGCAACTTTTTATTGAGTTGGATTTTTATTTCTTTTCTTCCTTCCAAATTTTTTTTGTAACAAAAAAATTTAAATATAGCAATTTCACGTTTTTAAAAAAATGTTACCACTTTTTTTGTGCATTGGGTGAATAATAGTCAATACCCTCGTTTCTAGCACGTTTTTATTCTATGGGTAGGGCTTCTTGGTACTTACGTTATCGTTAATAAGGATTCCAGAAGAAAGGCTACTTGCCTGTTTTATATATTACTATCATTTATCATGACTAATAACAATATGATTACGACTCATTAAAACAAAATATATAATGGCAAGACTTTTCTAACCTTTAATTTTCATAAGTATTGATTTCGTTTTTTTTTTTTGGTGCTTTTGTTGTGATGACTTGGCCGAATGTTCAATTTTGGAAGGAGTAATTCAAATTATGGATATATATATATTTTTATTTAGACCCGGCCGCTAGTAGAATGAGATTCGATTTTTATATAATATATAAAATTATTTAGGTTATTTAAATAGTAATAAAAATTTCATATATATATATATATATATATCTCAATGAAAAAAATAAAATCTAGATATGTGGGTGAGACGAGGGATGAATATCTTATTTGATAATTCCATTTTAATCGTATCTTACAGTTTATTTTTCATTTAAAAATGAATTAATGGATAAAAAATATCAATTGACAGCTAAAATCCAAACATTGACAATTAAAAATAATTTTACTTGATAAAAGAAAATATTAAAGATTTTTCTTGTCATCTAATATGATATTATTTATTTTTAATTTAAAGAAACAATAAAATGGAAGAAAAATTATAGTATCATATGATATCATCGAGAATGTTGATCAGTGAGATGAGCGATTCAAATCTGGAATTTGCAGAAGGCTGAGCAGATAAAACCTTGGAAAAAAAAAAAAAAGGAAACAAGGTAATGTGGGCCAGTCAAGTTTAATTAAGGAGGAGTTTGATCCTCGTTATGAAGCTATTAAGGTAACAAAGACAATCGAATGATTTTTCCAAATTTGGATAATTAATTGATGATACCCATTTATTAGGATTGGTGGAGTGTCATTCTCAATTCGCCATCTTCAAGCGTCTGCTCTTCAATTTTGTGATGACATTTTGAATCTGAAAATATTATAAATTTGAGTTACAATATAATAGTTAATTATAAAATAATATTTTATAAAATAATTGCTTAAAATATTAACTTATTTATTAATTTTTAATAGCTCCTAAAAATAATTAATTTGATTTTTTGTATAATATAATAAATTTAATTATAAAAATAAGTCTATTAAAATAAACAAAATGTTGTTATATATTATTAACTCCTATTTATTCATATGATTTTATACATTTTTACTATGAGATTGATAATTAGTAGACTAATTTTAAGGTTAAAATGACTTACTTAAGAAAAAAATGTGCATAGCTTCTGTGGTGTGTATATATATATATATATATAGAGAGAGAGAGAGAGAGAGAGAGAGAGAGAGAGAGAGAGAGAGAGAGAACTTCATATTGAATGATGACAAGTTTTAGCTTAATTTTGTTTTAAACGAGAATTGATCATACTTTGATCACTTTTATAGTGTATAAATATAATAAACTTTAAGTTGGAGTTGTCTTGGAGCTTAAACTTTAGAAACCTATAGTTAGAATGCAACAAAAAGACCTATTTTAAGCAAAAAGAGTTCGTGCTTACTTCAAAATCTAAAGTTGCAATGTCGCTATTAACCTTTTCTAATGAACTAGCATTGCAATTTGGTAACTCAAAGTTTCAGCACTAGTTGGGAAAACATGAAACGACTATGTTTTTTCTTCTAATTTTGAAGGATTTTAAGAAAGAGTTTCAAGGGCTTGAAGGAGAGCTAACATTGCGTTTTTGAGGGTTGAAGGAGCTATGGAGTCAAGATGAAGGGAGAGGCTTGTGGGTTAAAGAGAAGACAAGATTACACCTATAGTTTTGTCTGCTTTTTCTATTTTTTTTGCATTTCTTTGATGTTGCTATTATATATTCTAGTTCTGATGATAATTTACTTTGTAATGATAGCTAAAATTTTGTATTTAGGATTATTATGAATATTTGTATGGATTAAAGCTTGTTTTCTCTTTTTTCTTGTGATTAATGGTGTACATATATATATATATATATATATATATATATATATATATATATATATATATATATATATATATATATATATATATATATATATATATATATATATATATATATATGTTTTTTTGACTCCTATTTTTATACTTTCTAGTTGATTGGCGACAATTGGAATGATATGATATTCTAGTTGAACTTGAAAAAGGGATAGTTGAATAAGGCCTGGAGTTGAGTTGTGCAAATACTTAAAACTTGTTAAGATGAATAAATGGTTTTGCCAATAAGATATGACTATCTTCATTGGTCTCACATAATTGAATTAGAGATTGTGCCATTAAATATTTGCTTCACTTTATTTCATAAGGGATTATGAAGTTAACTAAGAATATACTTATAGGAGATTCAAAAAAATGCTTATAGGTAAATTTGAACCTTATGGGAACAACATATATTACCCTTAATAGTAAGGTAAAGAGAGATAATTAGATTCATTATGAAATACTTGAGGGATTGATTATCCTAAATTCTTTCTCTCATTAATTAGCTGATAATCTAAATTTTGTTTTGTTTCCAAATTTTTCAAATTTAAATTGAATTTCATATACACTTGTAATTAATTTGCTTGATTTAAGTTAAGGTATACATTTTAATACTTGACACTTTTTGATTAATAAATACTCATGGGATGATACTTTTTTCACCTCTATACTACTGTCTTAATATGTATACTTGCCTGTGGATAATTATATTTTGAAAACAATGTATGTGTAGTAATATTTAATAATTATTTTATCATAACTAATGAATATGATGTTCTTGACTCATATATCATCACTCCTTTATCTTATGAAATACATAATATATTTTTTTAAAATAAAATATATATGATAGACCGAGTCATAATTTGATATATTATTAAAAGTCATGAACTAAAAATTCAATAAGCTTTTATGTGAAATAGACACCAATTTTAACTTACAATCATGTTTAATTTGCAAAAGTTGCCATTAATTAATACGTACTTTTTCATTTTAAGTATATTCTAGGAATTTCTTTTTTGCGTTTAATATATTAATTAGATGAATTATCATTGTGATCAAATGAGAATACATTAGAAAACCACAAAATAACTAATTTCAATTCATAATGAGTTCTATAATTTATGTTGACAGAATTGGATTAAATAATTAACAAAATGTTTAAATACACCGGATCAAGATGAGAATAGTGTGCCTTTAAAATTAATTTTAGAGAGAATAATAAAGTCTAATGTATCAATAATCAGACGTTAATATAATTAAGGTGAGAAAATGATTACATATTATAGAACTGTTTTGTTTAAAACAGAATTTTTTAAAAAATTCTTCTATATAAAAAAGTTTATTACTGCCCAATTATTATTATTATCAATGCCAAATATGTTCGAGTTTTTATGCGTTGTTAAGGATATATTGAAAACTAATCATTTTAAAAATATCTTGAGATCGCAAGTAATTTATATCATGGTATTTGTTATCATTGAATCACATTTAAAGCTTAATTGAGATCACAAAAATAGGTTTCTTTGTGCATCTGAAGGATCTAACGCATGACATTAGTGCAGTGTTGTTTCGTTGACAAGACCTTTATCGGATTTTTTAGGAGTTAGACTCCCTTGTTACTTCTTTTGTTTCTCTTCTGTACCAAAAATAACAATATCTGTCATTATTAAATCACATTTCATGATTTTTTAATGAATAAAATTAATATCAATACATGAATATATGGCGTATTTTGAGACTAGCGAATTGACCAGTCCATAATTATATATACTAAGGAACCAGACCCGTTTCTTAAAGACGTCTTTCCTATTATATGTGTGAAAACACGATGAAAGCATGCCTCAATTTCAAAATTTTATGTTGACACAAGACAGACTCTTTGAATAGGATTATTAATTTCTGAACGAAATTGACTGAACAGCTGAATTATTAGAACAAGGAAATTTTGTTTGATACTGACGAATTTTGTGACTTCTTCATATTGGTCGTTGTTGAAATCATTTTAAAATTTATTTTAAAGAAATTAGTAGAAAAACTTTAATAGATAGAATAAACTAATATGCATGTGAGTTTTGAGAATCTTATCTGACCTGTTCATGTGATAATCTAAAATTAATTTGGTATTTTGGAAGCCTATTCACATAAATCATCATCAACTGCATACAAACATCAATATAGTAATCTCCCTACCACATTATTTACAGATTCATATATCATGAAATTCATTTTTCTCTGTCATTGAATTTTTATTCAATATAGATTTCACTAAGAGAGATTCAAAATATGGAAGCATAATGATCATATACCTTCAGCCATAATATTTAATGCAAATTTTGAAAGCCCTTAATATAATCAACCAGAAATTCCAGCACCTATAATCACAATCAAAGAAGAAAGGAAACTATAAGTGATGTATTCAGATGTAGTTTTCTTTTAAGTGAGTGATTTTCGTGATGGTTTTTCAAAGAAAATCACTCTTATTGGGAATTCTCTCAAACCTAGTATGATTAGTAAAAAATAACATCGTATTTTTCTCATCAAAGATTGCAATGTATTTAATTGTTGAAAAAAAAAAAAACGATTGATCACTAATCCACTAACTCATTACTTGGTTTATCAGGCAAAACTGAGACCAAGATATGAGGACCACTAAATTAAAATATTTAAAATTTTAAAAATAAAATATGAAATATCTTAACTTATCTTTATTTTAAACAATATTAATTAAATTAAAAATATCCTAACATTCTTTCATTTGATTTGAATATGATTTGCTAGAAAGAACATTCATAAGTAAATTAAATACATAATACAAGAATTATATATGTAAGTCTTTTAAATAAATAAGTACTACCTTATATATATACATTATTTGTAATATGTCTTTAATTGCATGGAATATTAAACTTTTATGAATAAATCTTAAATGTTTATTTGAGTTCTAACTCATATATTTGTCAATCTCACAAAAATGTATACAAATATATAAAGACAACAAATCATAATTTAAAATTTTATTACTCTAAATACTTCAACTAAACCAAATATATAGTTCCATTTGAGGCACATGATTTTCAAATTTTTTTAGATGGTTTACTTTAGTTAAAGGATCAACAAATATTTCTTTCATTCAAGTGTGCTTTTATGATTACTTGATTAGCTTTAACATATTCTCTTAAAGCTAACTACTTGATATCAATATGTTTACTTTGACTTACACTTTTATTATTTTTAGCCAAAAAAATTATAATTTGTATTGTCATTGTGCATTTTAATAAACTTAGACTGAGCTTACAGTCTTAAGCTTAACAATGAAATTTTATAACCGTATATCCTATAAACTTGTTTAAAAATACAAAACAAACTTAGCATTTATAATGGAAGTAACTGTCAATGATTGTTTTGTACTTCTTTGACGGATAGCTCCCTTAGCTACTAGAAAAAATGCATTAAGATGTTGACTTCTTTCTATCAATACATTCTGTCAAGTTTGAGTCTAAATAACCACTAACTTTTAAATATAACTACTTTGTGGCTAGCACAAGTTGGGAGTATAAAATGAAAAAGGAAAAGGGGATTCATGCATATACATGTTTGGTTGGAGATTTTGGAATTCCATTCCCTTCATGTGGGAATGTCCATGCCCATTCCCCCATTTGTGTAAATGATGCATTCCATCCAAAAATGGATGGAATAAGCTACCATTCCATAGAATTAGGTGAAAAATGATTGAAAGGTCTTTCCTATAACTCAAATAACATTTTTTAAATAAAAATTAAAAATACAAATTTTATTATTTTTTTAAGAGTGGTACAATTTTTTTTTCAAACTACAAAAAATATTTTTTTTGTATTAAAGGCATTATGTTTATTTTTCAGCTTTCCTTTCTATTCATACATTATTTTTATCCAACTAAATATAATTATGAAATGATATTCTTATTCTTTTTCAAGTTATACCAAACATAATTATGAGTTATATGATTATATTTTATCAAAGCTTATTCCCATTCCTATTTCCATTTCACCCAAAAACTTTTCATTAACCAAACGTGATTCAAGTGGTGTTTGGTTGATAAGAATGGAGTGTGTGGGAATGAGAATGAGCCAAAACATTACTAAAAAATTAGAATTTTGCAATTGTTGTATAGCAGCGGTTCACAACCATTGCTAAAAACTAGGCACTATGACAATTGTTCCAACCACAATTTAATGACAATAGATGCCTCAATTGTTGTGGTTGAAGAAAACCACTGCGAAATTTCCCTTCTTCTTTGTGATGCAAAGCCACCTCCTTGATCTTCTTTGCCTGGCTATGCCAACCACCCTCAACACCTCTGCTGCTATCCTACCAGCTAAATCGCACTATCGCTATTTGTTTAGTTGCTTCATGTGGTTGGTTTGTTAGATTCGCTCGTTAGATCCATCGAGCCACTATTTTTAAGGTTTTTAACTCTAAGCTCTTCCATTTTTCAAGATCTACTAGAACTCAATCGATTATTTCACTTAGGCCCTGTTTAGTTTGGTGGAAATAAACGAAAAACGAAATAGATTCTGTCGTCAAATATGTTTGGTTACATGAATTAAGGATGAAAACAAAAAGTTTTAACACTATGTACTTTCTTTTGCTTTCGGGCCATATTTGCGTGGTATTTTTCAAATAGATTTATAATGATATTTTTATCTTTCTCATTTATGTGATATATTAAATTTTTATTTTTTAAATGGTTAGTTTATATTTGTTTTAAATTAAAAATTTTTTAGATATTACTTTTAATTATTATATAATATTTTATTAACAAAAATTAAGATTAAGACAAAAATTACGATTTTATCATTTTTTAATTAAAATATTATTATGTCATTAATTTTTAACTAATTATAAAGTCAAAATTTTATTTTACTATTTTTTAATTAATTAAAAATAAAAAAAATTAAAAATATTTAATATTAAAAATAATAATTTATATAATTTTTTTTTAAAAGCCATTGTGTTGCAATTGAAATTGTCCAATCAAATTTCAGTCAAAAACAAGTTCCAATTAACATCTAGTCATTGTTCACCAATTTACATCACAATACATATATATATATATATATATGTATATATTAATATTATATCTATAAATATATATTAACATGTAAATAATATTAGATTATTTAAATTTATAATTTATAATTATTTATTCTATGGACTAAAAAGCAAATAATATCACTTTTAAAAATAATAATAATAAATAAAAATATTTAAAAAATTATTATAAAACTAATTAATATATTATATCAATTCCCAATCAATCGAATGACATATATATATATATATATATAATGTGGCAATGCATTAGTAGATATACATATATGTGTGTGTTGGTGTTGGGGGGGGGAGTGCGTTGCTGCACACACATATACATATATATATATATATATATATATTATAATTTTTAATATATATATATATTAAAAAATATATAATATTATAATATATAATAATATATTATATATAATATATAAATATAATAAAAAAATTATTTCATATATTTATATATATTACATTTAAATCAATTAACATATATTAAAATATTATTTATAAAATTTTAAAATAAAATAATTATATTTATTATATTAAAATAATAATTTATAAACATTTTTTTAAAAATATAAAATTTAATTAATGGAAAGAATAAATTTTTTAAAATGTAAATTTTTATTCATGTATAAATTGAATTAAAATTATTTTACTATAAAACATAGTAATATATAAAAATATTTTGTTCAATAATTTTATTAAAAGACTTATTACAAAAAATAATATACATATCTATAATGTTATGTATGTGAGGTGGAAGAAAATCATTTTGACAAAGTATTTTAGTCTTTTTACTTTTATAACTTTTCATCTCGTTCTTATTTCATCTATCCATACATTTAAATACAAATATAATTTTTTTTCACTCATATCAAATATAAATTTTTCTATTACATTCCATTTATTTTTTTTTCATTAATAAATTTTTTATATAACAAACAAGGCCTTGAAGATCAATTTCATAAATTGTAGTGGCTTTTTTTTTTCCTTGGTTACCCCTTGATGGTTGCTGCGTTTGTTGGTACTTGGTTGGTTAGGAAACTTTTCTCCGTACTTCTATTTGGCAATTGGTGATAATATTAAACTGTGTCTTTCACGAATCGTAATGTAGCATTTCCTGTTTGATTAGCAGGTTACAACAATTAGATCGTATGTTTTCATACTCGGTTAGCTGCAAATTGATGAAGCTATCTTTGTTTAATAAACAACTCTTATTCAAAGTTCTATATTTATTTTGTTAGAATACATTGTTATTTTGCTATAATTAATATCTCTACTAATTAATAATAAAAAGTAATGTGTTTGATATAAATCTGTCATATTAGGGCTCTCATTCCTGATTGTTTCCTGGGTCCCGGATTGCACATAATATTCCTTGATATAAATTACTTTTAAAGGAAAAACACATTAATTTGTTTTGTTGAAAAGGGATATAGGTTTTCTGATTTTGTAATAAATAAAATTAATATCAATATGTGAATATGTGGCGTATTTTGAGACTAGCGCATTGACCAGTCCATAATTATATATACCAAGGAACCAGACCCGTTTCTTAAAGATGTGTTCCATATTATGTGTGTAAAAACATGATGAAAGCATGCCTCGGTTTCAAAATTTTATGTTGATACAAGACAAACTCTTTGAATAGGATTATTAATTACTGAACGAAATTGACTGAACAGCTGAATTGTTAGAACAAGAAAATTCTGTTTGATGCTGACGAATTTTGTGACTTCTTTATATTGGTCGTTGTTGGAATCATTTTAAAATTTATTTTAAAAAATTTTTAGATAAACTTTGGTAGATAGAATAAACTAATAAGCATGTGAGTTTTGAGAATCTTATTTGACTTGTTTATGTGATAATCTATAATTAATTTAACATTTTCAAAAGCCTATTCACATAAATCATCATGAATTGCATACAACCACAATACGGTGATCTCCCTACCACATTGTTTAAAGATTCACATATCAAGAAATTCACTTTTCTCTGTCACTGGATTTTTATTCCATCTAGATTTTACTACGAGAGATTCAAAAAAGGGAAGCATAATGACCACATACCTTCAGCTATAATATTTAATGCAAATTTTGAAAGCCCTTAATATAATCAACCAGAAATTCCCGCAACTATAGTCACAAGCATAGAAGAAAGGAAACAACGGGTGATAAATTCCAATGTAGTTTTCTTGCAAGTGGGTGATTTTAGTGATGGTCTTTCAAAAAAAAAAAAAACTCATATCGGGAATTCTCTCAAACTTAGTACAGTCAATCAAAAATAACATTGTATTCTTCTCATTGAAGACCGCGATGTATTGAATCATTCAAAAAATAACAACTGATCACTAACCCACTGAATCATTAAGTACTTTATCTAGCAAAAATGAAATCGAGGACCACTAAATTAAAATATTAAAATTTAAAAAACAAAATATGGAATATCCTACTTATCTTTATTTAAAACAAAATTAATTACATTAAAAATATTCTAACATTCTTTCACTTGATCCACATATGATTTGCCAAAAAGCATATTCATAAGTAAATTAAATACATACTATAAGAATTATATCGATAAATCTTGTAAATAAATAAATATTTCTTTTTATGCATTACTTGTAATATGTCTTTAACTTTATGAGGTATTAAACTTTCATGAATTAATCTTGAATGTTATTTAGGTTCTAATTCATATGTTTGTCAATCTCACAAAAATGTATACAAATATATAGAGATAATAAATCATAATTTGAAATTTCATTGCTCTATGTACATTAACTAAACCAAATATGGTCCTATCTGAGACATATGATCCTCAAACTTTTTTAGATGCATTACTTTAGTTAAAGGATCAACAAATATTTCTTTCATTCAAATATACTTTATGATCATCTAGTTAGCTTTAACACATTTTTTGAAGGCTAATTACTTGATATCGATGTATTTACTTCAACTTACACTTTTATTATTCTTACCTAAAAAAATTATAGTTGTATTGTCACAGTGCATTCTAAGAAACTTAGAGATTGAGCTCACAATTTTAAACTCAATAATGAAATTTTATAGCCATATATCTTATAAACTTGCCTAAAAATAAAAAAACAAACAGTTTTCATAATTGAGGTAACTATCAACAATTGTTTTGCACTTTTTTAAAAGATAGCAAGATAGCTCACTTAACTGCTAGGAAAAATGCATCAAGACGGTGACTTCCTTATGTTAACACATTCTGCCAAATTTGAGTTTGAATAACCAATAATCTCTAAATCTAATTACTTTGTGGTTGGTAAGAATCAGGGATATAAAATGGGAGAGGCAAAGGGAATTCACACATATGCATATTTGGTTGGAGATTCTAGGATTTCATTCCCTTCATTTGGGGAAATGGTATGGATGGAATGGGCTGCCATTCTATAGAATTAGGAGAAAAATGATTGAAATGTCTTTTTTATTATTAATAACTCAAATAATATTTTAAATAAAAATAAAAAATATATTATTTTTTTATTAAAAGTGGTAAAAAATATTTTGTCAAATTACAAAAAAATATTTTAATTTATTTATTTATTTTTGCATTAAAGGTATTATGATCATTCAGCTTTCTTTTCCATTTATACATTATTTTTGAGCAACTAAATATAATTATGGAATGACATTCTTATTGTTTTTCTTTTTTAGGTTATACCAAACATAATTATGAAGTATATGATTTAGTTTTATCAAAGCTCATTTCTATTCCTCTTCCTATTCCACCTAAAATTTTTCCATTAACTAACTGGGACTTAAGTGGTGTTTGGTTGATTGGAATGAAGTGTGTGGGAATGGGAATGAGCCAAAACACTACTAAAAAGATTGGAATTTTGCAATAGTTGTATAGCAACTATTAACGTCCTTAATTCCTAATTAAGTTAAGCGACAAAATTTGATTCTAAATTAATTGTAATTAATATATAAAATTAGATAATGGATTACCTAGATACAAAAATGCAGGAAAATTTAAACTTTTATACTAACAAATTATACTACAAGGGCCATATAAGAAGATTCATATTCATATGATAACATAATTCCTATTAAACCTAATTACCTTAATTGAAATACCTTTTAGAAGTAGTAAAATAAGTGCATGTTGAGCCACTAACCATTATTCATCATTAACATAAGGAAAACAAGTTCTAAGTGATGAAATATGGAATTCAGGATTCAAGTCGTGATTTAAAAACGTTGAGTTGCAACTTAAATGCCCTCTGAAAACTCTTAAAATTATATTTTAGCATATTTGTTTTGACTTGGAAAGCCTCCATTGTAGCTTAGCATGGGTTTGGATCAAATTTTCCATACAAACATGATTTGCATTGTAGCCAAAATCTACCTTAGATGAGTTACAAGATTTGTGTCATGGCTAAATTTGCTATTGGATCACTATTAGCTCATTTTGGTCATGATTTGAGAAAATTTGGTTGCAACTCAAATACCTACTAATCCTAACCTCTTAGATATATGAATTAACAAATTGTTAACACCTCAAACTTAATCTTAAGATCTTTCTATGGTAAAAAGGCAATGTTTTTAAAGGGTTTGCCTTCCTATAATCACCATCCAATCATCATATATAACTTAAGGATTTAAAAACTAACCAAACCAATCAAACTCCCACATGATGGCATTAGGACTCCTTTATGGCAGCAAATGGAAGTCAATAGTTTCAACTGACAACCTCAAATCCACAACACAACACTTAAATTCATCTAACTACTTTGAACAAATTTCAAATGACAAATTAAGCTTGTCTACCCCTCGAAGCTTTAACAAAACTCGAAATTCAAAATATGATTATGCCACACCATAAGATCATCCAAATAGGACTTATAATAGCAAAACATATTATGATAACATTCAAAGGATGGACCATTTCACATTCCATATGACCAAGGCATAGAAAGCAAATTTCTAATGCTTATACTCCATAATCTGAAACAAAACCAAATTTATACAAATATCAACATTGATATTTCACTATAGATGACAATAAATTATCATTTAACAATAACAAGGCTAATAGCAAAAGTAAGTATCATAACCACATTCATCATTCATACACACATATCAAGTCATAATTACTTAAGTGAAGTCATCATATGAAACATAATTTAAGGCCTAATCTTATGGGGTTCAACCCATGTTACAAAACATCAAAATACTTATGCTTAGCAATATATGAATGTAACATGATACTATACAAAGTTTAGCTTACAAAAATTAGCATTTATAACTAAACCAATTTGTTCAAGTGTAGAATCTCATACAAGATCTCAAGCTAGGAATTGTCATCTAATAGCTTCCCTTTATCAGAAGCAAAAGAACCTTCACCTGAAAATGTTATCCCATAATCGAGGTGAGATATAAATTTCAATAATTAAGAGAAATTCCATTTACATGTATAATTTGATTAGTATAATGCTTAACATAAAAGAGAGTAACAAGGAAAATTATGCAAATGCCTAGATAAACAAGTTTAATTACAAATGACTACCATTCCATAGTAGCAATCAAATACAACATGTTATTGGCTAAAAATAAAGAGAAGGGGCACAAGCACAACACAAACTCCCCATTAAGCATGATCACACTCAGTGCATTCTAAAGAGTATGATCATGACTCGATACACCATCACAGCAAAATGCATAAGTAGAATCATGATTATAGCTCTACATAAGGATACAATTATGGTCCAAAAATAACAAGTAGCCAAACTAATCATTTATCATAGAAGAATTTATGTGCAGCAAACATATGATGAGTATTAACATATACATGGAATTTAAAACCTCTAGTTATCTCACTTAAAAGACAACTCCTCAAAGGCTACCAACAAGTGCCAAGAGCACCCTAAGTGTTGTAAACATGCCAAAAATAGTTTTTAGTCATTATCCACCAAAATGGTTATGTACCCATTCATGCAAAGCATTATAAATTACTTAGAAAACACTTACCAATATTTTTAATAGATTAAATGAATTGAATGGAGCCCCATAAACCAAGGAACACCAATGGGTCACCACCACACTTGCATTTTTGCACATAGAAATAGCTATATACCAAAATTAGTCACTAAAGTAAAATGTTAGCATATTAACACTAACAAATGATAAGAAATACTTACCCAACACTAATATTAACGTCTAATGTCGAATTCCAAGCAAGAATGCACCAAAAACTCAAATGTTCTACCCCTAGGTTTTCATGAAAATATTCCAAATAAAAAAGCAATTAGACCAAAATGAAAAAAAAAAAAGATGAGAGGAACAACTTTTATATAATTTACCTTGGCTAAATCTTTTTCGAGATAAGCAATCAAGGCCACAAAGCTAAAAACCTTAGTACTTCTTCCTCTTATGCATTCTACTCCTTTAATATGACTATCCAAAATGTTTTCAACTTAATTAATAAAGGGTGCAGCATTTCTTTTAGGATTTAGTGGATGTGTGGTTGACTTAGAGATATTTTTGTCTAATTAAGTTCATATTTAAGTATTAAGCCATGGTTTGATAAGTTCAAAAAAGCTAAGTTTCCATTATAACTTAATTTGGCTTCTAAAAATTATTTTTAGCAAAATCAAACTAACTATTAAGCTTTAATTTAATTTTTCAACTCTATTAATTGATTTCTCCTAATTTAAATTCTACAATTAAATTTATTTTTTAATCAAAAATTGCCAACTAATTATTATTTATCTAAAAAATGCCTAAATAATTATTTTTCTTAAAAAATTATTTTTTTATCATTTTTCTTAATTTTTATAATAATTGCTTATTTTCTCAAATCAAAATCTTTAATTTTCACAATTTTACTTAACAAATTTTGGGATATTACAGCAGTGGCTCACAATTGTTGCTAAAATTTAGGCGCTATGATTATTGATTCCACCACAATTTAGTGATGATTGATGGCTCAATCGCTACTAAATAGTAGTAATTGAAGAAAACTCCTTTTAAATAGTAGCGGTTAAAGAAGTCCACTGCGAAATTTCCCTTCTTTTCTGTGACGCGAAGCCACCTCCGTGATTCTCTTTGCCTAGCCATGCCAACCACCCTCAACACCTCCGCTACCATTCTACTAGCTAGATTGCACCATCGTTATTTGTTCAGTCGCTTCCCGCCCTTAGTTTGTCAGATCCGTTCGTCAGATCCATTGAGCCAACTATTTTAAAGGTATTTTACTCTAAGATCTTCCATTTTTCAAGGTCTGCTGGAAGTCAATTGGTTATTTCACTTAAAGCTCAATTTTATTTTATTTTTTGGGTTGGTTATCTCTTGATGGTTGCTGTGTTCGTTGGTACTTGGTTGTTTCCATCAATTTCTCTCCGGACTTCAATTTGGCAATTGGTGATAATATTAAACTGTATCTTTCACGAATTATAATGTAGCGCGGGTTTCTTGTTTGATTAGCAGGTCACAATAATTAGATTGTATGTTTTCATACTCGGTTAGCTGCAAATTGATGAAGCTATCTTTGTTTAATAAACAACTCTTATTCAAAGTTCGATATTTATTTTGTTAGAATACATTGTTATTTTGATATAATTAATATCTCTATTTAATAATAAAAAATTAGTGTGTTTGACATGAATCTGTCATATTAGGGCTCTTCATTCTTGATTGCTTCCTGGATCCTGGACTGCACTTAATATTCCCTGATATAAATTACTTTTAAAGGAAAAACAGATTAATTGATTTTATTGAAAAATAATATAGGTTTTCTGATTTCTTAAGGAAAAATTTAAACGCCTAGTACTTTTCCAAGTTGGTTCTAGATATCGGTGCAGTTTAAAAGTAGAAATTGTGAAACTCGAGTGTCGGTTTAGCATAAATAGGGATTTAGTTTTAAAGTTAGTTTGTTCTATTGTAATTTGAAGTATGTCAATCAATATTATTGTGATTTTTTTAATTATCACTTAATTACGTTGTAGTGTTTTATTTATAAATACTAATAAAACTATTAAAATAAATGTTAAAACTTGAATAGTTTGGTTGTTAAAATTTTTATTTTACCTTTTTTATTAAAATTTTCATAGTGCTTAGATGCTATTTTTAAGATTAAGTAAGCAATTTTAATTTTAAAATGTTAACTTAATTCCAATAACAATAAGATGGACATGAATTCAATAGATTATTAATATCTTCATCTCACCTACCAAGCCTCCATATAATATAATAATATATATATTTATTTAATATTAATTAATTATAGTAAAATATAGTTTGTAAATATTTTTAACTCATGGGTTGGGCAAATTAATATTAAAAAAAATTGGTTCAATAATTTAGCAACCTATTTTGACGGTAAATTAATATAAAAGGTTTGTGATCCTTGATCATCATCATTCAAAATGGATCCAAAAAGATGTTTTGGAGGTCACTACTTTCAAAATTGAGTTGCTTAATTTGCCATGCAAATGATAAATTAGGTAGAAAACAATATTATGCATTGAACCTTTAATTTCACGTCCCTTTTTATTTTAATATAATTATTTGACAGTTGGCACTTATTTTTTCATGCTTTAAGCATTCTAATTAGTTAATATCTTTATCATTATCTTTTTTTTTTTTTTTGGTTTATTCAAACGCGATGGGTTTTATGACTCTTTACATATGCCTTTTACAGTTCTAACGTTTGGCTATGTGCCCCTTTTCCTTCTCTTCTTAATCGACATGCCGCTTGAAATTAGAAAATTTTCTCCTTTTGCCTAGCCACGTGCATGTTTGGTATGTCTAAGGAAAATGAAAGAAAAATAAAAAATTTTATATACTGTTTATTTTATTTTTATAATTATTATTTAATTATTGACTAATATTATTTATTAATCATTATTCAATTATCAAAAGTAAAGATACTAAAGTCATTTTTTATTTATAAAATTATTATTTTTTAATTTTTATTTCTTTACTTAAGTTTTTGCATACCACTCAATTATTTTCAAAGTCCTAAAACTTAATGGGGCAATAAACACCCATAGAGATGTAGGTGTTATTGAATTAGTGTTTGAATTTAGTGAGTGGTGTAAATTTGGTTTTCAGTACTGAGATTTTTTTTTATTTTCTTAGGAATAATCATAAAGCACATTCATAGCTTTTAATTAATCTAAGTGTCTGTATCAATTTTGTCCATATCAAATTTACGCTACTGCTTATTGTTAATGTCTGGGAAGGAATCCAAACTGGTTTGACAGTCTTACGAGCCCATGAATTGACGTGTGTGCCCCTTGCAAGGCCCATTGGGGCCCGCTTAACTTGGTTTGAATTTGGGAACTGTAGCCAGTGTCGTCTTTTCGGTTTTGTTAATAAGAAGCTTGTTGACTTTTTAAAAGATATGTGAGAATGCTTTGTTTAAATAGGATTTGAATATGACGTAGATACGGTTGGGCTGGATATTTGATATGCTTGATACTCAATCCAATTAAGACATTGAACTTATTTTTATATTCATGAATTTTATTAGCTTTTCTCCTTCATCTTTGGGCTACCTATTTCTATGTTAAAGGTTAACCTGAAAGTTTTTATGTTAGGTTTTTAGCGGGTTAAGAAACAATTTAAGTTTTATTTTTTTTTTTTATGAACTAATACTTGTAATATAAAAATATTTTTTTGCAAGCTCATAGACATATACTTCAAAATAATGATATCTTTAATTCTCTAGAATTATCAAAATCACCTCCACTTTGAAGTCGCTTCCTTCCAAGTTTATAGATGAATCTATAGTTTTTAGAACTCTCATATTTTTATCAATAATAAAAAAAATAGTTTGGTATTATCAAGTAAAATATAAGTTATACTAACATAATTAACTTTAAGTAAATATGTGTATTTTCATTATTTAACAAAAAAAATGTTAGTAAGCAGGTATATCAATGATGAAAGCAACTAAGAAGTAGGGATGATTTAAGTATGTAATAAAAATTGTAGTATACAGAGAGAATCAGATAAAATAATATATATATATATATATATATATATATATATATATAAGATGACAAGATATTGATAATTTTAAAAAAAAATAACTACTAAAGAAAATTGAACAGAACATGATTTTGCCTGTAACCTAACCCGACCCGATACCATTGTGTTTAAAATTCTGCTCATTTATATTCTTGGCTTGGCCTCGTCTGACTCGATTAGGTTGAGTTATGGTGGGTCCTAAGGCTTAATGGGGCAATAAACACCCATAGATAGATGTAGGTGTTATTGAATTAAAAGATGTGTCATTGAATAAGATAAAAAATGGAAAGTAAACTGTATAATAATAGATTGTGTTTAAAATAGGTTAGATTTATTAAAAATCAACAATAAAATGCTACAACTATCTAATGGAATCCTGCTGAACTATATATATGTAACAAATATTCGCTGGAGGCTGGGCTTCACATAAATGCCTTTGGGACTTATAATCAACATAAAATAAAGCCTTGTCACATAAGTTACAACTTTTATGTTGATATGTTTGTTTATTTCTTATTGTGGTGCTATTATGTGGGAAGTATTGTGAATATCATTTGACAAAAAAACAAGGGCATACAGAAGGTTAAAATATTTCTCTGATTCTAATCATAATGACCTTTTTTAAAAATTAAAATGGCTATATTAATTTAATTTTTGTATATAGTGCAGTAAATTTTAAAAAGCCATAGCATTATAAAACTTGATTTTATTAAAGAAATTTACTTAAAGTGATGGGTTGATTGGAGTAAAAATAAATAAATAAATAGATAGAGACATCAAATTAAATGAAAAAATAATAATGACCAAGTTTGGTAGAAGTTATATATCCAAAAGACAAAAAAAAAAGCAATCTAAAAGTCAGGCATAGTTGATTAATTACCTTGTTTTTAATTTCTTGAATTAGGTTGGCTTTTCCTATAATAATAACTACTAGATTTAGAATGACGTGAACATAACTTTGCTGTGATGTCACCTAAATGAAATTTGTGTTTAAAATTCTGTTAATTTATATTCTAATTTTGATTTTAGGGATAGAGATGTAGGTGTTATTGAATTTGTGTTTGAATTTGGAAAGCTGTATCCCAGTTGTGAGTGGTGTAAATTTGGTTTTCTTATAATCATAAAATAAAGCTCTTAGTGTAAATTTGGTGTAGCTAAAAATAAAGCTCGCTAGATCATTCAAAGCTCTTAGTGGAAATGCATCTCACATTTAAAGCTTCGAGTTGAAAATGCATCTCCCATACATCTCAATCTATGACAACATTATTCTGCACCATTTTTTTGAAGCCAAGGTTTAAAGCTCATCATTGATGACATTGTTTCTCCACCAGAAGCTGACAAATGGTCCCTCACTCCCCATTTTCTTCTGTTTCATCCTCCACTGTCAACCACATGAAGCCCTCATTCCTTATATGTGTAAGTTCTATTTTTCTTTTTTGGGTTCAAAATTAATGAGATGTTATTTTGTTTAATGTTAGTTCTTTAATTTTTTTAGTAGTTTTGATCTTGTTTAATATGAGTTTTGATTTTCTTCTTTAATGATTCTATTTATTCAAGTCTATGCTTATTTTCATGGTGATTACATTACAATTTTTCTATAATCATATATTATTTAAATGATGTTATATTAATTTAAAAAGTATATGAGGTTATATTATTGAAATAATAAACAAGGTAATAGAGTTAGAATGTCGCATTGATAACTTTGAAACTGAGGTTGAGAGGCTTTCTATCAAAAAGGGAAGAATAGGACACCTAATATGTTATGAAGGAAGGGACATATTATAACAATGATGATTTAGCTTTCTCATTTGGCCTTTCACTTTTTTTTTTTTTTGGTTTATAGACACAATCTAGAGACATCGATTACTCGACACAATGCTTAGTATATAAAGAAATGTGAACTACTTTTGAGGCTACTTGGTTGTTCAATTTAATTTGGTTATTCTAATTATTGACTTCCATTTTAAAGCAAGGAATGTTTTGGTGGTTCATAACTTTGCATTAAAAGTCTAGTCCATGCATTTGGGTTCTTTGTTATTTGCTATATATATAGTTGAGGATTAGGATAGAGGTTTTTAGTTTGAATTTTGATATTTCTTAACTACATAAAAAGTGAATTCAAATTTTTATCCTATATATCTACCATATATAGTTGAAATCTACATTTTTAAATTTATTATTAAACCTTATTTTCTAAATAAAAATTCTTAACAATTATATAAAATCAATATTAGATCATACCTTGCATAAATATGCTTTCTGTAAGTCTCTTAATTACCTTTCTTATTGAACATGGCAAGTAAATGATCTTAAGAGAAGGTTCCTTTCTACATACCCTTGTCATTGCATATAGTTACTTGATGGTTATTTTCTTTTTCCTTAATTTTTAAATAAAAATTAGGTCTTATTGGTTTATAAATTATATGAAGACATACGTAAGAAGGCAATTCCCTTTTAAATACTAAATAATTATAGCTTTTGTTTTTTTAGTTTCAAAAATTGATAGGTTTTGGATTGCTAAGCCCCAAAATATCCATGAATGTTTAGATGGATTGAATGGATTCTTAGACTTTACATTTATTAAAGGAAGTTTTGAGAATACAAATTTATGCCTATGTCCTAAATGCCAGTTTAAGAAATGATAGGTTAGAGAACATGTCGTGATCACTTGATTATTGAACAATTTCCATAAGAGTATATTTTTTAGGATAGGCATGGAGAGAGACTTAGACATGAACATCTTATAGAGCCTTAATCAAGGCCACAAATAAAAAAAGAATATATTTGTAAGGATGATCCTATGTAAAACATCATTTGTAATGCATTTAGGTTTCATGAAAATGAAATTATGAATGAGGTTAAAGGTCTAATTCCACCATCAAACTAAAAAATAAATGACGATACAAAAAGGTTTTATGAGTTACTTAAGGATAGTCAATAAAATTTGTACAATAGTTACAAGAAGTACTCAAAATTGTCTGTCTTAGTAAAGTTGTATCACGTAAGTGTTTATATGGAATGAGTGACAAAGCTATATCAATTATATTAGAACTGTTGGCTGATGCTTTCAAACATGTAAATATTCCATCTTCTTTCTATGAGGCCAAGGAACTATCAATAAATTAGATTTTAACTATTTCAAAATTCATATATGTCTAAATAATTGCATGTTATATCGGGGAAATGATGAAAATAAAGAAATGTGTAATGCAACACATGTAGATATAAAAAATATTTAAAGTGAAAAGTGAACAAAAAAGCCTACAAAAATATTCAAATACTTTTCACTGAAATTACAATTGTAAAGACTATTTAGATCCTTTATAACAACTAAGCACATAAGATGGCACGCTGTTGATAAGAATATAATAAAGCACTTGAGGGACTCTAAAGCTTGGAAGAAATTTCACATAATAAATCTTTAGTTTACTTCAGATTCTTGTAATTTACATCTTGGATTAGCCATTGATGGTTTTAATCCATTTGACACTTTGAGTATAAGTTTCAGTATATAGCCATTATTTTTTATGCTTTGCAATCTTCCTCCTTGAACGTGTATGAAACAAAGCTTATTCTTTGTTTCAATGCTAATTCCATAAAGATGAGCACTAAGGAATGATATAAATGTCTATTTATAACTATTAATAAAAGAGTTAATAGATTTGTGGAATGTGGAGTTGAAATCTTTGTTTTCTACACTATGAAGTTTTTAATATGCATTTAGTTATAATGTGGATTGTTAGTGATTTTTTAGGACTTGAAACATTATCTGGGTGGAATGTGCATACTAAGTTAGCTTGTCTATCTTACAACTTTTGATTTAACTCCTTTATAGCTTTCTTATATTTAAAAGTGATGTTTTATAGGGCATTAACATTTATTGAACCCACAATCTAAATTTAGATTGTCTTAGGGTCAATTTGATAGAAGGCAAGAGAAGAGAAATCCTTCAACAACAGTAACTGACTCAAAAATCTTCAGATAATTTAAGAATCTAGACATTGTATTTAGAAAAATGGTGGAAGTTGAAAGGCAAGTAAGAGGACCTCGAGGAGTTAATGGTGTAGATGATGATACTTTATAATAGTATAAGAAGAATATATTTTTTAAACTTCTTTATTGAGTGAGTCATTTGATATGCCACAATCTTGTCATGGTGCACATTGAGAGAAACATATGTGATGATGTGTTATTCCCTTTGGTGAATGAGCTTGGATAATAAAAAAACCATTTAAATTCCTGAAAAAACTTACAAAAAATGGGCATTAGGTTTGATATCTAGTTAGATGATAATGGTAGATATCCCTCAATAGTGTTCACATTGATAAATGCAAACAAGAATATCTTTCTCAGGGCTTTAAAAAATATCATTATGCTAGATGGTTATTCAAGTAATATTTTCATATGTATTGATATGAGATAACATAGATTAGAGAACTAAAAAGTTATAACTCACATGTTCCTATAGAGTAACTCTTGCCCTTAGCTATGAGAAAGACACTCCTTAACAAAGTGTCAGTAGTCCTGATTAGCCTTTACTCATTCTTCAGACAATTATGTACTAAAGTGTTAAGCGTAAATAAGTTTAACCAACTTCATAATAGAATTATTCTCACATTTAATATCTAGAGATATTATTCTTACCTTCATTTTTTATAGTTATAATTTATTTGATTGTATACTTAATTGAAGAAGTCAAACTAGGAAGTCCCATTTATTATTGATGGATGTACTCGACAGAGAGGTAGTTAATACTTTTAGAATTATTCTTTGTTGTTTCAAATAATTTAATTTCAAACATGACATCTAATGCAATGTGTTTAACAAATACTTAGGGAAGTTAAAGTCATTTGTTCCAAACAGGGCACATCCAAAAGGCTTAATAGCTAAAGAGATTTTAATATTTTGCTCTAGGTTTTTGGATGGAGTAGAGATAGTCTTTAATCGACTTGGACGTGTAGAAAATTAACCTAATATTAGGCTATCTAATTTCAACACTTTGTTTCCATTTGTAGGAAAACCAGTAGATGGTTTTGAACATGTTATGCTTCCTCTAATGGAAAAATTACAAGCACACTTTCACATCCTGACCAATTGTAGAGAAGTTGGCCCTTTTTTTCAGTAAGTAAATTATTTTTATTAGACTTGGTTTTCACTACACAATTGCATTATTCTAATTACATTATGTATACCATATAGGGAATTTAAAGACCATGTAAAGATAAATAAGAGGGCTCATAAAGAGTTTATTGATTGGTTTTCTAACTGTATAAATATATGTATATATTTTATTATGATTTCCTTGATAAGCACTTTAGTACTTAAATATCATCCCCTTTTTCTTGATTCTAGATAAGAAATGATGTCAACAGATCCCATTCAATTGATATGAAGTTTCTTGCCTTGGATTCACTTGCTAAAGCAAAGTGATATAATGCTTACAATGCTAATGGATTCTAATTCTAAACATTAGAATAAGACCAAGGGTTGAAGACTCAAAATAATAGAGTTTTTAGGACTTTTAGGATAAGAAGTCATGTAAGTAGTAGTAATGGCAACATGCAACTCGATAATGTGTCGTATTATGGAAAAGTAATAAACAACATTGAATTAAACTATTATGGTCAATTTGTGGTAACCTTGTTCAAATGTATGTGGGCTAACACGAACAATCTGAAAGACATTAAAATTGATGAATTAGGATTCAAGTTTATCAATTTTTCATAATTGATACATATTGATAGTAATAAAGATGACAAGCCATACAATCAAGCCTTAAAAGCTCAATAAGTATATTGCGTGGAAGATGAGTTAGATAAAGATTGGAGTATGGCCATGTACTTAAAGCCACATGACTTGTTTAACATAGGTCAAGATGACAATGATATTATTCATGAGAATGAGACTTTCCCACCTTAATAATTGGAAACATTATTCTTAAACTTCGAAGTACATTTATGCTTGTTTAGGTTAAGTGACTTTTGGTTTTTCTTTTGCTTCAATTTGATTAGATATATATGCTTGTATGCCTTTTCTTATATATGATTGTATATTATTTGTTAAGTTTCTTTAATTATATTTTATGTTATTTATCTTTGGCAATAAGAATCTTGAAGATGAAAAGGTTCTTGAAGAAGGTTAAATCAATTAGCGCTAGTAGAAATGGTGAACCTAGTACTATAAGTCCTATACCAAGTTCACTAGTTAGTGATGGTAGAGATTTGTGTTACTTAGAGCCAAATGATCCACTATGTTTATCCACATTGCCTAACTTAGATGTCTAGAGAACCTAGCCAAAGTTTGATGTTGATGACTTATCTACAGAGGATGACTAAGAATAGGCTAAATAGCATACATAGTCCAAATGATGGCAATAAAATCAAAATTGTTTGGTTGATATTATTGGTAAATAAAGTAAAATAACAAGTACATTGTTACTAATTTGTTATTTCTAACTTGTGTAAACCGAGAAATCAAAATGAACATATTATCAAATAAAACAAAGTAAACAAACTTAATCTTTCCTTAGTAAACAAACATTTTATGGACAAAATTTGTGCATCAAAATAGGCCATAAACATACACACAACCAAGTAAAACAATTTGGGCAGCATACCAACATTTGTTAATAGCATTTGAGCTTCGAAACAAGCTATAAACCTTCTTGAAACTAAGTGGAACAGAATAGATAACATTCTAATATTTTTGGAAAGAAAGTACCCTATAGAATGACTAGAATAGGCCACGAGTGTAAACCTAGAAGTATAGGTTTGATAAGTCCATGAGTGTAAATTGACTTTATTAAGTATTCAAACTTGTATCAAAAGCACTTATTTTTTGGAGTAGCTGACAATTAAATTTTATTTTATTTTCCTTTCAAGTTTGTTCAGTTTCCTTTAAAGTGCTATATTCAAAGAAATTTAGCAAAATCAAAGTTCTCAAATGAATTAAAGACAATGATAGGAGATTGAATAAAAGGCAAATTCTAAAATTGTGCCTCCTCATCACCATTGGGATACATTGTCTCATCCTTAAGCCTTGTCTCATGTTCAGACTTATGTCATAATTAAAACATTTTTTCTCTTTAAAATTGTTTAACCAAAACTTTAGGTTCAAACCTATATACTAGAACGTTTTCTTCCTCCTTGAAAATTTATATTCCCTACCTAGCAATAGAACCAATCCAATTTAACCTAAACTTTTGAAGCCAAAAATGACAATTCATCTCCATCTAAATCAGAAGAATGTAATTTATCAATTCAATGTTCATATTAGGAGGATTTATCATATTCAATTCAAATATTTGCTTTCTACTTTTAAAAAGAAAAGATATAGGCAAATGGCATTGCTTTCAAGCGTTTCTCTTATGTTTGATTCAAATACTTGCTTTCAAAAGAAAGGAGATATGCAAGTGGCATTAGTGCTTTCTACTTTTGAAGATAAAGTAGGGCTATACATAGGTAGGACCGAGCTAGATATTTAGTATGCCTGATGCTAGGCCCGATTAAGATATCGGGTTTACTTTTATGCCTGTAGCTTATCTCGGCATGAACAAGCCCGGTTTTATAGCCATTTTTTTTCATAAACTAATACTTGTAATATAAAAATTTCTTTTTGTAGATTCATAGGTATATACTTCAAAATAATAGACTTTTAGAACCCTCATGTTTTGATCAATAATAAAAAAAATAGCTTGATATTATTAAGCAAAGTATAAGTTATACTAATATAATTAGCCTTAGATAAATATGTGTATTTTTATTATTTAACAAAAGTAAGTATGCACATCAATGATAAAAATAATTAAAAAGTAAGGAGGGTTTAGATATATAATGAAAGTTACAGCATACAGAGAGAATCAGATGAAATAAAAATAATATATATATATATATATATAAGATGATAAGATATTGATAATTAAAAAAAGTAATTACTAGAGCGAGTTGGGTAGAACAAGTCTTTGCCCATAGCCCAGCTTGACTCGATATAATTGTATTTAAAGTTCTGTCCATTTATATTTTTAGCTTGACTCAACCCCACATGATTATGTTGGATTAGGGTGGGCCTTTATGGCCTAATGGGTCGATAAACACCCCTAAGATAGAGAGAGATGGATACCATAAACAGTGACAAGGTTAAAAAAAATAATATTCTACAAAAATTTCATCAATATCCAACTTATTGCAAGCTTGTGAAATTATAATTAATATTATAAAAGGAAATATATACCTTAATTTGAATAATTTGGGCTTCTGTTATCATAATTTTATAGAGCTCACTTGAATAGCAAGACTATATGTAAAGAAGATTTAGACTAATAAGAACCATAGAACAAAATCAAAATATTGAGTCTAACCCAATGAGAAACAAAAATCAAAATAATTATATATAATTAAGTGAGGAACAAAAAACTTAGTATTTGATCTTATGGTTAACTATTCTTAAGCGAATTAGAGACTCTAATTTATTACCTTGTTCTTTCACAAACACTTAAATGATGTAAGTTACAAAGATCAACATTTTAAAAAAAAACCCTCAAATATAAAAAATCAAAGAAACCTGGGCTCACTAGCAATTGAGATAACATTAATAAGCCCATATATAATAGAGCTATCATAGTTTGATGGTATATGGTTCATTTATCAATGCCTCCAATTATTGACGCAAAAGAGAAAAAGGATTGAAACTTTGAAATTAGAAAGGCCTCAAATTGAGTAATTGAAAATTCTAAAATTGCATGAAAAAAATGCTTGAGCATCATAGGCCAAAAAGGAAGTAAAAGAGAAAGTACAAAAAGAGAACTTTAATCAATGGAGTGAGGAAGGAAAGTACTTGCAGTTAAATTGATAGTGTCTTTAAGTACATAGGGCTTAGAAGCTCTTACCAGTTGGAACAAAATCAACAAATAATGATCAAACTCCAATATTCAAATAAAACAAGGATGAAATGGAAGTACAACAAGTAGATAATGTTAAATTTAAGGAATTTGAGGTCTTGTATAGTATGCATGCAAGTAAAGAGATCAACAATGTATCCATCTCTTTAGTCACTTAACTGTATATCACATATGACATGAAATTATCTAAATTCAACCAAAGAAAAAAAAAAAGGAGAAGATTAACATTGAGGTCCCATTTGGTTATCAGGAGTTGGGGGTATGAAATGGGATAGGCAAAGAGAATCCACATTTATGCATGTTTGATTAGAGATTTTAGAATTTCATTCCCTTCACTTGAGAACGCCCATTCCCTCATTTGTGGGAATGGGTATTCCACCTGTCATTCTATAGAATTGGGGGGAAAATAACTAAAATTCTTTTTATATTATTGGTAACTCTAATAACAATTTTTTGAACTAAAAAGATATTTTTTACAAATTGCACAAAAAATTTATTTATTTATTTTGGATTAAAGGCATTATATACAATCATTTATTTAGCTTTCTTTTTTATTTTTACATTATTTTTACCTAACCAAATATAATGATGGAATGACATTTCCATTCCTTTTCAAGCCATGCCAAACATAATTGTAGGTTACAAGTTAGATTTCATTCTATCAAAATTTATTTTCATTTCTATTCCACTATCAAAGTTCATTTTTATTTCCATTCCACCCAAAATTTTTCCATCAACCAAAGGAGAATTGAGCTGCATGCATCCAGGTTCTTGGGATTCCATTCCATCAAAGCTCTTATTTCCATTACTACATAATTGAGCTACATGCGCCCATGTTCACGTTCAATTGGGCGACGAAAATTAAATAAAGACAGGTTAATATAAGTTGTCATTAATCTAAATAATTAGAAACCCTTGTTGTCCCTAAATTTAATTCAACTTATTCGTGTGAATATAATGATATGTAACCGACCCCTATATTAATTTATGCAGATTGCCACAACATTCAACAATATTCACTCACGAGTCTATATTCAGAAGCCCCCTATCTATTTTAATTTCACCGTTGGGGAGTATTCAGCCAGGTCTTAAAACCTTACTACGTTCAATTATATATATAAATAAATATAACATATAGTCCAATTATACATACAAATAAAAATTCAAGCTAGACCTATGATCATGTAACACTAGGTCTATATACTATTCGGCCCAGGTCTAAGAGTTACTTATGGATAAATTGTTAAGTCTAATTTTGTGGAGTTGAAACTTGAAACTCATTGCATTGCATTAGATTTAGGAGAATCTTCATTAAATCTCTAAAGAAGGCTTAGCCATCAGAGGAGAGGAAGTTAGGAAGATTAGTAATATGGGCTACTTCTTCAAGCATAACTACTAAATTTTCTTCTTGTATTTTAGACAGATTAAATTTTCTATCTTCATCTTTGTTTTGTTTGCTTCAAAAGTCAGAACCGCGGGCTTGTATCCTTCATGTTCTTATGTTCGCTCTACCTGTTATCACGTACTTCTTGTATCTTAATTCCTCATCTTAGTATGAATGAATAACAAAGAAAAACATATTACAATATTATGGTCTGAGGAACTAAAATAAAAAATCTTAGTCAACTCACTTAGTGTTTTCTCCAACAAAAAAAATGCCTAATCGTGGTTGAAAAGTGAACAGTAAACACAGTGACGAGGGGAGGGGATCGTGAGGGGTGTTTGAAAAAAGCAATTCTACCTCTGAATATTATTTGTAGGAAAATTTTCTTTTGATCAAAACTTTTATATGAAGATTATCTTCTGTTAGTTTTGTTGGATTTTTTTTTTAATTTTCAAAATTATCAAAATTTTTTTCAATCCTTTAAGAAATTAATTTTTTCTTAAATTAAAGTATAGAAACCGTTTTCGTTTTTTAATTCATTGCCATTAATGTATAGCTATATTGGGTAAACATCAGATCGAAGCTAAATCAACTGCATTTGGGCCCAAAGTAAATTGGGCCTGGACTTAAACCTAAATCTGGCTTGAACTTAAGCTCATTATCAAAACCCATGTTTCTTCCCCACTACTGTAGTGTAGGAGTGAAAATGAAGTGCAAGACTTGTTAGATTGTGGATTCTGCTTTGGGCTTTGAAATTAATGTGGGCCTTTATGTTTTTCTCCATAGTGCTCTATGAGGTTCTTAGTAGGGGTGTACATCGGGCCGGGCAGCCCTAGGGGCCCGCCCTAGCCCGGCCTAATCGGGCCGGGTAGGGCCGGACTAAAAATATAATCGGGCAGGGCCGGGCTAAAAATATATCGGGCCGGGCCGGGCCACGGGCAAAGATATCCTGCCCAACTTGCCCTAATAATTTTTTTTTTAGTTATTAATATCTTGTCATCTTATATATATATATATATATACATATATATATATATATTTATATTTATTTTATCTAATTCTCTTTACATGCTGTAATTTTCATTATCTATTTAAACTTTCCCTATTTCTTAATTATTTTTATTATTAATGTGTATGCTTACTGACATTTCTTTTATTGAATAATGAAAATACACGTATTTACCTAAAGCTAATTATGTTAGTATAGGTTATATTTTGCTTGACAATTCTAAGCTATCTTTTTATTATTGATAAAAACATGAAGGTTCCAAAAGCTTATTGTTTTGAAGTATATGCTTATGAGTCTACAAAAAAATATTTTTATATTAAGTACCAATTCATAAAAAAAAAAATTTCGGGCGGTTTAGGGCCGCCCTAACCTGCCTTAAAATCGGGCTTGTTCGGGCCGGGCCGGGCTACGGGCATAAAAATAAGCCCGATGTCTTAATCGGGCCGGGCATCGGACATACTAGATGCCCTGTTTGGGCCTGCCCATGAACACCCCTAGTTCTTAGTGACTCATGGCTCTCAATGTCTCTCAACCCTTTATACATAACAATGGAAATTAAAGAAATGAAAAAGAAAAAAATAAAATAAATAGAATACATTTATATCTGTATTAAAAAAAAGTAATGAAAATTGATAGATAGTATTGAATAATAATAATAATAATAATGACATAATAGGTATTTTTTACTTTTTTTTAACAGTAACTTTTCTATCAATGCCAAATTTATGGTACCAAATGCACCATTTGTTTTCAATTTTACTCCAGCTACCTACAACTTGCAGTGAAGAGCGCTCCCCACCCGTTAACTTTGCTCTCTTCTTCTGCAACTTCTATTTTAATTTTTTTTAAAAAATTTTTGGCCCCAAGTTTAATCTTAGATTTGCCCTTGGTCCAACTTATTGCGAGTTTAGAAGAATGTCACTAAAGGCGTGGGCAGGCAACTAGGCAATGAGTACGGCATGAAATTTTGGAAAGAATGTTGGTTTCCTAGCATGACAACTTTTTAGTCAATCTCCAATAATGTGTTGATTAATGAAGAATTGGATAGATTTGTTAAATCGTGTTTGTTCAAAAGAGCACAAGAGGGGGGGGGGGGGGGGGGAATTAAACTTTCTAGAAATTATTCCCTTTTTCTTAAGTTTTAATAAAACTTTTGGTTCCTATTGAGTTAATTGAAAACGAGCTTTCTAATAAACAACGTGACCAGAAGTTTAATGAAATATAAATGCTAAAATCATGAATTTCCAAAAACTCAATTTTAAGTTGAAACTTTTGTATATCCTTTCAACTTTTAAAATTGCAAAGATTGGATAATTAAAGCAAATAGTAAGGAAAAAATCACACACACAAATAAAATAATAATAATAAACTTTCTAATCGCTTTGTGAAAACAATAGAGCTAGAAAGTTGGGTTCTTATTAAGTATTAAAACCTCATTTCTAAATGCAAATTGACCTTTGAAATTAATAAATCCTTGAATATGAAATCATATGTTAAATTCACATATTCCTATACGGACAACAAAACTTTGGTTCATGAAACACAATTTGCTAGATACCACAGTTCGATAAGGAATCTAGACTTTGAGGCTTTAGAATTTTGGAAAGTTGTGGGGAAGTCATTTTCCTAAAAAATTGTAAGATTTTTAAAATAGTGTTGTGATTAGAAATTCTTTATGATCTTTTTCCAAATTTCAAAATGTTCAAGAACTAAAAAGGTAGGAATATAGAGCAGAGAGAAAAACACACCATAAGATTTACAAGATAACCTAATAAATTGAGAATTTGAAGTAATAAGGAAATTAAAATTTAGTAAATTAAGTTGTAAGTTCCATGACAATTGAGAATTTAAATAATTGATACAATAATAATAATAGTAATAATAATGACAAAATTTTAATTGAGAAAGAATAAGATTCAAGAATTAACCATAGTCCTAGTTGAAGCAATAGAGTAGCAAGCCAATGAACCCATCTTTGAATCTTAGTATGGTCACTTTTTGTCATTTTGTTTTCTCTTTTTCCCTCTTTATGCTGTGCATGCAATTGGTGGATCGTGGACCAAACTAAAAGTTTTGAAATTTCTCTTATAACACTGACATTGTTAATAATTACCCATAGATCCTTTTAGGATTTTTTTCCTTCTTCTCTTGAAAAATCTAAAACCCACGTGTCCCATTATGCTTCTCTTGTATGCTCCTTACACTGCCTCCCTTTGCATCTCTTTTCGATATCAGTATACTTGGATTTTTTGTGAATATGAGCAAATGTGTATCTCAATCTAGATCATTTGGATTAAATCTGAAGGATTTAAATTTTATAAATTTTTTATTTTTTAATATAAAATATTATTTTTTATAGTTAGCAGTTGTAAAATTATTTTTATTTTACATTTTACATTCTTTAAAATAAAAAAATTAAAATCAATATATATATATATATATATATATGAAATTTAATCATAGGTGTCAACTGAAGCTTGTCTCTTTGCATCCTCACTCTTCTTCAACTTTCAGCTAAGATGGGAACCAATTGAAATGCTACACTATCCATTTTGTGGCAGTGTGTACTTCTTGATCCTTTGTTCATTGTAGGGAAGGGGTAGGTGTAATAACATTCCATGATTTCTTCATCCTTGCTCCGCTTCTGGTTTGTTTGTCCTCCTCACTTTTGTCACTTTCCAAACTCCTCCTTCCTCTATTGTTTCGATCCTTAACCCTTCTCTTGGTGGTGATTATGTGTTGTTCCAATCAAGGGAAAAAAAAAAATTTGAGCTTGTGCAAGATCCTCCTTGTTTTGGAATTTCAAATCTCTTTCTCATAAGTAAGTATAACCTCTTGCTTAACTTTAGCTTTTATTTCTTCTTTCCCTGCAATTGTTTCTTTTTCCCATTTGCAACTTTAGCATTTTCAACTCTCAAATTAGTGAGTTCTTTTCTATTTTCCAGAACCTCCCCTATTCAGTTAAAGCATCCTCTTAAGCAATCATGCAAACTTTGGCAAATCCATCTTTGGTCAACACGTAACACCTATTTCTCCCAACAATTTTGTGTTGATTAAAGCTTCGGATTAAGGGTCCATTGACCTTATTGATTTGGGCTTTGTGTCAATGAGTTGGAGAAGCACTTGGAAAAATCAATATTATGTTGTAAAGTTCTCTTTTCCCAACTATTGTAAATCTTAAACTTAGAATTTTTAGGATTTTAATTTTTGTAAACTTAAAGATGGAAACTCTATGAGTGTAGGAAAACCTCTAATTGGGCATTTGAGTGTGGCCCTTACTTACCACAACCTTCAACTATAATACTGAGGTAAGACCCTACTCTTTATACCATTGTCAATTAATAATTAAAAATAACAATAGAATAATAAATTATAAAAAAAGGAAAAAGGGATAATTAAAGTAGGTCAAACATGGAACTTGTTAAATTATTGAGTTTACAATTAGATTATTGGGCTATCCATAATGAGCTAACTCATAATTTATATCCAATAAATGTTAATTAATTTTTTATTTAATTATTAATTAATAATATTTCAAATTTTAATTTATAATAATTCAAATGGTCATATTTTTTTAGAGGAAAAAAATAGACAAATTTTTTTAGAGAAAAAAATTGACAAATTTTTTTAAGAATAACAATTTATATTTTTTAAAATAGATAGATGAGTTATCGTTAAAAAAATTCAGAGAGACAAAGAGAGTAAAGAAACTATGGATTTTCCAACACAAATAAATTCATCCTCTCCTTTGAGCATTTTTTGTTGTGAAAATTATTCAAAATCCAAAATTATGGTTCTGTAATTTTGTGTGGAATAAAATTATTGAAAATATGCTTCTTTCGCATCAAGAATAGGTGAGTTTTTTCATTTTATGTTTAATGTATTTTATTCCAAAATTGGTATCAGAGCATCTGGTTTCATAATAATTTCTATTCCCATGGATCATATGTTAAATTTTGTGCAAGATGATATAATTTTTGTTTAGAATTGAAAAGGATTGAGAAAGTTCATAAAAAGCTAAGAATTTTGGGCTTTGATGGCAAAAAATTGTAGACAAGTTTTTAGACCATAATTTTTGTCCTATTAGATGCCCATATAGTGTAGAACTTGTGGTAAAATTTTTAGAAAAATCTATTGCAAAATCTAAGAGAAAATTTAACATGAACTCTTAGATTTTACATGGCTAAACAGAAAAATTTTGAGGACTAACATTTACTATACATGACACCTTTCTAAATGAAATTAATATGAGAAAAATAGCTAGTAGAACAAGCTTTCAGATGCTACTGGTTTCATCAAAAATAGATTAAAATTAAATGAGATATGAAGCCACGAATTAGGCTAAAAAATCATAAAATTCACTGCAACATTCAAAAATTCTGAAGCCTAAAGTTGAAGATGAAGTGCAACGACTGCTCTTGCGTGAGAAAGTTTAATTCATCCTAGCACCAAATGGCCAAATGAAGGTACCAACATAAAAGCAAGATGAGAGGATGCAACAAAGGGGTTATACTAGCAGTACGCACCGCCTAAAGGTAATTTCTAGTGTTTTGGGTGCTTGCATGAGGAATTCCTTATTAAATTCTTAACTTGAGTTTTTCAAGGTAATTTCTAGCTATTGATGTCATATTAATTCAATTTAGCACACATATATATATGTTGGGTCTATGTTAGAAGTAAATGATGCAATTAAATAAGCCTCTTAGTAAGCAATAACATTGAGTCTTATAGTTAAGTGATTCTTTTGGGTAGAAAAAGGAAAATAATGATTAAAAAAAAAATGGCATCACCAGATAGTGTAAATATTGATGGCTAAGTAGCAAGGGTGAAAGGATTAGAAAATCAAGTGTCCAATAAAATTCAAATATTGGGTTAAGTGAAATGTTTGATTTTTGTGGCTCTTAGAAATTATAAAGATAGTAAAAGTTGTGCTAAATTGTATTGTATTTTTAGGAGTCATTAGGATATTCCCTTATAAAGTGCATTGTTGCAAGGAATAGTAGAGGATTTTATAGTGTCTGCCTTGTACATTGAGTAAATAACATTGCACTGGTAGTCTCAGGATTTATATTTGTTTTATTATGCCATTTATATTTTATGAAAAAATGATTTTTTTTTAAGTACTAAAATTTGAATTCTTCAAGGTTTTGCCAAATTATATTTTAATAAATTTGATATCTTTGGTTTTTTAAATAATTGGTATATGTATGGAATTAATAGGAGAAATCCTAGAAATTCCATTAATGGATTTCCACGTTTGTTACGTACAAGAATTGCTTATATATGAATTGAGTAGCATGATTCCATACATGATAGAAATTTTTTATGGAGGGACTGGATACAAAACGTTAGTTGCTAGTAGTAATTCTATTAGCTTTTGGCGTGCCATGATTTATATTTAGCTATCAGAAGATATAGGAGATGCTAGTCTTGTATGATGATCACTACACATGGAATTGAAGGATGTTATTTACGTGAATTGAGGGCTCACGATGAACAATTATTTATCCACACGGGCTGGTACCCATGATGGCTATTTTATTTTGATGAGATCCTTTTGATGAAATTGTCTTAAAGAATAGTTTTCAAAAGATCATCAATGTGAATTTTCAAAAATTACATGGTTATTTAATTATAAACATTATTTCTCATCGATTCATGATTATTTAAATAACAAACATTTATTAAGTGCTTTCATATTTTGAGCACTTATGAATTGTTTATTTTTTTAAGAGGTATGAATTTCTTACCTTGAAATAACTTAATGTATTTATTACAATATTTCAATTAATAATTAAATTAATTACTTACTATCTTCTTTAGTTATTAATTAAGTACATCGTGGGATATTATTTACTTGTTAAGTATTTAGTATTTTAGATAGTAGAGTTAATCTTAAGGCTCCCTTAGCACCTTAGCGTGGACTATCTTTTTGCTTGGTAAGCCTTGTATCGACCCTGCGGACAAAGTCTATTTTAAGTACTTTGCATCATTGTCTTGTTGTATCATAGATATAGCTCCACATAACTCATGGGTAGGATTCCCATCCTAATATATGTATTTTTGTAGATAGGAATAGGAGCAAAGCTCCCTTGTTTGTATTACTAAGATGGTGCTTGTTTGTAGGGATTTGGAAAAATCCAAATTTCAAGGGAGATTTTGTCAAAATTTTTGCAAATGGTGGAATTTAGAATTGTTCGAGGATTTTAATGAGTAGTATGGAAGTATTCATATGAATTAATTCCAAAATGTGTCACATACATATAAATGTATTCAAGAATTAGAAAAAGGTTGAATTGAAAGAAAATGAGGCTTACGAAGGTGGGATTTATTGGTCACACTCCAGCTTTTAGGGTGTGACACATCTACTTTTCAAGTATAAAGTAAAAAAATTTTATATATGAGGGTAATTACAATCAACTACAACCAAGAAACCCTTGTTAGAAGTTTAGCCACTTGACTTTTACTTCCTAATTGTCAAGAAAATTTCAAAGGATCACACACAAAGTGTTTTACCATCTAAGTACATAAAACAACCTATACACTTAGATTTAGCCACTTGGCTTTAACTCCCTAATCACAAAGTAACCCAAAACAACATGTTTAACCATAAATAATCTTAGATAAACCATTAGGAATATCACAGATTTTTAGCAACTTAAGTGAAGTATACAAGAATATATAAATGAAGTGCAAGCTCACTAAGAGCAATTAGAATAGCTCACTAAAAAGCATTAAAATGCAAGCCACTTAAAGTATATTAAACCATGAAAACATAGCAAGTAGGCAAAGGGGTGAAAAGAGAATAACTCAATGAATGTTTTGTATGTTCTTATCTCTCTTCAACATCTTTCTTCTTGAGTGCCCTCTTCTTATGTACTTAATCACTTGCAAGAAGCTAGTACAAGAGACATTTTCCCTTAGAAGAGCTTCATATGCTTGAAATATTGTAGCTTCCTCCACATTTGATTGGAGTTATTAATGCTGCAAAATCTTCATTGTTTTAGTTTCTTTTTCTTCAATGTAAGAAGAAATTTTTTAGTCAAGATTTTTTATTATGGGAGAATTATATTTAAGAACCCAAATTAAAAAAAAATATTTTAAAAGATCTATTATTATTATTTTAAAGTTGATTATTACTAATTTTAACAAAAAATAGCTGAATCTAATAATAATAGATCTTTTAAAATTTTTTTTTTTAATTTTAAATCCTCTATTATAATTTTCTTTTTTTTATCATCCATCTTTCTTTTGTAAAGCTATAAATGGTATTTTGTGAGGAAAAGAAAAGGTGTCAATTACTTTTCTATACCTCATTCTTTTGTGCTAAACACTTGCACTTTCTTTGCATATTTAAATTATGATATTCCTTTTCAATTTTCTACCATTGCATTTTCATGTTGAGCTCGTTGGGTAATAATTGAGGAACAATGTTACGTCAAAAGTGATGTCGGGAGGATGCTTAGTCTTGTTTTCCTTGTAGCTAGCTTTTGGCCCTCTTTCCTTTTTACTTGATTTGGGGTACTTGTTCGTTCAATTTTTTTAAAAAAAAGTGATCTAACATTTTTTCTTTCTGCTGGACTCTTGCCTTAATCTTTGAATATTGCTAAACTCTTTTGTACACAAAACAAAATAAGAAGTCAAACTTTGGCAATTTAAAAACTTAATGGGCCATGATTATTTTTATAAAAGATACTTTGAGCCAAGATAATTAAGTTGATTAAGGCCTTTTCGGCGAAGATAAATATTTGCATCAAGCAAATTTTTTTGATCCAAAATAACATTTGTTCTTATTAAGAGCGAGTTCACAAGAACATTTATAATATGCCTTAATTTGATCAATCAATCAAATATTTTTTTTAAATCTAATTTTTTATATAATATATTATTTTACATAATGAAAACTTATTTAAAAAATTCATTTGAATATTTTTATATCAATAAGTCCTATATATTATGTACTTGCTTTTTACATAATATATTAGGACATGAGTAATCTACGTTCATAGCTTCTTAGACTTTCATAAAAAGTTAAGAAAAAATTATATTTAAAGATTTATATTATATAAAATTTATAATAAAAAATTTTAAAAATTAAAATTATTATTAATGACTATTATTATCATCAAATTTTAAAAAATTTATTATGATTTTTAAAAATAATTTTTTTATATTTAATAATAAATTTTTTAAAAAATAGTTCTTAAAAATAATTTTTTCTCTACTTAGTAACAAATTTTTTAAAATTATTAGTAAATTTTTAAAATATGATAATAATGATAGTCTTTATAAATAATTTTAATTTTTAAAATTTTTTATTATAAATTTTATATAATATAAATCTTTGAATCTAATCTTTTCAAAAGCTAACGGGATTTTACCATCTGTACGCATTGTGCGAAAGGTGGCCATTATCTAGTGAGCTTCAAGACCATGTTTTTCTCGGTCAAAACAGCGTATGACCAGATTGTGGGTAATGATGAAAGTAATCAAGAAGCCATTTGGAAGCACGAGTGGAGAGAGACCAGGACACGAAGGATAAAATCCTCATTATGGTTGGCCGCTAAAAAGAGGCTTTTGACGAATCATCATAAAGTGAAGTGCCAGGTGCCCACCGTGTGGAACTGAGGTTGAAATGGTTACACATGCATTTCCGGATTGCAGCATGGTCTAGGGGATGTGGAGAGGAGATCTATGGCGAAAACTCGCTATGACTGTAATGACTTTTTTCTCTGGTGACATTCATAAATGGATCATCTGGAACAGCAGTGAAGTGAGATCGTCCGCAGGAGGATAGGATCTTTTGGAATAAAGGCTTTTACTGCATGAAGTTCTACGCATCATATTATTATTATTATTATTACTATTATTATTATTATTATTATTATTATTTAAATTTTAAATTTTAATATAAAAAATAAAAATTATAATTGTCAGTATAAAAATTTTAACAGTAAAAAATTATATTTTAAAAATTTTAACTATGTTATAAAATTAAAATTTTTAAAATTTAATTTTTTTAAAATTAAAATTTTTATCCTTACAATTATAAGTTTTATTTTTATATTAAATTTTAAACTTCAAAAAATAAAAAAAATTAATTAATTAATTAAAATTAAAAAAGCTTAAAAATTAGTTAGTTCCCCCTGGTTCATCTGGTACTTGAATCAGGAAGCAAGTAACTCTCCCGAGTTGAACTGGAACTTGAGAGTATGTATCTACTATCTACAAGATCTGACTTCATATCAATGGCAATTATATATATATATATATATATATATGTATATATATATATGTGCGAGCGCGGGGATTTTGACTCAGATGTAATAGCCACATTTGTTAATTAAACGAATACATAACCTGAAATCTTATTTCCGTAGATACATTAAATTTTTTTTTTTTAATGGGTCACGCCTCAACATGAGGCGTGACCCTTTTTTTTTTATTTTTTTTTGAATAATTTTTGGGGTCACGCCTCGTGGTGAGGCGTGACCCCATTGAAAAAAAAAAAATTTAAATTTTTTTGGGGTCACGCCTCACCACGAGGCGTGACCCCATTTAAAAAAAAAAAATTAAATTTTTATGGGTCACGCCTCATGGTGAGGCGTGACCGTTGTCCATGTGTCAGGGTCAAACTTTGACCCTGACACATGGATAAAAGAATAACAAATGACAGCGTATGATTGGGTGTCTGAGATTCTGATGCCACGTGGACGTTTTTAATTGGTTCATAAAATACGTTATCCTATCTACACATTTTCTGACTCTCTCTTTGTTTTTGAATCCCTTTCTCCTTCGTCCCCACCTCATCTCGCCATTTTTGCTTTCTCCTTGTTCTCTTCTTCTCCTTCTTCTTCGTCTTCTTCTTCAGCAAACATTTTATTTTCTTCATATACATCATTCCTCTCATATTTGCCGTTTAAAGAAGAAGCCTCTCATATTTGCCGATTAAAGAAGAAGAAAGAGATCCAGTAGAGCTACATTGAAAGTAAGAAAGGAAATCTCAAAAAAAAAAAATTACAGGTATGTTTTAGATGTAAAACCATATGATTATTTGTTATTATTAAGTAAATTTGAAGTATGATTATTTGTTATTATTAAGTAAATTTAAAGTATGATTATTTGTTATTACTTGTTGTTAAATATAGTTATAAGTAAAATAATTTTATTTGTTATAATAAAATTATATTATAAATAAAAGATAAAATTATTTAATATTGTGTCTGAATTTAAAATTTTAAAAAAATAAATTTATTTGTTAAGATGAAGTTATGTTATAAGTAAAATTAGGACTTTTGTAAAGATGCAAAAAAAAAAAAAGAAAAGAAATGATTAATGTTTGTGTACAAAGAAAATAAAATAAAATGTTTAAGTAAAAAAATGTATGAAAAAAAATTAAAAAAACTATTTATTGTATGATGTGATAATAAATATTAGTAAAAAAGTATAAAGTAAAAAAATTTTACATAAATATTGTAGGTAGGAGATAATTTATTGAACAAATTGTTTTATAAAAATACTATGTAAATGTTAGATGAAAAAAATATAAAAGAATTATAGAAAATTGAAAATAGCATAATATGTGAGTAAAATTCTAAAATTAGTGTATAAAAATAAAGAATATCTAATAATGTAAGGATAATAAAAAATAATAAAAAATTAGTCAAAAGTTGTTGAAGTGGATGAAAATATTATTTAAAATTGTTAGATGAAATAATAAGAAAAATTTTATGAACAATATATTAGAAAAGAATTAAATAATGAAAAAAATATTATGAAAGAATAATATGCAGAAAATAACAAAAGATATAACACTTTAAAAATAGAATAAAAAATAAATTTTTATAATGTAAGTCAAAAAAGGTATATAGTAACAGAAATAAAAAATTTTAGTATAATTATAGAAGTAAAATATGATAAAATCGTAATGTCAACAAATAAAAAAAAAAATATATAATAAAATGAAAATAAGGTCTTCAGATAAATTGTTAATATTAGATGATATTGTAATAAAGTATGATAAAAGTAGATGAAAATTTTTTTATAATGAAAATAAAAAAAATATAGTAACAGAAATAAAAAAAAAATTTAGTATAATTATAAAAGTAAAATATGATAAAATTGAAATGTGAACAATTGATGTATATGTAATAAAATGGAAATAATATCTTTAGATAAATTGTTAATATTGAATGACATTATAATAAAATATAATAAAATATAATAAAATTTGATGAACAAAATTATTAGAATAAAAATTTTAAAAGATATAAAAAATAGTTAACTGTTAAAAAAAATATATAGTGAACAAATATTATAAAAGAATAGGATTTATTAGAATTATATTAATTGGTAATTAAAAAAATATATCAGTTGAATAAAGGATTGTAGTTGTTTATAAATGTTGTACAATGTTTTGGGTATTGGTGACAGTATTGCGCAGTTGGGTGAAATGAACAACGGGAAAGAAATTATATGCTTATATTCAAATGGACAAATATGCGAAACCGAAGAAGGGGCAACGTTTATTGCAGATACAATTGATGTGATAAGTGTCGACAATGACATTTCATTAGAAAGGTTGAAACAAGAGGTTGCAGACCAATTACAGCTAGATTCAGATCAATACATATCTGAATTAGTATATAGGCATCCAGTGTCATTAAGGCCCACAAAAGTACCGAGCATGTAAGTTAAGGAGGGATGCCAATATCCAAGCAATGTGGATAGCGAATGCAAAATTTCCATCACAACTTGATTCAGTTGAATTGTACGCAAAAATAGCGTCAAAGGAAATAGACTTGAATGCAGCAACTCAAGCTACAGTTGAATATGTGGCAAACCCACTCCCATCCTCCAGCCATGCCAACATCACAGATGATCAGTATTCGCCTGTTGGTTTAGTTGATTATACAGCTCAACCAAGTTCATCTCGTTTGTATGTCGATAATATTGCCGAACCAAGTTCGGCACATGCACCAATTACTGGCCTCATTTCTCATCCAGATGAGACAGAGGATATAATGGATGACTTCGAGGAGGAAGATGAATATGATACTGCACCTTATGATTGCAATGATGGTGGTAATTCAGATGATGATGAAGATACCGATTGCATAGATGCCACCGTTGATCCAGCAGTCCCCATGAACATTTATGCTGATTCAACGGTTGCATTTCTTGAACAGATAGATGCAGATGATGCGCGGATTCCTGATTATGATGAAATGGAAGAGGTAGCGATAAACATGAATAATGACCAAGAGTTATATGTAGGCATGTTATATAATGATCAGCGATCTTTTCGTCGGGCATTAAAGATATACTCGGTACGTGCACATCATACTTTTAAGGTGTATCATTCTTCAAAGAAGTATGAAGAATACCGATGTGTTCAATATGAAAAGGGAGCTTGCAAATGGAAGGTCAGAGCTTGTTATCGAAAGAAGGAAAATCATTGGGAGATAACAAAATACAATGGGCCACATACATGTGTTGCAGCATCATTGTCACAAGATCATCCAAAATTAGACTCTGATGTAATTTCAGTATATATTGTATCAATGGTGACTGAAAATCCTGGTGTGTCCATCAGAGAGGTCATTGAGCGAGTGCATTCTATATTTGGGTACAATGTGTCATATAAAAAGGCTTGGAGGGGAAAACATCGAGCCATCTCACATGCATTTGGGAATTGGGAGCAGTCCTATGCGTTGTTACCCAGGTGGCTAGCTGCTGTTCAACATTTCATGCCCGGCTCGTACTATGACTTTATGCATAAAGAACATGTACTGACTAGTGTAGCTAACGGTGAGTCGGTCATGTTTCATCGGGTATTTTGGACGTTTAAGCCGTGCATCGAGGCATTTGGCTACTTGAAGCCTATGGTCCAAATAGACGGGACCTTCTTGTATGGGAAATATAAAGGGACTATTTTAATCGCAAGTACACAAGATGGAGAGAGGAATATATGTACACGTTAGCTCACAACAGACGGGATATATCACACCAGATCAGCCTATTCCTCCAATTCAGTCACCTCAATTGAGTCTTAATCCCGTAACCTACCAACAGGTAGAAGAAGAAGGAAACAATAATAACGAAGCAAATCAAAATGATGGCGATAATGAAGAAGAAGCTGAGCAGGAGTCTGGGGTACAAGAGCCAGAAGAAGAATAACATCTTTCTCCACGACGTGGCCGACGATTAAGACCACGGACTAGATTTGGCACTGGGAGCCATTTTTTTTGAACGTTCTATCTTTTTTTTTGTACTTGTAATTTTATTTTTTAGATAATAATAATATATTATAACTACTTTATTTTAATATTGAGTTCACCAGTTAATTCTGATTCATTTGTCATTCAAATTTTTAATACTCTTGCTTATTTATATAATTGTAAAAAAATTTATTTTCTCAATTAACTTTCATTTTATAATTTTAATGGCAAATAATTTTTTATTTCTTATCAATATTTTTGTTTAGTTTCATGATTTTATTGTCAAATAATTTTTTTTCTCTTATTAATATTTCAGTTCTATGACTTATTACTCCCAACAATTTTTAAAAAAATATACCTAGGAATTACATCAAAAACATAATTTAATTCAAAAATCATAATTAATCTTAACTTCAACTAATAATACGATAAATTTATATTATTATTAAATAAATAAATTATGCCTCAAATATAATAAATTTAAAAATTTTAGCTTATTATATATATTTCATACAATAGTTATAATTTTTTATTATTTTGATATTATTTATCATATTTATTCATTTATTTCTTAAAATTTTTAAAACTATTATTAATTATTAAGTTTTAAAAATTTTATATTTTACATTACTTATTATTGTTTTAAAAATTAAATTATATATCTTTAAATTTTTTATATTTAAAGTATTAGGGCGTGCATTAAATGTTTCAAATTATTTTTTTTTTAACTTAAAAAAAAAAAATGGGTCACGCCTCATGTTAAAAAAAAAAATAATAATAACTTAATGTATCCGAAGAAATAAGATTTCGGCTAGTATGTACTGTTAATAAACAAATTCTGTTATTGCATTTGAGGAAAAACCCCTGCGCGCGCGCTGTGGTTCAGCAAGTATTAATATGTAGAGGAGATTAGAAATAGTTGTAATCATGATGAGGTTTTGACTGGAAGGTTGATTGGATGTGGTGGTGTTGTTCGTGATGCTACTGGCAACTGGGTTTTAGGTTTTACAAGCAAGGAAGTGTGCTTTCCGTTGAGCTTTGGGAGCATGCTTACTGGGTTAGAGATGTTATGGAGCAAGGGCTTCAGACGAGTCTGGATTGAAGGACACTCGAGTGCTGCTATGCTGCTCGTCCCTGAAGGTTGTCCTGATATACGCCGCTTCTTCCTTTTGGTCTCTTGCATTCGCAAACTTTTGTCTCGAGAATGGCAAGTCCATGTTTGACATGTCCATCGTGAAGGAAACAACCTTGCCAATTAACTTGCTGGGATTATTGCTTAGGCTGTTCTTGTTGGATGATATAGTTGGGATTTTCTATCCCCGCTTAGTTAACTGCTTCTACTTAGGCCCGTTCTTGTAGCCTCCTATTTTCAAATAAAAAAAGAAGGAAACCCGCGGTGTGGTTTTAATTGAAATTGCCCAAGCCCAACAATCTTCTTTTCCTGGGTGTGGGTAGACTCAGATTTGGGCATGTTTTACCAATCATTTAATATGGACCAAAAAAAACTACTGCCGCCATATCATCTATATATGACCCTGAATTGCTTGCTTGCAAATTTTTGAGTCTCTGATTCCCGAGAACTGAGAAGGATTCCCCATAGCAGCTTGAAGGTAGTTGAAACTTGGAAGTGGTCCTTGGTAATGGTCACCTTTGGTTTTGGATCACTATCTGCTGGGCCTTCCGCTTTTGGTTTTGAATGTCAAGAAGAATTTGACTTAACTAATATTTTAAAATCTTTACTGTTATATATTTTAAACTTCGTCTAATTTAAGGAATTTTGGAATAAAAGAAGGTTTTTCTTTTCCAAATGGAAAGGAAAATTTTTAACCATTTCTTCCACTTTCTTATACCTTCTTTTCATTTTTTCTTTTCTTTCTCTTTCTTCCCATATCTAAACATACCTTTAAGGTCCCATGGAGGCGAAGATGAGATGCCGAGGTTAATTTAAATGGATTGAGAGCTAATATCTTATTTAAATATGTTACAGAATGAGAGGCAGACCTCTCTTATTTTGATCCAAACCAACGCAAATTTTTGCTCTAATTATTCTTTGCAACTATTTGAAAAGAGTAAACTAATTATCCAAGAAGATGAAGGTAGGAATTAATGTCTTGCCCTGATCTCTCTCCAAGAACAAATCATAGACCAAAACGTACGGACTCATCGAAATCAAAACACCTTAAAATCACATCATCCACTTCAATAGATTCAACCTTGACAGAAGAAAACAGATCCGAGGTTGAGGATAACACAGTGACATGTTCATATTGGGACGCTAGGTTTTGTTTCACATCAATATGATGATGATTGGAAATCGATTTCTCCTTCTTGGTTGATGATGATGAGGAATAGGGGTGCACTTGTTTCTCTGGGAGGGAATTGTTATTGAAGCTAAGTAGTAAGGAGGAGTCAGAAGGAGAAGAGGTATCCAGGGCCATCCCAGGAAGCAGCTGGTTTTTGCAAGTATGAAGGCCAAAATAGGTGCTTCGGTATAAGGGAGGTTTCTCTTGTATTCTTTGAACCTGTTTCATTGCTGGGCAATCCTGGTCGTACTTGTGACTACACCGGTAGTAGTACCTGCGTCCATATATATATATATCATTTCCATAATATTGATTGGCCATCAATAAGTTAGATTCAGACCAAAGAAAGAGAGAAATATGTACTAATCAAGTGGAAGAATATTTATCACCTTAGGTATTTGGCATTCATTGTCATTTTTTGTCCATACTTTCTCCATGCCTGCCCATCGTCAACCAGAATTGGAGATTCCTTCTCCAACGTTTGCATAGCTCTTCTGCAAAAAATTTAGAGAAAAATAGCGCAATTATATATGTATAACTGCGTACACACAAATAACTAAATTTTACGTTGACAAATATCTACAAGTTGTTAATTTATCAAAACACAATTATAGAGCTTAAAACTTGATCTAATTAATTAGAAGATCGATTAAGACGGAGACATGAGGTATATAGTTCTTACTTCCTCTTGTAACAGCCTCTTCCGTTTCTTGTGCTCAAACTCTTGTAACTCTCATCCACATCATCCTCTTCCTCGGATTTTGGGCAAGCACTCATAAGGATCTCATGGGAGTCAAAGTCATAATTGGTGTTCAAGAGGAGAAGGGTGTTTGTGAATGACCTCAGGATGTTCTTCACAAGATCTTGGGCAAATGGAATTAATAAAGAGCCTTCATCTCCGATATTATTGGTTCCATGATGACGAACAAGTTCAAGTAACTGCTTGCCGATCTCTCTCCCTTTGATAAGCTCCCCTATTACTGCCTGCATAAGATCTGAAGCCTGATTCTCCATCCTTTTTGGCTTTTGGAGTTCTCTCGGGAGATCAGACAGAACCAGACAGTCCGTGTAATAAGGCACTCGCCCACTTGCAATTTTCAAATGCTATTCAGAGTTGAGACCAAAATTCGCTCTAGTGGACATTTATTAATGTAAGGTTTTTTTATAAGTAAAATTTTATTTTGGTCCAATAAGTATGATTATAATGTTAACTGATACATGTATCAGAACAAACTAGAATAAAGTTTATCTCTCACGTAACCAGCTTGAAAAGTAAATTCAACAGAAGCAAGGAAAAGAAATATTCTTTAACTTCATCTACCCAATCTAACACTTGAGATAGAAATCTTAATCATTTCAGTAATTTGAAGGTTTGATTGTTTTAACGGTTAGATTGTATATTATCGTTTTAATATTTTTGAATGAACAAAATTAAACTTTAGAATATCAAAACAAAAGATCTTTGAAAAAATTACGTGTACCAAAATTATAGTTGGAAGGCCAATAAAAGTCTATTTTCATTTTCATTTTTCTGTATCTTTAATTTGTGGGTATTAATATGGTGGTGTGAAGCACATCCAGTGAAGATTTGCCACTTAAGAGAAATTGATCTTAGGTTTGTGTGATTCTCCATGAAGTGAGCGTATTTTGTTTATATAATTTGTATAATATTTATTATATTTTTATAATTACTATTTTTATTTATTAAATTATTATTTTAATTATCAAATTATTTTTTAAAAAATAAAAATAAAAATAAAAAATTATTTTTTATCTTATCTATTTTTACTTATTTATTTTTAATATTTCTGTCACCTTTCTATTTTCTAACCAAACAACCCCATAGATTTACCCTGTTGGGTTCAAAGGGCAGCCAGCGACAGGGATTAATAGTCTATAGAATGGAAAGGAATAGAAAAGGAATGGAATAGAATGGAAAGGAATGGAATGAAAAAGAATGGAAAGGAATAAAAAAGAATGTTGTAATGTATAAAATTCTGTTTGGTTGTTAGAATTAATCCCAATGAAAAGGAATAAAAAATAATGGAAATGAATAGAAAAGAATCGTATAATTTATCATCATATTTGGTATGATATGAAAAGGAAGAAAATTTCATTTATTTTTTATGTTTGATTAAATAAAAATAATGTAATAATAAAAAATTAATTAAATAATCACAATACTTCTAATATAAAAAAATAAAAAAATAATTATTTTTAATAAATAATAATAATAATATAATTTTTAATTTAAAATTTTTTTTAATGACCAATAATTTAAAAAATAAAAATATTTATTTTTAAATAATTTATTAATATAAAAAAATGTTAACTACCAATCCATTCCTTTAAACAGTGACGTTTTCTTTCTAATTTGTGCAGGATTTCACATTCCTTCATCTGCAAGAATTGGACAGCAGAATGGAATCCTCTCCTTATGCACTCTTGCAACCAAACGATGGAATGTTGTTTGAATTCCATTCTCTAATACCCTCTTCCACCAACCAAACAGGCCCAATAATGAGAATTCCACCTCCCAATATTTTTCTAACAAGTCCTCTTTTTAGGCTGAAAAGAATCGGTTGACGTGCGTTTTACTCTGGTGAAAGCACGTGCGGTCATCATAGAACGTCTTTCACACCTGTCAGCTATACGAAGGGACGATTATGCACTTTACAAATTCCACCCTGAAGTGGGCGCCTGCTACGGTTAAGTCCCAGTTTCCTTACTCATTATTAAAATTATGGTAATAACGCCATCGAAATTATTACTCTTCCTATTGATGTGTTTTTACCACCATAATGCTATACTATTATTTGAGGTTTAATTAGACTATTTTTGTTAAATTTAGATTTAGCTCATGAGTAATAGCTTATGCCAGTGGCTTGTACTAACATGTATGTCAGTTATAATTTTGAGCTAGTGGGGCACGAGTCATGGAGAGCAAGAGGGAGGTGTGTGTAGTTATCTTATATATAATTGGTTGTTTTTCTTTAAATTTCAAAATTCAGTTAAAGGAATTTTTTTTAAAAATAAGTATTTTATATGAGAATTTTTGTTTGACACAAAATTACCAGAAAATTTCAAATTGAGTTTATGGAGTTGGATTCTTTTTTTCCCCAACATTTTTGTAACCAAAAAAAAAAAATACAATGTAGCATTAACTCTTCAAAAAAAAAAATCATTTCTTTGTATTTGTGCGTAGGGTAGGATTAGTCAATACCCTACTGTGGGCACGTTTTTATTGCGACTAAGCATCAAGTTATATATATATATATATATATATATATATATATATATATATGACCCATAAAAGAAAACGTAAGGCCAAGACAGGGCTTCTCTGACCCTTAATTTTTTTAAGACTTGTACGTTTCATTGTTTGTGTACTTTTGTTGTGATGGTTTGATGAATGCTCAATTCAATTTTGTAAGAAGTAATATGATTTATGGATATTATTCTTATTTACATGATATTGTAAAATGAGAATCGAATTTTATTTAATAAAAGTATTTATTTAGTTTTTTTTAATTACAAATAAGGCACAAGCCTTATAGGAAATAAGTAAGGATCAAGTTGTTTTATCCTGTTTATTTTAAAATTAATTTTTAAAGAATAAGGGGATATAGTGCATGTGAGTTAATAGTATTATTGACAACTTATTTAGGTTATTTAAACATTAATAAAATTAGATATGTGCTTTAATATTTAAATATTAATAACTCGTAATTTGATCTCCTAGTTTTTTCTTTCTTACTGATGCTGTTTACCCAAAAATTTTTCTTAGAAAAAAAAAATTAAGTGGATGGTCAATTGTTTCATACCCAAGTCTTAATAAACGCGTAAACTAGTAAGGACAAAAGGATGGTCAATTTAAGTTGGCACTTGCTTTCTTAATTTCTTTCGGTTTACACTGAGTATGAATGACTCGCACGCATGCATGCACGGATTGGTTTGTCTAATAGTAGGAAAAATAACACATCTTGGGGTTCCTCCAACCTCAAATTCAAATAAAAATCTATATGACGTGTAAGGTTGTATTGAGATATTATAGGTCTAAATTATTTAAGAAATCATATGATTATTGGACCTTCTACAAATTTTAATTTAAATTTAATTAATGATTAAAAGTATGAGTTATTAAGTTTTCTTACAACCTATGATGGGAGAACCTAATATAACCCTAATTAGTGAATTAGTTCATTGAAAGCCACTACGTTAAAAACAATTTTATTTGTGGAGTCACATTAATTATATAATTTTTATTTTTTAAATACAAGTTAGCTAATGATCCGTTGAGATATTGTGGGCACAAATTAAGTGATCATATAGTAATTGACCCCTCACTTTAAGTCTAGTTAACAATTAAAAATATGAGTTATTAGATTTTATTAAAACTCATAATGAAAAGGTTGAGTAAGACACTATTCAAGGTAATAATATTAGGTCTTCTCTCTAAGTCTAATAAATGAACTTACCCTATTAAAAGTCACTATTGAGTCAAGAGTCAAAAAGAGAAAGAACTAGATTATGGTATTCTAGATCTAATTGTGTAAGCATGGAAACGTCAAATAATTTCTATATCAAATTTATTTAATGTTCTAAAATATCATATATATCGATCCGTTGTTTTCATATTATCTAGATTTGTAATTTTATTATAAATACTTACGTATCAAAGTCTAATTATATGATTTTAGAACCTAAAGTTCATGTTTAATAGTATATCTTTAATCTTTATTTTCATGCTTTCGCTAATCAAACTATGCAAAATTAGTTTAGGAGTTTCAACCCTTTCATAACAAGCTTTCCATTAATATATGATTTGCCTGTTATGTAGATCTATATGCAGAGAATTTTGGCTTTCAATTTTTTAACTTTCTATATATTGACAATTTTTTTCTTGCTTCATATGATGTTTTTAATTTGATTCATTCTTATGGAATAGCTTCATCATATCTCTTTAAGATTGTTTAGCATATTTGGTTGTGATAAAAATCAAATGGTGGAAAGAATGGAAGAATTATTTCTAGTTCATTACCTTGAAACCCATGTTTTCATATTTGAATTTTCTCCCTTTTCCTTGTATTTCTTATTTGGGTAGTGCTTTAAATCTATTAGGAACACTATAATGCATCTCAATCTCAACTTGTTCGCATAAAAAATGGCTTAAAAGGCATGGAAATCACATCAAGTTGCAATAGATCCAAAAAAGAGTTTTGAACCCATGGGTACAACCTAGCTAGAAGGTGAAGAGCTAGGCCTTTTAGGGGGAAGAGCTTGTGAGTCACCCCCAACATTGTTTGGTGTGGTTCTTATTCCACTTTGCTTCTCTTGATATTTGTGATTTTTTTCATATATTCATTTTATTTTTATTGCATTCAATAAATCATTTATGAACCATTTATCTTTTCCTATGGTAAAGTTAGTTTAATTTTTCTAAGGTAGTAATTGACATTAGAAAATTACAAAAAAAAAAAAATTAAGAGTGTATTTTCATGTATGTTGAACATAACATTAAGTCGTATGGGCATGTAATTTATAAACTCTCAAGCCTAAATTAGTCAAATCAAATGTTACACTATTTAACATTTATTATAAATGGTTTTGTTTAGTGTTTTAAAATTAGACTAACCATTGAATCGATAAAAATATTTATTCATGATTTAACTAGTTTAACCATGGTCGAAATAGTAATAATTAAATACATATATATATATATATAATTTATAATTTTTTTATTAAAAAATATAATATCATATATAATAACAAGTAAATACTAATAAATTTTAAATATTTCACTATTTATAAAAATTAAAACCATAATATGTGTGTGTATGTGTGCAAGACAAAAAAATTCAATTTTTGTAAAAATTTCCCTAATCATTAGTAAAAGGATCTATTCTTTTATTTTTCTATTATATAAAAGAATTTAAATTTGTTGAGAAGAAAATACATATATGGGTGTGGGGGGTGTATGTGCAAGTAAGTATAGAAAATTATCTCATTAGCCACTATACATTAATCAATCATTCACAGTTACACTTTTTCCTACACCATGCCTTTTTCTTTCTTTCTTTTTTTACTTTTCTTTTTTGTTTTCTAAACTTCATTTTATATACAGTTGTCTTCCACACTCAAATCCATAAGGAAGCTTTACATTGCTCTTCTTCTCAGTTTCCAAGTAATTCAAATTTCAAACTCTCATAGACATAGTATTATTCTCAGATATTGGGTGATGTTATTATACTTCAAATTTTCTCCTTCTATTAACTTTCTCTTCCTTCTCTCTCTTTCCTTTTTCAGATCTCATCTTACTCTTTTTATATTTCTTCCTTTTCACTTTCTTTTTTCTTTGCAAAAATTATAAAAATTGTTCAACCCATTTGACTAGTTGATTTTTAACAGTTTGGCCAATTTTTAATCAATTTGATCAATTTTTTTATGGGCTAATTTTGAGAGTCAACTAAATCAGAACCATATCCTATTCACTAGTTTCTAATTAGACTAGCTAATCTGGTTCCATTTTCCAAACTATGGTTTTGTTCTTTCATGAAATAAATTGATGATTGGTAAACTACAACTAGTTGTAATGTATATTTTGTAAATCATGTAGGTTGCAATAATATATCACATATAAGTAGGGTCTTCTTATACATCTGGTCCTTTTAAAAATTGAACTATAACTAGTAAAATAATAAAAGAGAATCCTAGAACAAAATAAGTTAAGACCAAGCAAGGATAGAATATTAATTAAAGCATCAAAAAATGGGAATATGAAATTAGTAATGGTTGGAGACTGAAGCCAAAATGGCTAAATAGAATAAAGTCAATACATAGTGGCAAAATCATAATTTTAAATAAAATTTTAAAAACTCAGAGGAAAAAGTTTTGGTAAAGTTAAATTTATTAGAGTTTTCAAGACCCCTAAAAACTATAGAAATTGTCAGAATAGCTAAAACTCTATCGGTATACAATTTAAGATATCAATTGATCAAAACTTTGATCGAGCCATTCTAGATTATTTTAAATCCTAAAAATTTTAAAGTAAATGTTCTTAATAAACTAGAGAGCTCAAATTATCATATGGAACTGACGTATTACAAAGCTCAAATAAAGGAATTAAAATTTCAAGATGTAAGAAGAATTTTGCAAATTGTTACAAATCACCTCCTTTATTTTCTTAAAGGTCAAGCCAACCTCCTTACACTCAGAATTGACTTAGAACAAACTAGAACCAATAGCTAAAACATGTCTAAGAGAAGGAAGAAAGAAGAGGAAGAAAAGGAAAAAAAAAAAAGCATAAGATTTTGTGCACTTTTTCATAATATAGTAGTTGCAAAACTTTTTCTTCTTTCTAAGCTCTTTTTATTAATTTTTTCAGTTTCTTAAAGGGATCAATTTGGTGGCTAAACTCTTGGAGGAAGAATGGAATTTGAAGCAATCATTTGTGGCATAGAATTCTCCATTAAAAAAGGATTAAGACAAGGTATGATATGAGTTAGAAATGTTGCAATTCCTTTGAGTTCACTTCCTTCTTCAATTTGGCCAACATATGGGAATCCTAGAAGGAATTGGTTTTTGGCCAAACCTTGATAGTAATGGGGGCTTTGAAGCATAGAGAATTAGATTATACAAAGGAAATCAAGTGAGAATTTTTAAAACGCAAAATAGGTAACCTAGGGTTTTATTTGCACCTTAAAAGTTTTAGAACCCTAAGAAAATAAATCAAGTTATGTAAGATCATATCTAAACTAGAAAGGAGCCATGGAAGCTCCACATGTGCCTAATTTCCAAGAGAAATGACAAAAACTTCCTTAACCTATCTAAGAGCATAGGTTCGACCATGATGGAGATGGAGTAGTTAAGAAGAGTTTTTATGAATTTTAAGGTTATAAATGGTTTAGATATAAATGCTAATAGAACCATTAGATTGAATTAGAAGCCTTATCTTGAAAAGTACATTTTTAGAGTTCAAACGAGCCTATAGAAGCAATTCATCTTTGGCCTTGTCTAATCATGTTCCATTAGAGTTATATGGCTTATAACAAGTGAGATCTTTATAACAAGTGAGAGTTTGGAGCCTAGAAAGTAAAATCTAAGAGTTACCTCTTAAAGAACTTAAAAATGACCTAAAATGGCATATTGAGTCCTAATAGGATTACATGATAGTAATAAAAGTTAAAATGGATACTAAGGACTTATTTTACCTTGCAATTTTTATAGGTAGGTCAAGCTAACCCAAGCCTACCTATTTGTAAGTCTCAAGCTAAGGAAAGTCTAGAAAACATAAGATCCAAGTGGGTTAGTGGTAGTTTCAAGCTTTCAAAGTCATAAGGTAGCTATATCTCCCTATCTTACATGCATTTGAATGTTTGGATGAGTTGAGATGCTTATATATGTGGTTGTTGATGTATTCATGAGTTATGTTTTACTATGATTTCTATCATAAGTTTTATGCTTATGCCTTACATATTTTTAGCTTCTATCTCCTTATAGTAGAGAATTGGGCATAATAGCTTTTTCTTGGCCCAAAGTTAAGCTTAGTTAAGCCTAGTCAATCTATTTTGATACCATAGGTTGATGAGAATTAAGTTTTCATGTTACAAGTTATGTTTTAGTTACATGGTGCATATGAATTATATAGTTGCACCACATGCTTTGCAATTCTTCATAGTCTTCATGGCATTCTTGTATGCATTGATATGGTTGATATATAATACTAAAATTCTCCTTGGAATCTCATCCATATTCTTTCCACTAACAATTTCATGTTCTCCCAATAAAGAAAACAAAACTGAGAATAGCTATTCATCTTAGAAATGATGTAATTGGGAATCTTATATAAACTTGATAGGTATGGTGGAATCAAATGTATGGTAAACCTAGAGTATTTATGATGAACTTTTACGTCTATGATGAGAATATGAATGGATAACCTTTGTATCATTGTAAATGCTTGAATGTATGATGGTTTAACGCTTTATATGGCTCTTTATACATATTGTCCATATTAGAGATGATGGAGTGACATATGTATAAATGGGTGTGAGATGGTCAAATTTTGATGCAAGCCATATTTCATGCAATGGCTCATATGGAAATAATCTATAAATGGATTAAAATTTGTTTAAAGGAAGAGATTGCATATTAAAACTCAATTAGACCACTTTAGAACTAAATTTTAGTCTAAATGAGCCATAAATTATACCTTTACTCTTTATAGTTCAAATGACTTAATTTGGGGTTAAAATTTGGCTTGTAATTAGATAATTTATAGAACTTTCTAACAAGTTAAAGATAAAAATTTTATGAGCTATACAAAATATCTTATGAATTTTTGAAATTAGCAAAATTATATAGAATTGCATTGGTACTATAGCTATTGACACAACTACTATTTTCATAGTTTTTAAGAGATAAATGAATTTATTTTCACTTGAAATTTTTACAGTATAAAGTTCACATCATAAGCTTTCCATAAACACCTAATTTCCATAAATCGAAATTCCGTAACACAAGTTATGAATTTTAAAGTTTAAGGCCCTATTTTGTCAAAGAAGCCAAAATGGGTTATGTGGCTTCTATATGTAAATGGGATTTAGGTCTTAGTTTTATGATCAAAACAAACTTGTTTATGGTGATTATGAGTGAAGAAAAGATAGAATTCAAACTTGGACACCTATAGCTTCATTTGGTGTGTAAAATGGCCAAATTCCACTGCTATAAGTTATGCATTGGTTACATTTTTATCACCTTTCAATAGAAATGGTATAAATTAACTAGATAAAGCCAATTATGATACTTCTCCTTTTCTTTAAGCAGTTTACAATATCACTACCCAAAATATGCTTTATGGCAACAAAAGTCATTGCTAAATGCTTTTACTAGCGACTTTTAGTTGTTATGACTTTTAGTTGTCACGACTTTTAGCTATCGTTAGGTCATAGCTAAAACCTTTGAAACAAGAAGTCTTTAGTGACAACCACTATACAATGCTATAAAATTCTAATAGAAGAACTCGGCAGACTCCCACTAAAATTAGTCATATGTTTTTATTTGATTTCCAACAAAATATTAGTCCCTAAAAAATTGTCAATGAAAAACAGCTAAAAACTATGGTAAATAATTAAAAAAAGTAAATTTTAGTGTGTGTAGTTGGCCACTTGGTTAATTAAATAAAAAACTAATTTTTTTTAACTTTTTATATAAAATTTCATGCATAATTTTTAAAACTTTTTAACATTTTTGTGCATGCTTATTATTTTTACTTTTAAAACTTTTTTTCTTTTGTTTTACTTTGTTACTTATTTATTGATATAACTTTTTTAAAATTTTTTACTATTAAAAAACATAATTATTTAAAAATAGTTGTTTAATGGTTGTTGAATGAATGGATTAATCATGGATACTTATATAAATTACATTATATTTTATTTATGTTTCTTTTATTCTTTTCTTTCTTGTTTTCTTTCTCTCTTCGCTTCCTCTTTTCAATTGCTTATCTTCTCTTATTTATTCTCTTCCTCTTTCTCTCTCTACGTTCACATACCTTTTTTTTTTCTCTCCTTTATTTTTTTACTTCAGTGGTTGATATCAAGGTATTGAGCTACATTCTATGTTTGAGTAATTTGTTTGATTGGAGATTGGGTGTCTTAAAATTTTTTTAATTGGAGATTTGAATTTTGTTTCTCTAAGTGGTATGTACAAATATTTCTTGATAATATTTCTATGAAATGTTATTTAGTATTTAGCATTGTTATATATTGATTATTTAGTAATTATAAATAATTGATTGACAGTATAAATTATTTATTAATTTGTGATAATATAGTAAAGAAATATTTATTATATAGTATTGATTATTTATTGATTTGTGATAATATTGTGAAAAAATATTTATTATTGAATAATATTTGGAAAATAATATTAAAATTTTTTGTGATAATTTTTTTCGTCATTTAATATAGTGAAAAAATTTTATTAATAACAATTGTTAGATAATTTTGGTTTATCAAAATTTGTAAGGTAATATTTAAATTGTCTATTATAATAGATAATGAAACTATTATGATAGAAAATGAAAATTCTTAGTAATTGAAACTGGTTATGTAATAGATTAAATTTTAGATGAAAAGGATATACTGGGAAATTTTTATAAATGATAGAAGAGTTTATTACTTTTGTTAGTAAAAATGGACCTAGTTTTAGAAAAAAAAAATAGATGTCCACATTCTAAACACAAAAACAAAGCATATCTTGTTACTGATGATATAAAAATTAATCTTTACCAAAAAAAAAAAGTGTCAACTTAGATAGTAGTATTGGACATGTCATGGTAAGATTAAACCTCTGCCAACTAATATACATGTTGGAACAATATCTAGCTCAAGATTGATAAATGAAGACCATAATAATAACTATAAAAGAATGATTTTTGATGTAGCTAGACCTAATTTTAATGCTATAGATATAATGAAATAGATTATGATGATAATATTAATCAAGTTGAGAAACCTCTAAACTTAAAAGTTTAGCAACTTTTTTTATTTATTAAATGTGTATCAACAACTACAATGGCCAAGATGTACTAATGAGTTTAAGCTGTTTGTTGCTATATAAATGTTAAGTATTAAATTTAATAGCAATACGTCACGCCATAGTTTCAATCAATTTGCAAGTCCTATGAAAAATAGTTACTCTCATGATAATGTCACATCCAATAATTGGTACAAAATAAAGAAGCTAATATCAAAATTTGGTCTATTTGCTTAATAAATTAATGTTTTTATTAATGGGTGAATGTTGTATGACAAAGATAACATTAACGAAATAATGTGTAAATTTTGTAGAGTATCTCAATATAAAACTAGTTGACTTGATAAAAAATGAAATTCTAAGAAGATTCAAGTAAAATAAATATATTATTTACCAATTACTCTTAGATTGCAAAGGTTTTTTGCCTCAATAAGTTTTGCTAAGCAAATGTGATGGCATTAGAATAATAAAAGACAAGAAGGTGTACTTTATCATTTATCAAATGGAGAAGCAAGGAAATATTTTGATAAGGCATATTCAAAATTTGCCATAGAGCCATAAAATGTTATATTGGCTTATGTATAAATAGGTACACTCCTTATAGTCAATTTAGTTTATTATATTCATGTTGGCATGTAATAATAACTCTTTATAATCTCCTTTCTAATATATGCATTATTGCTCTTTACTTTTTTTTTTTACTATAATCATTCTTGGATTGCAAAATTTGAAGACCAAGATTGATATATTCTTATGGCCATCTTTTCACACAAGTGGCTTGTTCCATTATGGCTGTATTAGGAGACGATGAATGAGAGATTAGGTAGACAAGCAATAACAACTAAGCTTCACTATTCTTCCCATTGAGTAAGTAATAATTGTGTTAATAAAAAATTAGAAGCCATATTTATAAGTATAAGTTTGTATTTAATTTACATCTATTATAGCAATACAAATTCACACATATGGAATGTTTGTGCAGAATAATTATATCAACCTTAAAGATGGATAGAGTCATGCCTCTTAGCAACAATTATCACTGTAATAATTATCAAAAGAACTAAATTTTTGGATGAAAGTTGTCAGAGGAAAAAAAGGTTGATGGGATGGTTTATGGTCTCAAAAGTATGTTATATCTAATAGATTGAGATCCAATCTCTAGATTACAAAGATACTGCATTTTAATTCTAGTATCCAAGAAGCTACATTTCTAAAAGGGACATTACATCTAAATGTTACAAGTGCATTGCACTCTTGTAACTTGTAATCTCAAGAAAATAAGATAACTATTTCATCTCAGTAAGGCCAAATTAATACTTACAAAAGTTGTTTTGATCTTAACATATATGGTCAAGATAAAAAATATAATAACAATAACAATAACAATAAGAATGATTTATTTTTTTAAAAAAAATATTTTGCATTAAATTTATATATTTAATTATTTATTTATGACAAGACTTTTCATTTTTACTGTTGTGTGAGGGACCCTGTGTAATGTCCCACATAGGGTAGGAAGACCCTGGGAACGGCCCATATAAATGAGAGCGAAGCTCTCCCCACCAGCGGCGCGCTTTTGGGAAATGAGAGTACCAAGAGACAAAACCCCAGCCACGTGGGACGTACTCCACGGGGTGTCGTAAATGGGACAATACTGCTGGAGGCTCTGTGTGGTGTTTGGTATCAGAGCCGGCCTGTTCGCATGTGCAACCAAAGGACGGGTTGGCCCCAAGGGGGTGGAATGTAATGTCCCACATCGGGTAGGAAGACCCTAGGAACGGCCCATATAAGTGGGAGCGAAACTCTCCCCACCAGCGGCGCGCTTTTGGGAAATGAGAGTACCAAGAGACAAAACCCCAGTCACATGGGACGTACTCCACGGGGTGCCGTAAATGGGGACAATACTGCTGGAGGCTCTGTGTGGTGTTTGGTATCAGAGCCGGCCTGTTCGCATGTGCAACCCGAGGACGGGTTGGCCCCAAGGGGGGTGAAATGTAATGTCCCACATCGGGTAGGAAGACCCTGGGAACGGCCCATATAAGTGGGAGCGAAGCTCTCCCCACCAGCGGCGCGCTTTTGGGAAATGAGAGTACCAAGAGACAAAACCCCAGCCACGTGGGACGTACTCCACGGGGTGCCGTAAATGGAGACAATACTGCTGGAGGCTCTGTGTGGTGTTTGGTATCAGAGCCGGCCTGTTCGCATGTGCAACCCGAGGATGGGTTGGCCCCAAGGGGGGTGGAATGTAATGTCCCACATCGGATAGGAAGACCCTGGGAACGGCCCATATAAGTGGGAGAGAAGCTCTCCCCACCAGCGGCGCGCTTTTGGGAAATGAGAGTACCAAGAGACAAAACCCCAGCCACGTGGGACGTACTCCACGGGGTGCCGTAAATGGGGACAATACTGCTGGAGGCTCTGTGTGGTGTTTGGTATCAGAGCCGGCCTGTTCGCATGTGCAACCCGAGGACGGGTTGGCCTCAAGGGGGGTGGAATGTAATGTCCCACATCGGGTAGGAAGACCCTGGAATGGCCCATATAAGTGGGAGCGAAGCTCTCCCCTCCAGCGGCGCGCTTTTGGGAAATGAGAGTACTAAGAGACAAAACCCCAGCCACGTGGGACGTACTCCACGGGGTGCCGTAGATGGGGACAATACTGCTGGAGGCTCTATGTGGTGTTTGGTATCAGAGCCGGCCTGTTGGCATGTGCAACCCGAGGACGGGTTGGCCCCAAGGGGGGTGGAATGTAATGTCCCACATCGGGTAGGAAGACCCTGGGAACGGCCCATATAAGTGGGAGCGAAGCTCTCCCCACCAGCGGCGCGCTTTATGTTACTTATATGGGCCGTTCCCAGGGTCTTCCTACCCGATGTGGAACATTACATTCCACCCCCCTTGGGGCCAATCCGTCCTCGGGTTGCACATGCGAACAGGCCGGCTCTGATACCAAACACCACACAGAGCCTCCAGCAGTATTGTCCCCATTTACGGCACCCCGTGGAGTACGTCCCACGTGGCTGGGGTTTTGTTCTTCGGGCACCTCAATCGGTCACACCCGAAACGCGCCGCTGGTAACACTGAACGGCTGGCTCTGATACCAAACACCACACAGAGCCTCTAGCAGTATTGTCCCCATTTACGGCACCCCGTGGAGTACGTCCCACGTGGCTGGGGTTTTGGCTCTTGGTACTCTCATTTCCCAAAAGCGCGCTGCTGGTGGGGAGAGCTTCGCTCCCACTTATATGGGCCGTTCCCAGGGTCTTCCTACCCGATGTGGGACATTACATTCCACCCCCCTTGGGTGCAACCCGTCCTCGGGTTGCACATGCCAACAGGCCGGCTCTGATACCAAACACCACACAGAGCCTCCAGCAGTATTGTCCCCATTTACGGCACCCCGTAGAGTACGTCCCATGTGGCTAGGGTTTTGTCTCTTGGTACTCTCATTTCCCAAAAGCGCACCGCTGGTGGGGAGAGCTTCGCTCCCACTTATATGGGCCGTTCCTAGGGTCTTCCTACCCGATGTGGGATATTGCATTCCACCCCCCTTGGGGCCAACCCGTCCTCGGGTTGCACATGCGAATAGGCCAGCTCTGATACCAAACACCACACAGAGCCTCCAGCAGTATTGTCCCCATTTACGGCACCCCGTGGAGTACGTCCCACGTGGCTGGGGTTTTGTCTCTTGGTACTCTCATTTCCCAAAAGCGCGCCGCTGGTGGGGAGAGCTTCGCTCCCACTTATATGGGCCGTTCCCAGGGTCTTCCTACCCGATGTGGGACATTACACCCTGAGGGGGCTGTCATAAGGATGACGTCGGATCCCTTGGGCTAAGGGAAAGAAGATGAGGACAGGCGCGTACATGAGAAGAGGATACCTCACATAGGAATTATACCTCCATCACACCGCACGAAGCCCCTTCCGTGAACTAGTTACAACAAAAGGAAAAACGACACCGGGACTTCTTTTAGTGAACCTTGTGTGATAGACATTACCTAAATGTGTGTGTGTATAGTATAGATGGATTTAGTCTGAGCAATTGAAGTTTGAATAAACTAAACTTCAATATTTTATTTTGTACTTTTAATTTTTTTATATATATTCTCCCATTCTATGTTAAGTATCACACATATGAAGTATCTTCATCCTTTTCCTAATTATTTATTAGATTATTATCATATTGTGTTTTTACCTTATTAATAATTGAAACCTTTAGTTTTTATAGAAATATTACTATTGGAGTTCCTAAGATCACAATCAATTTTTTTAAAAAAAATTGGAAAAAAATAAAAATTGAACATTTAAGAGATTTAGTTGACAATGCTTAGCAATCTAGAAAAAAATAAATAAATGGATTGGAGAATTTATTTAGGATTAGCTATGTAGAAAGTGGGCCAATGAAGAGTTCCAAAGGAGTGCACGAATGCGCCAAAAAAAATAATAAAGTCTTCATCTTCCACTTTGGTTCATCTCAACATATTGAAGGTTCTATTTTAATGATTCAGCCCGCAAAAAGATTAGTAACTAATTTTATTTTTTCAAATTCTTATTTATTATTTTAAATATATGTTTAACTAGTAAAATTTTATTTTGAAGGCACAAAAACTAGGACGAGACCCAACATATTCTGAGGTTGTTCTTAAGACTCACAAATCAAATATCATCTAAATGGATAAAAAATATAAAGCTTTTTATATTTAATTTATATGCAAGTGTCTTTTTATATTTAATTTATATATGTTATTATAATTTTATGATTTTGACTTCTTTTATTCACTTCCAAATAAGTATTAAGAAGATAAAAAATGAAATAGGAAGTAGAGGAGAAAATATATTAGAATTAAAGTTATGGATGAAGACTTCCAAGGGGAAGGCTTTGTGTATGGTTTATGGTGGAAATTCAATGCTTGGATACTCCCACTCTTAAGCATCAGCATATAATCACTATGAATATACACAAGAAATGATAAGAAAAGAATTTTTGGCTTTTACATCACAGAATCAAAATATTGAGTACGAAAAACAAAGAAGACGAATTGAATCACTTACACAAGAATTAAATTTTTTTAAGCAATACCAAAGTTAAGATGAAGCTGGCCTAAGTTCCATATATAGGCCAAATATGTCTCATATTAAAGTAGACAATGAAGGGGAAGAGGAGGAGGAAGAGAAGGAAGAAAAGGAAGAGTGATTGTTAATTTTGTTTTTATGTACTTTTAATTTAGGTTATTTTATTTAAAGGAATATTATCTCATATTCAAATTTTTTTTCTTTATATTTAAATTTTTTTATTTCATAAATTTATATATTGGGATACTAAAGTTAATAATAATAATAATAATAATAATAATAATATATTTACCTATTTTAAATTAAGGTAAATTCTATAAAATTTTTAAAATGCCTGCAAGTGATAAATAAAAATCAGCACCAGTATAGAAAAAATAAAAGGAGAAAAATGAAAATGAAGTGAAATTCATTTCACCTGCTAAATCATATATTTTTTTCCTTCCTTTCTATATAAATTTCTTCTTTCTCATTTCATCTCGTACATTCATCATTTTTCTTACTCTTTCATCTCATTTCATTTGTTACATGTTTTCAATTGGTTCAAGCAACCTCATCATTTTTCTCTTTGATTTTCAGGTTTCCTTCTTCATTTTCTTCTTTTTCATTTCATATTTGATTATTTCTCCTAGATTTTAATTTTTTTATTACTAATTTCTTTTTTTTTTTTGTAGTAAAATTTTTTATATCTAGTTGAATTTTTTTTTATTAAAGTGTTAATTTGATTTCTAACAGTAGATTAAAATTTATAAATTGGAATTAGTTTTGATTATTACTATATTTAATTTTTTTTTTTCACATATGCTAATTTATTTGTAATGCGCATAAATCTGTTTATTGTTACTATATTTAGGGCTTTTTGTTTCATCTAGATTTATTTTCATGAATTTTTTTTTATTATTAATTTTTTTAATTTGGATGGGAAGAAGGAATCAAATATGAAGAATCAAGAATTTGTTTTGATTATTATTATTTTTTCTTATTTGGTTTACATAATAGAAGAAAGAAAACCTAGAAAAGTGTTTATCACATACACAGAAAACTTACAAATTGAAAAAGGAAGATGAAGATAAATAAACAACTAGAAAACAATGATGAATTAGATGTAAGAAAATTCATAATAATAATAACAATATATGAATAAACTAAAATGAATACAACATAACTTATTATTAATTATAAACAAATTTGTTGTATTAATTATCATAAAGAACAAAAAAGCAAAAAAAAGTTTTAAACCAAGAAAAATCAACAGACGCTCTATTGAAAATTAATTTTGACAAATTTCTCGGTTGAATTTTTAATTGAAATTATTTGATTTCTAATTGAAATTTTAAATTTACTAACTAAATGTTCAATCAATAAATTCACTTTTTATTGTATTGGACAAAAAAGTTGCAACTAAAATATATTTAGTAGCTATAAAAGTCACCACTAAAAATATTTAGTAGTGACAATTGTCACCATTAAAGTCTCATTAATTTAAATAAAAATATATTTTTAGTAGTGACCTTAATAATTGCCACTAAAAGGGACTTTCAATGATAATAATAGTTGCCACTAAAGTCCCATGAATTTAGTTAAATAAGGAATACTATTTTAGTGATAACTTTTAATAGTTACTTAAAAAAGTCACCATTAAAAATATACTTTTAGCGGTGAGTTTTTTATTCATCACTAAAAACATGTTTTTTTGATAGTGCAATATGAATAATTTCTTTTGTATCTTTAATCCATTTTGTTGACCATGACCTCCATCATCAACACACTTGGGAGTGAAATTTAATACAAGTATCTAGTGGAAGAGCCAAGACCTTGGCTTAGGAGTGCAAATATTTTTATAGAAATTTTTTCATGTCATATTTTGAAAAAAATTATACTTTTATAATATGTTATTTAAATAAAATGCTTCCTTTCAAACTTTTAGATTAAGCTAAATGAGATTAATTTCCTAATAATAATCTAACTTTCTCTCTTCTAAATCTAGAAACAAATTTGAATTTAAATTAGCAATGTATTAAGAATTGCTTTTATATTAATATTAACAATTTCACTACCTACAAAAATATATCAAATGTATGCAATGATTAAATATAAATTGAAAATAGAAGAAATATTAGGTAAGGGCCAATAGGGGGAGAAACAATAATCACTATGTAATCTGATGCAATAATTAAATACTAACAATTTTGGGCCACCTCTAAATCTTTATTCTCTTTTCTAGATACTCTGTTTATTAATCTAGCCTTATTTTATCTTATTTCATTTTATTCTGGGTGTCTCCTTTTGTAATCTATTCGATTTTGGTCCAGTTCTAAAAAAATCAAATATTACATCAATAACCCAATACATCGTGGAAATTGACTGGGCTTACTTGGATATACCAAGATTTGGTCTAATATAGGTTGTAATACCCTCAAATTAATTAAGGTATTAATCATAGATTTGAGTTAATTAAAAATAATTAATATGGAATAATTGGGCAAGTTATGTAAATAAAAATTTTAAAAAGATAAATTATTAATATGGGTTTGATATTGAATTAGGTTAGAAACCTCATCTAAACCTAAATTAAATTAAGTAGGCTATGGTTAAAGACTAATAGAGGCCCAATAATTTTCAGTACAGACCTAACATTTTATTGTGAGACTTGGCCTAAGATAGAGTACCTAGTGATGGCCCAATTTGATTTAGTGAGAAAGAAGCCCAAGACTCAACTTACATAAGCTCTTATAATTGGCCCAACAACCCTTATGCAGACCCAAATTAAATGAGCTCTTAAAACTTGGCCTAACTTAACTATAATTCTGTAACCTAACTCATAAAGCTTAGCCCAACAAAGTTAAATCTAAAACCCACTTGGAATTGGACTTTTGGGCCAACCTATAACTCATTTAGGACCCAACTTAAATCCAACTAAAACCCTAAACACATGCAGCCCCTCCGCACTTTGTTGAAACACAAACATAAAAAGCATTTTTGCACCTTGAGAGAGAGGCTAAGGTTCTAAGCAAGAAATCCACTATTTCCCACTCTTAAAGCAAGATTTAGCCAAGGTAATAGTTATATAACTTAATTCTCTCCTCTTTCTCTTCGATTTGACCTGATTGGCTTCTCATTTGGAGAACTTTCACCCACACCCAAATCTAAAACTTGCTATTTGATGTTCCATATTGTAATTTCGTAGGTTGATGTTAGGAGTGTAATTAGGTAAGTATAAAATTTTCATTTTGATGATTTCTCTGCTAGTTTGGGACCCTTATAGCTGAGTTATGATATGGTTATTGTTTTTATACTAATTTACTCAGAATTTTGAGGTGTTGTTCTGAGGTTACTGGTGTAAACTCAATAAAATCTGAATTTGGTTCTTGTGGTAATTGGGTAAGTATTTCTAAATATTCCTTTGTATCCTTGAGTGATGGGTTTGCTAACATAAATGATGATTAGGATTAGTAATGGCTTGATTTTGTGTCCATAGGCTGAAGTAGCATTCAGTTGGCTTTTAAAGAATTGGTTACAAGTAAGATAATTGGGGATTTTGTAATTCAATGCATATATCTTCTTTGATTTTATATTTGTTGCACATGAAAGATTTGAAATGCTAAATGAATTGATTAGCTATCTGTTATATTGTATTTGAATCTTGTGAGTCTATGGTGGAGCTGTGGTGTAGTTGTCACTCGTGCATGTGCTTTGATCGGGCACCGGGTTATGATCAAATCCCATATGTACTGAGCCCTAACTGTGCTCATTGGGGAGTGGGTGCTATGGACGGGCCTCTCCAGGTGTTATTGGCCTTTAACATGTAAAAATATAATTACTAGTATGGGATGATAATCACAGTAGCCTAATCATTTCATTTGTTAATATGACTGATATGATTCTTATGCTCATTCTGATTCATGCCTATGTGTTAATTAAATTGGATTATATGAATGAAAATTACCTTGATTACTGAGATTCGCATCTCACCCTATTTCACAGGATTGTACTTTCAAGTAAAGGCCTTTCGAGTAAGGATAAGAGGAAGCAAGTGGATGAAAATCCATGAGCTCTACCCATGTGTTAAGGAGGCTACACTTGGGTTGATCTGAGTAGAATATATCCAAATTTTGTTACTCTTTATATAGCATCATCATATATTCCTGTTGCCAAGTATAGGTATTTATATTTTGATTTCTTAGAATGTATCTATTAAGAAGTTAGGCCTCATTTTAGTTTGGCATTGGATGTATAGACTTATAACATTTGTTACGAGCCTTGTTGAACCCATGATATAGTTTATTATTTGGGAAATGTGATTATGTGATACATGGGATGTATACTTGAACCAGTGATGCATGATTTATGAAATTCTTGCTATCATTAATCTATGAATTTGTTAATATATGGTGGATGAGTAATAATTAACACTTAAGTCTTGAATTGGTAACGATAGATAAGCTGGGCAAATTAAGTAGATGGAAGCCATTAGAGTCTTATAAATTAAGGTAGAATGACCTTAGGGTGTCACTAAAGGGAGAGTTAGAGTGTATAAGACAAAATTTTTAAAGTTGTAGGATCAGAGGTGTTTTGCCGTAGCCAAAATAGTTTTAGCTGCAGCCAATAGAGGTGAAGTTGTAGAGGGAGAGTAACAGAGAGCAATTCGTTAAGGCAAGAATTGGAATTAGCTACGGCGAAATGTAAAAGGCTAAACTATAAGTCGTTTAGAGGGTAATTAGCTGCGGTGAAATGGGGAATTAGCTGCGGTGAACTTTGTAAAAATGTGTCAGGTGTTCCAGAGAGGAGTTAGCTGCGGTGAAAGGGGGAATTAGCTGTGGCCAATAGTGAGAGGTGAGAGAGGTAGGCTCCAGGAGGTCCTCTCGCCTTGGTGAAACTCTAACTCATTGTGGCTATCACCGCAGCAAAATTTGTGAAGTATAAGAAGTGAACCCGAGAACATTTGGCTGTGGTGCGAAAGTATTTAGCCGTGGCAAAGGTCTTGAAACTCTTATATTAACCTAAAAGCCTTAGTTTTTCCTATAGCAACATCAAGGGATGACTTAAAAGCACTTATAAGGGGTTTTTTAGAGTTGAAAATTAATAGGTAATAGATTTAAAGGCTTTTAATTAGGGATTTGTTTCACTTCTATATATGAATTCTTGTAAATGTTTGGTTAATGATTCTAATAATATTAAGGTTTAAATTTTCTCACTTTTTCCTAAATTGATTAATTTAAATGGTGTTAGACCTTGATCCATGACTATCAATCACATGTTTAAACTTAATTACCATTATTAGAAGTTAGAGTCGTCACACAGGTTATCATCACCATTTTTGCCAATGTAGTCATGGAGGACAACCAGTCGGTCGAACTCCCAATTCCATCTCAGATGCCACCCCAACCCCGCCAAGTCTCTTTAGTTAAGTGAATTAATAAAAGTAAATAATGTAGAAGTATACAGCCTCATTTTTTCATGTACATAATGCCTCTATGACTTTAACCTGAATAGTATTTTGACTAAACAGATGTAACTTTAAACTTTTGTAATGATAATGGGCTAATAAGACCTACTACTAGGTAATATATCATACTAGTTTTCTTTTTTAGGTGTAATTTTTCTTACTCTACTAGTTATATTTTATAGAATTTGCTTCCACCCATCACTTTTTAAGAAACTTAATTTGAATATTCTAATAAAAATTTACCATAATCTAAAAGGAAAGGTTATAATTTCTAAGTAGTAAAGTGAGGTAGATGCCTTAACATACCATCATCAATGCATTCTTCCTTATGTTATCTCATCACTTTAGTTGTATGTCGAGCCATGTATAGCCGTTGCAACCTAAGCTTTAATGGAAAATGCCATAACACTTTACATGATATTTTCTTGCCTCTATGACCATCAAACTTCCATCTAGACATGTTATGCTTAGGACATGAGTTCACATTAGTGTGCTTTTGCCAATATAAGATGTAATCATTCTCACATTTGTCAATCTTGGTGTAATCTAATCCAAGCTCCCCAATAACCTTCTTCATTTTGTAGTAAAAGTTAGATACCAATGCCTCATTAAGTAAAACATCCCTGAATAAACTCAACAATGCATATATAGATTTGTTACTCCAATGGTTTAGGCATTTCAAGTGAAGGAATTTAACTATAAAAGACAATTTTGACACTTTGTTACAACCTCGATTGTGGTCAATTTAAGCATTTTCCAACAACTTAAAGAACTGGCTAAGTTGTAAATTAGGCACCTCTTTTGAATCTTCCATGCCATATGCATTGTGTAACATCTCAATGATATCATCTTTCTCATCATTATCCTCTTGTACTTTGTCATTTGCCTTCTATGGGCACTAGGTCAAACTTATCCATGTGAATCCTATATTTCATAACTCTCACCAAAACCTTTCTTAAACAAATCTGCCTTTACTTCACTTATCAACTTCCATGCCGTATTTTTTACATCTGTTGTATAAGCACTAAAATATATAGGTTACTTGAACCTAATTGAATGCCTATTGGAGAAATTCATTAATACCTTATCTATATGCTATATCAACTTTAATCTTGATCTTTATCCAACTTTTATCCATCCCTCCATCCCATATTTCACAAGGAGTGTTGTTGTGACTAAGCTCTAATTTAGGGATAAGGAAACTTAAACACCTTCATAGAAAAAGACAATATAGCTCATAGTATTCCTTAATTTAAAGGAAAAAAAGCATAGTCAAGTCCTTTTCTTGATCATACTTTTTAAAAAGGGATTTGATGTATTTTTTATTATTTCACCAATTTGAATGAATTAGGATTAATAAGACTTTAGATCACTTTCAAAATCATTTAACCAAATGCCAACATGAGGAAATTCATTTTATATATATATTTTTTGTTTTAGATATTTAATCTATTAATTACTTGTCAAATTTTAAACTTATTATTTTATTTAGTAAATATTATTTTAAATCTGGCAAACAATTAGGATCAAATTTTAAATTTACCATTGTACATTAAGTCTAGCTTAAATCATAACATAGTTAAAAAAAAAAAGTTAACTATTAGCCTTATCAAATCAATGCATGCAACATAGATAGTAAACAATTAGCTTGAACACCAAATACAACATGTAACAATCAATCAATCAATTAAAATATAAAAGTATAAAGCATATATATGCTCACCAAAACTATATACCAAAAAATAATTCCATCATAAGACTAATTGGAAGCATATCAATCATGCCAATCGGACCAACTTTATATTTGTCCTTTAATTGGGTCTTCCTTATCCTTCTTGGACTAGAACATATTTTTCATCATATATCTTTTTAACCCATTTTCTTTCTTAATATGCAAGTTGTAATATAGGGTGAAATTTAGGTTCCACATACCTAAAACTCAGAATTTACATACCATTGTCCCTAAACCTCTTTCAACTATTTTAGTACACTACCTTATGCTTGCTCAAGGTAAAGAATTCCTTAAAAATTGACCATGATAGCCATGAGAGAAAATCTGGACAAATGCTCTTTTTAAATCTACAAATTAGGCCTACACATACCCATACCTTTATAGTTCCATGCTAAAACTTTTACCCATGTTATTAATTATCTAAATTCACCATTTAAACTAAAAGCCAGAACAAAGCTTAATCAAAATAGCCCTTAATAGCCATAATAGCAATGACAACAAAATGAAAGCACAAGGGACAAAAACAAGTAAAATTAGGATTTTAAACCAGATCAAAATTCATCAAAATAGGCATGTGTTCCAATATCATGCCCTAAGCTCATATAACACAAACACTTCTACTTTTATTGTCCTATTTGGTTAGTATCCCAACAGTCATTATTAACGAGCCACCATGTGGTCCCTATTCTCTCCTATATCCTTAGCCAGCATACTTAGACTTAGACTTTAGACATAAAGATAGGTGTACCAAATCATATAAATAGTACATAGAAACAAAGAGAAAGTGCATTAACCTTGACAATAATCCTATCTAAAATCCAACTATATTCTTGTTTGATTGTTATAGTGCTTCACTTAATCCTAACATATGTATCTCATTCATGTTAGCAATCTCACTTATGATCCTCAATAATGAATGGACCATTGTCAAATTCCTTTGTCATTTCATTTAATTGTCACAAGAATAGTTGTAGTTATGAGAAAAAAAAAACTCTTAAATTGATAAAAAACAAAAAAAATGGGTAGGAAAAAGATGGTGAAAAAGAAAGAGACATTTTCATTAATCATTTGACTATTAAGAAAAAAATCATTGTAGAATAGTATTTTACACTCCATTTATTCTCAAGTGAATAAAGACAATAGAAATGGTAGACTTTCAAGACAACCATGTAACTAATAAGGAAATGACATGCAATATAGGAAAGAATTACATTTTCCTCATAGTTCCTTTTTTCTTCTCTCATGGAAAGCAAATCATAATGCTTTAGTAACTTCCTTTAAGGAAATGACATTGCTTACATTTATAACAAATTCATCAAAATAAAACCCAGTTAAGAGATTATACAAAGATATTATTCAAAAGAAGATAAATTTATGCTATCTTTAAAAAAAAGGAAATAAATCTTAAAGACTTATCATGATCTTTATAATGTCAAATAACCTAGCTAACTGGATATTATTTAAATTGTAAACTATATGTTATAAAAGTCCTTATATTATATTTATTCAAGTAAAGATTGATATAAAAAATATAAATTTAGGTTTATTGGAAGTTGATAGAAAGAGGGGATAGCCATGAGAAGAGAACAAAGGTCTTAAAAAGGAAAACTCCATGTTCTTGTCGTTTCCTTTTTTTGTAAAACTATAGGGAAAAAATGTGAACACACATTACAAATCTAGGCACAATTTGTCTTAGAGGCAATAAAAAATAGATAATTAATATCATATAATCAAATGACTTAGGAGAAATTAACAAGATTAATATTTATTCTATCATGCATTCTATATAATTAACAAGTTCATATCATACTAATGTAATAACTCCTTAGAAGTGTCTCTCTTCTTGATTTTTGGTGTAATCAAGCTGCTATGCAATGTTAAGTGAGGTTCTTTCCCTTAAATGTTAATTATTGGCATCATTAAAGCAGTGCATGCAACATAGATAGTAAACAATTAAATATAGATAACTCTATAATAAGGATAATAAATTTATAATCCCTTCCCTTAAAGACTTCCATTTTCAGAAAACCTTATTGATTAACCTTAAAGACAAGTTAAAGATCCAAAGCACATGTAAACAGTAAGATGTAGAACCTAATAATTAAAAAACAAGAAACCAAGAACAAAATCTTGAGATAAGAGAAGTGTAGGGATTTAAATAAACCAATGAAATGTTGAAACTATAAACATACGAAAAGTTGTAGCTTGTAAAACCCGAAAAAAAAAAAACAAAAGCTATTTGGAAAAGGGAAATATAGATAATTTCCCTTTGATATATCCAATATTTGGAAGATGCAAATCAAGCTAGGAATGAGTTAAACATATCCAATATTTGGAAGCTTTTATTAATGGAAGCAATCAATTTTATTTGAGATTAAAAAAAACATGGGCCTCACATAACACAATACAAATGTATAAGATAAAGGTGATGCCTTGTGAGAGAGATAAAGGTGAATGGATATGCCTATTATTGTGGATGTCATTGTTAGACAAAGATTGGGCACTCAAAAGCCCTTCTAATTTAGACATTAATTTCACCTCACAGAGGACATTATACATGTGTGTATGTCAAAGAACCATCCCACTTGGTCATTTAATAACAAATATAGTTCACACATATCCATAAGGGAGCACATATGAAAAGCTAACATAAGGATGTCACCACTAAGAGTAATTATGTTTTAGCACTAATTTTTTTGCTTCCTAGAAAAAATTTGTAAAGCTTTAATGACAACATATGAATGTCACTGTTAAAAGTGATTATGTTTTGGCACTGAATTTTATATTTCCCAAAAAAAAAATTTGCAAAACTTTTAGTGGTAACATATGGATTTCACCACTAAAAGTGATCATGATTTTGGTGCCAATTTTTTTACTTCCCAAGAAAAAATTTGTAAAATATTTAGTGACAAGCTTGGGTCACCACTAAAAGTACCTTTTAATGGCAATGTATGAATGTTACCATTAAAAGTGATTATATTTTGGCACCAAATTTTGATTCTTGTTAAAAAAAGTTGTTGAACTTGTATGGCAATATATGAATGTTGCCATTAAAAGTGATTGTCTTTTGGTCACTAAATTTTTTACTTCCCAAGAATTTTTTTTTAAAACATTAAGTGGTAAGCCTGGGTAGTGGTGATGTATAAATGTTGCCACTAAAAGTGATTATGTTTTGGCACCAAATTATTTTTTTCATAAGAAAAAATGTGTAAAACTTTTAGTGGGGACATATGGATGTTGCCATTAAAAGTGATTATGTTTTTTAGAGCCAAACTTTTTTGCTTCTTAGGAAAAAAATTGTCTACCTTTAGTAAAATCCTTAAGGTCACCAATAAAAGTTTTAGCACAAAAAATTTGCAAATATTTAAGTGGTGACTTAGTTGCCACTAAAAGTTCATTTTAGCCACAACCTTTTCTTTGTCGCCATAAAATGATATTATGCAGCGACATTCTTTTCACCACAAAAGACTTTTATTGGTGATTTTTCCTTTGCTACCATTAAAGGTTTTGCTAATAACGACAACCTAAGCTTGTTGTCATACCATAATACTTCAATCTCAATGTCATATACTTAGGCATTATCTTTTCCAATTCTAAAGGAAAAGTAACAAAATATTGTGTTTATTAACGTTACATTGGGGTTTAAAAATTCAATTCGCGTCTTGTGGACCTCGCAAACTCACTCACAACATTCTTTAGTTATATTGCATCCATATAAATCATAAACATCATAAAACATTCCATAAACTATAGGTTAGAGATCAAAAACCAAAAAAATCCATGTTTTAGCCTTGGGTCAGAATTTCAGTTTTCTATAAGTTTGGAAAATTATAACTAATTCTAAAAAAATTAAAATCAAGCAACCCATAGCTTTCTAAAAAACTTTGGATGTTAACTTTATATTAAAAATAATTCCAAGCCATGAAAACCTCATATAGACCATGTTTGACAATAGAAAAGAAATAAAGGTTGGATTGTCTAGCATTTCTAATACAGCTTACTGATATAAAATTCAAAAATTCATAACTATTTCTAAAAGAATTCAGTCTGGGCAAACTATACGAATTTGGAAAGTTACAGATGTACTAAAGGGGAAAAAAAGTTTAGACCAATTTAGATGCATTTAGACCTTGAAAAGCTATAGAACAGTAACCAAGGTCGGTTTGTGCTACTATCACTGATATGAAATTTCAAAAATTTATATCTCTCTCTATAGACATTCAATTGAGGTGTTTCTAATTGTTATAGGTCACTGTGAATGTTTAGTTTATGAATATAAAAGTTCATGGTCATTGGATATCATTTGGCCTATGAATGATAGAGGCAAAGTTTTGGACCACATGAACAGTGCCCCTATCAAACTTTGCAATTTCAGCCAATTTTGGAAATTTGCTAAAAATTTTATATAACTCTAAATAATATGTACTTTAGCTTCCCAAAAAACTTTAAACAAGATCTAAATGCATGCAAAATTTCAAACCAAGAAGAAGTCATTTGGATGCATTTTGCTATAGCTCACAACCATGGTCAATTTTGCATCTCATAAGGCACTAATTTAGTCCAAATAGTCTTCTTTGTGTTCTAGCACCTCTTGGGCAAGTTTGAAAGTATAATTATATCATATATGAACTGCTCAAATGGTCCTACCCTTCATGTATCTCAATTTGGCTATTCCACATACAAGAAAATACTAGCATTTACAAGTCATCAAAAGTACAAATCTTACATTTATAGTGATTTGATATCAAATATGATTTCTACATCATCCATACATGCTTTTACATTTGCTCAAATAGTTACAACTTAAAAATAATATATACATAAGTACTTTGACACTCTTATACATCAAAGCTATACATAATCATGCAAAAGTACTAAGAGATGGCCATTTATGTTTCATGGCCTTCATCCTTTGTCTCTTGAGCTCCACCTAGACAAGAGATTGGAGTGGGAAGGAGGTGAGATTCGAGCAATCTCAATAGCTCATACATCCATTCAAGCACACATTCAAGGCATATAACATGTCAAAGGGTACAAGTATGCAAACTAACCAATTTATGAAGTATTCAAATCTACATCTCCATGCCACAAAGTCACATCAAATACAAGCATGAGCTCTATGGACTTTAAGTTTAGTCTCACCCCATTTTTAAGACTTTTGGATTTTCCCCTCTCTTAACCTAAGGACTTTTCACTTGTCCTCACTTATCCATGAGACTTTTGGCCTTATCTCACCTATGGCTAGAGACTTTTGGCATCTTCTTACCCATATTAGGGGATTTTTGACATCACCTCACCCTTATGAGCAATGTTCACAAACCAATAACACTCAAGAAGGCATATTGGTATCAATGTAACAATATAACATCAAGTGACACATTTCAAGATACAAATGCACACACAAGTACACAATGACACATATATAACCAAGAATGCAAATAAGAATAGGGTAGAGAGCTGCCTTGATGGAAATCTAAGCTTTACTTTGATTATTCCTTTCATTTCTTAGTTCCAAAACCACAACTAGATGTGGCTTGCCTTTCTTGGCCTAAAGACAATGAACAACACTCAATTATACTCTTGAAACAAGTTAAAACATTAAATTTACTCTTAAGAAATACACTTTGTCTGATGATCACATAATGGTTCCATTAATGGTCTAATAAAGAAACTACCATAATTCAAGTGCTTGGCTCCATTCTCTTCCTATATCTAGGCCTCTTGACCTTGGAGTTATCCCACACTCACTTTTAAAATTCTAGATGTATGTTACTTCATAAGACTACATTATGGAAGCCATTGCCTCATCTCCTAATCGATGGCTCCTGAATTTTTCCCAAGGGTTCCTCTCACCTTCTACCATCATATGAAGTCTCAAACCAAGCCTAGAATAAATTAAAACATTCCCTACCCTATTCTTCCAAGCTTGGCTGAGGTTACGTAGGAAGAGAGAGCCTATGGGATTTTTTATTTTTCCTTGATGAAAGGGACACTTGGAAAGCTTCTTAGGGGTCTTAGGAGCTCAAATAAACATCTACACATGTAAGGAAATTCAAGAATCAAATCAATTTTTGTAAGATATTCAAGAGCTTCACACTTTTCTAACTTGAATTTTACTTGGTTTTCTTACAATTTCTTTGGATTTCCTAATCCCCTATAGTCTAAAACCTATGATTCTCTCTTGTTCTTGGATAGAAATTTTCCCCCATGATGGTTCTATTTTGGGCCATGGCATACAACGGAGGAGGAGAAGAAGAAGAAGCAACAAGAGGAAGATGTTACCTTGGATTCAAGCTTATTTCAAGAGCTCTTCTCCTTGCATTACTCCTCTCTTGGAAACTCTAAGTTTTCCCCTCTGGTTCAAGGCCAAAATAGAACCATTTAAGCATTTAAAACCATAGGAAGATGGAGTAAAGGGAGGAGAATGAAATTGTAAGAAGAGAAACCATGGATTTTCTTGAATTTTCTTACCTTATTCCTTGATTTTCTCCCTTCTTTATTGGCCTCCTTATGCCCCTCTTTCTCTAGCTCTTTCCTCTATTTTTGGATGAAGGAAAGTCGGTTAGAAGAAGCTGGAATTCTAGATGCCACTTTTAAAGAGAATTCAAGAAGCAATTGTTTCCAAAAATGACGTTTACATCCCGCGTACGTGGTATTTTTGTTTTAGCTTTGTTTTAGCTTCTTTTTTAGAATCATCTTTTCCATAATAAAATTTAAGTTTCCAATCTTATAAAATGCCTTTGTAATCACTCAAATTAAAACTAAAACCTTCTTAAACTAATCAGTTAAAATTTGTGTCAATCGATATTCAAAAATGCACACGAAAGGCGTTTTAACTATCCCAAGACTTTCTATGATTTTTAGAGCCTCTGAGAATCTCGAAAAGCTCAAATTTTTCATTTAAAAATCTCTCCTATGAGTTTTTTAGAAAGTGCCCATATTTATAAAAATACCACTAAACTTTTGACAAATTTTTTGAATCACTTCGGCCTCAGTTTCTAGGCAATTTGAGACTTAAATCCTAATTTTACATTATTTAAAATTTTATCCAAATTTTATTTAGCTTTAAATTATTCATTTCAGGAGACTTGCTTTTTGAACTGACTTATTATAATGTTTTTACGATATACTAGACATTACACTTGTCGTTACTAAAGTGCATTTTTAGTGGTGACTTCTTTTAATCACCACTAAAAGTCGTCATTAAATTTTTTTTCTAGTAGTGATTGAAAGGAACAACTATATATTGTCCTAGCAGCATTAGCCACAAATCTTTGATCTTGAACTACAATTATTTCATGACATTGTGTTTTTTTGTAAAATAAAGTGAACATGATGTTAGAGATAATTCTCTTGGTTAGTAGGCTTTCCCTATCATGCTATCGAGATTTGAGTTATTCATTTGGTTGGATCTATTTCTATGTTTTACTTTTATCATGAATAAGGACATGGTCTTTTCCTTTCGTAATAATCTTTTGACTTTTTGAGGGGCTAACTTTTTAATCTACTAAAGGAGGTATGCATAAAAGTATTTGTCCCAAGGAAAAATCCTAGAATTTTCCCTATTTTCTGGGTTTGGATAAGTGTTATTTTCTCCTTCTAGCAATTTTTCCCTCATGCAAAAAACCATAAATTCTCACTACATATCCCCTTTTTTGAACCTACTTTACTTCTTTCGTATGATGATCAAGAAAAAGCAATTCATTCTTTTCTCTTATCACATGAAACTATAGAAGACTCCAATGCTCTATCCCAAGTACAAGAAGAAAAGAAAGTTATGACCTTTCTAACTAAAAAGAAGAAATGGCAAGGAAATAACTCTATCCAAGATAGGAAAAAAGTTTGCTTCGCCAAGTCTTATCTAGCAACCATACCAAAAGCAACAGGCCTTGACATTTCTCCTATGGGTGCAACCTTTGTTAATGTTGTTGATTTAAGGATCTAAGAAGTGACCCACTTAAAGCTTCTTGAATAGCCATGAAGTCAATGGTTGGAATAGTCGAGGCTTTGGTAAGACCTTGACAATTCATAAAGCTAGGAAACTTTTATATAAATATGCTTCTAACTTTTTCTATTAGATTGAAACTAAGATACCTAATAGTTATGTAAAAAGAAAAATATAATAATTATATAATAAAAATCATTAATACTTTGTAAATAAATTTAAGAATGAATAATCTTATTAAATAATTAATAATACTATTTCAAGTTAATAAAACATTTAAATTAATTAATAATGTAATAAGTAATAATAAGATAAATTATTAAATGATATATAATATAAATAATAAAATAAAAAATTATTACATTTAATTATTAATTAAAAAGATAATTACAAATTTATAAAATAAATTTGTATACTATTTATTAAAATTGTAATGATTGTCTCATAAAAAGTAATATTAATTTAATTTAAATAATTTCAAAGAATATATTTATCACATAAAATATTTTTTATTTATATAATATTTATTGGTAGTTTCTTTTTAATTTCTTTATCCAATTTAAGGAGTTATCTAAAACTATATAATCAAAGTATAATTTTAAAAATATTATATATAACTTCATTCCAAATTTTAAATTTGAATATTTTTGAAATGGATATATTTAAAATTTTATATTTTTAAATATATTTTAAAATTTTCATATATTTTTTATACTTAAATATCATCCAACAACATTGTTTCTCCTCAATTTTATTTTTTGAGTTTTTGTATTGGTGTGCTGCTACCAATTCCAAGAATTCTAAGTTTCTTTCCTTTTCCATTCCTTTGTGTCTTAGCTACACTCCTTGCCTCCCTCTCACCATCACAAGTCCCCGTCAGGTGTCAGTTTCTTCTTTAAAGCTTCTCTTCCTTGTTTCCTTCGTTTCAACTTAGTCTCTTCAGGTAAGGTCTCCTATCTTGCAAGTTCTATTACTCCTTCCTTTCATTATTCTTCTTCCTTTCAATCTTAAGTAATCCAACAATTTCTTCTTCCATTTTGATATTAAATTGATTTCTCTAGCGAAGCTCTCTCCCTTACAACTTGTTAAACTAGGGGCCTTCTATTTTTTGACGTGAAAATAAGGGAGGGAGTTTTGGCTTGGATGTTGGCTAAAAATTTGTGATTTGGGGGCTCCATTTTCTTGGTAAGACATTCCTTTTTTCCTTTCTCTAACTCCCTAAAGGTTAGATTAAAGTAACCCTTATTTCTCTCTCTAAATTCAATACTTAATGTATTTATTTTGTGCTTTTTTCTCCAATTGAATAGATATAGTAAACCAAGTTTGACTATCCAAATTGGTTTGATATATCTATTCACTATTCAAACTTGATGCGGTCAAGTTTCAATTCAAAATCATTTGAATCCCTTTAGTTCATTTCTGCTTCACATGGCTTTGCAGCTTCTTGTTGCAAAATCACTTAACCTTTGATGGCTTTGCAACTTGACTTATCTATTGCTGAGGTAATAAAGAATTTTTGGTTTTGAGATAAGTAAAACACAATTCTAATTTCATCTAAAATCGTAGTATGTTTTTCATTTTAATTTTTTTTACTAAGTAAAAATTCCATCTGAAATAAGTGATGTGTTTCCCAAATTTAGAAATGGGTGCAGGCTTACTTTACTTTGCCCAATAGATAGTTAAATTTAGTGGAGGTTTTTTAATTATGTATGGCAAAGTCTTTTGTGCATAAGATGTGTATGTGTGATTTTTGTGAAGTGTAATGACTTTTACTAACATTGCACTTTAATTTAGGTTAGGGGCATAAAAGAATGGTTGTTATGTGTAATGCCCGATACGTTGTAAAAATACTGAAATGGGCCGGTTTGAAAAGTAAGTCCCCTGAGATGAGTGATTCAAGGCCAAATAAAATTTGGATAAAATATTAAATAATAGAAAGTGAGCATTTGAGCCTTGAGTTGCCGAGAAACTGGGGCCTAAGTAATTCAAAAAATTTGTCAAAAGGCCAATGATATTTTCATAAATAAGTATAATTATGGGAAAAAAAACTTAGGAGGGCTTTTTAAATAGAAATTTTGAGTTGCCTAAGGTTCTTAAAGGCCCAAAAAATCATGAGAAGTCTCGGGACCGGTAAAGCCCCTCCGATGTATTCTTTCTAATGTCAGTTGATCCAAACTTTGACCGGTTCATTCGAGAATGTTTTAGCTCCGATTTGAATGATTCCAAAGGCATTTTATTAAATTAGGAATCTAAATTTTATGATGGAAAAGACAGTTTTAAAAAAAGAGCTAAAACGAAGCTAAACTGGAAATGCTATTATGGAAGGGCAAAGATGGAAACAAATTGCACAAAGAAGCTTCTAAATGCTTCTTTTAACTCCATGTTCTGCCTCCCCCTCTCTAAACTGACTTTCTTCTGCCCAAATCTCAAAAAAGGAGCTGCTATCTTAGACGCACAAAGAGAGAGAATTTTGGAGGAAGAAAAGCCAAGGAAAGGTGAGAAAATATAAGATTTTGCTACTTTTCTTCTTGAAACTTCATCCTCCCCTTCTTGCTTCATCTTTCCATAGTTTTAATGCAATTTTTGGTGCTGATTTGGGTCTAGATCAAAGGAGAGAAATTCAAAATTTAAGAAAGAGGAAGAAGGAAGAAGGAAGAAGAAGGGCTTTTGAAGGAAGCTTAATTTCAAGGTAGTTTCTCTTCCCTTATTGCTTTTTTTTCTCCTTCTCCTCTTCCATGGTGAGATGGCTCAAATAGAACCATGAAGAGCGAAGAGTTTCTGTTTTATAATCCAAAAGAATCCATCAAACTAAGCCATGAGAAGATGGATTACATCAAAGAAATGCATAGAAAACTAGTAAAACTCAAGTTGGAAAAGTGTAGGGTGCTTGAATATAGTTTAAAATCTGGGTTGATTCAAGACTTCCCCATCATGTGAGTGTTTGTTTGAGTTTCTAAGACTCCTAGGGTGCCTCCCAAGTGCCCCATCCATTAAGAAAAAATTCCAAATTCCAAATTCCAAACTCCATGGGTATTTAATGGAAGCATAAATTGATCAAAACTCATAGAGATAGCTAGAGGATGTTTTAAATAGTTCCAAACTTGATTTGGGACTTTATATGATAAAATAAGATAGGATAAAACCTTAGGTTGGGAGATGAGGTAATGGCTTCCATAATGTAACCTTATGAAGCAACATGGACATAGGTTTGTGAAAGTGAGTGTGTGATGGCTTCAAGGACCTTAAATGAGGTCAAGAGGTCTAAATATGGCAAGAGAATAGAACCAAGAATTTTACTTGTGGTAGTTGCTTCATTAGGTCCTTAATGGAACCATATTGTGACAAATAGAACAAAGTGTAGTCTTAAGAGTGAGTTGGATGTTATAACTTGTTCCAAGAGTATAATTAAGTGTTATTTATTATGAATAGGCCAAAGAAATCCAACCCCACCTCCTTGTGTTTGTGGAACTGAAAAGGAGAAGGAACAAGTAAAGAAAGGCTTGAATTTGTACCAAGGTAGCTCTCCACCTTTTCTTGTTGCATATGTGTCATTAAGTGCTTGTGTGTATATTTGTATGTTTGAGACATGCCACTTGATGCCATGATACTACTTTGGTACCAATATGCTTTCTTGAATGTCTTTGAATTGTGTAAATGGCTGACAAGGGTGAAGTAGTGCCAAAAGTCCCTTAATGTGGGTAAGAAGATGCCAAAAGTCCCTTAATGTGGGTGAGAAGATGCCAAAAGTCTCATAACATGGGTGAGACGAGGCCAAAAGTCCCTTAGATGGGTGAGGCTAAGTCAAAAGTCATAAGAACCAAAAGTGAGGTAATCCAAAAGTCCTAGAAATAGAGTGAAACCAAACCAAAAGTCCCTAGAGCTCATTTTTATGCTTGACATGAGTTTGTGACACAAAAATGTGAAAGTGGAATACTTCATGAATTGATTGATTGCATACTTGTACCTTTGACATGTTGTATGCCTTGAAAGTGTGCTTGGATAAGTGTATGAACTACTAAAATTCAATGAATCTCACCCCCTCCTTTCTCCCATCTCATATGATCTAGGTGGAGTCCAAAATCCAAAGGATGAAGGCCAATGAGCTTAAATCTCCATCTCTTGGCAAATTTTGCTAGTTTTGATATACTAGAATGTCAAAAAATATATGTATATGTTATTTTTGAACCATGATACTTTGAACAAGTGTAAAACTATGTAAAGTTAGTGTACATATCAAGAATAGAGTTTAATGAATAAAATTGTGTATTTTGACCACTTGGGAGCCCACTTATGCATATATGTTTATGGAAGTGGCATGGTGAATTTGAGTTGTATGAGGATTCAGACCTTATGAGGGACTTATTTTTGCTATATTTATGCTTTTTAAGTTGCTCAAATGTGTGTGGAATAATGAATGACTCATTTGAACTGAATTTGCCTCTTGTTGGAATCAAAATTACCATAATCTTGAGCTATGGTAAAGTCTAACCAAATGACCTCTTCTTGATTTAAAATTTTTCATGCAATTAGATCTTGCCTAGAGCTTTCTGAGAAGCTAAAGATTAGGTCATTTGGAGGTCTGTAGAATTTTCTATGATTTTTCAAATTTGGCATTAGAATTTCAGATTTGCACAAGTACTGTTCATTTTGTCAGTTGTGAAATTGTGTCATCCGAGGGGAAAAAGTAGTCCAATAGCTACAAAATTTTATAGAAAAAAACTATGCATTTACAGTGACTTGTAACAAGTAGAAGCACCTCATTTGGAGGTTTGAGCTAAGAGATATGAATTTTTGAATTTCTAGAACAGCAATAGTAGTGTAGCACAACCTAAGTCACTGTTCTATTGAATTACAGTAGCTAAACGTACTTTCTTTAGTCTAATTCTATTTTTACCATAAATCTAAAATTTGTAACTTTCCAAATTGGTATTATTTTCATAGATTGGATTTTTTTGTAATTAATTGAAAATTTTTGAAGTTTATAGTAGACACTTGCATCAGTACCGGTAGCTGTCTGAACTTTTGCCCTTTTCGCATGTCAAATGCTTTATGTGTTATGTTTCATAGCCTAGAAATATTTGTTTCATAAAGTATACATGTGTGGATTTCTATAATGGCCAAGAACATATGATTTCAATTTTTTTAGATTTAGTTATAAATTTTGAAACTTCCTATCAGTAATCTAAACTAGTAGCCTAGACAACAGTGATCTCAGTAGCTTTTTGGATGTTAAATATTCTCTCTTTAATGATTTATAAGCTAAAATTATTTTTAACATGAGATAAACATCTAGAAATTTTTGTAATGGTAAATTTTATTGGGTTTCGATTTTTGTGAATTTAGTTATGAATTTCTGAAGTTGTGACAAAAAAATTGAAATTCTAGCCGAAAATAATAGTGTAAATTTAATGCTCCCTTTTGAATTCCACGAATTGTGAGCCAACTTTGGTGATGAAAATGAGTTGTATGTATGTAATTAAATATAAGAATGTGATGTATGAGCTCATATGGTCCTTGTGACACCGAATTAAATTTTCATACGCGACGCAATGTGAAATAAGACATTATTTTAATGTCATTTTTTCATTCCCTTTTGTGCAATTCATCATGTGAGACTTAAAAATGATAAGAAGCAAGTTAGAAATATATGGTGTTACATTTTATAGTATCAGAGCAAAGGTTCAGGCACTTTTGCTCGACATTTGATTATTGAATGGTATATTTGGCTTATTTTTTGGTGGTTTTCAGGTGGAATATTTATGTATGTGTGGTAAAATTATGTTGTGGGCTAAAGGCTATAGTTTTTCTTTTCAATAAAGATGGTTGAGACTCGGAGAGGCAGAGGCAGAGGCTGAGGCAAACCACCTCGAGAACCCAAGGTTGAGTCTGAGGATCCAGTGTGAGCTATCAAGGAGCGAATTGACTAGTTCGATAACATCATAACCCAGCAACACTATATGATCCAATAGTAGCATGAGATGATTATGCAGCTGCAGGAAGCCCTGGCTAGGCAAGAAGAAGCCAGGAAAGAGGCCCCTCCGCTGCCTCCGCCTCAATCATCCACCTCCAGTGTACCTTAGCCATCCACTTCCGGTGCACCCCAGGCTTCCACTTTTGGTGCTCCACCCCCACCTCCCCAGGAACCAGCTCAGGCTCCGCCGTCTATCCAAAAACAGTTGAATCAATTCAGAAAGAACAACCCACCTATGTTTGACGGTGAGTTAGATGCTGATAAGGCAGAGGCCTGGGTGATGGAGACTGAGAAGATATTCTCAGTTATGGATTACACTTTTGAGTAGAAGGTCTAGTTAGCCACATTCATGTTACAAAAAGAAGCAGATAGATGGTGGCGTAGCACGAAGTCTTTAATGGAGATGAAGAATTTGCAAATCAACTGGGAGAACTTTCTAGTGCAATTTTATGAGAAATACTTTTCTAGCTCAGTGAGGAAGCAAAAGGAGATGCAGTTCATGGGGTTGAGATAGACTGATGATATGACAATTGATCAGTATATGGCCCGATTTATTGAGTTGTCTCGGTACTTCTCTTACGTCCAGAGATACGATGATGAACCTTGGAGGTGTGAGCAGTTTGAGACCAAGTTGAAGCCCCTGATTAGAGACAGAGTGACTCCACAGAATATCAGGAATTTTAATGCCATTGTAGAGATCAGCAGAGTGATTGAGAATAATTTGAGGGATATTATGCCTGCTGCCACAGTGTCTAGTCAAAGATCCAGAATTAAAGAGGCCATGACCCGAAGAGGGAGTTAGCTCCGCACCTACCAATAAGAAGAAGAGTAAGGTGCAATAAAGTAGGAGACCGCAAAAAGAGAAGAGGCCATAGCCCCTGAAGACTCAATCCACAGTGATCTGCTACAAGTGTGGGAAGCCAGGGCATATTGCCAGAAACTACTCTAAAGTAAATTCAACACCTCTGCTCAGACCGCCTACTTCCAGGCCACAAACCTAGCGTAGGGTGTTTTTCCTTTCTCAGCAAGAGGCTAGTGTGTCTCCCAGTCTTATTCGAGGTACGCTTATAGTGAACGATTTTCTTATAATTGCTATGTTTGATTTGGGTGCTAGTCACTTGTTTATATCTTATGACTGTGTGAGACATTTGAGTCTGGCCTTTAATACTTTACCATTTGATTTATCTATCACCACACCCATTAGAGGCCACGTTCTTACTTTCCATGCTTATTTGAATGTCATTGCCCAGTTTAATCATTGTTATACTACCATTGACTTGATTTGTATGCTATTCCATGACATTGATTTGATTATGGGTATGAACTGGATGACTACCAATAATGCTATCTTTGATTGTGAACACCGCATTGTATCTATACCTTCTTGTGGGGTCATACTTAGGATAGGAGCTTAACTATCTTTCATGACTACTACCCAAGCTGAGAGATACTTAGAGCAGGGGCGTCAGGGATTTTTAGTCTTTTTCTCTATAGGGGCTGAGGTAGAAGAAGGGATAGAGGAGATCCCGATCGTTAGGGAATTTTCAGAGATTTTTCCTAAAGATTTTAATTTTAGTGGCCTACTTTCTAAGAGAGAGATAGAGTTTCCCATAGAGATAGTGCCTGGGGATGGACTGATGTCCAAGGCTCTGTACAGGATGGCTCCTACCGAGCTTGCTAAGTTGAAAAAGCAGATAGAGAAGCTATTAGAAAAAGGATTTATACGCCCTAGTGTGTCACCCTGGGGAGCTATAGTGTTGTTCGTGAAAAAAAAAATGGTAGCTTGAGATTGTGTATAGATTATAAAGAATTAAATAAGGTTACTATCAAGAATAAGTATCCTCTCCCTAAGATAGACGATCTGTTAGATCAGTTGACTGGGGCATCTGTCTTTTCCAAGATAGACCTTAGATCTGGATATCACCAATTGAGGGTCAGAGCTAAAGACGTCCCAAAGACAGCCTTCAAGACTAGAAATGGGCATTATAAGTTCTTTGTAATGCCTTTCGGGCTGACGAATGTGCCCGCGGTATTCATAAACTGCATGAACAGAGTTTTTAGACCGTATCTAGATAAATTTGTTGTGGTCTTTATTGATGATATCCTAGTGTACTCTAGATCTTTTGAAGAGTATGAAAGGCATCTTAGATTAGCCTTAGAGACTCTGAAAGATAAGAGATTATATGCCAAACTGAGTAAATATGAGTTTTGGCTAATCGAGGTGAAATTCTTAGGTCATGTGATCTCACGAGACGGGGTCACAGTAGATCCCCATAAAGTTGAGGTTGTGTTACAATGGGATAGGCCTAGGATAATCACCGAGGTTACGAATTTCTTTGGTTTGGCAGGATATTACTAACGATTCATTCAGGGCTTTTTTCATATGGGCTTGTCACTTACAAGGCTGATTCGAAAGGATACACCTTTCGTATGGGACAAGAGATGTGAGAGGAGTTTTCAGGAGTTGAACTCTGATTGACCACTGCCCCTGTGCTAGTTATTCCTGACCCTAATTTACTATTTGTGGTATATAGTGATGCCTCGATGAAAGGGTTAAGATGTGTATTAATGCAGCAGGATAGGGTAGTGGCATATGCCTCTAGGCAGTTGAGGCCTGATGAGGAGAATTATCACATATATGACCTAGAGTTAGCTACAGTAGTATTTGCTTTTAAGATTTAAAAGCACTATTTGTATGGTGTGACTATAGAGATCTATAGTGACCACAAGAGTCTGAAATACCTATTTGATAAGAAAGAACTCAATATGAGTTAGAGGAGATAGATGGAGTTCCTGAAAGATTATGATTATGTATTGAAATACCATTCGGGGAAAGCCAATGTGGTGGCCGATACCTTGAGTAGGAAATCCATCCACGTTACCCATATAATGATCAGGGAGTAGGAGCTCCTAAAAAAATTTAGAAATATGAACCTCTCTTGCCAGTTGATATCAGACAGACTATTTTTTAGTGAGACCCGGATTGAGAATGAGTTGAGAGCCTAAATCTTAGACGCCCAAAGAGAGGATGAATTCTTGAGACAGATTAGGAGCGAGATCTCCTAGGGTAGGACCTCAGATTTTAGCATATTTGAGGATGGTGTGATAGTATATTGAGATAGAATCTGTGTACCTAGTAGTAATGAGTTGAGAGAGAAAATTCTAGAAGAGGCACACAAGAGCAAATATACTATCCACCCAGGTGCCACCAGGATGTACCAGGATCTAAAAAGAATCTTCTGGTGGCTAGGAATGAAGAATGATGTCACGGATTACGTGGCGAGATGTTTAGTGTGCCAAAGGGTTAAGGTAGAACATCAGAGACCTGCTGGGTTGCTGCAACCCCTAGATATCCCCGAGCGGAAATGGGATAGTATAGCTATGGATTTCGTTATGGGGTTTGATGTCCCGTTTTTATTTTCGTTCAAAGCAAATCCCCTGAGATGAGTGATTCAAGGCCAAATAATAAATGGCCAGGTTATATACCCCTCTGGACACGATGCTATCTGGGTAGTTGTAGATAGATTGATGAAGTCTGTATACTTTTTAGCAATGAGGACTACTTATTCATTAGATAGATTAGTCCAGTTGTATATACGTGAGATAGTGCGACTTCACGGAGTATCCAATAGCATTGTATCAGATAGAGACTCCAGGTTTACATTGAACTTCTAGAGGTCATTATAACATGCCTTAAGGACCAGGTTACAATTTAGCATTACTTACCACCCCCAGATAGATGGTCAAACTGAGAGGATCATCCAGACCTTAGAGGACATGCTGAGGGCATGTGCGTTAGAGATTAGGGGTAACTGGAATGCATATCTGCCATTAGTGGAATTTGCATACAATAATAGTTATCATTCCAGTAGTCAGATGGCCTCTTATGAGGCTCTCTATGGGAGAAAGTGTAGATCTTCATTATGTTGGATTAAGTTAGAGGAAAGGAGTTTGCTAGGACCTGAGTTAGTGGACCAAACTACCTAATAGATAGAATTGATTAGAAAGAAACACCTTATGGCTCAGAGTAGGCAAAAAAGTTATACCGATCGGAGAAGAAGGCAGCTAGAGTTTGAGATTGGAGACCACGTATTCATCCGAGTGTCTCCAGTGACTGGGGTAGGTCGGTCTATGAAGGTAAAGAAGCTCTGTCCTAGATATATTGGTCCATTTGAAATTCTTGAGAAAATCGAACCCGTGGCCTATTGGATAGCCCTACCTCCAAACCTAGCCCAAATCTATAATGTCTTTCACATCTTCTAATTGAAGAAGTACTTACCAGATCCCTCACATGTCATAGAATATGAGCATATTTAATTGTAGGAAAATCTTTCTTATATAGTGAGGCCAGAGAGGATTGTGGATGCCAAATTGAAACAACTGAGAAGCAAGAGCATCCCTCCGATGAAAGTGGTTTGGAAGGGCCCGACGTCTGAAGAGGCAACCTGGGAACTAGAGGATGACATGAAACGAAAATATCTAGAGCTATTTCCTTTAGGTACATATTTAAATTTCGAGGATGAAATTTATTTTAAGGGAGGTAGAAAATGTAACGCCCGGTACATTGTAAAAATATCGAAACAGGTCGGTTTGAAAAGCAAGCCCTCTGAGATGAGTGATTCAAGGCCAAATAAAATTTGGATAAAATATTAAATAATAGAAAATAAGGATTTGAGCCTTGCGTTGCCCAAAAACTGGGGTCAGAGTAATTCAAAAAATTTGCTGAAAGACCAGTAGCATTTTCGTAAGTAAGTGTAATTTTGGAAAAACACCTAGGAGGGCTTTTTAAATGAAAATTTTGAGTTGTTTAGGGTTCTCAGAGGCCCCAAAAATTATGGGAAGCCCTGAAACCGGTAAAGCCCCTCCGATGTACTCTTTTCGATATCAGTTGACCTAAACTTTGACTAGTTTATTCAGGAAAGTTTTAACTCCGATTTGAGTTATTCCAAAGGCATTTTATTAAATTAGGAATCTAAATTTTATGATGGAAAAGACGTTTCTAAAAAAAGAGCTAAAACAAAGCCAAACTGAAAATCCATTATGGAAGGGCAAAAATGAAAACAAATTGCACAAAGAAGCTTCTAAATGCTCCTTTTAACTCCACGTTCTACCTCCCCCTCTCTAAACCAACTTTCTTCCGCCCAAATCTCAGAAAAAAAAGCTACTATCTTAGGCGCACAAAGAGAGGGAATTTTAGAGGAAGAAAAGCCAAGGAAAGGTGAGAAAATGTAAGATTTTGCTACTATTCCTCTTGAAACTTCATCCTCCCCTTCTTGCTTCATCTTTCCATGGTTTTAATGCAATTTTTGGTGTTTATTTGGGTTTAAATCAGATGAGAGAAATTCAAAATTTAAAGAGGAGGAAGAAGAAAGAAGAAGAGCTTTTGAAGGAAGCTTGATTTCAAGGTAGTTTCTCTTCCCTTATTGCTTCTTTTTCTCCTTCTCCTCTTCCATGGTGAGATGGCTTAAATAGAACCATGAAGAGGGAAGAGTTTCTGTTTTATAATCCAAAAGAATCCATCAAACTAAGCCATGGGAAGATGGATTACATCAACTAATAATTGGAAAAGTATAGGGTGCTTGAACATAGTTTAAAATCTGGGTTAATTCAAGACTTCTCCATCATATATGAGTATTTGTTTGAGTTTCTAAGACTCCTAGGGAGCCTCCCAAGTGCCTCATCCATTTATAAAAAAAAATCCCAAATTCCATGGGTTTTTAATAGAAGCATAAATCGGTCAAAACTCATAGAGATAGTTAGAGGATGTTTTAAATAGGTTCAAGCTTAATTTGGGACTTTATATGATAAAATAAGATAGGAGAAACCCTTGGAAAAAATTTAGAAGCCTTAGGTTGGGAGATGAGACAATGGCTTCCATAATGTAACCTTATGAAGCAACATGGACCTAGGTTTGTGAAATTGAGTGTGTGAAGGCTTCAAGGACCTTACATGAGATCAAGAGGTCTAAATATGGCAAGAGAATGGAACCAAGAATTTTACTTGTGGTAGTTGCTTCATTAGGTCCTTAATGGAGCCATATTATGACAAATAGAACAAAGTATAGTCTTAAGAGTGAGTTGGATGTTATAACTTGTTCCAAGAGTATAATTAAGTGTTGTTTATTGTGAATAGGCCAAAGAAATCTAACCCTACCTCCTTGTGTTTGTGGAACTGAAAAGGAGAAGGAACAAGTAAAGTAAAGCTTGAATTTGCACCAAGGTAGCTCTCCACCTTTTCTTGTTGCATTTTCTTGTTGCATATTTGTTATTGAGTGCTTGTGTGTATATTTGTATGTTTGAGACATGCCACTTGATGCTATGATGCTACTTTGGCATCAATATGCTTTCTTGAATATCTTTAAATTATGGAAATGGCTTACAAGAATGAGGTAGTGCTAAAAATCCCTTAATGTGGGTAATAAGATGCCAAAAGTCTCATAGCATAAGTGAGACAAGGCCAAAAGTCCCTTGAATGGGTGAGGCTAAGTCAAAAGTCCTAAGAACCAAGAGTGAGGCAATCCAAAAGTCCTAGAAATGGAGTTAGGCCAAACCAAAAGTCCCTAAAGCTCATTTTTATACTTGACATGAGTTTGTGACACAAAAATGTAAAAGTGGAATGTTTCATGAATTGATTGATTGCATATTTGTACCTTTGACATGTTGTATGCCTTGAAAATGTGCTTGGATAGGTGTATGAGCTATTGAAATTCAATGAATCTCACCCCCTCCTTTCTCCCATCTCATATGATCTAGGTGGAGTCCAAGATCCAAAGAATAGAGGCCAAATAGCTTAAATCTCCATCTCTTGGCAAATTTTGCTCATTTTGATGTACTAGAATGTCAAAGAAAATATGTATATATTATTTTTGAGTCATGACACTTTGAACAAGTGTAAAACTATGCAAAGTTAGTGTATGTATCAAGAATAAAGTTTAATGAATAGAATTGTGTATTTTGACCACTTTGGAGCCCACTTATGCATGTATGTTTATGGAAGTGACATAGTGAATTTGAGTTGTATGAAGATTCAGACCTTATGAAGGACTTATTTATGCTATATTTATGCTTTCTAAGTTGCTCAAATGTGTGTGGAACAATGAATAGCTCATTTGAACCAAATTTGCCTCTTTTTGGAATCAAAATTGCCATAATCTTAAGCTATAGCAAAGTCTAACCAAATGATCTCTTATTGACTTAAAATTTTGCATAAAATTAGATCTTGCCTAGAGATTTTCGGAAAGCTAAAGATTAGGTCATTTGGAGGTCTATGAAATTTTCTATGATTTTTCAAAGTTGGCATCAGAATTTTGGATTTACACCAGTACTGTTCATTTGGTCAGTTGTGAAATTGTGTCATTTGAGGGGCAAACATGGTCCAATGACTACGAAATTTTATAAGTAGAAACTAGGCATTCATAGTGACTTGTATCAATGGCAAGCACCTCATTTGGAGGTCTAAGCTAAGAGATATGAATTTTTGAATTTCTAGAATAGCAACAGTAATGTAGCACGACCTGAGTCACTATTTCATCAAATTATAGTGGATAAAAGTGCTTTCTTTAGTCTAATTCTATTTTTACCATATAGCTAACATTCATATCTTTCTAAATTGGTGTCATTTGTATAGATTGGATTTTTGTGGAATTAATTGGATATTTTCGAAATTTATAGTAGACACTTGCATCAGTACCAGTAACTGTCCAAACCTTTGCCCCTTTTTGCATGTCAAACACTTTCTGTGTTATGTTTCATAGCTTGGAAATATTTTTTTCATAAAGTAGATATGTTTAGCTTTCCATAATAGCCAAGAATGTATGATTTAAATTTTTTTAGATTTAGTTATGAATTTTGAAACTTCCTATCAGTAATCTGAACTAGTAGCCCAGACAACAGTGACCTCAGTGGCTTTTCAGATGTCGAATATTCTTCCCTTAATGATTCATGAGCTAAAATTATTTTTAGCATAGGGTATACATCTAGAGCTTTCTGAAATGTTAAAGTTTGTTAGGTTTTAAGTTTTGTGGATTTAGTTATAAATTTTTGAAGTTGTGATAGAAAAACTGAAATTCTGGCCAAAAATAATAGTGTGAATTTGATGCTCTCTTTTAAATTTCACGAATTGTGGGCCAACTTTAGTGATGCAAATGAGTTGTATGTATGTAATTAAATATGAGAATGTAATGTATGAGCTCATATGGTTCTCGTGACACCAAATGGAATTTTCATAGCGACGTAACGCGAAATAAGGCATTATTTTAATGTCATTTTTTCATTCCCTTTTATGCAATTCATCATGTGAGACTTAGAAATGATAAAAAGTAAGCTAAAAATATATGGTGTTACATTATGTCTACAAAATATTTTTCTTTTTTTTTTGGTTTTTTTTTTTTGGAGGTGCCAGCGTGTCAATGTACTCCTAAAATAATTTTTATTCCTAATAACTCTATCATTGAAAAAATTGCAAGACCAACCTTTATTGAAAAGAAAGGAGACATGAATGGCATATTGAAAGACTCTAAAGTGATAGTGGAACATGAAAATAAAGTTATCCCAAACAAAGGGATTCTAGCTTATATATTAAGCCTAAAAAACATTTGTGTGACATGCCTTATATTCCTTGATGTTACAATATACTTTGGTGACTGCTTTTTATATTCTTTGATGTTTAGCTTTTAATAATCTTTGTACAGGTAATGTAAAATCTCCTAAAGAAATAAATGTTTTGGATTTTCCCTTTAAACCAGTAGATTTTATTATAGAAGATGACCAAGTTTGTGAGATCTCTACTAAACTTTTTTATGGTGCAAGACATTCTCAATGTTTGAATCAGGTTCTATCTCTTGTTATTTCTTATTATAATATCTAATCAAAATTCTATTTTTCACCTTGTTATGCTAATTAAAAATGGTTGTGGTTAGTTATTATTTTAGTTTATTATTTTCTTTAAACATAATCTATTATTCCAAAATAATCAAAATTCAAATAATATTGAATTCAAACATGTGTACCTGTCATTTCATTATCATTAGATTGAAGTGCTAAATTTTAGTTGATAAGCTTGCTTGAGGTCTTAAACTATGTTGCTCATATTCTAACATGTTAATGTCTTGATTTTTCTTTTTTTTTTTTTTTAACTTGCAAAACTCACTATTGTCTACTACTATAAGAACACTAGTTCTAAAAGTAGGCACTTTTGGTTTCACAAGGTAGGATAGCTTCATAAGTGGATTAACAATGCAAACACTATCATTATCTTTTTAATTCATTGTTGAGATCAGCTAGAGATAAACCTGATGATTTTATCACTATTGTCTGTTTTAATAACTACTAGATTTACTTCATGTCTATCTTTTAGATTAATGGAGGTTGTTTAAGAATTTATAAACATAAGATACAACAAAAGGTTTTGGAGATTATTGGCATCTCCAATAGAGCATATTAGTGAATCCATAATCCAATAAAACAATGAGTGGGATTGATGAAATATTGAAAGCTTTTACATGCACTTGCATTGATGCCATGAGTCAACAAGACAAACTTTTTTTAACATTATTTGTATACAACCACATTTTGTTTTTTATTTAATCGAGTACCTTTCCTTGAAGATCTAATGCACTTAAATCTTGTTCAAATCTTCTTGTTTTGTGTGTCTAATTCAGCTGCTGGTATATATTTACATCATGACAAAAAGAAATAATTATGAAAAAAAATTTTAATAAACCCTCCCCACTAAAATTTTTTAAATAAAAAAAAAAACTTTCAATGGTGATGCTTAATGTTGCCACATAAAGGGTACTTCAAAAAAGTACCACTAAGAGCTCCTTTTTATGTGTTAACTATTTGTAAATGTAAAATTAATTAGGCTTTATTGGTAATCGTCTATAAAAGCTAAATTAATAGAGTTTTTGTGGTGATTATTATTGTCATTGAAAGTCCTTTTTGTAGTAACTTTTGTCACTACTAAATATCATTTTTAGTGGTGACAAATCTTTTGTTACGAAGATAAAATGACTAAATGTTGCTGTTAAAACTTTTTAACTATGATTTTTGTACTTTTAACAATGATAAAAGTCACCGCTAAAAGTCTTTGCACAATGCACCCATCTAGTCCAAGTATGAGTGAAGTCTCTACAATATTTAATGCATTCTACATGAATGATTACTTGTAATCATAATAATCAAATGTTTGTAATTATGGAAGAAAGAGATCCTCAGATTCCACTTAATGACATAGGAAATAAGATGCTTTTGAAATCAATTAGTAATTGTGTTGTTTTAAGTATAGTGTGTGTGTGTATAAACTTATTTATTAGTGTAGCACAAAAATAGATACTATACTCTCATATAGGATAAAAATTAATACATTATTAGGGCCAGTTTGGTAATCTCTATGTAATGGGATTATCTTTATATAACTTTTGTGCAATATCTATTATATTCTTATAATTATTATTCAAATGTTTTCTACCACTTTTTTTTTAATTACTTTTTTAAACTAGGGGTAGAAAAGTTATTTCCATCTTCAAAATTACTATTTTAATTCATTCTACTATCACATTCTTTTACATTCTATGTACCGAATAGACTCACTTCATTTATAATCTAAGATAAAGCAACAAATTGTTATCTCATAAGACTATTATTTAATATAAGAAAGAATATAACAGACTATCCTATGATAAAATACAAGAAATAATAGATTGTCACCAAACATAAAATAAAAAATAGATACAAATTATCATCTGCTATGTAAGATTAAAAAAATAACAAATTAGCATTATAATAAATCAACCCACAAAGACTCTTGTTGAGGATGTGAATTGATAGCAATAAGGAATATGTGGCTTAAAAAAGAGAGGGAGAGTGATATTATGCAAAGAAGTAAGTATTACAGTAAGGGTGTTAGAATTAGAACATTAGGTGATAAAGAGGTATGAAGGTCCATAACTTATGAAATGTGATGGAGGCCCCATTTATACTAGGGAAAAGGGTGAGAGTTAATTATGATTTCAATTAAGTTGACAAGTCTCTTCTAATTAAGTTATGCTTGTTATTGGTGGAATTGCATTGTTCAAAGCACAATTTATCATCACAATACGTTATATGTGGTTTGATGGGACTTGGAGCTTTGCGACCATAAGTTTTTAAGCTTTAGTAATGCGAATTGAGCTTTTTTTAGGATGATGGGGACTAAAAGCTTGTAAGGCATCTATAACAATTATGTTCATCTCTCTAAGTCACATGGCTAACAATCATACACTACAAGAAAATACGTAATTTCTCGCGGTATTTTTTTGTGAGAAAATAGCATAATTTTCGTGATAAAGTGATTTGTCACGGAAATTCTCACCCAAATCTGACTGTGAAAAAACTAGCCGTAGGAAATATATCTTCTCACGGAAAATTTTCGTGATAAACGTTTCTCGCAAACTAATTTTTGTGAGAAAAATGAGAGAGAAAAGTGGTGTCAAGTTCGTGAAATTTCTCATGGATTTTCTCGCGGTAAAAATCTGCGAGAAAATGTTTCTCACGAAAAAATTCTGCGAGAAAAACAAAAAGGTTTCTCACAGAAAAATTCCACGAGAAAATGTTTCTCGCAGAAAAATTCTGCGAGAAAAATAAGAAGGTTTCTCACGGAAAAATTCCGCGAGAAAACTGAGGAAATTGTTCATTTAACTTGTTTTTATACCTTTACCTCTGTTTGAATAATTACAACTTATTCAAACAGTCAAAAAATACAGTACTTATATCCAGCTAACCAATAACAAAACCTTGATAAGAACAAAACCACAAGTTTATAAATTTGAAAGTACATTAAACTTAAGACAAATATGTATTTAGCATTACAAGTTTGCATATCATAATTTCATAATGTAACATAAATAAAAATGCTAGAATCACTGTTCATCATCATCATCAAAATCATCATCATCATCATCATCATCATCATCATCACCACCACCACCACCACCACCACTGCCAGCACCACCACCACCACTACCACCGTTGTCACCATCATCAGCATGGGTTGGTTCATCATACAAAGTGTCACCTCTTTCAGGTCCTATACTCATGTGAGCCATAATTTGTTTCATGAAAGCTTCCATCTTGTCTTCATGCGCCTTTTGCATCTTGGCAAGACTTGTCTCATAAATTTGGGCTTGTTTTGATAGTTTCTCTTCTAATTTCTTCTCAAATGAGGCCTCTAAGTGTGCTCTCATTTGTGAAAGCTCACCAGGGCCATATCCAAAGTGCTGTGTGCCATCAAAAGTAAGAAGACCAGCCTCTGACCTAAACCTATAAGCACGACCTCTTTTGTTCTTTCCACCAACAACTTTGAGCCATATAGAAGAATCAGTATCATCTAATCCTGACTCTTGAGTTTGCTTCATCTGCTCATACTGGCTCTGTTATAACAAATAATAAATGAATATTAAGTACATAAACAAATTATAGTAACAATCTGATTAAAAAATAAGTTAAATGACTTACATAAGTGTCAGAGGCTTTTTTACTAATCCAACCTCCCTTCTTCTCATTGTGTTGGATCCTCTTAAATACTTCTGGGATCTGAACCTCTCTACCCAACTCTATTTCCTACAACACTTAGTTAAAATACATAAGAATTATAATATTTGAAAGGAAATATTTAAAAAGAAATAGTAATTCAAAAAAACTATTGCAAATAAAGAATATTTACCATTCTTCTCTTATGCTCTGAAAATGGAACACGCCCTCCTCTATGTAGGCATCCTCCAGTATCTGCAGCCCTGTTTGCCTTATTATGTGTAGACTTGGCTTTAAATTCATTACTTTGCCAATACTCATCTAACTCAGCTCGAGCTGTCAGAGATAACCAATCACCTTTAGTTTTTCCAATACGAATGTCTCTAAAGGACGCACGCATAATAGTGCTACACTTCTTCCTCCATATCTTGTAAATTTGTTGCTCAGTAGATGGATCCCAAGCACACAATCTCTGTATTAAAAATAAGCGAAGCTAATATTATAAATAATCAGAGCAACACATTAACTATATGTATTATAACTTACAAGGTTATAAATTAGCTTACTTTAAACTCTGCAAACCATAAATTCTTCACAATATCAGGTACTTTAGTAAATGTTGGCCAACCATGCTCAAACTTACTATGAATAATCTGAGACAATATGGTGACGGGTGGGATATCTGGATAAAAGCTGCAAATGAAAAAATGATGCAATAAAAATAAAAATAATGGAATAACTACAGTACAAAAAAAGTTACGTTTAAAGAATTCTTACTCATCAACTCTATGAGATCTAATAACTAGTCGTCCATTACTCAACCTTGTCCCTGGCTCATATCTAATGGGATGAGAAGATGAGCCATCTATACTCAAAATATGTGTAGAAGGTATCTCTAAACCAATGAAGGTTGAGGAATCAGGTGGTGTTTGAATGTGTGGAGACAGAAAAGAAGATGATGCAGATGCTGATCCAGGAGGGGTCCCAGCATGTGGAGATAAGTGCGGAGATGATGACTATACAGCAGGTAATGGTATGTGAATCGGCTCAGATTGTTGTACAAACTTTCCTTTTCCTTTTTTGGGTGCCGCAGATCCTCCACCCTTATTACGACCTCTATCTGACATCTGGAAGAAAAAATAAGTAAAGCATTATCATTACCAACATTAAAAAATAAGTTAAGTAAGTTAAATAAATGCTAAATAATAATAACAAGTTAGTACCGAACACTGTCAATCACTTGTTAAGGAATAATCAATAAGAGGATCCTCTTGAGTATCGGATGAGTCAGTATCTAATAATTCCTCTTCTAAAACTTCATCATTTTCTTCTTCAGTTTCACTAGTTGTATCAATAAAAGTTTCAACATGTACACCATCCACTTCTTCGCTCTGACCCATATTGTCTCTTAGATCTTGCTCATTAATGTCGGTATCAACTAACTGAGGTGAACCGTTGCTTTCTTCCTGAAATGGTGCCTCTACATTATCATCACCAGGGGCTTCAATCCTATTTCTTGCTTTTGTTCTAATCACAACAAGCCAACCGTTTTTGTTGGATATCGATTTTGGATATGGTGTAAAGTATACCTAATCAGCTTGTTGGGCAAGGATAAAAGGGTCATTACCCTTGTATGTTCCTTTAGCCTTGACTTCTATAATACCATATTTAGAGCAAACTCGAGTTCCTTGGTTGGTAGGATCATACCAATCACAGTTGAAGACTGTTAATCGCTTAGTTGGTAGGCCAATAAATTCTAACTATATAATCTCCTTCAACACACCATGATATGAAAATTCAATTTCACCATGGCTATTTCCTTTTACGCATACCCCACTATTGTTTGTCTTCCTTCCTTTTGCCCAAGAGGATATATGAAACTTATACCCGTTAACAGACCATTGATCCCATGTATGTACCAGTCTCAAAGGACCCCAAGTCAATGAAACTAATAAAGCATCTTGTATTCCATTTGTAGGATTTAAAACCTAATTAAAGAATAGATATTATGAAAATATAATATAAGAAGTTTAGTTCCATATATAACCAATTATTCATAAATTGAATACTTACATGAGTTTTAAACCAATCATGAAATTAAGATGAAATATACTTATCAATTGCCTCATTGGATAAGGTAGAATTCTTGGACAGTAATGCCTCAACATACAAACTACAAATATACCACAAAAAAGTTAATCCTAAATAGTGAAAATATTACGACAAAAACTTAATCCTATATATGCACCTAAGTTATGAAAGAATCTTACTTTAGAAAAGGTTTAACCTCTGGACAATTGAGAAGAACATACAACGTTATAGCATTAGCCTCATTATCAGTAAGATAACGAGTGTTACCAGTAGATCTTCCATGAGGTTGACCAAGATAGTTGAAAATTGAAATAGGAGGATGATCATTGCACTCCCCACCATCATCATTTCGAGGAGCTCTCCTAGTTCTTGAATGAACATGTGACTCAAAGTAATAAGAACAAAAAGTTGAAGTTTCTTCAAGTATATATGCTTCACAAATAGATCCTTTAACATGTACCTTATTTTTAACCTTTCGCTTTAGTGTATGCAAAAATCTCTCAAATAGATACATCCACTTATATTGTACAGGTCCACCCACTGTTGCTTCGTACACCAAGTGAATAGGTAAGTGTTCCATGGCATCAAAGAAACCAGGAGGAAAAATCTTCTCAAGTTTACATAAAATGACAGGAATATTTTGCTCCATCACATTAAGGTTATTTAGTTGTAAAGTAGGAGCATAGAGATCTCGAAAGAAATGACTCAACTCTGTTAAAGTATTAGAAATCAGCAACCCATTGGATATGATTGGTAATAGCCTCTCCATGAACACATGACAATTATGACTTTTCATCCCTGTTAAAGTGCAACTCTTCACATCAACACAACGTCCCAAGTTGGATGCATAACCATCTGGAAGCTTTGAAGATTTAATCCATTCAGATATTGCCCTTTTATGATCCATATTAAATGTGTACGCTGCCTTTGGCTTTGTCATTTTACCATTTCCTTTATCCTCCATGTGTAAAGTAGGTCGTTTATAGTAGACAGCCAAATCTAATCTTGCTTTCACATTATCTTTTGTCTTACCTTTCACATCCATTACTGTGTTGAACACATTATGAAAAATATTACTTTCTATATGCATTACATCTATATTATGTGGATTCAACAAGTCATGCCAATAGGGTAGGTCCCAAAAGATACTACGTTTAGTCTAATTATGATCTTGATCGTATCCTTCCAAAGACAGGCTTGGAAATTCAGTTATTTTAGGAAATCTTCGAACTTGCTCATACACTTCTTCTCCTGAATACTTCAATGGTGGTGGTGAAGTCTCTGTGATATTCTTTAGGAAGTTTTGTTTATTTCGACGAAATGGATGATTCATCAGTAAAAATTGACGATGACAATCAAAATAACAAGTTTTTCTTCCATGCTTTAATCAGAATGCCTTTGAACAACCCATGCAAATGGGACAACCCAATCTTCCTACAGTTTGCCAACCACTCAACATGTCATAAGCTGGGAAATCATTAATAGTCCACATAAGGGCAGCTCTTAACTTAAAATTTTGTTTCATAGAAATGTCATATGTTTGCACACCCTCTCCCCAAAGCAACTTCAAATTTGTAATTAGGGGTTGTAAGAAAACATCAATTTTGCTTTTTGGATTATGAGGCCCAGTTATTATGATTGTCAAGAACATATATTCTCGTCGCATACACATATCGAGTGGAAGATTATATGGGGTAACAATTACAGGCCAACAAGAGTAAGGCTTAGAATTCAAACTAAATGGAGTGAACCCATCAGTACAAAGACATAATCTGACATTCCTCGGCTCTAATGCAAATTCTGGATGAGTTTGATCAAAATGCTTCCAAGCATTTCCATCTGATGGATGCGACAACATGCCTTTATCACTACGATTTTCATGATGCCATCTCATGTACTTAGCTGAGGCATTAGAGGCAAACAATCTTTGGAGTCTTGGAATAATTGGTAAATACCACATTTGTTTATTAGGAACCTCATTAAACCTCCCTTTTCCAACTCTTGCCTCATTAAATCTAGCTTCATCACAAAATTGACATTCCCTATCATTAGCTGCATCACCATAGTACAACATACACCCGTTACTACAGCAGTCAATCTTTTGATAACCACAACCAAGTTTTGAAACTAATTTTTTTGTTTGGTACAAGTTAGCAGGAATTCGATGATTAGAAGGTAAAATTTCAGACATCAATGTGATAATCTCATCAGTACATGCCTCTGGAATGTTATAATCAGATTTGATACTCAACAATCTTACAGCCACTGACAACACTATATGATTTTGACACCCATCCCACAATGGAGCCTGTGCAGCTCTTAACATGTCATAAAATATTGCAGCACTTGGATTTGGATCTTCAGGCATATCATATCTCTCAAATGATGCTTCAGCCACATCCCTAGCCATTTGTTCATATGGATTAAAATCCATATGAATGCTAGTCTCAATCGGAGCTGATGGTGGACATTCTTCTCCATGGTTATGCCAATAGTAATAATTAGGCATAAATTATTTTTTATACAAGTGCATCCTAATTTCATCTGGCTTATAATACCTCATACATTTACATTTCACGCAAGGACATCTAAACCTCCCTTCTTGTTTAAATATATCTAAATGACTTGCAAATTGAACAAACTCCTCTACGCCTGCAAAGAACTCTTGTGTAATCCTTTGACGATTACCCTCTGTTCTATTATACATCCAACGTCGATGTTCAGGAAGATCTATAAGACTTAAATGAAACCAAAAAATAAAAACAAAAAAATTAACTTCATAAATTAGAACAATGATATTGACTAGTGGTATATTGCTTAAGAATTTAAATACTGCCTTAGTAATCTAAGGATGACAGCAAACCTTCATCAATCCTTATATCTTCTTCAAATAACTCATTTGGGGCAGCTATTATCGCAACTAAAGATACGTCTATTTAATTGGTGGATAAAAAGAATAACTACACATTGAATGTCTAATTCATTTTATATAGGATTTTATATTGTCAAATGGCTATAAAGAAAAGGAAATCTCACTTTCCATTTATTTAAATCTATCATCAAAAAATTAACAAACATGTGCTTAGAAATGATTAGAAATATTTGTAACTTTTTTTTAATCTACCAAATGATTAGAAATTTTGTTGATTTATATTTTAATATACGGACAGAACAGAAGTTGGGCAATAAAATTTTCTTCAGTTCAAAGATAGGCAAGGATATAAAAGTCGCAAAGAAAATGAGACAAGAATGAGGGTATAAGCACTCTAACTCATTGCAACCCTATTGTAATTGGTACTAAAATTATTGATAAGTTCAATGAGTAAATAATAAAATACCAAAATAAATATGCAAACTTTTTTTAAAGTAAAAGTTTTATAATACTTTAGTTCATTTTGTATTTTTATTAATATTTTTAATTAATTTGAATATATTTTTTAATTAAAATATCATTTAAAATTTTTTTTATAAGAGATATTTTAGTTAAAAAAATTAAAATTAGACTAAAGTGTGTATTTTTAAAACAACAGATAAATTTGTATAATTTTAATAAAATTCAAAAGAAATCTATGTTATACTTTTATGATTTAAACTCAAGAAAGAGTTATTCTTATACTAAAACATAACATATTTTTTAAATATATACTGGTACATTACACAGGGTAATACTTAATATTGAGAAGTATTTGTTTCTGGTAATAGGAAGGGCCCTTAAGCCACGAAAACAAAAAATGAAATAGCAAAAACTAGAGAGAAATCAAGCGAGATAATTTAAAAAAAAAACACACACACACACACACTCTTGCAGTTATAAGTAATAAGGGAACGCAACCAGTTTCCATTTTATCAGTTCTTAGAAGAACAGGCAGGTTACAATTAACAATCTAATCAATACACAGATAGCCTTTCCTTAGCACATGAATGTACAATATCCCATAAGGGGTTCATCCTACTCTTAATTCTATTAATTAGGTGGTTGTAATTTTAATCTAATTTATGTTTAAAGAAAGATAAAAAATAAAATAAATTATTAACTAATCATAAATTAAAAAAATATGATATCATTTTTATATACCTATTACATCGTCGTACCCACAGATGTGATTTCACTTATTAAATATTTTATTACTTATTCACTTGTCTTATAGTTATGTTCAAAACAACTTCGAAGTTTGCTACGATAAAATAAAAATATACAAGTAATGATATTTATATATAACAGACAAAATGAAAACAAATTTTCCTACGGTAAAATATATAAAACTAGTAAAATAATCAAAATAAGTATGATACTTGTATACAATAGACAAAATAAAAACAAAAACAAAATGCAGCAGAAAAATAACAACAAACCAGTAAGGACATATAACTGTTATCATATTTATATTCCGGAAAAAATAAAAAAAAAATCAACAAACTAGACAATGATTTATGATGCTTACATATATCAGATAAAAAAAAACTGGAGTATCAAAATAAAATGAGAAAATAATACATACCTAAGAATGATAGGAAAAATTGAGATAAAGTGAGTGGAGATATACAATCAACTTTTCTCCAATTGCTTCAAAGCTTTTTCCACGGAACAATAGCAAAAATGGATGTATGTAACAAGAAAATCAAATTTTCTCCACTGAAGGTTGCAGCGTCGATGAAGGAAACCCAGATCTGTGAGAAACCGAAGGTTGCAGCGCCGGAGAAGGAAACCCACAGCAGAAATTGAAGCTTGCAGCGCTGGTAAAGGAAACCCATAGCAAAATCAAAGCTTGCAGCGCCGGTGAAGGAAACCCACAGCAAAATCGAAGCTTGCAGCGCCGATGAAGGAAACCCACATCAGAAATCGAAGCTTGTAGAGCCGGTGAAGGAAACCCACAGCAAAATCGAAGCTTGCAGCGCCGGTGAAGGAAACCCACAACAGAAATGAAATCAATCGAAGAGGGTGTAGGATATAGCATTTTTTCTCACGGAATTTTCCGTGAGAAATTAGTGAAATTTCCCACGGTTGTATTCCGTGAGAAATTCTCACAGGAAAATTCCGTGAGAATTTCTCACGGAATAAAACCGTGAGAAATGCTAACGAAATATTTCATGAGAATTATTTCTCAAGGAATATTCCGTGAGAAATTCTCACAAAATTAAAAAAAAAAATATTGCCAATTGGATTATCTTAACTTTTCTGACGGAAAATTACCGCGAGAAATTTTCCCTGCCTTTTCGCGCCACCATTCTGACGGTATTTCTCACTGAATTTTCTCCATTTTCTCTCTCGCATATTGTTCCGTGAGAAAAGTCCGTGAAAAGGGTTATTCTGAGATAAAATTAGTAATAATTTTCGTGAGAAGTTGTGACGGAAATTTTTTCGCGAGAAAATTCCGTGACAAATTCATTGCTTTCTTGTAGTGATATATCTTATGAGATTATTTGAATTAAAAGAATGGGAAAAAAAGATCATTTAGTATGGGAAAATATAAATAACAAGTTGTATTATTTAGTATAAGGTAGAAAAAATAATTGACTATCATCTAATATAAAACAAAAGATACCAGACTATCATCTAATATAAGGCCAAAAAGATGATGTTATCATGTAGTTCAGGTTCAACCAATGCAAATCTCTTGAGCTCCCTTGATGTTGATGATGGAGAAGATGATTTACTTTTTTTTTAAGGCAGCTTCGTTTGGTAATGATTTGGTTTGGCAAGTTTCTGATGGTGATGAAACAACAATATATACAACTTAAGCCCATCTTATTCAAGGCCTATGGACTCTCTCTAGTATTAAACTATGTGCTATAGAAAAGAGAATGACAAAATAGTGGAGCGTGTATAGGATCTGCCTTTCTTTTTTTTTTTTCATCCACTCTCTCTTTTCTTGTTATCTCTCTCCAACTACATGCTATCCATTTACTTGTTAAATACAAAGTTAATTCAAGTGTGAGTGAGGTCCCCACAAATAATTTAATCATTTAATGTGTTCTATATGATTGATTACCTGTAATCATGATTATCAAATGTTGGCAATTATCAAAGAAAGAGACCCTTCGAGTCCAGCTAATGGCAAAACAAGTAAGATGATTGTGAAATTCGTTATTAATTGTCATTTTAAATACAGGACAAAATATATAACTAATTTATTAATTTGTAGCACAAAAATAAACTACTATCATCTCATAAAGGATAAAAAACCAATATATTATTACTTCATTTATGATCGAAGACAAAAGCAACTGACTGTCATCTAATGCAAGAAAATATTAATAATAGTACTGTCATGTAATAAAAGACAAGAAATAATAGACAGTAACCATCAATTGTAAAAAAACTATCATTGTAATATTGTGTAACTTCCTTGAATCATGGTAACAAATACTGATTAAATATTGAACTACACGAAAATGCCCACATATAGGACCAGAAAAAAATGTCAACTAGTCCAAATTAATTGAAATCTTTCCCAGAATAACATGGATATAGAAATAAAGTCATTGTTAGACAGGCTGCGACTTTACTGTTGACATGCTGATGATATCTAAAGCTAAAATTACTGTGTTTGGTAAAAAAAATTCTTTAGACATGTTTTTTCTTGTGAAATAGATTTCTTGTGGTACTAAGCGAAATACAAGTAGAAAGAGCGAATAAGAGTATGGGTCAGGGCACGTGCTCTTTTTCTTCTGGTTTTTAAAAGCTACGTATAGGCCCTTTTGAGAAGTATTGTGAATATCATTATGACAAGAAAAACATAAGAAGTCATAGAAGATCTAAATCTTTTGTGTGTGTGTGTGTGTGAGAGAGAGAGAGAGATGGAAATGGAGAAAGTTACAGATTGTAGTTTTGAAAAATTAAACAAAGTACTTAAGATTTGAGTATATTTGAAAAGCAGAAGCATTTTTTTGGGGGACAAATGGGAAAAACATAAGCATGAGAATCTTCTAAAATAATACCTATATATCTTTATGTATGTAACTAATAAGAAGATATAAGCAGAAGTTATCAACCAAAAAAGCAATTGAAAAGTCGGGCATAGTTGATTACCTTGTTTCAATTTCTTCCATCTTTGAACTCTTGAAAGGTTCTTCTAAAACCCCATAAAAGCTGTAATTCAAAAGCATAAACATATTTGGAAATGATCTCAGTATATCTTCCTCAGAAATCTTTCAGCAAACTGGGTTTTACTTATAGATCATTCAGATAATTGAGTTTCCTTAACTCTGATGTTTGGATATAATTTCTGGCCCAAAAAGAAGAAAAAGTTTGGATACAGTGGATTTTATTCTTTTTTATCTTAGATTCAGAGTGACGTCATGAGGATTACTTCATACCGTGACGTCAATCAACTGAAAGACCGTTAAGCGGTTCCAAGCTTTAAGGTGGAATGCTGACTTATTTTGTTAATTATGTGAACTCTAAGGGCAATTTAGTAGGGTTGCCCATGGTTGGGTTCGGCAGGCTAGTCTAGGTCTCTATTGTATCTAGTTGCCACGTTAGCCCTCCTAGAGCGACCAACCCCATTTTATTGCTTTGTGAGGACAGCAAATTCTCGTTGTCTCATCTCGTGTGGTCCGAAGACGTGTGAAAAAGAAGTGCATGCATTGAAAGAAAATATTAATTTTATAATTATTTTTGTGAATTAATTATCCAAACCTTCTTTTTAAAGTTGAATTAAATTATAATTAATATTTTTAAAAAAATTATACTCGACCAGTTTTTCTTAATTTCTGTTTTTCAAATGAAATTAGCTTTTTACATGTATTTTTTGGAAAAAGAATAAGACTATTTACATGTCTTTATTCTTATATTAAAAATAAAATTATTGTCTTATATATTAGAACTGAACATCAATTTAATTATTTTTATTGTTATATCAAAAATAAAATTATAATATCATTGTGCGGAGAAATAACTTAAATAAATTAGAAATGGGCTTTTTGGAATGTATGTTAAAATTAAAATAAAAAAGATATTATGTATAATTTAGCTATACTTTACCAAAAGTTTGCATAATTTATTTTTATTTTTTTAAAATAATATATATACCTATTTACGTTTGTGCTTAATTAACTTTATTTAAAATGTTTAGATAAAGCTACTTAATTTAAATATAATTATTTATAATTACAAGACATTGGTGAACTGTACAAAAGACAACTCTTGTATATAAAAGTAGGACAAGTGCTGTCTTTAGTTCATATATATATAAAAAAAAAAAATCTCAATTGTCTAAGTTCATAATTCAGCGGAAAGACATATTCTTGTGGATATACCATCAACTTTTTGCTGTAACTTAAGCTTGTCTCATGATTATAGAACTTATTTTAAGTAATGAATCTACATATGTCCAAATCTTATCCATATAACTAGTTTATGAGAAGATAACTTAAAAGTTATTACTTTTAAGTTAATTTGACAAAGGTATTATAGATTTTTAAAAATCTATTATTATGAACAGTAAAGGAAATTTGGAGAGTTGATTACTGAGTTATTTTAAATCAACAATATTCCAAAATGTATAACGAAAAATTGTAGTTGAAAATTATTAATGACTTGAATATTGTACATAAAATAATAAATTACTGAATGACAAACAAATCACAAATGTGTCAAAATAATTTTCTTTTATAATTTTCTCATGAATAATAACTATTTGAACTTTTATTCTCTAAAAATACATACATGTCTGAAGAATCCAAATGTATGGGGGGAGTTCGTCTATTAGATTTATATCAAACAAATTTAAATAATTAATGATAATGTGTTAGAAGATAAGATGCAATTGGTATCCATAAGTTTTAAAATGATAAAATTATAAAATAATAATTGGCGGTGTCTTATACACATGCAGATCCTATGCTACAAAAAGTCAAGCTTTTTGAGCACCTAAGTTTAGCTATAATTTTAATAAATAGAAGACAAATGTTTATGCCAATTTTCAACATAGGTGATTGAGACTTGAGAGTTTTAAATTATCATTATTATTATTATTATTATTATTATTATTATTATTATTACAACTTCTTTGACTTTGAAATTATCAGGCAATTTGTAGTTCTTTTGTTCACATGCTGAAGCCCGGCCCGGCCATGATTCTCATTCGAGTATCAGTGTATTGAGTAAAATTTGGGCTGGGCCACGATGCATATATATATCATTAAATTGGACCCAAAATATATGCTTCTTGAATAATTGACACTAATATATATCGATAATGTCAGGAATATCATAAAAATATTTTTATGAAGAATTAATAAGTAATAGTATCCTATAACTATACCGGAATGACTTTTTTTTTTTTTTCGCTCTAGAATGTTGCAAATGTTGATGGCTTGAAATTTGATAAGTTCCTTTATCTTGACAAAGATAATAATTAAAAAAACAAAAACTTCTTCATCACCCTGGTTGAAGAGTGCTTGAAACTTCTCATTTGAGCTTCATTTTCTTTATGATATTTTTTGGGAGGAAAAAGAATTAAACAGGTGAAGATAGATTCCAAGTAATGATAAACCGTTAATTAATGTTCTAATTCAAAATAGAAAAATTGGTGATTTTTTTAAAACTTAATTAACCTATTTTAAGTTCAGTTTGCCTTGAAATGCTACTTCTTCAAAGATTGACACGTTAATATCAACTTAAGTAGATGATTTGAATTTAAAATATGAGTAAAATGATAAGCTAACGACACTTCAACATTTTGGCTGATAGCGAAAATCGCTGCCTGTTCTAGTGTACCTCTAGCAACAATTTGGCAACACTTTCAGACTTCGTGTTGAGAGGCTTTAAGCAAGGATTTCGATTTCACAAGCAAACGCAACGCTTGCTCGCAAGACTTTGTATCATTTCAAGCAACATTTAGACCGTTGCATTGAAAATTGCAACGCCTTAAACAAATTATAGGCACTGTTGTGTTGGCAACGGGTTTCGGTATTTGCAACGCATTCATTAGGTCCTTCAAAAATTTCAATTCATTAGGACTATAATACATGCTTGAATTGTGGCCATATATATGGGCTTGAACATCCATGATGCAACTCCATCAAAGTGATCTGGGAAGAGATTAAATTTACAAACTGCTTTTGATTATAACGTATCAGGGAAAAATAATCCCAATCGTGATTCAGAAAAAAATCTCAACCTGATATCTTGCATACATTAATTTCAAATCTAAATGAATATATATATATGCTACAAATTTAACCTCCGTGGAGCTATAAGGTAAGCTCTTTTCCAAGTAGATGATGCTACCTTTGACTGAAACAAATGTGCAGAGTCTGACCAGAACAAAATTAACCCATCGTCGATCCAAATCCAAACAGCAAGTATATCATATAATTCAAGTTCAACAGAAGCCAATCTCTTCCTTGAGCACCCTTGATGTTGATGATGAAAAAGATTATTTTTCTTTTAAAGGTAGTTTTGTTTGCTAATGATTGGTTCAGCAAGTTTCTGATAGTGAAACAACAGTTTCTTCAACTTAAGCCAATCTAATTCAAGCGTGAGTAAGCTCCCTACAATTATTGAAGGCGTTCTATATGAATGATTACCCGTGTAATCATAATTATCAAATGTTTGTAATTATCGAAGAAAGAGATCCTGGATTCCACCTAATGGCATAACATAAGATGATTTTGAAATCAGTTATTAATTGTTGTATATATATATATATATATGTAACTCATTTATTAGTGTACCGCAAAAATAAAACAATGTCATCCTGTATAAGATTGAAAAAAAATCAGTACATTATCACTTTATTTATATATAATTTAAGATAATATAACCAACTGTCATCTCATAAAATTATCATCTAATATAAAAAATAATAATAATAACAAACTGTCATCTAATAAAAGACAAGAAATACTATATTAGTATTAGACATAAAATAATAAATAAATACAAATTATGATCTATTATATAAGATAAAAAATAACAAATGGGCATTATAATAGAGCAACTCATAAAGATTCTTGCTGAGGATGTGAAATAACAACAAAAGAAACATGTGACTTAAGAGAGAGAGAGAGAGAGAGAGAGAGAGCTTGTGATATTAGTCAAATAAATTAATATTACAATAACAGAATGAGAATATCAAGTGATATAGAAGTTGTATTAACTATAAAAGACCTTGTTTTGTGAAATACAATAAGGGTCACATTTATACTAAGGAAAAAGGTAAATTAATCATAATTTTGATTAAGTTGATATATCTTTTAATTAAGTAGTACTATTCAAAGCAACTTGTTATTAATGGAGTTGCATTATTTAAAACAATTTGCTGTTTTAGTCCATTGTATATGGCTTAATGGAATTTGAAGTTGTGCGATTGTAAGTTTTTTAACTTTAATAATGTGGGTTGGATTACTTCTTAAGACTATGATGATTTAAAGCCTCTAATGCATTCATAACCATTATGTTCAACCAGTTACATAGTTAACTATCCTATATCTTATGAGATTATCTAAATTAAAAGAAAAAAATGATCATTTGATATCGAACAATATAAATAATAAGATATACTATTTAGTATAAGATAAAAGATAACAGACTGTCATTTAATATAAGACAAAAAAAGATGATTTTATCATGTGATTCAAGTTCAACTAATGCAAATCAGCTCCCTTGATGTTGAGGATCAAGAAGATGATTTTCTTTTTTCAATGGTAGTTATCCTTGATGTGATTTGGTTTAGCAAGTTTTTGGTGGTGATCAAACAATAGTATATTCAACTTATAAGACTATCTAGTTCAAGTGTGAGTGAGGTGTCTATAGTAATTTAATGCGTTGTATACAAATGATTACCCCTAATCATAATTATCAAATGTTGGTAATTATGGAAGAAAGAGACCCTTGGAGTCCAGCTAATGGCCAAACAAATAAGGTGATTTTCAAATTCGTTAGTAATTTTTGTTTTAAATATAGGACAAGATATATGATTAATTCATTTATTAATGTAGCACAAAAATAAAATACTATCATTTCATATAGGATAAAAAATTAATACATACATTATCACTTTATTTCATCTATAATATAGACAAAAATAACAGACTGTCATCTTACAATAAGACAATCTTTTGATATAAAAAATTATAATAATAACATAATGTCATCTAAGGAAGAAAAAATTAATAGACCACCACCAAACAAAAGATAAAAATAAAATACAAATTATCATCTACTATGGGATAACAAATAACAAATTAACATTATATGGTCATGTGAATAAAGAGACCCACAAAGAATATGTTCGTCTCTCTAGTCACATAGCTATCCTATGTGTATAAAATTCGGAGGCCCGCATTCTAACCTGTCTCTTTTTATGGCCCACCAAAATTTTTTTAATCCTTGCAGGGTCAGTCTTAGTATCTCATAAATTAGCTCAATTAAAAAAGATCATCCAATATAAAATAATATAAGTGACAGGCTACAAGATATAAAAAATAACAGAAAATAATAGATTGTCATAAATTTCACTCACGAATAAATAAGAGTTAATAATGAAAAACTACAATTATAATATAGTAGAACTTCCTTAATCATAGTAACAAATACTGATTAAACATTGAGCTACACAAAAAAGGCCCACATACAAGACCAGAAAAAATGTCAATTAGTCCAATTTAATTAACTGAAATCTTTGCCAGCAAAACATGGATATAGAAATAAAGTCGTTAGACTGGCTACGACTTTAATGTTGATATGCTGATGATATCTAAAGCTATAACTACTGTGTTTGGTAAAAAAATTCTTTAAACACATTTTCTTCTTGTGAAGTAAAATTTCTCAGGACTGCATAAAATGTAATTCAAAAAAAGAAAAGAGATGACGGTTTATTTAGTTTATAGAAAATTAAAAATAAGAATAGAAATTAAAAGTAAAAAATGATTTTATAAATAAAAATAATTGTTACCTCAATTTAAAAATAATAAAAATGAATAAATTTTATTAAATAATAATTATAATGATATAATAGATATTATTCAAAATCTTCTTTTTTTTTTCTTTTCTTTCCCAACGACAACCAAACAGGCCGGGAGGGTGTCATAGAAGATCTAACCATGATGATCTCATCGTTTAAAACGGGATTAATTTAACTTTGTGTTGCAGTAAATTTTAAGAAGCCATAATGAAACCTAATTTTATTTGAATAGTTACTTAAGGCGGGAGAGAGAGAGAGAGAGAGAAAGAGAGAGAGGTGGAAATGGAGAAAGCTACAGATTGTAGTTTTGTAAAAAGATACAAGAAATTAAATTTTAGTACTTTGAAAAGCAGACCCATTTTTGTTTTTGGGACAAATGGGAAAAACGCAAGGACGGGAATCTTCTCAAATAATTTAAATCAAGTTTGGTAGAATACTTACCAAACACATAGTAGATCTAATAAAATACCTACATGTGTGTAATTATTAAAATGATAAGCAGAAGTTATATGCCAAAAAATTAAGGAAGAATTAGAATTAAAGATTTAAAATTAAAAAAAATTATTTTAAAAAATCTGTTATTACTAAATTTAAGAAAAATTATTTAAAATTATAATAATCTATTTTAAAATAATAATAGTAGACATTTCAAAATAAATTTTTTTAATTTTAAATCTTTAACTCTAATTCTTCAAAAAATTAAAGCAACCCAACAGTCGGGGAGAGATGATTAATTACCTTGTTTCAATTTCTTTCGTCTTTGTAGGTTGAACAATTGAAAGTTTCTCCTAAAACCCCATGGAAGCTGCAACTGATCTCAATATATCTTCTTCGCAAGATCTTCAGCAAACTGGGTTTTATTTACAAATCATTCAAATAGTTGAGTCTCGTTGACCTTTACTTTGGGTAGTGGATTTTTCCTTTTAGATCTTAGATTTAGATTGACGTCATGAGAATTACTTCATGCTGTGACGTCAACCAAGTGAAAGACCGTTACGCCCTTCTGATCTCTGAGGTGGAATACTGACTTATTCTGTTAATTATCTGAACTGTAAGGGTAATTTAGTAGCGATGCCTACGGTTGGGTTCGGCAAGCTAGTCTAAGGATCTATCGTACCGAGATGCCACGTTACCCTTTCTAGAGCAACCAACCCTATTTTATTGTCGTTTGTCAAGGCCACCATTGAAAGAAAATATTAATTTTGTAATTTTTTAGTTACTTATATTATTTTTTAATTTAGTTAAATTATTCTAAATTTTTTAAAAAAATTAAATTTAAATTTTTAAAAAAATTTTAAATCAAAATAAATTTTTACATATTATAAATTTTTATAAAAATAAACTTAATTATTTCATTTTCATATTAAAAATAAATTCATTATCTTTTAGATTAGAGTTTAACATCTATTTAATTATTTTTATTCCAATATTAATAATAAAATCACAGCCACGTCATGTAAAAAATTATGTTTTTTAACAAAAGATATATTGAAAAAAAGCTTTATATGAAATGTATGTTAAAATGTTAAACAAATATAATGTAATTTTTTAAAAAATAACAATATTAAATATACTTTAGTCATATCTTAAGAAGATTAATTTACTTTTATTTTTTTAAAATAATTTATTTACCTATTTACATTTGTGCTTAATTAATTTTATTTAAAATGTTTAGATAAAGCTACTTAATTTATGTATAATTATTTATAATAATTATTAATTGGCAAGACAATGTTGATATATACAAAAGACAACTCTATTATACAAAAGTAGAATACATGTTGCCTAAAGTTTATATAAAAATAAAAATCTTAATTGTCTGAGTTAATAATTGAGCCGAAAGACATAAACCTGTGTACATACCATCAACTTTTTGCTGTAACTTAGCTTGTCTCGTGATTATTAGTTAATCTGCACGTGTCCAAATGCTATCCATATAACTAGTTTATGAGAAGATAACTTAGAACTTATTACTTTTAGGTTAATTTGACGAAAGTCTTATATATATATATATATATATATATATATATATATATATATATATATATATATATATATATATATATATATATATATATATTATAAAATAGCAAGCCAAATTTGGAAAAGTTGATTACTGAGTTATTTGAAACCAACAAATATTGCACATCAAATAATAAATTACTTGATGGCAAACAATTCACAAATGTGTAAAAATAATTGTCCTTTTCTCATAAAGAATAACTATTTGCACTTTTACTTTCTAAATATAGATGCATGTATGAAGGGTCCAAATATATGGGGCGAGTTCATCTATTAGATTTATATCAAACAAATTTGAATAATTAATGATAATGTGGTAGAAGACACGATGCACTTGGTATCCATAAATTATATACGTAAAAATCCTATGTCACAAAGAGTCAAGTTTTATGAACGGGTAAATTTAGCAATAATTTTAATAAACAGGAGACAAATCGTTATGCGAATTTTTAAGATATGCGATTGAAACTTGAGATTATTATTATGATTATTTTAAGGTAGAACTTTTTCAATTTGGACTTTTTAGTTTACCTGCCCAAGCCCAGCCCTGCCGTGATTCTCTTTAGGCTTTTAGGTGTATTGAGTAAAATTTGGGCTGGGCCACGATGCATATCATTAAATTGGACCCAAAAATGAATAATTGATGCTAAATATTTATTGATATTATATTATAAATATCATAAAACAATTTTTATGAAGAATTGTCAAGTATTAGTCTCCTATAACTATACCTGGAATGGCGTTTCTTTTCTTCTCTAGAATGTTGTAAATGTTGATGGCCTGAAATTAGACAAAACAAATCTAACAAAACAAGTGAAACTTGCTTGATTGGTCTATGCCTTTTTAGATATAAAGCTAGGGAGGAACTAAGTTGACATAGATGGATTTAGAATCCATTTCTCTTTTTTTTTTTTTTTTTCATATTATGCAAATCTTAATGTATTTATGAACTTGCACAAAGACACCAAGAGGATCGAAGGCTACAAGAAGTATTCAAAGCAACTCCAAAGATAGCTTCGAGTTATTAAAGCTTGAGAGATTGTATTGCGTAACCTCCAAAATAAAATTAAGTTGAATTAAAATTTATAGTTAGTGGCACAATTTAGGTCATCTCTTTTGAAAATGGAATTTAATGTTTTATTGAGTTTTTTAAATATAAAAAGATCCTAGAACTACTTAATTTAAAGAGGATTTGCTCTAATTAAACTAACTATAATTAAATTAAAATAAAATGACTAACTAATGTCTAAATGCATGAATTAAATAGGTGACTAATGTACTTGTGACTAATTTTAAATTTGTCCCTTAGTATTTATTATACTTATCCTAATTTAATTGTAATTAGTTCTAGTCTAAGAATTCTTTTTTGTATTCACAATAAGTTATCTTAGGTTATCACTTAAGATTCAAGGGATCAATAATTTAGTGTGCAATTGAAATCTCAACCCTGCATCAAATCACTAACTCTTGTCATTAGGATCAATGAACACTTAAAATTGAGTGATTAATTGATCAATTAGCATTTGAATTAACACCTTAGAATGTTCAATTAACTAACTAAACTTTAAGGAATCCTCAAATCAAATAATTAAGCAGATAATTTCACTCATGCATTTCATTGAACACTTTGATTGTATACATGGGAAATTGGAGGAGAAATGAAAAATTTAATACTTAATCCAATCAATTAATCAACAATTGCTCCTCTAATTAATGTCTAACCAGTTATCAATTATAAACTGTATCAATTCTAATCATTTACAAGCGCAACAAAAGAGATAAAATAATTAAGATTGATATAGAAAGAGAAGAAACTAAAATAGGTATCTTATCCCAAAATCCTTACAAATCTCTTGATTCAAGCTTCAACCAAGGTCCTTCTCCTAGTTAGCCACAATCTTCAATTAAGCTCTCATTAGATGGAGGGATTGGATGGAGAATGACTACGGCATGGAGGTGGATGAGAGTCTGGAGTGTTAAAACGTGAATGAGATAATGCCTCCTTGCCCAAGCCTCTTTCCCCTTTACTTTAATGAATCACGTGCCCTCCCTTATGTGAGCTTATTCTCTTGATGAATGGATGAGATTGAGTGATTGATTCCTCCTCTTCATATGCTGCTCTTTTTCTATTGTTCATGTGTTATTCTCCATTTATCTTTTAATAATCACATGTTCTTTGCATGCTCCATTCAGCCCATGTTTCCCCATGTTAATTTCTTTTGTACCATGCTTCTTCTTTCCACTCATGCTGTGGCTACATGCATCCCTTCCACGTCACTTTATGTGTGCTATCCTTCTCATCTGGATCTTTCAACCCGTAGTTATCTTTCACTGTTTTCTACATGTGTATGTATCCTGCGTGAATGAAACGTGTTTTCTGTTCTTTTGCATGTCAAAATTAATCTATGAACATATTTCTTATTACTTGTAGGTTCTTCTCATTCTTAACTCCATATGAGTCTCTTCTTAAAGCTCTTCATTCGTGTGTTGTTGTACCACACTCATGTTCTGCCTTTCCATGCATGGCTCTGTTTTGCTACTGCCTATGGTCATGCTAGATGACTGATGTGAGTGAATCAATGTGAGTTGGAGTGTATGTGAGTGTGAACTAGTGGGTGGCTAGATGTGTTTGATATGGTGTTTGTTTTCTTCCATACATGAGTGATCCATTATGTCATTGTGCATGAGAGCTGTGTTTCTCGCTACTGTTTAGCCCTCCAAACCCATGGCTTCTTCTCCTATTTTTACATGTGTGTGTTAGTTATGTGGAATGCGTGAGTTAGTGCTTCTGGACGTGTAAATGAGTGTATAGCATTGACTCGTGAGAATGTGATGACCACGTGCTACCCCTTGTATGAGTGTATATGTGGTTGAAGTGAATCAACGTGGAGAATGGATGATTGATTAAGTGTAAGTGTGTTCAAGTGAGGGGAAGGAAGGACTTGAGTTCATGAAGATGAATGCATGCTACATGTTAGTCTTGTGAAAATGCCATGTGTGTAATTCCATGGAAGCAACACATTCTTTCTCTTCCACTCTTCCAACCACTTGCATTTCTCCTTCATATCAATCTCTCCATTTAAATTTCATTTGCCCATTGAACTCTACAAAATATTAGGAAATATTTAATAGGAAAAATTCACCAAATTAATTAAAAGAATTTATGCATTAAAAATCAATAATTTTGTAAATTATTTCCTAAATTGCAAGAATGGTAAATAAAATCAAATATATTCTAATTAAATTCATTAAAATTTATTTAATTATTAAAATGCCTAAGTTTAGGAGGATTAATATATATAAAAATAGCATTTTAAAGCTTAATTCACAATGCCTAATCATCATGTTCTTTTAGTTGAATGAGTAAATGAATTATGGTTAGATTGATTATTGTGAAATAAGTAGGATATCAGTTCTCAATACAAGCATAGGCAGCTTATGTGAACAAGTATTGTAAATAATATTGCGTGGCGTTGATAATGCATTTGTATTAATATTTTTTGAACTGTTATTTTCTTATTACTTATATTCTTTTTCTATTACTCATAGAGTGTTGTGTCTAAATATTTTTTGAAACAAAATTTCTTGACCAAATGACATGCTAGATTAAACATTAAGTAGGACTGATTATAGATGTATAAATATGTTTAACCTTTTAAATAAATAAATAAATGATTATTGATCATATTTTATTACTAAATTCTACTTTTCTTACCACTTACATTCTTACCACTTACGCAAGGGTCTAATTCAATGGTTAGAAGCCCTTCATTTTGAATATAACATAGGACAAAATTCTTATGAGATTTGATTTGTGTATATCAGATTTTAATATCATCTACCATTACAAGAAAAAAGACTTTTAGCGACGGCTTTTTTCACAGCAAAAAATTTAAAAGCCATCACTAGAAAGTTTTAGCGGCAACATTTGGTCGCTGTTAGGTTGTAACAAATACTATTGTAGCAAAAAGTTGTTCATTGCAATTAAAAAAGTTGCCACTAACTTTCCATTTATTTTATTTTTTTTTAAATGTCGCCACTAAAAATATACTTTTAGCAGCGATAAGGGTCGCCACTAAAAGTAACCTTTTAGTTGTAACATGTAAAAGTTGCTACTAAAAGCTTTTTTAATTTAAAAAAATTTAATGGTGACTAAAGTTATCACTAAAGAGTTTTTAAATTTTTTTTTTAAAAATTTATTGATCTTAGTTCATAAAATTTATCGGGAAGATTAAAAAATTGGGAGGAATAACTTTTGGAGAAAAAAAATTAAGATTGACATTGATGGTTTATTAGCTAGAATACAAATTCAAGCATTAACAACACTAACAATCACAAATCGAGTATAAATGACAAACATAATGCATCATTACTCAAAAACTTGCAAATTAAGTGACAAATAAAGAATTAAATCTAGCAGCATGTAATAATTTGAAATGACTTAAGAAAGAGCTCTAATGCCTCAAAATTATAAAGAAATTAACTTTACTTCAAAAGTGTATGCAAATTCTTGCTCCTAAATATTACTAATAGACAATAGCTATTGATGATAACTATGGCTACAACCAAAGCATACCTATTTGATGCATGCACATAAGTTACCAACTCACCAATGGTTCATAAGAGCAATAACAAAATTTTGATTAGTAGGCAACAAATAGACTTCAAAATTTGATAATGTAAATAATTATGTACCACCTATATTATTGGAAAAATTAGGAATTCAAAAAAATAGTTGTTTACACAAACCTTAGATCACTTGTTTAGGACTAGGCTCAAGTTCAATTGGGCTATCTCTTTTAAAGCTAGAATTGAAAACAATTCCATAAGTAAGTTTTCCCTGCAACAAGTGACAATACATTATACCCAATGTGATATATACAAGAAAATATTGTATCCTCTGTAGTACTTCCTTTTGCTTCATCTCATGTCCCTTTCAATTTTATATTCATTTTTCACCCTTGTGCATGACTTAACCAAGATTATGAACTTTACCCCTTCTAAAAATATTTTTTTTTTGTTTAAAAAAGGTTAACTAAAACTGCATTGACCTTATTATGAGGCTTATGTATTATTTGTATATTTCAAGTATGTCTTCATTGAAATAAAATTAATATACTGACAATTCATACAAGAAAATGCCTATAAAATGTCTTCATTTAAATGCCTCAATAACTAACCATAATTTTGAAAACCAAACAATATTCAATATTAATCACATAAGTCATAGGGGTAGAGCTTTAATGTACAAATAGGATATAAACTCGAGAACAATCATGAATTGTTTAGACAAATAATATAAAAAAATCTAGTAGACTTTAGAGAAACTAGTCAAGCCTACGAACATGATACAATCAAACAATAAGACAACCTTAATGGTGTTCAAGTCCATTAGATCAAATTTTGCCTCCTTCTGTATTGCTTTTTACATGTATTAGATTACAAGCTTTACCTATTAAAAGGAAAAAGAAAGCTAAAGTAGATTAATTCGACAAATTCATGAATATATATATATATATTATTTATCTTGTATCTAAATTTGATTATTAAGAAGCAAGGATGGAAGTTCCTTTGACCTAAGGCTTTCCTTCCCACCTCTAATCATGAAAGCCATTTTCTTTTAGTTAAAAAGATATATAAGAGTGAGAATAACAAAAGAGGCTCTATCTAGATGTGTAAACTATGCATGATGCCATTTTCACTATTCCAAGCTCCTTATATTTATTAATTGGAATAGAGTGACATTCCATTTTTCTTTTGGGTTGATAAATAATAAATTTAGAAAAAAGATAAATTGTAACAAATGCCTTCCAGTACTAAAATGCATTTAATATTCAAATGCATATCAGAACCTAAAACATTGCATAATGATTAGAGAGTTCGTTGAGCATAATCATTTTAATCAAATTAAATAGCAACTATATTGATACATGTGCAAACAAATAATAATTGGTAAGACCCTGCAAGTGGAGAAGATAAAGACCATTTGGACATAATAAACTTAGCATCAATTACAAAACTTGATATCCAAAAATATCAATACCCAAACTAGAATTTGACATCAAAAGCTTTGAATGCCAACTTGGAAATCAATTCCCATATGTTAAAAAATGAGAAACAACATCATTTTGTTCTGCATTTTAAATTAGTTGGTATTTTCTTACTTTGTTTGTTAGTGCACAACCTATTTAAAAGGCTCTTGCTAAATGAATAAAAAGATAGCAGTAAATTCTCCTCATTTTGTTCTCTTACAAGGCATATTATAATATAATAAGTCTAAAAGAATTAGAACTGAAGTATGAAACTTCCCAAAATTTACATGATATGGCCAATTCCATATTGCTTTTCTATATGTAAACATGCCACTACCTTTTTCTTCTAGTTTCCATTACTACAATTTTCTAAATGACAATATTTTCATTTAATGAAAATAAAAAATGACATTGTTTTCTTATATAATATGACCAATTCAGTCTCTAAAGGTGACTAATCCCTATAAAATCTAATGACACGTAATTGTATAATATGAAAAGTTTGACTTTTTATTGACAGTTCAAATATTTTATAAATAATTTTTACATATTTGAAAACTTAAAATGCTTTGATAAGAAATATGACTTTTAAATTTTCACCAAGACATGAAAATGCAAAGCATTCCCCATATAAAGTACACAATTTGAATTAGTTTCCAGTCACTAGAATGCAATGTTTTTATATAAAAAAAATGAATTTAAGTGTTAAAATGTGCCCAAAATGAGGATAGTTAATCAATTATAATAATGACTTTCCATTTTAATATATCTATTTATGAAATGATCATGTTAAAATATTTTTTAAAAAGAAAAGATGTCAATATTCTCTCTATTATGCATAAAGATTATAGGTGTCTAATTGGTAGGAGTAAAAAATAACATATCTAAGAAATATATCTTATCTAATGCATCATTTTTTAAATTGCACTCCACCAAAATACTCTAAAACAACGTAACTATGCAGGACAGCTTGGCAACTTATATACATCCAACAAAAAAGGGGAATAAAAATTCACAAACAGTGATTGAACTACACGAAAACCATTGAAAACCAAAAGAAAGAATGATAAATCCTATGACTTGGCATTTCTAGCAAAACATGAGATTGATCAATTGTTTGGTTCTTCTCAGCCATATTTTTTAATAAAGGCACAAACCTTAATGCATAAATGAGAAGTAAAATCCAATAAGTCTAACAACAATAACATCTTAGAAATTTCTAAATATCTTCAAGCAAAATAATGCAAGCTCTCATAAATCATCTAGGAAATCGTTAGAAACATTGAAAGCTAAATCATATAGAGGTGATTGATGACAATCAAGAAGAACAAAGGCTTGAACTACCTGAGGTGTCTTCATAGCAGGATGCAGCTCTTGCGGCTAGTAGCAAGAATAAGAAATGGTACTGAAGCTACTAGGTTTTGAAGGAAACATAGAAATATGAAATTAGACTGCTGAGATTCTATTTAGGTTTATTCATCTTTAAAAACTGGGCTTATATTGGGGCTTATCTGGGTTTGAAAAGTGCAGATTTGGATTAACACTAAAAGAACGATTATTTTGGAAAGAGAAACTTTGAGGGGTCTATTATCATATTATGTGATTTTATTTATTATTATTTTTTCTTCTTTTCTTACTAAATTCATATTCTATATTTCTAAATTTATTTAAAATTTTTATTTAAATATTTTTTTAACTCTCTTAATTTAGTTTTTAACTCTTAAATTCTAAATCTTAGTATTTGAATTATACAATTTGAAATTTAATTTAATAGTGAAAAAAATTAGAAATAATAATCTACTATTTTAATTAATGATTAGATAACTCTTAAAATTTGATAAAGAATAATTAAAAAATTATAAATAAAAATAAATTTTATGTGACAAATTTCTTTTTTGAGGTTATTTAAATTAAATTAATATTAATTTTTAAGAGATAGTTATGAAAATTTTAATGATATTTATATTATATATCAATTATTAATTGTAGGGGGAAAATTGTCTTTTTTCCTTTTTTATTGATCCCTTTTCTACATTGTTGTATCGCATTTTTCTCTTTGTGATTGCAATTGAAGCACCTTTAGTCAACACTAAAAAGGTGAAAGTGAGGGGGCATGAAAGGCATTCTACATTTTATTACCTCTTTTTATTATATTTCTATTTTATAATAAATTAATATATCATATATTGTATATTATAAAGTTTTAAAATTTGATAATAAATTAAAAAATTAATTTTCTAGTTTTTTAATCTTAAATAGCACATTTTAATAATTATATCAAAAAAAATAATATTAATTTGATTATAATAATTTTAAAAAATATATTTATCACTTAAAACATTTTTTATTTATATATCAATTATCAATAGTTTATTTTAATTATTCTTTACCCAATTTAATTTGAATTAATAATGGATTAGTATTTATCATAAATAAAATTATCTATTTAGTTTATTTTTTATTTTTGATTAATGATTAGATGAGTTCAAATTAAATAACTCTATTCGATTTTTTTAATCTTTGATTAATGATTAAATAAATCAAAAAATTGGATAAAGAAAAATTAAAAAGAAACTACTAATAATTATTCAAGAAATAAAAAATAGTTAATATGAAAAAAAAATTAATATTAATTTTTATAAGATAATTGTTAAAGTTTTAACAAATATTGTACATATTTATTTCATAATAAATTTGTAATTGAAATAGTATTATTAATTACTTGCAAAGCATTATATTTCAATTATAAAATTTGTTCACAAAGTTTTAATTATTTTTATTGTATAATTATAATATTTTATTTTATTTTTTTAAGCAAAATTAAAAAAATGCATGAAAGTATTATTGAGATCTTTCACCTATTTCATTGCATCTATTAGATAAAACAAAATGTTCTTCACAACTAATGCCATTTTTTGCTCTCCTTTCTCTCTACTCACTACCCACTTCATGGGTTGAAAGAAAAGAGAAAAGATTAAGATTTATCATTACAAGCTTGCTCCTTCTCGAAAATCACCCATGATTAAAATTTAAGAGTATTTAACATTGAACTTTAAGGGTTTTTCAAATTCTATTAAGATTTCACTATCATTAAAAAAAAAAGAAAAAAAAAAAGCTTAGAAGTAATAAATTAAAATAATAATTTATAAAATGAAAAAATTTAACCAAATTAAAAATATAATTATAATTATACATAGTATATATTACTTCTGTTGGTTTTATATATTATATGTATGATATATATTTTTTTGTTATATTATTTTATTTAAAATTTTATATATACATATATATATATATATATATATATATATATATATATATATATATATATATATTAAACAATGTATAATATAGTTTTAAAAAGCTTATAGTATAGTCAACTAAAGTGTTAGCAATTTGCTCTAAAGTCTTTTATTTGAATCTTAATGATGCTACTTTTGTACGGGAAAAAATATTTTTAAAACTTTTAGTAGCAACTAAATATTGTTACCAAAAGCCACTTTTAGTGATGACTATTATAGGCTATCACTAAAAGTTACTTTTAGTGGCAACATTTGGCCATTACTAAAAGTTTTGTCACAAAAATTTTTAGATATCTAAAAAAATTTTGCCAAACTTTTTAGTGGCGACCAAATGTTATCACCAAAAATCACTTTTAATGGTGACTATTATAGAGTTCTCACTAAAAGTAACTTTTAATAGTGACATTTAGTAGCCACTAAAAGTTCTACTACAAAAATTTTCAAATATCCCAAAAAAATGTTGTCATATTTTTAGTAACAACTTTTAATGACAACTATATTGGTGTTCAAATTAAAAAGTGTTTTGCAATGACATTTTTGTCGCCGCAAAAGAATTTTAATAATAACTTTTTCTATGTTGCTACTAAAAGTTTTGCCAATATGAGAATAGTATTTTAATGGCAATGTTTAGCGACAACCTAATGAAGTTGTCGCCAAAAGTATACTTTTAGTAACGATTTTTTTTAGTCGCCACTAAAAATTATCACTAAAAATTTATTTTTTTGTAGTGTATGCTATTAATTTTTTTAAAACCCATTTGGTGTAATTCTTTAGCTAGAATATTTATATTTAGTTGTTCATTTAAAACCATGATGTGATCTTGCACTCCAACTAGATAGTGTTTTATATCTTAGGATGTTGTACAAAGAGGGATGAAAGAATCTTACTGCGTTTTAGTGTAATCAATGGAAAGTATGTTAAAGAAGACTTAAGTTGATCTAAAAAATAATTGTGTTCTTGATGTCCAATAAAATAAATAATTGGGGATGTTGTTAATTATATAGTTTGAGTTGTCTCTTTTTTTTGTGTTGGGGGTTAATCTCATGTCTTTAAAAAGATTTTTGTTTGTAACATTTTATTGTTTAATTTTTAATTCTGTCGAATAGGATTTAATAACATTGCTTGTGTCACAGCATGATGAATAGTGGTATTGTTAGATTGACTAGAGTTAGATTGTTAGATGCTATTTTTTTACCCCATTGAGTTTAATACACTAATCCATTGTCATGAGTTGTAACAATGTTGATGAATTTTACTCTTTTTAATTACATGCTGATTGAAATTTTTGCTATTTTCCAATGCAAGCAAAATGTACTTTGTTAATGTAATTTATTTAGTCAAATATCAATGAGTTTTGAAGACAATAATTCATAAATTTTATCATTACTGTTTATGCTTTTTTTCTTGCATTTATTCTTAAACATTTCTAATTTTCAATATATGGTCAACAATATTCGAGGACTTTGTCATGGATTCCTTGCGAGTTGTTGCTACAACAATGGAGAATTCACATGCTTATCAACAAGCTGATTCATTGCCATAATAAAATGGGGGTAGTTAAATGTTAGAATAGCTTAATCATGGTCATTAAAAAATTAATTAACAAAACCCTTATATATATATATATATATATATATATATGCAAGAACAGGGTTATCTTTAATAACATCATTGTTATTTTTAAGTCTTTGCGAATTGCGACTAATTAAGTTGTGCCTTGTAACACCATAAATTCTAACTCATTTCATGTCATTCATAAGCTTTATTTCATCAATTCCACAAGAACATATAAAAAAGAAGATGAAAATAATAGATTTCTTCGCATTGCGCTATATTTAAAAATTTGCGATCGGTGTCACGTGGATCATATGAGCTCATATTATATATCCTCATGTTTAATTACATCAAAACAAATCATTTGCATCACAAAATCATGTTTATAACTCATGGAAACCAAAATAGAGTGTGGAATATGGAGCTTCATCATCTGCCAGAATTGCTCCACTTTCTAACCAAAATTTGAAAAATCATAACTAAATTTAGAAAAATCAAAATAATACAATCTTGGTCATTCTGGAAAGCTTAGGATGTCTATTTCACACTAAAAATATTTCCAAACCATAACATGATCATGGAAGACGTTTGACATCCGAAAAGTTACAGAAGTTGCTAGTTGCTTGGGCTGTTGTTCAGATTACTGATACAAACTTCTAAAATTCATAACTAATTCTATAAAACTTGAAATCATACAAATTTGATCATTCTGGAAAGATCAAAATTTTAAATTAATGGTAAAAATAATTCCAGAATGAAACAGATACATTTATCTATTTAAATCCTATAGAATAGTAACTGAACTCCTGGGGCGTCACTGCTACTGACAGCCAACTTCAAAAATGCATAACTCTCTGCTCAAACCTCCAAATGAGGTGATCTCAGCGGCTACAAAAATATTATAACCTCTAATTTATGCCTATAAAATTTTACAAGCATTGGATACCATTTGGCTATCAAGTGATATAAAATACAAATCTGCCAGTGTGAACAGTATACACACCATAATCAATAGAAAATCCCAACTTTGAAAATTCATCAAATATTCTCTAGACCTCTAAAAATTATTTTCTTTAGCTTTCCAAAAATCTCTCAATGAGATCTAATTACATGTAAAATTTCAGAGTAAGACTAACTCATTTGGCCAAAAAGTGATATAGGGTTCCATTATGATTAATGTTGGCTTCATATTAGGTTCCAAAGTTGCCAAATGGATTTCCCTTTGTCTTGGCACTTTTTGGGCAAGTTTAAAAACTTATTTGAGACTTGTGTGAGCTGCCCAAATGATCCCAAATCTCATGCATCTCATTTTGGCCTTTCGACCCCTACTTATACACATATCCATCAAATTTTCAATTCTCATACTTTGGCATTACATACTCAAAACATATGCTAGAGGTCATACATCATATTCATACACAAAACATCACATAATAGTTTGTTTATACATGTCTCAAGATTCATAGACTATCTACATCATCATATATATCAAGGTACATAAGTATGGTTTTAAAATAGCTAAAGCTAGACATATACTTGTTAATCTCCCTTCTTCATGGTTGTTAGCTCTTATTGGCATATCCACTTGGTCCACCTAACATGTAAGATCATTGGAGAGGAGAGAATGAGATTCAAAGAATCCCAATAGCTCATCTCCCATTCAATCATATATAATATATGCAAAATAAGTTTTACAAATGCATGCATGGAGACATAGAATTCATGGACATTTTAAAAGTAAACTTGACATGTGAATCAATCATACAAGAGATTTAAGAGCTCACTAAGTGCTTGGATTAGCCTCACACCTCTCTTCATGGATTTTAGACTTGCCTCACCCATTCTTTAAAAGTTTTAGGCTCAACCATACTCTTGGGAGCCCACTTTGCTTTTGGGAGACTCTTTACTTTATCTCAACCAAGCTCAAGGGTTCTTAGCTCATCCTCACCAAAGGGAAGAGTTCTTGGCCTCTCCACACTCAAGAAAACTCAAGCAAACATCACATACTCATTTAAAAACATAACATGACAGCAAGAATCATAGCATATAAAGACATGCTAGCATATTTTTCATAGCTTGAAAATACACATACACACATTCTAAAACAAGTTAAATACACATCCATGCATGAGAGAAGGGGAGAGAGCTACCTTACACACAATTACACACTTTGTCTTTTGGATTCAATCTCCTCTTTTCGGCTGTACACCCACAAAAGTGTGGGGAAGGTTCCTCTTGGCCTAGACATGATTTAAGGAAGCTAATTAGGTTTATGGAATGAATTCTAAGGTCACATAAATTGCCTAGACCCTAGCTTGCCTTATAAGCCTCATTATAGTTCCATAATGACACCTAAGGAAGCAACACCCTTCAATTAACTTCTAGGCTCTCTTCTCTTTATTCATATATGATTCTTGATTCTTTTTAAGTCTCTTGGAGTCATTACCCAATTAAAACAAGGAGCCTAAACACATGTTGCTTCTTTAGGTTACATAATGAAGTCTATGGCACTAATTCACTTTCCTTGAGTTCTAAATTTTTTCCAAGATTTCCCCTCACATTCATTCAACATATATGACTCAAAAATGGGCTTGAAAAAAATTTAAAACTCTCCCTAGGTGCCTTATCCCTTTTTGGCCGAGACATAGGAGCATTTGGCCTTCAATTGGGTTTTGTTTGTTTTCATGGAGGAAGAGACATATGGAGGACCTCTTAGGGATCTTAGGAGCATGTTTAAACATTCAATTAAGTCTAAGAATATTCATATTAAACCAGATTTGCAAGGGAGCATTTGGATCCCTAATGATTCCATCTTGTTTCCTAATGCCCCTTTTTTTATTTTATTAGTTCATTCTTAATCCTTGCCCTATAAAACCTCTAATCCCTCCATGATTTGGACAGAACACAGCCCCTAAAGAATGGGCCCTTGGCTGGACGAAATTGACAAGGGTGAGGGGGAGGAAGAAGCTACTAAAGAGTGGAGATTTTACCTTACTTTCTTAGTTCCTTTGGCTTGTTCTTCCACTTGGTTGGCTTGTTCCCTCAAATTTTGAAATTCCCCTCTCTGTTCTGCCCCCAAAATAGCACCAAACTCTCCATTAAAACCATGGAAAGAAAGCTTGAGAGGAGAGGGGCAAGTTGCAAGACGGAAGGATATAAAATTTCTTAAAGTTTCTTACCTTTTTCTTGAATTTCTTCTTTCAAAATCCTCCTTCTCTTGTGCACCTAAGAAGTTGGAGTATTTCTCTAAAAATGGGTAGAAGCAAGTCAGTTTAATGAAGGAGAGAAAGAATGTAACTTATAAAGAAGAATTTGGAACCTTCCTTTAACACTTTAATTTCATTTTTGCCCTTTCGTAATAGCATTTTCGTTTCTTCTTCGTTTTAGCTCCTTTTTGAAAATCGTCTTTTCCATTATAAAATTTAAGTTCCTAATTTAGTAAAATGCCTTTGAAATCATTCAAATCAGAGCTAAAACCTTCCCAAACGAACCAGTCAAAGTTTGGGTCAACCGACGTCAGAAAGAGTACACCGGAGGGGCTTTATTGGTCTCGAGGTTTTCCATGATTTTTAGGGCCTCTGAGAACCCTGGGCAACTTAAAATTTTTATTTAAAAAGCCCTCCTAGGTACTTTTCTAAAATTACACTTATTTAGGAAAATGCCATTGACCTGTCGGTAAATTTTTCGAATCACTCCGACCCCGGTTTCTGGAAAACTTAAGGCTCAAATCCTCATTTTCTATTATTTAAAATTTTATCCAAATTTTATTTGGCCTTGAATCACTCATCTCAAGGAGCTTGCTTTTCAAACCAGCCCGTTTCAATATTTTTACAACGTACCGAGCGTTACATGCCCACCAATTAATGACTTCTCTTGTATAGTTCCTATATTATATCATCAAATATTTTAATATTAAAGAAGAGATTTTAGCAAGCAATAACAACAATGATAACACACGACAGTATATGTTTAAATAATATGCAAGTTTAGGGTCTTGCACATCATTTAGATTTTTATTTGAATTTGAGGCTGGAGGAATCCGAAGATGTGTTATTTTTCCTATGTAAGACAAACAAATCCATGCATGTGATTCATTCATACTCGGTGTAAACCAAAAGAAATTAAGAAAGCAAGTGCCAACTTAAATTGACCACCTTTTTGTCCCTATTAATTTCTGCCTTTATTAAGACTTGAACACTTCTCGGTTGACCATCCCTCAAGTTTTTTTTTTTTAGGTACTCAATCAATAAAAGATAGATAAATCAATAAATTATAAATCATTTTAAAATAACTTATTATGCAATATACTTGACTCAACATTCGATTAGGAACTTCTCATAGAATCCTACTAATTATCTTGTTACTAAGATAAAGAATTAATGCCTTTATCACTTGGATTAGGATCCTCTATATATGCTGAGCCAGCAGCGCAGACAACAAATCTAGCCCTGTATTCTTTTTGTACAAACAGATATAATTATTAATTTTTTTATTTTAATTCTTTTTTAATTCTAAAGGAAGTAAAACATTAGATAAAGATAATTTTCTTATGTTCAATAATCAAACATTAGATTATAGATAAACAAAAATAATTTGAAGGATGTCTGCCTAGTAGAAGTTAAAGGACTAACTTCATCCTGCTATATTTTACTTCCTTTAAAATAAAAAAAGAATTATAATACCAAAAATCAAAATGAAATATGGATGGCTAGATCTACTTATTAAAAAAAAAAAAGCTAGATCTATGAATAAGGATCCCCTGTAGTAATAAGAACTACTGCAAGGTCTAGTAACCCCTTTTTTTTCTTAGGTTTTTAGGGATTAAAAAAATTAATTAAAATGATAAAATTGTAATTGTGAGAATAAAAATTTTAAGTAGGAGAGAAAATTATATTTTAAAAATTTTACCTATACTGTACAATTAAAATTTTTAAAATATAATTTACAAACTACTTTTGATTATAACGTATCAGGGAAAAATAATCCCAATTGTGATTCAGAAATGAATCTCAACCTGATATCATTAATTTCAAATCTAAATGAATATATATATGCTACAAATTTAACCTCCGTGGAGCTAAGGTAAGCTCATTTCCAAGTAGATGATGCTACCTTTGATTGAAACAAATGTGCAGAGTCTGACCAAAACAAATTTAACCCATCGTCGATCCAAATCCAAATAGCAAGTATATCATGTAATTCAAGTTCAACAGAAGCGAATCTCTTCTTTGTTCACCCTTGATGTTGATGATGAAAAAGATGATTTTTCTTTTAAAGGTAGTTTTGTTTGCTAATGATTGGCTCAGCAAGTTTCTAATAGTGAAACAACACTCTTCAACCTAAGCCCATCTAATTCAAGCGTGTGTAAGGTCCCTACAATTATTGAAGGCGTTCTATATGAATGATTACCCGTAATCATAATTATCAAATGTTTGTAATTATGGAAGAAAGAGATCCTTGGATTCCACCTAATGGCATAACACAAGATGATTTTGAAATCAGTTATTAATTGTTGTTATATATATATATATATATAACTCATTTATTAGTGTACTGCAAAAATAAAACAATATCATCTTGTATAAGATTAAAAAAAATCAGTACATTATCACTTTATTTATATGTAATTTAAGATAATATAACCAACTGTCATCTCATAAAACTATCATCTAATAAAAGATAAGAAATATTAGATTGGTATCAGACATAAAATAAAAAATAAATACAAATTATGATCTATTATATAAGATAAAGAATAACAAATTGAAATTATAATAGAGCAACTATTCTTAGGGGTGTACATGGGCCGAGCTTGGCAGGGTTTTAGCTGTGCTCGATACCTAGCTCAATTTTAGAGGGGTTTCAAAATTGAGGCTTGTTACCTAACTCGAGCCCAACCCTACCCTCCTCGATTTAATATAAGGTAGGGTGGGGTTAAACTAGACAGTCTAATATTTTTTTAATTTGTCATAAAAATTATAAAATAGCTTTAAAAATAAAAAATTTTATATAAATCTTTATAAAATTACATTTTATCTTTAAAAAATTAAAATTTTGATATAAATCTTTATAAAAAATATATTTTTCTAGATTTAATTTATATATAAGTTTTTATAAAATTATATTTTATTCTTAAAAAAATTAAAATTTTGATATAAATCTTCATAAAAAAATATTTTTTAAAAAACTAAATTTATTTTTTGAGTCGGACTGGGCCCTTATTGCCCTAAGGGTTGGCCCAACCCAATTTTGTAGCTCAACTCGACCCTAAAATTTTTAAAAAAAGTTTTTTTATGCCTAGCCAAACTCGGCTCGATTTGACCGAGCAGGGGTGGGCCCATGGGGCCTGAAAGCCTGGTGAACACCCTTTGACTATTCTTGCTGAGGATGTGAAATAACAACAAAAGAAACATGTGGCTTAAGAGAGAGAGAGAGAGAGAGCTTGTGATATTACTCAAAGAAATAAATATTACAATAATAGAATGAGAATGTCCAGTGACATAGGAGTTGTATTAACTATTTTGTGAAATTCAATAAGGGTCCTATTTATATTAAGGAAAAAGGAAAATTAATCATTATTTTGATTAAGTTGATATATCTTTTAATTAAGTAGTACTATTCAAAGCAACTTGTTATTAGTGGAGTTGCATTATTTAAAACAATTTGCTGTCTCAATACATTGTATATGGCTTAACGAGATCTGAAGTTGTGCGATTGTAAGTTTTTTAACTTTAATAATGTGGGTTGGATTACTTCTTAAGATTATGATGATTTAAACCCTATAATGCATTTATAAATATTATGTCCAGCCAGTTACATAGCTAACTATCCTATATCTTATGAGATTATCTAAATTAAAAGAAAAAAAATGATCATTTGATATAGGATAATATAAATAATAAGATGTACTATTTAATATAAGATAAAAGATAATAGACTGTCATTTAATATAAGGCAAAAAAGAAGAAGATGATTTTATCATGTGATTCAAGTTCAATTGATGCAAATCAGCTCCCTTGATGTTGCTGATCAAGAAGATGATTTTCTTTTTCCAATGGTAGTTATGCTTGTTGTGATTTAGTTTAGCAAGCTTCTGGTGGTGATCAAACAATAGTGTATTCAACTTATAAGACCATCTAGTTCAAGTGTGAGTGAGGTGTCGACGGTAATTTAATGCGTTCTATATGAATGATTACCCCTAATCATAATTATCAAATGTTAGTAATTATGGAAGAAAGAGGCCCTTGAAGTCCAGCTAATGGCCAAACAAATAAGGTGATTTTCAAATTCATTATTAATTTTTTTTAAATATAGGACAAGATATATGACTAATTCATTTATTAATGGAGCACAAAAATAAAATACTATCATTTCATATAAGATAAAAAATTAATATATGCATTATCACTTCATTTCATCTATAATCTAAGACAAAAGCAACAGATTGTCATCTTATAATAAGACAATCTTTTGATATAAAAAATTATAATAATAACATAATGTCATCTAGGGAAAACAAAATAGATCACCACCAAACAAAAGATAAAACTAAAATACAAATTATCATATACTATGGGATAGCAAATAAAAAATTAACATTATATGGTCATGTGAATAGAGAGACCCACAAAGAATATATTGGTCTCTTTAATAGGGGTGTCCATTAGCCCGATATGCTTTAGATGCCCGCCTTAATTTGGTTTAATCAAGGCAAACTAGACCAAAAATATAAATGGTGGAACTTTAAACAAAACTATATCAAGTAGGGTAGAGTTACAGGCGAAGGCATGTTCTACCCAACTTGCCTCAATAGTTACTTTTTTTTTTTAATTATTAACATTTTGCCATCTTATATATATATATATTTCTTATTTCATCTAATTCTCTCTATATATTGTAATTTTTATTACCTATGCAAATCTTTCTTACTTTTTAATTGTTTTCATCATTTATGCGTATAGTCCCTGACATTTCTTTTATTGAATAACGAAAATACACATATTTACTTAAAATTAATTATACTAATATAACTTATATTTTGTTTGATAATACTAGACTTTTTTTATTACTAATAAAAATATAAAAGTTCTAAAAGTCTATTATTTTGAAATATATACCTGAGTCTGTAAAAAGATATTTTTATATTTTAAGTATCAATTTATTAAAAAATAAAAAAAAAAGTTTAGGCAGCCCTAACCCACCATAGCTCAACGTAAAATTGGGTTTGTTTGGATTGAGTCGGGCTAGATTATGGGCATTAAAACAAGCCCAATGTCTTAATTGAGCAGGGTATCGACCCTATTAGATGTCTTGTCCGATTCTGCCTATGTACAACCCTACTTTCTAGTTACATAGCTATCCTATATATATATATATATATATATTTCCATGGCTTGCATTTGAACTTTTTTCTTTTTTTTTTATTAATTATGGGGCCCATTGGAATTTTTTTAATCCTTGCATGGTCACTCTTAGTATCTCATAAATTAGCTCAATTAAAAAAGATCATCTAATATAAAATAATATAAGTAACAGGCTATAAGATATAAAAATAATATAAAATAATAGATTGTCATAAATTTCACTCACGAATAAAATAAGAGTTAATAATGGAAACTAAAATTATAATATAGTAGAACTTCCTTAATCATAGTAACAAATACTGATTAAACATTGAGCTACACAAAAAATGCTCACATACAAGACCAGAAAAAATGTCAATTAGTCCAATTTAATTAACTGAAATCTTTGCCAGCAAAACATGGATATAGAAATAAAGTTGTCAGACTGGCTACGACTTTAATGTTGATATGCTGATGATATCTGAAGCTATAACTACTATGTTTGGTTAAAAGATTCTTTAAACACGTTTTCTTCTTGTGAAGTAAAATTTTTCAGGACTGCATAACATGTAATTTAAAAAAAGAAAAAGAGATGACGGTTTATTTAGTTTATAGAAAATTAAAAATAAAAACAGAAATTAAAAGTAAAAAATGATTTGATAAATAAAAATAATTTTTTACCTCAATTTAAAAATAATAAAAATAAATAAAATGTTATTAAATAATAATTATAATGATATAATAGATATTATTCAAAATCTTCTCTTTTTTTTTTCCTTTTCTTTTCCAATGACAACCCAAACAGGCCGGGAGGGTGTCATAGAAGATCTAACCATGATGATCTCATCGTTTAAAACGGGATTAATTTAACTTTGTGTTGCAGTAAATTTTAAGAAGCCATAATGAAACCTAATTTTATTTGAATAGTTAATTAAGGCGGGAGAGAGAGAGAGAGAGAGAGAGAGAGGTGGAAATGGAGAAAGCTACAGATTGTAGTTTTGTAAAAAGATACAAGAAATTAAATTTTAGTATTTTGAAAAGCAAAAGCATTTTTTTTTTGGGGACAAATGGGAAAAATACAAGGACAGGAATCTTCTAAAATCATTTAAATTAAGTTTGGTAGAATACTTAACAAACACATAGTAGATCTAATAAAATACCTACATGTGTGTAATTATTAAGATGATAAGCAGAAGTTATATACGAAAAAATTAAAGCAAGTTAGGAGTCAGGCATAGATGATTGATTACCTTGTTTCAATTTCTTTCATCTTTGTAGGTTGAACTCTTGAAAGTTTCTCCTAAAACCCCATGGAAGCTGTAAATGATCTCAATATATCTTCTTCACAAGATCTTCAGCCCACTGGGTTTTATTTACAAATCATTCAAATCGTTGAGTCTCGTCGCCATGAGTTTTGGTAGTGGATTTTTCTTCCTAGATCTTAGATTTAGATTGACGTCATGAGAATTACTTCATGCTGTGACGTCAACCAACTGAAAGACCGTTATGCCCTTCTGATCTCCGGGGTGGAATACTGACTTTTTCTGTTAATTATCTGAACTCTAAGGGTAATATAGTAGGGATGCCTACGGTTGGGTTCGGCAAGCTAGTCTAAGGATCTATTGTACCTAGATGCCACGTTACTCTTTCTAGAGCAACCAACTCTATTTTATTGTTGTTTGTCAAGGGCACCATTGACAGAAAATATTAATTTTATAATTTTTTTAGTTAATTAGACTATTTTTTTAAATTTAGTTAAATTATACTTAATTTTTTTAAAAATTAAATTTGAATTCTTTAAAAAAAATTTAAATCAAATTAAATTTTTATATAATATAAAATTTTATGAAAATAAATTTAATTATTTTATTGTCATATTAAAAATAAATTCATTATATTTTAGAGTTTAACATCTATTTAATTATTTTTATTCTAATATTAATAATACAATCACCGCCACGTCATGTAAAAAATTAATTTTTTAACAAAAGATATATTGAAAAAGGACTTTTATATGAAATGTATGTTAAAATGTTAAATAAATATAATGTAATTTTTAAAACAATGACAATATTAAATATAATTTAGTCATATCTTAAGAAGATTAATTTACTTTTATTTTTGTAAAATATTTTCTTTACTTAATTATATTTGTGCTTAATTAATTTTATTTAAAATGTTTAGATAAAGCTACTTAATTTATATATAATTATTTATAATAATAATAATTAATTGGCAAGACAATGTTGATATATACAAAAGACAACTCTAGTATACAAAAGTAGAATACGTGTTGCCTATAGTTCATATAAAAATAAAAATCTTAGTTGTCTGAGTTAATAATTCAGCCGAAAGACATAAACTTGTGTACATACCATCAACTTTTTGCTTTAACTTAGCTTGTCTCATGATTATTAGTTAATCTGCACGTGTCCAAATGCTATCCATATAACTAGTTTATGAGAAGATAACTTAGAAGTTATTACTTTTAGGTTAATTTGATGAAAGTCTTTTATATATATATATATATATATATTAAATAGCAAGGAAAATTTGGAAAGTGGATTATTGAGTTATTTGAAACCAACAAATATTGCACATAAAATAATAAATTACTTGATGACAAACAATTCACAAATGTGTAAAAATAATTTTCCTTTTCTCATAAAGAATAACTATTTGTACTTTTACTGTCTAAATATAGATGCATGTATGAAGGGTCCAAATATATGGGGCGAGTTCATCTATTAGATTTATATCAAACAAATTTGAATAATTAATGATAATGTGGCAGAAGACAAGATGCACTTGGTATCCATAAATTATATACGTAAAAATCCTATGTCACAAAGAGTCAAGTTTTATGAACGCGTAAATTTAGCAATAATTTTAATAAACAGGAGACAAATCGTTATGCGAATTTTTAAGATATGCGATTGAAACTTGAGATTATTATTATGATTATTTTAAGTTAGAACTTTTTCAATTTGGACTTTTTAGTTTACCTGCCCAAGCCCAGCCTCGCCGTGATTCTCTTTAGGCTTTTAGGTGTATTGAGTAAAATTTGGGCTGGGCCACGATGCTTATCATTAAATTGGACCCAAAAATGAATAATTGATGCTAAATATTTATTGATATTATATTATGAATATCATAAAACAATTTTTATGAAGAATTGTCAAGTATTAGTCTCCTATAACTCTATACCTGGAATGGCGTTTCTTTTCTTCCCTAGAATGTTGTAAATGTTGATGGCCTGAAATTAGATAAGCTCCTTTATCTTGACAATAATAATAATAATATTAACATCTCACTATTAGTGGGAATTATGCTACCGAAGTACTTAACCTATATATATGTTACTCCTACAAGGTATTTAATCTCTGTGTATACAAAAGCATTCCCATGCTTTTGAAGTTAGTTTTCTTTGAAAGGATCCATTCACAATGTTAATAAATGACAGATAACAAAGTCGAAACAAACATATTAGATAAAAACTACTATTAAAAGAAGCCAACTATAGATATATCCAAACATGATATATAGGATGTCTTGCTTATAGGATCTAGAAAATAATATTACTTCTAGTTGTGGATTATGCATTTTATTGTCATCACCCCAATTTTATTCCTAACCTCTTTTAAAACTAGATGGTTGATTGCTTTCAATTTTGACAACAATTTTCTATTGTTTCTCTCTAGTTATGTTGACATTCATGTGGGAATAAAAAATTAAGGAGAGAATGCTTTTGAGCCACAAATATATGGTGATGTTGCTTTAGAATGTAGGATATCTAAATCCACAAGCTCCATTGTGTTACAAGACTATCAAGGTTTGTTTGTACTTCTAATGGTTTTAAACGCTGTGTTATTTAACTTTATTTGTTTTTTTCTTGTAATAGAACTATTTTTATGAGGACTAGCTTAAATATATTGTGAAAGTCTTAGTGCTAATTCGTTAGTTTGATACACTTTGCTTTATTATAATTTTGATGCTTACTTGATCATGAGAAGTTAGATTTGGAATTGAAGGAAAAAGACAAAGTATGGGTGTTTCCCCCTCGTACTTATAATTTTTTATTGGGAGAAATGTGGTTAGATTAGGCATGAAAAGGTGGTATATAAGCATGGAGTGTGCTTTTCTACATGAATATAAGGCATGACATAACTTTTCTTCTTCTGCACCTCTTGAAGTCTTCATTTCAAGAGGAAGATCTTGGCCTGCGCCTAGAAGCAAAGTTTGCATGCTGCTGAACAGAAAAGGCGGGTTTCAATGTTGAATGCTTGGTTTTTTCTAATCTTTTTAATGGATTCTTTATTATTTATATGCATATGTGCGGTTAAAGTCTTTGCTAGTAAGCTCTAACAATGATCTTATTGCCCAATCCTATTTCCTTAGTGTTGGAGCCAGGCAATTTAAAAATAAAAGATGTGTTGGCTAATTTGATAATATAGATTATTGTTTATAAGCTCTTGCATGGAATTGAAGTTGTTTGATCTTGCATGTATGCAATTATATGTTCCTTTTTGCTATGATTTGTATGTCAGACTTAGTTCTTAAATAGTAAATTCTATGAAACGTTTTATTTAATTATCACGGTCACATTTTGTCTCTTCTTATATATCATTTTCTTAAATATATTTAAAGTGATTTTGGTACATAAACGTTCTTGTGGATATTTGATGATGGTGGATTCTTTTTTGAATAACATTTTCCATTTGTTCCATGCAAGAAAACCAAGAAACCAACTGGTATACTAAGTTTTGTGAGATTTTTTTTCTAATGTTCACTCTTACATTTGTTCTCTTGGTATATATCATGTTCTTTTGGTGATTCCATTTGGTTTGATTTGCTACGAATAAATTTCCTTTCTCCTTCGTTTTAAATGTCTGAGACCAATAATTATGGAAGCCATGTTTTTGAACCAAAAAGAAGTTCCACTACTTCCCATATACAAAGTCCAATATGTGACTTTTCTTTGGAGCTTTGATTATCAATTTTGTTGTCTTGATTTTTAATGTGGCGCTTGAAACCTTCAGATTGTTGTTGTTGTGAATTTCATGCTTGAGATTCAAAAAATGGTTAAGTTATGAGTTATTAAAATTGCTCACTATTATATAAATTATTTATGTTTTTAACCAAAAATTAAGAATTTAATAATTCATAAATTAAAATAGAAAAGTGAAACAAGTTATAATATGATATTAATCCATTACTTTCTTTTTTCTTTGGGCATGAACATTGTTTTAATTTCCGTCTTTAGAATTACCTTCTTTATTTTTCTTGGGCACGAATATTGTTTTAAATGTGCTGTAGAATTTATTTAATATATTCCATAAGATGACAATTTACTTATCTGAGCAGATTCCAGTGAGATTTCTATATATTTCAATAAAGTGGTGCTTACGATATATGATGAATGAGCTATATAGTGCTAATGGTATTGAAACAAAATCTTGTTTGTATCTTGATAATTCATGGCAAACTTATTTTATAAAGGATGCAAATGATGATCAAGTAATGAAGCTAGATGCTTTTGTTGAACATTCTAATGACTTCGAATTAAATTAATTGTACAGTGTCTATTAGTATGGAAATTGATAGCAAACATAATCATTTCAGTATTGATGATACCCATGGGAACATCAACCTATAAGTTGATTTGTAGGCTTAATAATGTGCTCATATGATTGGTCAAAAGAACGAAGATGCTCAAAAAATAAGTGGAACTTATTTTTGTCGATTTGTTTTGTTAGATTGTAGTTGGTGAGTCTTGAAACTTGTTTGATTGGTATGTGCCTTCTTAGATATAAAGCTAGGGAGGAACTGAGTTGATGTAGATGGATTTAGAATCCTTTTTTTTTTTTTTTTGCATTATGCAAATCTTAATGTATTTATGAATTTGCGCAAAGACACCAAGGGGATCGAAGGCTACAGGAAGTATTCAAAGCAACTCCGAAGATAGCTTCAAGTTATTAAAGCTCAATTCACAATGCCTGATCATCATGTTCTCTTAGTTGAATAAGTCAACGAATTATGGTTAGATTGATTATCATGAAATAAGCAGGATATCAGTTCTCAATACAAGCATAGGTAGCATATGTGAACAAGTATTGTAAATAATATTGCATGTCGTTGATAATGCATTTGTACTAATATTTTTTGAATTGTTATTTTCTTATTGCTTATATTCTTTTTCTATTACTCTCAGAGTGTCGTGTCTAAATATTTTTTGAAAACAAATTTCTTGACCAAATGACATGCAAGATTAAACATTAGGTAGGATTGATTATATATGTATAAATATGTTTAACATTTTAAATAAATAAATAGATGATTTTTTATCATATTTTATTACTAAATTCTACTTTTCTTACTACTTACATTCTTACCACTTACGCACGGGTCTAATTCAATGGTGAGAAGCCCTTCATTTTGAATATAACAGAGGACAAAATTCTTATAAGATTTGATTTGTATATCAGATTTTAATATCATCTACGCTATTAACTTTTTTTTAGTCCATTTGGTGTAATTCTTTAGCTAGAATATTTATGTGTTCAATGATAGTTAGATGTTCATTTAAAACCATGATGTGATCATTGCACTCCAGGTAGATAGTGTTCTATACCTTAGTATGTTGTACAAAGAGGGATGAAAGAATCTTACTTCGTTTTAGTGTAATCAATGGAAAGTATGTTAAAATAATTGTGTTCTTGATGTCCAATAAAATAAATAATTGGGGATGTTGTTAATTATATAGTTTGAGTTGTCTCTCTCTTTTTTTTGTGTGTGTTGGATTAATCTCATGTCTTTAAAAAGATTTTTGTTTGTAACATTTTATTGTTTAATTTTTAATTCCATTGAACAGGGTTTAATAACATTTCTTGTGTCACAGCATATGAATAGTGGTATTGTTAGATTGACTAGAGTTGGATTGTAAGCTGCTATTTTTATACCCCATTGAGTTTAATATACTAATCCATTGTCATGAGTTGCAACAATGTTGATGAATTTTACTCTTTTTAATTGCATGCTGATTGAAATTTTTGCTATTTTCCAATGCAGGCAAAATGTACTTTGTTAATGTAATTTATTTAGTCAAATATCAATGAGTTTTGAAGACAATAATTCATAAATTGATTTTATCATTACTGTTTATACTTTTTTTCTTGCATTTATTCTTAAACATTTCTAATTTTCAATATATGGTCAACAATATTCGAGGACTTTGTCATGGATTCCCAGCGAGTTGTTGCTATAACAATGAAGAATTCACGTCCTTATCAACAAGCTCATTCATTGCCATAATAAAATAGGGGTAGTTAAATGTCGGAATAGCTTAATCATGGTCATTAAAAAATTAATTAACAAAACCCTTATATATATAAATATATATATGCAGGAACAGGGGTTATCTTTAATAATATCATTGTTATTTTAAAGTCTTTGCGAATTGCGACTAATTAAGCTCTGCCCACCATTAATGACTTCTCTTGTATAGTTCCTATATTATATCATCAAATATTTTAATATTAAAGAAAAGATTTTAGCAAGCAATAACAACAATGATAACACACGACAGTATGTGTTTAAATAATATGCAAGTTTAGCGTCTTGCAAATCATTTAGATTCTTATTTGAATTTGAGGCTGGAGGTATCCGAAGATGTGTTATTTTTCCCGTGTAAGACAAACCAATCCATGCATGCGATTCATTCATACTCAGTGTAAACCAAAAGAAATTAAGAAAGCAAGTGCCAACTTATATTGACCACCCTTTTGTTCCTATTAATTTCTACGTTTATTACTTGAACACTTACCGGTTGACCATCCCTCAAGTTTTTTTTTTAGGTACTCAATCAATAAAAGATAGATAAAACAATAAATTATAAATTATTATAAAATAACGTATTATACAATATACTTGAGTCAATATTCGTTTAGGACCTTCTTATAGAATCCTACCAATTATCTTGTTACTAAGATGAAGAATTAATGCCTTTATCACTTGAATTAGGATCCTCTATATACACTGAACCAGCAATGCACCCAGCAAATCTAACCCTGTATTCTTTTTGTACAAACAGATATCACTACAAGAAAAAAGTCATTTAACAACGGAATAATCCGTTGCTAATGAGCATATGATCGTTGCTAATCATACAATAGCAACGGATAATGTTGTTGCTAAATCCTTAGCCAAATTAGGCCTTGCTAAATTTTAGCAACACCCATGCTAATCCGTTGCTAAAATAGAAATGAACAATGTCATTGCTAATTTCAAAGATGGGCGTTGCTAAATTTAGTCAAAATGAAACAAATATTTGACTTTTAGCAACGGCTGTATATCTGTTGCTAATTTTGAAAGGAACAACTTGTTGCTAAATGCGTTGCTAAATTTGTCTTAAAAATTATTTCATCTGTTGCTAAATTTGTTTTTAAATGAAAGTTAAAAACAAAATCTTTCTACCTTTGTTTTTAAATCTGTTGCAAAATGATGGTTAAAAATAAATAAATCCTTTCTATATACATTGCTAAAATCTGTTGTAAATATTATATATTAATATATGTTTCAGTATAATAAATATCAATAAAAATTTAAAAACCCATTCAATAAGTAGAAATTCAAAATATAATATTAAAAATTTACAATACAACAGATATAATGTCTTCTAAAAGTTTAGAACTCAGTCATAGAAATATTTATCCAATCCTACAAATTAACTAATGTGTGATGTAGACCTTGAATTTCCAAAAGATCTGGGTGGTGGACTTGGATTGATAGATTGGATGGCTGCTTGAATGCTTACTTGCAACTCCTCATGAAAAGCTGTTCGCATATCTGCTAGTCTTTGCTCTACTACTCGATTAACAGCTTCCTCAAAGGAAGGAGTGTCAATTAAGTTTTGTGTAGATGGTGTTGGGGCTGCTCCAGAAGATGTTGAACTATATGATGTTAGGCTAGCTCCATGAATAATAGTAGTGCCTTCCGAGCCAAGGCCATAAACTCTTCCTTTTGTTGGTCCTCCAGCAGCTTCAATCCAAGCGTTGGCAATTTGCTCTTTGGGAAGAGCAGATACCATTGACATGAAGGATTCTTCATTTCCATCAGCATCTTCTTCTTGCCCATCTATAGTTGCATCTCCTTCTCCATCAACTTGTATCTCATAATTGTCACCTTTATGCCCCTTGATGATATTTTTAAATTTAGCCTGATATAACATAAATTAATTATTAAATAAAGATAATATTATTTATATCATAAATATTAAAATGTCATACTTACCCACACAGATTTTGATTTACGATCAACCCAATCATTCTTTATTGTCTTATGTGTCATTAAGAATAATTCAGAGGCAGTAGGCTCTACCCCTTTCTACTTTACCTAAAATAAACAAACAAATAGTTAATTGAAATGGAGTAACTAAAATATAATAAGTATAAAATATAAAAATTTAACACTTACATATTTTCTTCTATATTCAGAGACTGGAATTGATCCTCCTGTATGTAAGGATGTACCTAACCCACCCTTATTTGACAACCTATTCTTAGAATTAGTGGTTGACTGGTTCTTAAACTCCTTACTTTGCCAATAAACCATCATTTCATCCCAATGATTCCGACTAATCCATTTAGGGATCACATCTTTCTTATAAAATTTCTGTTTAGCTTTGTTCATAGTACCACTCAACCGTATACTCCCTTTATGTTCAAAAAGCGAGAGGGCGCATATAAGGCTTTACAGTCTGAGGTAAGAATGTCTGAGGATTGAATTATCTCTACTTATAGGAGAGCAAGGCCATAGAATAGTCCGAGGATGGAATTAGCTTAGTTAGTGCTTGCTTGGGCTAAGGAACGGAGGATATGAAGTAACAAGACCAACAGGAAAGGAAGTATTGGCTTGCTAGCTAGAAAGAGAATAGGCACAGGCACAGTAATGGGATCGAAGGAAGATCTGTTGCTGAATCAGAGAGGTGAAAAACTTATTAATAAGGAACAAGAAAGAGAAGCATATTAGCACTACCGGTATAATCATTAACTAAAACAATTAATATGCCCTCTCAGCCACAATAGACAATTAACCCACAATATATACAGTTTTGTGAATGATTCATTACTAAGGTTTTGTCTCTTTCGTACCAGAACACTGTAGATTATGATAGGTAATGCCTTATTTGTTTCATGCTTCACATCCAGCTTTCACAATGAGTAAATAATATAATGAAATATTAACAGTGGCTCGAGAATAATGTATGGTCCTTTTCAGAAAAGAGTTCCAAACCTTTATGCATGCACCTTCGTACAAGTGCTGCACAAAAATTCCAGCCAAGATAACTAGAAAGTAGAGCAGCAAAGAAGGAAGAAAGATGAATGCTATGAGAGCTTAAACGGAATATGGTTAAGTTCTGGGAGGAGAAGACTCAGATCAGTACAAGTGCTGCATAAAAATTCTGGCCAAGATAACTGGGAAGTAGAGCAGCAGAGAAGGAAGGAAGACGACTGCAGCTTATACGAAACAACGTTAAGGTCTAGGAGGGGAAGACTTAGAGCAATAAATTACATGAAAGAAAATATCGACATTCCTAACTCGACGGACCTGATACGCTAGCAGAACCATCGACTGGAAGGACAAGATGCTTTTATCGTGAGACAAGAACAAGAGGCACTTACTGGAAGGAATTTAGCTCTTTTGCAGATGCATCATTGGCTTATAAAAACAAAACACATGAATAATGAGAAGGAAGATTAAAGACAAACCTGAACTTTGCTTTCCCCTTAATTCTTCCTGGCGTCTCCCTCTGTTTGGACTGCTAAGTTCTGATGCTTTGAGAAACCACCCACGCCATCGTGATTCAGATAGGCTTTAGATAAGTGGAACGTGAGGGAGTTGAGGGATGTGAGATAATAATAATAATTGTTAAAATAATAATAGTGTTATTATTATTGTTAAACATAACAATATTATATTAATATTAATAAAATGTATGTTTATTTAAATTTTTAAAATTTGTTTTAAAAAGATTATAATATTGCTAAATTTGTTTTTAAATAAAAAAGTATAATTTTTAATTAATTAGTTATTTTCAAATAGATTTAGCATCATCCATCTAATCCTAAATTTTAGCAATAGATAATTAAGAAAGTAAGGGATTATTATTATTATTATTATTATTATTATTATTATTATTATTATTTAAAATATGTCTTGATATGGTTTTGATGCTGCGAAATTTGTTTTTAAATAAAAAGTATACTTTTTAATTAACTAATTAGTTATTTTGAAATAGATTTAGTATCATCCATATCTAAAAAAATTTTAGCAATAAATAATTAAGAAAGTACAGGATTATTATTATTATTATTATTATTTAAAATGTTATTGTTTTATTATTATTTGACAATTTAAAATATGTTTAGAAACAATTTTGATGTTGCTAAATTTGTTTCAAAATAAACAAGATAAAACTTTTCTTTTTATTGCTAAATGCTTATTTTAAAAACATAATTGATATCCGTTTCTAATTTTCGATGCTAAAATGAAATTTTCTAGTAGTGTATGATTGTTTATTTTTTTATTTTAATTTTTTTTATTCTAAAGGAAGTAAAACATTCACTACAAAAAAATAGCAAATTTGCGACAGAATTTTGCGACGGAATTTTTTTCCGTCGCAAATTCATCACAAATCCGTCACTAATTCCGTCGAAAAAATTTGCGACGGAAATTATCCGTCGCAAATATTTCCGTTGCTAATCCGTCACAAATCAAGTTAGTGACGGAATTTAGTGACGGAATGTTTCGTCACTAATAAGCGTGATAGTCAATTCCAATTTTGTGACGGAATATTTGGTCACTAAATTAGTGACGGAATTAGCGACGGAAAATTTTGTACGGAATTTCTGTTACAAAATTTTCCGTCGCTAATCCGTCATTAAATCCGTCACAGATTATTTAAATATTAATTTTAAATAATTTATATGATATAATGACTTAAATATATATATGTATATATGAAACCGTTACAAATTAGTTAAATATTATTAATTGTGTGTATGTATTTATATGTATTATAATTTAATAATTTATATATTATAATTTAAATTAATAATTTAATAATTTCAATATGAAAATAGTAAAATGCGATAAATAGTAATGTGGTTAATTATTTTATGAATAATTAAAGGCCTCCATTCATGTTCAAAAATTAAAAAATGTATAATTTATTTATTTTAAGTCATAAATTAATATAAATATAAAATATATTTAATTAACTAAAAATAGTAAAAAATTTTACAAATTTAAAATCATGATTTAAACAACTATGTATAAGGAATGATTGAAAAAATATACAAAATAAATAAAAGTGAAATAAATATTTCACTCAACAAAATTGAAAAAATAAATTATATAAAAAAATTATGACATGTCTATTTTTCAAAATTTTATAAATATTAAAAATGACTCAACTCAGCCATTATCCTTCAATCACATCATATCTCTCACCCCTTTGTGCTCCTAATCAATTTCCTCTCTTTGTCATGGTGTAAACTCTCAGTTAAATTCACACATTCTTCATGGTGTTTCTCTATTTTTGTTATCACCTTTTTAAGTGATAATGTCAAGGTTTTTCCTTGTTCGAAAACTAAGTCTTTCTCTCATTTAAATGTCAAATCTCTCAAATTCTCTCAAAAGAAGCAAAGGCTAAATACCGAGAGGTGCAAAATCAAAAAAGAAATGGAGGGTATGATCTAAAATCTAAGATATATTATATAGCTATGTAGTTAGAGAGAAAGAATAATATAAAAGAGTATGTATCCAATTTACTTTATTTTTACACCTATTCCTTTTTTCCCCCAATCTTTTTTAATTACACTATATGTAAAAACATAATTAATATCCTTTTTATTTTCTTTCATTTTCAATTGAGATTTGATTTTTGTTAGTTCATATTTGTTTCCAATTCCATTTGCAATGATTTTTCATTTTCTATTCATAAGAGTCTAAGGGATAAGAAAGCTTTTTTTTTTCCCTCCAAACAAAGGAAAAAAACTTGTCAAGATGACTGTTCTTAACATGAAAATTATCATGATATGCTATTAATTATAGTTTACTAATCTATTAAATCTTGCTAAGAAAATTATTTAGTTACCCAACTCCTAATTTATAAAAAATAAAAATAAGTGTTAGTAAATTTAACTATAATATAATGTTGTATTTGTTAAATAATATGAAAAATAATTTTTTTTGTAGACTACATAATAATTTATGTCATTAAATTATAAAAAGGTATGTTATATATGATTTTGTTAATGTAAAATTTTTATATAAATTATGAGTTCATAACCTTTTTTTTTTTTTTAATTTTCACTCTCCTAATAACTTATGTTGAGATTTGGCCTTAAGTATGAGTAATTTTTTTTAACAATTCAATATTATATAATTGGACTTTAAAATAATTTTTCTTTTTGTATTATATATTTATTGAGAGATTTGAAAATAAATATCTATAGAATTTTACCTAAATTTAGTACTTTAATATATACTTTTATGTGTGTATGTGTGAGTTGGAATTATCTATTATAGTAGAAGAAAAGTTCATAATTTCTATCCTTTCAATCTATATTGAAAGTTTTTTAATCCTGCTTAAATTGGAGTTAAGTTCATATTTTTGTTAAAGTATGTAAACTTTTTAATTTATATATATATATGATAATATGGAAGTAGTTGAATTTGATATAATAAATGAATATTGACCTAGTTATTATTCATGGTTTAACATTTTTTTATTATTTAATAACTCTTCAATTTTGATAATAAGTTTAACTATTATTACTTTATTATAAAATGAAGATACTTTTTTTACTTCAAAAAAAGAGAGAATAATTTGTGTTTATCGGGATGAGTAATTTTTTTTTCAAATAAAAACTTAGAAACTTGAAATTTAACATCCATCATACTTTTATACTAAAATTTAATTGAATAACATCCCTCCAAAAAAAATTAATTGAATAACTCATAAATCAATTTCATTAGAAGAAGATGTATTTCTAGTGAATAGAATGACTTTTTATTTGTAATTTTGTATAAACTGAAAATAAAACAAATATGGTAAATTATCAAACTTATTTAAAGAAATGAAAAAGGGTAATTTAAAAATAATAATAGCTAATACATATAGTATAGGGATATATTTTTTATCAAATTTTTTAATTAAAATTTGAAGAGAATATAACTTTTTTAATAATAATATGATATATATATATGGTTTTTATAAAAAAGTATATGATTCATTAATTAAATTATAGATTTATTATATTTTAATTAAAAAATCATATGTCTATTATGCTTAATTAAAAAATTTTAATAAATATTAGTATAGTTCGTAATTCCAAACTAGTAGTGTGATTAATTAATGGCTGGCTCTTGTACTTTTTCGAAACTACAAAGGCTCGAGATTTTAATTAAATGGACAAAATTCTTTATTAGAATACTTGGCAAGCCCGTCAATTATCAAATTATTAGAGAATCCAATTCAAAGAAAACACATATCTTCAACAATTACTCTGCACTTTCAATCAGCACTAATTTGCAGAGGCCACGAGAGAGCAATTGTCAGATTTAAATTCCACATCCTTCAACCCCAGATCAATAGCCATATAGGGATAACTGCCATTGCTTTGGCCACAAAACCCGATGAAGCCATACAAGAAGTGGTACATAAGTTTAAAATAGTGGCTTTAAAGCCAATATTTTTATATTTAATTCATATTAATTTTTTTAAAAAAATAATGTTGGTTTTTTTCTTTAAATTATATATATGTAATGGAGATTTTAAATTATTAACTATAAAATGCATTTAATTTTAAAAGTTAAACTTTCTATAACATTATCTTGATTTTAAAAATTATAACAGTAAATTATACAAATTTTTATCAAATTTTATTGAAATTAAAAAAAATCTTTCATTTATTTTTAAAATATATATTCTATTCAAATTTTAAACTTTTTAACTAAGATATCTTTCATAATATATATATATATATATAAAAGGATATTTTAGTCCAAAAAAATATAAGTATTTAAATTAATAGAAGATATTTTAGTAAATTTTTTTAATTAGATAAAATATAGTACAATTTTTTATTTCAAAGAAAATTTATATATATATATATCAAAAATAGATTAAATGTTTGACTAATTTTAACAAAATTTAAAATTTTTTTACATAATTTAATATTTTAATTAACTTGACTTTAAATTCATAATAACGAAAACATATATGAGTTAATAATAATTATATATCCTTACCTTCCCTTAATTTTTTTGAATGGAAGATGCTAATAAGATTTCAACTTAGTCAATGGCATGTGCCATTTAATGCATCTGAATATGTTGAATTTATATACATATATATATATATATATATATATATATATATATATATATATATATATATATATATCAAAATTTGTAATCTTTATGGGTAACTTAATTTGAGGTTTGGAGTGATTGCTTCCTGCGTGTAGGACTAAAAGATGATAATTCATTATGAATTCAGGAACACAAAATAAAAAATCTTAAGAAATAAAAAGAAAAAAATATATGTAATTCATATTACTCTAATCCCACACAAATTGGTTATCATTTTTAGCAAGGAGGGTAATTTTATGGAAATAATGTTGCACTTTTGAAGAATAGTTGTCGTATTAAATTTAATATTTTCATATGGAATATTTAATGCCATAATTAATCATTTCTTGATTTTTTTTTAGCATGTGGGTCAAAATCCCCAGTCTCAAAGTACAGTGTTGTCTCTAAATAAACTTACTTTTAGAGGAAAGGTCTCTCTCTCATTCTATGGATGTTTGACTAATATTATGTTACTTTCGATCTGTTAAATATAAGGAGCACATTATATAAATTTCTTTTAAATTTTATTAAAATTACTGAAATTTTTTTATTTAAATTTAACAATTCAAGAGAGTAAATCTAGTAATAAGAAGATATAATTCTTGCCCCAAAAAAAAACTCAATATATATTTGGCTAATGAAAAATATTTTAGTCAAAATTCTAAAATTAAAGTAAAAAGATACATCTTTAAAAAATAAAAAATTTATATAATTTCAATAAAATTTATAAAAGGTCATCGTAATTTACTCAAAATATAAAGATACATAAATGTATAAGTATACTTGTTCATTTTTATATACTTTATATATAATTTATTATTGATTTAGTTTACTAATATTTGATAGTTTGAATTTTAATTTCTCTACTGTTTGATGTTATTATGATGAAGAAGAGATGTTACGATTCTCAAATCATGGCGAGACAAATCTCCTCCATCACTCCAAGCAAACACAAGATAATTATGAAAGTGTTGTCATTTACAGTCATCTTTTCATCACTTTTTTTTTTCTTCTTTATTATTTCTTTATCATTGGTGGATGTAAATTATATATATATATATATAGACACCTGCACCCATTTTCTCCACACAATGAACACTGTGACATGTGCATAAGGTTAAGGGTGATTGATGAGAGAGGTTCACACCATGATGCAACTTCCCCACACATAAACAATTCCCTCTCAGTAATGCGGAAAAGGAGCTTACAAGAGGCGAGAGATCAACGCAACAAATCTAATTACAAAAGCATCAATTATATAATTATATAATTAATTCTTGAATTGATAAAGTAAAATATTATTTCATTTGAAATATATATTAAATAAAAATATAATACAATACAATATAAAAAGGTATTAAATTATACATTCAAAATTTTTTTATTTTGGTCAATACAATTGAGTCCTTAATTTTTTTTTTGGAAAATAACATATCTTAGTTGTCTTATTAATTATATTAAAAATAAACTCAAAACTTTATATTATATAAAAAAATTAATTTATTTGATGAAAGTAAATTAAATAAAAGATTTTTATGATATATATCAAAATATTAACGAAGTCAAATATTGTTTTTTAAACAAAAGAATATAGTGTAATTTAATCAAAGAAAATGACGTAATTTATTCTCTTGTTTTTTAAGGGCAAACTAATCTATCCACTTTCTTATTATCTTCAAACAAGTTTATAGAGTAAATTTCTATCATAATATTATCACAATATTTCTTTTTAATTAATTATGTTTTGGGACCATAAATGGAAAACAGAATTTGGAACCATAAAAAGTCTTATCTTTCAATTTTAACTACGAAGCAAATCGACCAAATTAAAAATTACATATTAATTGAGGTATATATATATATATATATATTTTAATTTTAATTTATACATATCAGGACCTTCTAACATCTACGTTAGTAAAAAAAAAAATACAACTTAGGGCAAAACTTCTTCGGTGCGATGAATATATATGGTGATTCCAGCATCATCTTACCGTAGTAAAAAAAAATCTAAAAGTATATAATTAAGATTAGCAAATCTCGTTAGGGGACTTTTTTATAAGTGTTTCTGAGACTGTCAAAATTTAACTCAAATAAAAAGGGTTGGGTTCATGCATGTGTAACTATCAAATAATACTATCAAATAAATTCAATAAATAATCTTTCTCGCCAACTTCACTTTATTTTTTTAAATATATTAAATCAACAGAAAAAAGCTAGAAAATTAAAATCTAATTTTGAGCCAAAAGAATCAAATTTTTTGTCCTTAATTCATGGACGATCGTGGAAAATAGCACTATAGCAGCAGCCGTAGCTGCTGCAAGCCTCGTGAAAAAGCAAACTTCGTGCGCTGTACATTTTGGGAGTAGTGCTTATTATCATATGAAAAATAAATATTTAAAAATATATTATATTATGTTTACTATGTGTTCAAAATTGTGTGTGTGTGTGTGTGTGTGTGTGTGAGAGAGAGAGAGAGAGAGAGAGATGTGCTAAATGAAACTAGACAATTTTAAATTAGATATGTTGGATTGTGTTTGAATAATATTAAGTTCAAACTTTTTTTTTTTATGATTTTATATAAATAAATTTTATGTAAATGAGTTTTAATTTTAAGAAAAAAGAAATTTCTCATTTTAAAATTTCTTTGGATAAATGATTCTTGATATGAAGATTTAGAAATTCCATGATATAAGAGATGAGAATTGAGTCTGATACCCACAAAGGAATGGGTTTGTGGATGAAAAAATATATATATTTTTCTTGTGGCTTAAAGATGGAATAGTATAATTTAGTTGAGACTAATTAAAAACTGGATGCACACTCTTATCTAGATCATTTAAATTTAATTTAAATGATTATATATATATATATATATATATTAATTTTTTTATTTTATAAAATATAAAATAAAAATAAAAATAATTTTATAATTGATAATTATAAAAAAATTTATCTTTTGTATAAGAAATAAAAAATTATAAAATTTAAACTATTCAAATTAAATTACTCCAAATTGATATGCGCACAGCATGCGAATCTCCATTGTAAGCGGAGGGATCTGCGTTCGACTAATTACGATATTGAAATAAGCTAATTACGTCGTTTCATCAAAGAGAGAAGTTGTCGTCACCGGAGGGGCGATTGAATAATCCATTTCATATCATTTCAATTGTTCTTTATTTTGATGCTGGCATATATAACTTACACGTCACTTTACGCTCACAGATGATTAACAAATGTCATCTTTTACATCGTTGGGTTGTTAGAATAATTTTTATAAAAATAAAAATAAGAGTGAAATAAATTTTGACAAAATAAGCTTTAATTATTATGATTATATTTGATAAAAAATAAAAAATAAAAAATAGTATTTTATTTTTATGTTTTGTTAAATAAAAATAATATTAAAATTAAAAGGAAAACTAAATAAATAATTATGAAATGTCTTTGTTTATTTACTTTCAAAAAATATTTTTTAATTATTACTAAAATTATTGATAATAAGAAAAAGTATAAAAATATTTATTTTAACTTTTTTAATTCAAAAAATATTTTTGTCTTTATATTTTGTATATTGATTCTCTTCATTGATCCTTATAATCTAACATAAATGCATCAAAATTTAAGTTGTTATTAGAAAATAATATTATAATATTTAATTTTTTTAAAGTCGTTAAAAACATTTTTAGTTTTGTGCCTTTAAAAACTTTCAACCACTCCAGATTTCATAGTCACTTTATGATTGTAAAAATCCAAATTCATAAAATTTAGTTTTTCTATTTCTTCTTGTTGTTCTTTCGTATAATTTTTCAAAATTTTGTTTTGATGTGACATGTTGCTGCACTTTCACATATCTGCTTATTTTACTCCTTCCTACTTACTGGGGTCTTGTGATTGATTTTCCTTTTTTAATGGCAAACGGAACCTTGATTTCGTTATAAACCTTGACAGTATAGTTTGGGTGGATTTTAGTTAAGCTCATCTTGTTTATGTATTATTCTGCATGCTGACTTATGAATTTTGATAGGAATTATAAACTTATGGTTAATTTTTATGAATTTTGCTGACTGCTTGATAAAATTTGAGGAGCCAACTATAATGGTTCACCAAATAAATTCAAATATTTTTACTAAATATTAACAAACGTATAACAAGTAAAAATAATTATGAACAATTATTATTTTTCATTCTTTTTAGTTTTATTATTATTACTTTCATTCCCTCATTTGATCATGTCACCGTTGAAACAATTGTGTTGTGTTTTATTTTAGTAAGATGTTATTAAAATATTAGTTAAGGTCATCATTCAGGGATTCGGATTTGCTCAAGTTGACGCGGGAATTGGAGCACTCATGTTGCCTTCATCTCAGTCGTTTAATACATCTGACCATCGAATAGCTGCCACGTACGATAATGGAACGCAGTGTTTCAACTCCAATTTTTCCCCCTTTTGAAATTGTCCCGATTCAGCTGTGTTTCATGCAATGAATGCTATAGGCTTTGCTCGTCCTTCTTCCTCCTTCCCAAAACGCTGCAAGATCAAAGCCTGTGAACCTACCATGCACTTGAACCTACTCAGCCTCCAATAGAGTCTCCAGTTGCCTTCCCTAATATTGCAGCCGCTATTCGAGTCCCCTAGCCTCCATTAAACAATGCCGCGTCATATATACGGTGAGTCCCCAACCTCCATTCAAATCTGATATCGACGATGACCCATGAGAAATCTCTACCACTCTGTTTTATAAGATGAATTCGATATTTCCTATGTCACTTCCTATGCTATTTTGATGCTGCTTGGATCAAATCTAACAGTAGCCATTCAAGTCTAATCGGGAATATCTGCAATGCCATTCCATCACTTTTGGCATAATGGAACCAGGAAACAAGTTCCATTTTTGTTTTCCCTCTTTGCAACAAAATATATAAAAACCCATTCTTTCCAAATCCTTTATTATAAGTAAAATGTGAAATAATACATCCAAAAAAGTTTTGTGATGGTTTGGTAAGAAAATGGCATTGTAGATATAATACGCGAAAAGGAAGGGATGATATTTCTTGGAACGAAGAATATGCAAAATAATACAGCCAAAAAAATGGAAGCTTCTTACAAAAAATGGCAGCTGCAACTGTTTATGGAACGAAACAACAGCTCCGGGGAGAGAGCAACTGACGGAGAGAGAATGGAATCGTGGAACGAATGAAAAATGGACGCTTCTTACAAAAATGGCAGGGAGGGAAGGTGCAGAGAAAGAACGAAAATGGGAGCTTTTGTTTTTGCACTAACTCGAGCTGGGTGCAAATAGCATACAGAACAGAATGAAACTGAGGTAAGGAGGGAGAAGAGACGTGTTCTTCAAAATGGAATGCCTGGGATGGTACTAATGACGTGGCAGCTTGGTGAGCATTGATCGTGTGGACTGCTATAATTTGAGAAGCAAATTCTAAAAAAAAAAAATTCAACGCACCGTTTCATTAGTTTTTCAGTGATGTGGGAACTTCTTGTGCATTGGATTTCGTAAACGGCTTAGATTCTATCAAAATGAGCAATCATGTTCCTGCTTTAAATTGAGCAGATCCGTTTCCCATTTTCAGGCGGCTTAATAAAGGCACTGCCATATATTTACGCTAAAAGACAAATCTCTTTTGAGTGGAGTACAGATTACGACATTATTGTCACTTTATTCACGTGGCTTCCAGCCCCATCGCGTGGAGAAAAATCATGGCCCTTCAGTTGATCCAACTGCAAGAAAGCATGCCAAAAAGCAAAGGCTCTTTGTAATACAGAAGAGTAAAGCTGCGTCTTTCCATCCCGTGAAGCATCCCTCAGATTCGTTGTGCAGCAGAACCCCTTTTTGCAAACAGTGTCTTTGCCGGCAATACTCCTCCTCCTCGTCATTTAACCGCCAGCTGACGTCCGTCCACCTCCTCCTCCTCCACGTTCTGAAGTTGTTCCCCCCAAAAAGCAGCGCCTAACTTCCAAGAAGCCCCCCACCATCATTCCAGTCGTGGCATCTCACGGGGCTCGCCATTAGACGTCTTACGAGTCCCACTTTCAGATCGTCAGCCTCTCCTTTCCTCCGATCTTTGACCATAAATTATCAACTCAAATCTGTAGGTTTTCTTTCTCCATTTTTCAATTTATTTTATTAAGTAAAATAAATTAAATAAAGTTGAGCTAGAACTACTTAAATCTCTTGTTTTGGTAAATGTAAATGTTGATCTTTCTTTTGTGATTCGTACTATCTAAATAGAATTATTTTGGTTTATGTTTAGTTTTTTAAAATCTTACAGCCATATACATTATGAAATGAATTTTATTCTGATTTATTTATTTTACTTGTCCATACTTCATATTGTTGTAGATTTTGAAGAATTTTATGACCAATGTGATCCTGTTTAGCTACACTCTCCTTAGTCCTCCGTGGTTGTGTTATTTTTCTGCATTCTTCAATGTGTTGTTGATACTTTTTTAGGCATAGCATGTAAAGTCTTTGTGTGCAGCATCAATTGTGTTTGTAAACAATAAATGGGGCTTTTAACTTGTTGTTGCTGGATGGTAAAATGCAGTGTGAGTCTCTCATTAGAACTCAAATATCATTTTATTAGTTGTTGATGAGGTTTAAAGGTATTTTTACACTAATTTCAGGTTAAGTATTTTTTTCTCTTTATGATAATTAAAAACCCAATCATATAGGTCATATGTATATAAATAATTTGATAAAAAATAATTTCAAATCTAATGTATCTTTTAGTTTTAAATCATTAAAACTTATTTGGTTGTGCTTCTTGAAGTTTAAAAGTTATTTTTTTTTTACACAAATACTTGTTTTTAAATTTAGTGGTATTTTGCAAAGTCTCTACAAACAAAGTGATTGTTTTTAAGTGATAGTAGTAGTTGTTTTTGCTATGAAAATTAAGTAGAAAATTGTTGTTTCTCCTTTAAAAACAATAGCAAAAGTATTTTCTTTTTAGAGGACATTGTATCCCCATTCAAAAATATTATTTACTATACCTATCCTTAATTATTTTTATCGAACCTCTATTATAAAATCAAATCCTTATATGTCCCTTTTCACAATTTGATAGTCTTATATGTCCCTATTATAAAGTAAAACCCTTATATGTCCCTTTTTACAATTGATTTTGCTAAATATAAATTGTTCTAACTCACAATACTTGCAAAATTCTATTAAAGACAAAATTTTAAAATAAATAAAAAACCACAACAATCCCATACAACTTCATAAAAAAAAAAACTACGTAATTAATCTAACTTTTAAGAAAAATGGCCTATTCTAAATTAATATATGTATAAAAATTGGAAGAAACCTACATTATTCATTGGCTTTGGAAGTGGCACACCTTCTTCTTGGATTCTATGCACTTTTTTTTTCCTTTAAGTTTCTGTGTAATTTTTTTTTTTAAATAAAACTATGCAAACTTGTTGGTAGGTCCCAAGACGCATCTACTTTAAACAAAACTGTCAAGTTGGTATTTTATATGAAATTCATGAATTAAATATAGAAATTGTACCAAAAGCATTCTTTAGAATGTATTGATACTTTATTTAGTTAGTATTCTAACTAATTATTAAATAAATTTAGATGTTAATTAGATAGTTAACGATTAAAGTGTCATCAAAATTTGAGAAAATATGTTCTTTTCTCCTTATAAAATACATATCTCAATTATTTGACTTATGAATCTTATCTTATATTATTTAGTTTTTGAACTTAGCCCACATGATTTTAACCAAAAGTAGTTATACATAAAATTTAAGAAATTTGTTGTGTATATGAATTAGATAGACATTGATGATAGGTTGGTTTGAGGAAATTGACTTTGTTTAACTTAAAAACAATATTTCTGAATAAAATTCAATAAATATTGACATAAAACAAAATTCAAAACTTGTTTAAGAACTATTATACGGATCCTTTACGTAGACTTCTTATGCATGATTTTCATTGTTCAAGTTATTTATTTTTCTATAATCTGTAGATGTAATGATGAAATTATGTGCAAAAAATGCATACATGGATTTTGTGGTTAGTTCTCAAATTTTGAAAGAGAATTTTTTTTAGACTATACTATATAACTTTAATGTTACTGATGTTAGTCTTTACGATTGATGACCACTGCTTGAAATTGGACTTATTCAAATCTCTACTGTCTCCAAATATATTTATCTAATTACTTAGCATTAAGCACATTATTAAGAGTGGCCCAATTAATATTGGGGGAAAAATAGAGTAAGTAAGCCATTCTAATATTTAGTTGCAAACTCTTTTATTTATTTTTTTCCTAAAAAAGTAGCTACAAACTATTATAGTTTTGTAGATGGATTTATGATGGCTACTGAATATTTGTTAGACTACTTTATGACTGCTTGAAGACAGATTATTGGGAGATAGAATAGAGGTGTCGGAAAATCGAAGATGGATGTATAATAGAGTTGATTTGAGTCATCGACATTTTACAAGAGAGTTCGAGCAAGGTGTCGAGGAGTTTCTTGCTTATGCATGCCGATTGCCTTCCTTTTTGCAGTCAAAGAAGATTAGGTGTCCATGTGCCCGGTGTAAATGCAAGAACCATCTATGTCTTGATGAGGTGAAGGTGCATATTTATAGATATGGATTCAAACCAGACTACTATATATGGACTAGTCATGGCGAAACATTGACTGACTATCATTCACCCGTGTGTCCAATGGTAGGCGTCCAACATGTCTCACAAGGGTCACTTGGGACTCATCTAACACAATATGAGACCATGGTGATAAATGCAGTTAGGCCAAGTTTTAGGGATAACTATAACCCAAGTGTTGAAGAGATGCCAAATCCAAATGCAAAAGCATTCTATGACATGCTGCATGCTGCACAACAACCCTTGTGGGAAGGTTGTGAAGAGGAGTCTGAACTTTCAGCTGCTGTGCAGTTACTAAGCATTAAGGCTGAAACTAACATGTCACAACAAGGCTACAATTTAGTGTCACGGCTTATGCGGAGGACACAACCTAAAGACACTCGTATGCCTAGAGATTTGTATCAAACAAAGAAGTTGGTGTCAAAATTAGGGCTTGGTTATATGAAGATTGATTGTTGTGTGAATGGGTGTATGTTGTATTATAAAGATGATGCAGATGCAACCCAGTGTAAGTTTTGTGGTGAAGCACGGTATGTCGCAAGAAAGTGTGATGGAAGGAAAAAAAAAATTGCAACTAAGCAGTTGTGGTACCTACCACTAATTCCTAGACTTCAAAGATTATTTGCTTCTGAAAAAATAGCAAGGGAAATGAGGTGGCATTATGAGAACCGTCGAGATTTTGGCATCCTTAGTCACCCATCTGATGGACAAGCGTGGAAGGTGTTTGATAGTACATACCCTGACTTTGCTTATGATCCCTGAAATATTTGGCTTGGGTTATGTGCTGATGGCTTTACGCCATTTGGCCAATATGGCCGAAAGTATTCTTGTTGGCCAGTCATCATCACTCCATACAATCTACCACCAGCAATGTGCATGAGACAAGAGTATATGTTCTTAACACTAATTATCCCTGGTCCTACTAATCCCAAAGGAAAAATAGATGTTTATCTGCAACCACTGATAGATGAATTAAAATTATTATGGACTGAAGGTGTGCTAACATATGATGCCTCATTGAGACAAAACTATCATATGCGTGCCGCACTATTATGGACAATCAATGACTTCCCAGCATATGGCATGTTGTCTGGTTGGATGACAGCGGAGAGATTATCATGCCCTATTTGTATGGAGAATTCGAAGTCATTTCAACTGAAGCATAGGAGAAAAACATCTTTCTTTGATTGTCATCGACAATTTCTTCCTCCTGATCATGCATACAGGAGAAATAAAACCTCTTTTTATAAGAATAGAGTTGAGAAATCTATGCCTCCACCGCTATTAAATGGAGAGGAAGTTTATCAAAGAGTATGCAATATGCCAAAAGTGACTGAGTTGGGAGAACTTGTACCAATTGAAGGGTATAAGGACAATCACCATTGGACAAAACAGAGCATATTTTGGGAATTGCCATATTGGAAAACTAACCTCATTCGACATAATCTTGATGTTATACATATTGAGAAAAATGTGTTTGATAATGTATTTTATACCGTCATGGACACAAAGGGAAAGACTAAAGATAATACACAAGCTCGATTGGATGTGGAAGAATATTGTCGACGAAAAGAATTAGAACTTGTCAATGGTGGAGGGAAAGTTTTGAAGCCTAAGGCACAATACACTTTGAATATAGAACAAAAACGAGCTATTTGTCAATGGATAAAGAACCTGAGACTCCCTGATGGGTATGCATCTAATCTGGCTCGATGTGTTAACATGAAGGAAGCAAAGTTATATGGAATGAAGAGTCATGATTGCCATATATTCATGCAACGTTTGTTTCCTATTGCCTTTGGTACTTTGCCTGAAACTGTATGGAATCCCATAACCGAGTTTAGTCAGTTCTTTAGAGAACTTTGTTCCACTACATTGACAATAGCTCAATTAGAGTTATTAGAGCAGAACATTGTTATAACATTATGCAAGTTGGAGAAGGTCTTTCCCCCTGGATTCTTTAACTCAATGGAGCATTTGCCCATCCACCTTCCGTATGAATCAAAGGTTGGGGGACCCGTTCAATATCGATGGATGTATCCTTTTGAAAGGTAATTAAGCCTATTACTATATACTTGGATTGAATATATGTTTGAAAGGTAATAATACTTGTTTACCTTTCTTACGTAGGTTCCTCCAAAAATTAAAGCAAAAAGTCAAAAACAAAGCAGGAGTGGAAGGATCTATATGTGAAGCTTATATAATTGAGGAAATTGTAACATTTTGCTCACATTACTTTGAGCATGATGTGCCATCAAGAATTATGAGACCTCCAAGAAATGATGATGATGGAGAATCGAACCTACCTACAATTTCCATTTTTAATTATCCTGGAAGGCCTGCTGGAGAATGCAAGTCTCATTTCTTGAATGATCAAGAAGTGGAAGCCGTCATAAAATATGTCCTAATAAATTGTGATGAAGTACAACCTTATATCAAGTAAGTGATATTGCTTATATATCACTTATTTGTATATGTTTAACACATTTCTTTGTTATGCAGTTCATTTGTGCATGAGTTAACTTTGTCCAATCCTCAAATGGCGGATGCTGAAATAGAAGCTCGGATAGAAGCAAATTTTCCCTTATGGTTTTGAGAACATGTAAGTAGTAATAAATTTAAATTAAGTATATCTTTAAACTAACCTCAACTCACATAAAATATTAAAAAATGTCATATAGGTTCAAAATCCAGCCAACAATGTTCTAAATCTATTTTTACATGACATTGCTCGAGGACCAAAGAGAAGTGTTAGAACTTGGCCTATTTACTTTGTTAATGGGTACAAATTTCACATTCATTCATTGAGCCATTGAAAATCAACAATAAATAGTGGTGTATGCATGAAAGGGACTGACTTTACACAATCAGAATATGACTTTTATGGCATTCTAGAAGAGATTGTGGAGATTGAATATACGGGAGTTCCTGTGAAGTGATTAGTATTATTCAATTGTCAATGGTTTGATCCTTCACCTAATCATGGTATGAGAGTTCACAAAGAATATGGGATTGTGGAAGTTCATGAGTTAAGGAGGTATAACAAGTTTGATCCATTCATATTTGCACAACAAGCGACGTAGGTGTATTACGCGTATTATCCTAGTTGTCATCAAAAGGCTAATTGGTTAGCCATGATCAAGGTTAAGACTCGTAGCATAATTGATGCTCCTACATCTGAAACAAATATAGGGGCATTTCAGGTGGATGGATTAGAAGTCATACTACCTACAATTGTCCCGAATGATGAATTCCATAACCTAAGAGACACTGAAGGTTCTTATGAAGAAATAGATATGTCAACTGCTAACATAGTTTGTGAAGAAGAAGAAGAAGAAGATGATGATGATGATGATGAAGATGAAGAAGAAGAAGATGATGATGATGATGATGGTCATGGTGATGGCGATGATGATGATGATGATAATGATGTTGATGATTATGATGACGATGATGACGATGATGATGATGATGATAATACATAAATTAGGGTTAGGTTTGATTTAATTGAGTTTATTTTGTAAAATAATATATTTCATTTTTTAGTGTGAATTTATTTAATTATGTCTTGTTCTTTTTTTAATAATATATATATATATATATATTTAGTGTAAATTTATTTTGTTTACATTTTTTATTTAATTTTTGATCAACTTATATTGCCTCAAGATTTATTATTGCATGTGTAGATGTCAGGTCGTGGCTCTAGGCGAGGTCGTGCCTGATGGAGTACCTCTGCACCGCCTCTTCTGCACCCTCAACCATCTCCTGATCCTCCAATTTCAACACCTGCATCAGTTCCTATAACGCCAGTCGTATCCATTGCACCTGCATCATCTCCAGTTATGCCTGAATCATCTAGGAGGCCTGCGGCATCACCTATATCATCTCCTCCAGTACCATCTCCTGGCTCCCAGCACTCACATCCCACTCCTCAAGGTCCTTCTGCTAGTTCTACATCAATGCCAACTATCGAACCTTTTGGCCGTGACCCCACAGATGGTCGAACATGGTTGTATCCTGACAAGCATACGTAAGTCATTAAATTTATATTATTTTATTTGTTATTTAGTTAACAACTTAGTGTCATTATAACATTTTCAATCATTGTTGTTAAATGATTAGGTTTAATCCTGTTGTTGCTGTTGTCCGTGATATTCTCCCTGTAATCCAAGCAAAATTTGAACATGCGTGTCACAGTTGGAAAGTAACACCTCGTGAGGTCAGACAACTATGGTTTGATGAATGGGCGGTATATATCTTATCTCATTATTATATATGTACCATGTGTTGATATTCTTTTTTTCTCATTTTGTCTCATTTTTTTTAACTGTTTATGCAGAAAAAGTATAAATGGCTGCCACAATATGACCAAATTATTAAACGCAATTGGAATAAAAAGTGTGGGGATGTCTTACGAAATGCAATGCACAGAGTCCGGCTAGACTTAGAAAACGGGATCACGCCTAATTGGATCCCAGACAATGTAATGGTCCAACTAAAAGACTATTGGCAGTCAAATGAATATAAGGCCATATGCCAGATAGCTAAAAATAATCGAGCATCTATCACAAGGGGCATGCAACATAAAGGGGGCAGCATTCCTTCAACTGAGCATAAGAGGAGGCTGGTAAGTATTTAAATTCAAATGTAATCCTCGTTTATTTAATGTATAAGATAACTAATATTAATAAATAATTATAGACTTTACAACTTGGAAGCCTACCTATAATGTTTGAATTATTTAAGCACAAGCATTATGATGAGGCAACTGGCCAATTTGTGGACCACATGGCAGCTGAAGTCTATGTATGTATATGTTTTTCTTTTTTTCCTCTCACTGGAATTGTGCTGATGGCCAAAGGCCTAACTAGTTATAGTGTAAGTTTTGATTCTTTGTTTTTATTGTAACTGGATTTGTGCTAATGACTAGAGACCTGAATAGCTATAGTGTAAGTCTTGATTTTTAGTTTTTATTGTCATTGGACTTGTGCTGACGGCCAGAGGCCTGACTAGCTATAGTGTGCATCTTATCTTTTTTGTTTTAATTGTTACTGAACTTGTGCTGACAGCCAGAGGCTTGACTAATTATAGTGTGAGTTTTCATTTTTTGTTTTGTTTGTCACTGGACTTGTGTTGACAGTTGGAGGTCTGACTGGTTGTAGTGTGAATCTTCATTTCTTGTTTTAATTATTATTAAACTTGTGCTGACAGTCGGATGCCTGACTAGCTGTAGTGTGCGTTTTTATTTTTGATTTCAATTGTCACTATACTTGTACCGATGATCAAAGGCCTGACTAGTTATAGTGTGAATTTTCTTTTTTTATCTTAATTATCACTAAACTTGTGCTGACAGTTAGAGACCTGATTAGCTATAGTATAAGTCTTGATTTTTAGTTTTTATTGTCATTGGACTTGTGCTGATGGCCAGAGGCCTGACTAGCTATAGTGTGCATCTTATCTTTTGTTTTAATTGTTACTGGACTTGTGCTGACGGCCAAAGGCTTGACTAGTTATAGTGTGAGTCTTCATATTTTGTTTTGTTTGTCACTGGACTTGTGTTAACAGTTGGAGGTTTGACCGGTTGTAGTGTGGATCTTCATTTCTTGTTTTAATTATCATTAAACTTGTGCTGACGGTCGGATGCCTGACTAGCTGTAGTGTGTATTTTTATTTTTGACTTTAATTGTCACTATACTTGTACCGATGATCAAAGGCCTGACTAGTTATAGTGTGAATCTTCTTTTTTTTTTATCTTAATTATCACTAGACTTGTGCTGACAGCCAGAGGCTTGATTAGCTATAGTATAAGTCTTGATTTTTAGTTTTTATTGTCATTGGACTTGTGCTAATAGCCAGAGGCCTGACTAGTTATAGTGTGCATCTTATCTTTTGTTTTAATTGTTACTGGACTTGTGTTGACGGCCAGAGGTTTGGCTAGTTATAGTGTGAGTCTTCATATTTTGTTTTGTTTGTCACTGGACTTGTGTTAACAGTTGGAGGTTCGACCGGTTGTAGTGTGAATCTTCATTTCTTGTTTTAATTATCATTAAACTTGTGCTGACGGTCGGATGCCTGACTAGCTGTAGTGTGCATTTTTATTTTTAATTTTAATTGTCACTATACTTATACCGATGATCAAAGGCCTGACTAGTTATAGTGTGAATCTTCTTTTTTTATCTTAATTATCACTAGACTTGTGCTGACAGCCAGAGGCCTGATTAGCTATAGTGTGAGTTTTCATTTTTAATTTAGTCACTAAGATTATGTGATCTTTTATTTAATATTTTTTAATATGTTAATTACTGTGTGGCTATCAAAATGACATATTCTTTCAACGTACCTAATTGTGTAATTTCAATATTTGATGGTTTTAATTGTAATGATTGAATATATCTGTACTTTCACGATACTTATTTCTTATTATACGATCACACTTCATGTTAATATTATATAATAGAAAAGATGCTTAAACATGTGCATACTTTTGGTTTTGGATGCACTGTCATTACTTTTTTATTGTAAAATTGTCTTTCTTTACTTCCTTTTAACAGGCTGATTATTTAAGGCTTAAGAATGCTAGAGCTTCGACTCAAGACTCAACAGGCATAGCATCAAATGATGTAGAAGATGATGATGAAGTCGCCTTATGGTTGGAGGCTGTTGGTGGTAAAAATAAGAAGGGTCGCATTTTTGGGGTAGGATCTGAGGCTCAAGATATTGATGCTATCTGTTCTCGTGGGACCTCTTCTTCCGCTCATAACTTAGGATTTCATTCAGATTTTGAAGAGGAATTACGCAGGAGGATTGCCACAGAGACAGCACCTTTGAGATAGGAGAACCAAGAGCTTAGAGAGCAGAATCAACGTATAACAGAGCAGAATCAACAAATCTTATCTCTATTAGATCAGCATCAGCAAACACTTAATAGATTGCAAGAACTTGAATCACGATTATCTCGTGCCCCATCAAATCTTAATGATTATCCTCCATCATAAAGATGATTTTATTTTCCTTTCCTTATTTTAAGATATATGTTTTGTTGAGGATTGTTATAATTTGCTTTAGAATGGTTATCATTTAATTGAGAATCATTTTAATATATTTGTTACTTTTTTGTTGAATATTATTGCACTATTATACTTTACTGGATAGGGAGAAACACTTAAATTTAAAATTTTATTATTTAATAATAATGTTATTTTAAATTTATTTTACTTTATTATATTTTTATTGGATAGATAATAAAGTAATATTGAGGTTAAATTAAAAAAAATATTTAATAATGAAACAAATTACATTAGCGATGCAATCTTTCATCACAAATCTGTTGTTAATTAGTGACGGAATTTCCGTCACAAATCTGTCGTTCATTAGCGACGGAATTTTCGTCACAAATCTATCGTTGATTAGCGACGGAATTTTCGTCGCAAATCTGTCGTTGATTAGCGACGAAATTTTCGTCACAAATCTGTCGTTGATTACCGACGGAATTTCTGTCGCAAATCCGTCGTTGATTAGCGATGGAATGTCTGTCACAAATCCGTCGCTAATATTTCATCACAAATTCATCACTGATTGGCGATGGAATATTCCGTTGCAAATCTCTCACTAATTAGTGACGGAGTATTCCGTCGCAAATCTGTCACAGGATTAGTGACAGAATATTTTGTCATAAATCCTTCTCCAGTCCATGGCTAATCAGTGACGGAATATTTTATTTGTAATCCGTCACTAATTAGCGACGGAAAGTTCCGTCACTAATCCGTCACAAACTTAGAATATGTTATCCTAATAATTAGCGACGGAATTTTTTTTGTGACGGAATATTCCGTCACTAATTTTTGACGGAATTTCAGATTCCGTCACAAATAAATTAGTGACGATGAAATTAGCGACGGAAAAAATCCATCAGTAATTCCGTCGCTAATTCGTTTAGCGACGGAATTATTCACATTTAGCGACGGAAAATTCCGTCGCTAATTTTTGTTTTTCTTGTAGTGATTAGATAAAGACACCTTTTTTACTTTCAACAATCAGACATTAGGTTATAGATAAACAAAAATAATTTGAAAGATGTCTGTTTAGTAGAAGTTAGACAACTAACTTCGTCCTGCTATATTTTACTTCCTTTAAAATAATAAACAAAAGAATTATAATACCAAAATTCAAAATGAAAAATGGATGGCTAGATCTACTTATTAAATAAATAAATAAATGGCTAGATCTATGAATAAGGATCCCTATAATAATAAGAACTACTGCAGAGGTGCAGTAAACCTTTCTTTTTTCTTGGGTTTTTAGGGATTAAAAAAATTAATTAAAAAGATAAAAGTTGTAATTTTGAGAATAAAAATTTTAATTAGGAGAAAAAATTATATTTTAAAAATTTTAACTATACTATGCAATTAAAATTTTTAAAATATAATTTTTTCTTTCAATTAAAACTTTCATTCTTGTAATTGCAAATTTTGTCTTTCTAATTAAATTTTTTAATTTAAAAAAAAAAACTAAAAAGCCCTTCCAAAGTGCTCATTGCATCAGTTCTACAGGGGATCCTTATTTCTAGATCTATTGCGCTGCTGCGCTGCTGTACAGTAGAGTATCCTAATTCTTATCACTTAAGCTAATTTATTGCCATATTAAAATGGGGGTAAACGTGGGTAACTGGGTATAGCTCATCAAGATATTAATTAACAAAACCTTAATTATACATGAGTTTCCTTTATTTATATTAGTTGTTTGACATGTGCCAAAGTACATGTTAATATTCTTTTCATTAATTTTTAAATATTTTTAAACAAAATTTAAATTATAGTATTTTTAATTTAAAAAAGAAAACAAAGAAAAGTAATGGAACATTTATTCGTGCTTGACCTTCAAAGTTTCGAGACACCTTTCCCAAGACCAGATGTGTCGTGAGATCCAAAGATTTCAAATGCATATATAATAGGAAAGATAATGATCACTTAATTAGATGGCCAAAATCTTAATTATTTTCATTTGGATTCATCCACTCCCTTTTCTTTTTCTTATTTATCTCTAACAAGATAGTGTCCTGGGTAGAAGAGCATGAGACTCTAGTTACTTGTACAGTTCTCTTTATTTATATAACTTGGATGGCCTAAACCTTAATCTCTAAATGGGGGGGGCATTTTGAAAAAAAAAATGGTAAAAACAATCTTCGCAAGAAATAATAAAAAAAATGGTGGCCTAATATTTGTTGCTATTATTATACTAAAGTAAATAAATTAGAGTCTTGCACATTATTTTTAGGTATTATTTTAATATCATGTGGCTAGAGGAACCCGAAGGTATTAATTTTTCAAGTAGAAGACGAACCCTGTGAGTCCCAATGGGGACCAAGCAATCCATGCGAATCCTTCACTATGAGAGTAAAGCAATATAAAAAAAGGAGAGTATGCGAGTGCCAACTTGCACACTCTCCTTTGTGTGTGTGTGTGTGTGTGTATATATATATATATATACGCGCTTCAGACTTGGGCACTTGAATCATGTGTTGGTTTGAAAACAACGGTGGTTGGCTTTACCAGTGTGTGGAAAACCCTTAATTAGTTGCTTATAAATATCACACCTTGCAGCACCATTGAGACCTCATACTGCAACGAGCTTAAGCTTATTTCAGAGCAAGATATATATCAATATTATCATCAACTTCAATTCCTCATGGCTCTTGCTGCTACCTCCATCTCCATGTCTGGGCTGTTAATGCCCAATAAAAGGTCCTGCCCACTGCACAAGCCAATGACTATGATGGCCATGTATGTTGTTCCCCCACTTCTAGTTTTTGATTTCAAATTTCAATAGGTGCGTTTCAAGTAGAAGAAAATTGATGTACAGACTCTTTATTCCTTTAATTACTTAGCTAGGGACTAGGGTTTTATTTTTAAGAAATGATTTACTAATTAATTAGAAATGCTAATTAATTTATTCTAAAATTTGTGTACAAATTCTAGTCTTGCAGTAAATGAAGATTGTTTTTAATTTTCCAACTGTCATGCTAAATTCTGAAGATCTTAGTCATATTTTATGATTAGATTTTTAAAGATATTTAAAATTGAGATGTCATCCATCTTTACCAACTAACTAAATCTTAGAATTTTTATATATTAACATCATAATTTGATTATAATTTACTGATCTTATTTATTTTTGCATGTTCATGTGGATAATCAGACAATGTGCTACGAAACCCAAAAGATCGCCTCCCAGCAAAAGATCAGCCCCCACCCAAGGACCCCCAGCACAAACTAATAATCTGCGCCCACTCAAAAGTCAAACCAGGATTTTGAAAGTGGAGGAGATTTTCGTTTCCACCTATAGTGTCGGTGAAGATATGATGCAAAAGATTGATGGTAGTTCTCATCGAAATGATGATTAATTAACTCTGCACGATGCTAATTGGGTCCCAAACACAAATGCTATCCCTGTCACTTCTGATATATATGATTGGAATAATAAATACTGTGTATTGTTTTTCCTGCTTGAATTTCTTTGAGAAATTTGATTTGACCATGATACGAGATTGTATTTATTGAACTACTTTGTAGCTTTAAGTAATCTTATGTTTGAAATCACACTTGCCCAGAAAAAGTAGCGTTAATATTTTAATTAAGATGGCCTTCAAATTGTTAGTTGGATATATTGATGTCGAAATCTATACAGTCTAGTAGATACGGGACAGGCTCAAACAAGTAGGGAGCCGTGGTTGTATATAACTATATATCTACTTGCTCGAATCTTACTAGAATTGGAAATTCTATAATAGCCTATGGAAACGTCATAATCATGGTCTAAGAAAATGTTTAGTCATTTATGATCGTTCATATGGTCATTCTTGGAGTATTATGGAAGAATATGTGTTAAATGGGTCTGCTTGGTCGCTTATATATTTGGGATTCGAATAAATTAATGTCAAAAGTATACCCAATTGTTTTGAAATTTCAATAGAATTATTGAACAGGTTGAAATGAGAAATTTATGTGAAGTGCTGGTTTCTCTTGACATTTTATTGTCCATAACTTTCAATCTGCTTGACTCATACATCCAAAACACGGAAATTCGGAAACATTGAAAGAAAGGGAATCAAACAAGGGAAAAAAATGAGGAAGAAAATTTAGATAGTAGAAGGAGAACTGAAACTATATATAGGCAAAACAATCGTGGGGTGGCTGCGGGACTTTAGTTCTTTCTACTTGTCGCCACAATATTTGCATCTTATAATTAGTTGCTTGATGACTGCTCTCATCGTTGGTTTCTTGCTTGGATCCAGTGAAACTTTATAAACAATTTCATGAGCTTCTCTGCCAATGATATAGTGATAATTTGGGTTCTTTGTAGCCTCCATCACTTTCTTTAAGACAGACTTTGACATCCTGCCTAGGTATTTTGCCAAAGAGAAGCATAAAACTTGTCCAAACAAACAGAAGAATAACATAAAATGAAGATCCAAATGCTGTCATTATGATTTTAATTTTACCAAATCCTTTCTAATGACATGATATGTAGCTGCAAGGCTTCAAACTGACATTCTTAGGGCAATTGAAGGGCAAACAACTGCCAGCAAACTCAATTATAGAAGGTACATGGTTGTAGTCCTTGTCGAGTGAGCTAAAGATCAAATTGTTACGTGAGATTAGGAAGAAGATAGTTGGATTAGTTAGTTATTAGTAGAAGTTGTTAATTCTATTAGATGGCTTACATCCCTAATAGTGTATAAACAAAGGATGAAATAGATGAATGTGTGTGAAATAAATTGAACAGTGTGTGTTTACCTTTTAAAATGCATCAATTAGCACCAGAGCCACTCTCTGGTCCCACCATGGCACTAGAAACCCGATCCCTCATGCAAGATCGATCAGTGCAAGATCATCTGAAATTTGAGCAACATTTGGAGCAAAACATTGAAGAGGTGGGCAATTTGCGGCAATCATAACACGAATAGAAAAGCATCTCAAGAAGATGGCAGCGATAATGGAGATTAAAAATCTTAAGCAAGAGGCTTCTGTTAAAGAGTATGTAGAAGAAGTTTGAAGAACTATTGACAGAAATAGATTTATCAAAGGAGATTGCTCTCAGGTGTTTCACTAGGGGACTTTGCAGTGACATTCAAACTGCTATTTGATTATTCAACTCATCCAACTTAGCCAACACCATGTACCTAGCTTATCTCCAAGAAGTCTACATCCAAAAGATGCAAGAAAAGGAAGATGATTCTAATGACGATGAAAAAGAAAAATGCGAAGAAGAAAAAATTTTGATATTAGTCAAAGATGTTTGTCAAAGATGTGCTAAAACAAAGGTGAACTTTTCGCTGATCAAGAAGGACTTCAAACAAGAATTCCTTGACCAAACGCAGGTTCTACTAATCAAAGGGAACACAACCCATGAATGAGATGGTTGAAGATTAGATGGAAAGGATGAAGAATTGGACCAACGTCATCTGTGAAGTCATAGAAACGAGGAATGAGAATGCTGTGAATGCCATGGAGGTAATTGAAATTACTAATGCAAAACCTTATAGCTACCGAAGTCATGATTCAACTACTAGTAGGTTCAAATTAAGACCATCAAAGCCTTTTTCTTCCTGTTGGTCTCAGGTTTCCTTGAGTTTCAAAGGCACGAAGGTTTCCAAGGTTCCACGGCCCCTATTTTGAATCAAAACTAGAACGCATTTGTGATAAAGGAAAGGAGAATCAGAGCACCGACTTCCACTTCAGATATCAGAGTCACTAAGTATCCAAATAGGGAGAGAATTTTATTGCTCACAATGACTATACAAGAAGATGCCAATTGACCTCTCGGACCCAAGAGTAAACTCAAACCAGAATCACAAGAGTTGTCTTATTCCTCTTGGTTTCGAGTTCTATCAAGTCATAAAGTTCAGAATCAACGAAAGGTCAAAGAGGATGAAGAAGGGCCATCAGAGTTCAGTCAAACTTGGAGGTCCATTAAGGAATTAGTTCAAAGTCTAAATGCATCCTAGCGTACTTTAAAGCATATGTGGTTAGGTCTGATGAAGCTATATGATGAGGACGCAATTGATATAAAAGTGGCTCTGCTGATCGAGAGGATAGCAAAGCAATTGGCATGATTATTCATACATTTTCAAGGTTGGGCTGAGTTTCTTCATATAAGGAAGCAAAGCATGGTCATCAAGTTGGTCAAACATACTTATTCTATTGCTTTCGCTTCTAACCTAGATGTATCAAGTGGCTTTGGACATTTTGATAGCTACATACAAACAGCGTTATGCTCAAAAAGCTTAATACAACTGACCACCAACAAATTGGGCTTAGAATGCTATAGCTTGGAGAAGACTCACTAGAGAACAAGGGCTCAAGCTTTAATGGATTAGAAATACTAGAAGGCCAATGCAATGGATTATCATTTTTGTTTGTTTGTTTCTTTTTGTACTAATGAATTTTTAAATTTCTGAATTTTGATTTGTATGGATCTTTGAGGACAAGAATCATTTTCAAGGGAAATATATTACTACGTGAGATTAGGAAGAGGTTAGTTGGATTAGCTAATTATTAAAAGAAATTGTTAATTCTATTAGATGGCTTACATCCCTAATAGTCTATGAACAAAGAATGAAATATATGTAATATGTGTGAAATGAATTGAATAGTGTGTGTTTACTTTTTAGAATATATCAAAATTGTCCAAAGCGCTCCAGTCATCTACAGTGGCAACTTCAGCACAATCCTACCGTCTACAAAAAGAACTCTATTTTGTAAGAGAAAAAATAATACAAAGTTTATTGATGTAAGGCATCTTCCATCTCAGGAGTAGGCTGTGGATATTCATGGTTTATACACTAAATCTAAAACATCCATGAATTAACTTAAAACGGAAATAACCAAAATAACTATGAGAAAAACAAGGCTTAACCTATTTCTACTTGATGCATGCAATAGCAGTAAGGCTATGTAATTAACAGCAACAAGAATAAGTGTTAAAAAAAAAGTTCATGAAGGACGGAAAAGTAAAACTTGTCTGCACATGAATAAACTCTGAGGGGCCTCAAGAAGATAAACAAAAATTTGGTAGTTAATGAGCTCGGTTTTAAGTCAGCCAGTTTTAAATATTTTAGAGTTTGATTAGCTGAAAATGATCTGTTTTTATTTATATTGGGAAGAGATTTACGAAGCGGTATGGGTTAAAAGGATCTGCTTGGCATATGAATAGTACGATGATTGCTCTTCACAAGTGCTAGTCGCTTGTATATTTGAGATTTTATTAAAGGTCATAAACAGATTGAATTGGTTTGAAATTTGATAGAATTATTAATGTAATTAGGTTGAAAATTGAAATGAGAAATTTGGATGGATTGCTGATTGCTCTTTCTCACATTTTATTGTCCATGACTTTCAATCTGCTTATTAACTGACATCCAAGGCAAAAGCATAAACTCGATGTGCATTGAAAGAAAGGGAAGAAAACAAGGTGAGAGGAAGATTTAGATGGTAAAGAAAAACCAAGGATCATACATGAAACAGTCATTAGTGGTTGGGCACGCTAGCTCTGTCTACTTATCGTCACAAGTTTTGCATCCAATAATCAATTGCTTGATGACTTCTCTCATTGTTGGTCTCTTACTTGGATCCTTCTCAGTACATCTCAAAGCCACCAAAAGCACTTGTTCAACTTGTTCCCTTCCATTTGAATCCCAAACTTCCTGTCCAAGGCTTGGATCAACAATCCCATCAATTTCTCCTGTTTCTTCCCATACAGATTTAACCCCCCCTACTAAGTCTGTTCCCTCCATAAATGAAGCATCCAACACCTTCTTTCTGGTTATTAGCTCAAGCAAAACTACTCCATAACTATATACATCAGATTTCCTGCTCACTACAGTTGTATACGCATTCTCTGTCACAGGCCAAAGAAAATATGTCTATCCATATGAGAATTTTCAAGAAAAAAAAATGAAAACAAAGGGAATAAAAATTAGAAGTAGCAGAGTCACCTGGTGCAATATACCCCACTGTACCAGGAACAGCTATAGACTTTGTTGAAGCAGAGGATTGGTCCAAAACCTTGGCAATACCAAAATCAGTAATATGAGGCTCCATATCAGAATCCAAAAGTATATTTTTAGGTTTGATGTCTCGGTGTACTATGACAGGATCACAGTCATAATGGAGATATGCCAGTCCATGTGCAACTCCAAAAGCTATCTTATAGCGAACGCTCCACACCAAGGATGGTAATGGATTCATTTCATGCAAAATATCATGAAGGCTTCCATTTTGCATGAAGGTGTACATGATCAGGCCATAGTCCTTTTCCAACCAGAAGTTTTTCAATCTGACAAGATTTCGATGCCTAATCTTGCCTATGGTTTCTAGTTCTCTACTCATACTTTTGCTTTCCCTTTCTTTGTTGGCAAATGGAAGTTTCTTCACAGCAAAAACATTTTCTGGATCCAGTGAAACTTTATAAACAACCCCATGAGCTCCTCTGCCTATTATATACCGATCATTTAGGTTCTCTGTAGCCTCCATGACTTTCTTGTGAAAGGAAGATGAACCGTGATGAGGAAAGATTTTGACATCCTGCTCAGATCTTTTGCCAAAGAGAAGCGTAAAAGCTAGTCCTAGCGACAGAAGAATAACAAAAAATGAAGATCCAAATGATATCAGAATGATTTTAATTTTACTCAATCCTTTCTGATGATTTGATATGTAGCCACAAGGCTTCAAACTGACATTCTTAGGGCAATTTAAGCTATCCGAGCGCAAACAATTAACGCATAAACCAGGATTGCCCAAGAACGATGATGGATAAGAACTCATCAGCTTCATCAGTGTATTTGGTATAGGACCAACAAAGGAATTGAATGATATATTGACTTCAACCAATGAAGGGAGTTGTTCAAGAACTTCTATGCTTCCTGACAGATTGTTAAGAGACAAATCCAGTCCCAGAAGCATTTTCAGTTTCCCAATCTCTGAAGGAACCTCACCTAACAACCCATTAGCACTTAGATTCAACCCATATAGCAAATTCTGCATTGTTCCAATTGATCTAGGAATTTCACCTTCAAATGCATTCCCCCCAAGTTGTAGATCAGAAAGCCTTCCAAAGTCCGATAAGAATGCTGGGATACCCCCAGTAAAATGATTCTCTCTTAAGATCAAAGTCGATAGCCCCCTCCAGTTGCTCAAACTTGATGGAAATGACCCGTTTAGGAAATTGAACCCCACATCAAAGTATTCCATTTTGTTACAATTTGACAGGCCAGGTGGCAAAGGACCTTCCAAATTGTTGTCAGAAAGATTCAACGTGAAAAGATTCACAAGGTTTCCTACCTCTGAGGGTATAAGCCCCACAAATTTGTTCATGGACAGATTAATATCAGTGAGGTTTTTGCAGTTCCCTATACTTGATGGAATTACTCCACTGATGTTATTGTTGCTGATGTCCATGTATTCAAGATTCAGATTACTTTCAAAATCAGGAAGAGCTCCTGTGAAGTTATTTTCTTTGAGAATCAACCTTGTCAGAGTTGTACAACCTCCAATGTCAGAAGGTATTGTACCTTGCAGTTGATTAATACCTATAACAAGCCTCTCTAATTTTTTTCCAAAACAAAGATTTGGAGGGATGTGACCAGTGAATTTGTTATTTGTCAAGTCCAACCACACCAAACTACTATTAATTCCTAAGCTTTGAGGAATTACTCCAGAAAAGTGGTTGTGAGCCAGTGAGATTTTTTGTAGTCGCTTAAGCTCAGTGATTTCTATAGGTAGCTCGCCATGAAAGCTATTATTGTACAAATGGACATACATAAGACTTGAAATTTTCCATATGCTAAATGGGATTTCACCTGTCAACTGGTTGTAATGCAATTGCAGATCCTGCAACTCAGTTAACATTCCCAATTCACTAGGAATTTCTCCCACAAGTTGATTGGTGGGTAAAATTAACTCTTTCAGAGACTTGCACCTACCAATTTCTGGAGTTATTTGTCCAGACAAACGGTTCTGAGAAAGGTAAAGGGAAGAAAGTTCACTCAGTAGGCCCAAGGAAGATGGGATGCTGCCCGCTAAGTTGCTATTGACAGCATAAAATTCTGTCAAACCACTACAATTCCCAAGTCCTGAAGGAATACCTCCAGTAAATACATTGACTGACAAATCCAAGAAGTATAAACTCTTACAATTGCCAGAACCTAATGGAATTGTACCCTCAAGATTATTTTGGTTGACATCAAAATAAACAAGATTCTGGAGATTGTTAAGACTCTGAGGCAAAATCCCCTGTAATTGGTTCTCACTAAGAAACAATTCCTCTAATTTATTGCAGTTTCCAGCGGTTGAGGGTATCATCCCAGACAACTGATTATTGTGCAAATACAACTTCACAAGTTTGGTGCTATTGCCAATATTCATTGGAATGGGACCACTTAGGTTGTTGTATTCCAGAAACAGATGTTTTAATTGAGGAAAATCAAACAAGTATTGAGGAATTTCACCGCTCAGGAGATTGGAATAAATGCTTAAATACTGCAATTTTTGCAAGTTTTTCAAGCTGTGTGGAATTTCTCCACTAAAAGTGTTTTTAGAAAGATACAAGTGCTCAAGCATACTACAATTGCTTAAGCCATTTGGTATTTGACCGCTAAAGTTGTTTTGAGAAAGGTCCAAATACTCAAGCATGCTGGAATTGCCTATCTCAGGTGGAATTCTTCCTGAGAGACTGTTAGAATACAAGATAAGGGTTTGCAAGTGACCCAAGTGTCCTATTTCAGGGCCTAACTGACCAAAAATCGCAAAAAAAGTGAGGTTAAGGGAGATTACATTGTGGGCATTGTCGCATTTGATTCCTACCCATGAGCATGGAGTAGAATCAGAGGCATTCCAGCTTGAATTTATGGGAGGAGGCACAAATGTCCAATGCTTCGCGAGTGAAAGCAGAGTGACCCCATCAGGGCTCAGAGCAGAAACAACACACAAGAAGGTAGAGAAGCATAGCGTAAACAAGAAGTGTCTCATAGTGAGAAGGAATAGCACAACAACGAAAAGAGAGATATATATATATATATATATATACACACACACACACACAAAGACAGAAAAGTTTAAGAGGAACAGAAAGGAGTCACCTCGGAGAGGTTCATGTGAGGGGGAAATGGAATCGAAAGTCCGAAGAAAGGAGGCAAACTAAGAGAAACAGTTATGCCATGGAAATTAAAGGTTGTTGGGCATTATATAGAACTGATTTATTCATTTTAACGTAGAATGATAGTTTCACAAACTATAAAAAAATCTGATTGGCAGGACATTCTTTGGGCTTATGTCCCCTGAAAGATTGGTGAAGGAATTTTGTAATGTTTTATGTATAGAATTAGGAGAAGGCCTTGTGTCGTTAACTAATCATCCCTTCTGGTCAAAGTAAACCATTCAGCATTCACACGTGGGGTGACTAAAATTCTATTAAACATATAGATGAAATCTCTTTTTATTAATTAGTTTTGATTTCTTTTTTTGTGTTGAATTTTAAATATTATATGGACCAAATTAACCTGAGAGAAGGTTCCGTTCACTATAAGAAAATATAAATTTAACAAAAGAATTCAATGAAGATTAGTTTTTCTTGCTAATCTCTTGATAATTTATGAAAATTTGATTAAGAAAAAAGGTGAAGACTCACGCCCAATTCTGCGGCCAATTTGCAAGAAAACAGCCAAAAAATTTAGCAAGAGAAAATTTGCTTTCTGAAAAGCTATAAATCTCCACCCAATCTTATTATTTTTATTATTTTCATGTGGTTTAATTTGCTGACATAGGATGGTAGGTTTACAACCCAAAAAAAAAAAAAGAAAATCGATTGGCAGGACTTTGTTTGGACTTATGTCCCCTGAAAGAATATTATTGGGGGAATTTTGTAATGTTTTATACATAGAATTAGGAGTTCTGGCCCAAAAAATATATAGAATTAGGAGAAGGCCTTCTGTCATAATTGTTCCTTTTTTCATCTCGTCAAAGTAAACCATTCAGCATTCACAAATGGGAAGCTCAGCCCTTATCATATGTCTATTTTACTAACCGTTACCATGACCATTGTCATCAACACAGGTGCCAGTTGGGACAGACTCGTATTTTAGGGGCAACCGTTCCTTTTAAAACAAAATTCATACGTAGGATTCAATTAGTATTAAAAAAAAGTGTTGAAAACCAAAAAAATGGTGTAATATATTTCGTCCTCCCTTGTTTTTTTTTCTGTGCTACTTAATTTTTTTTACCCATATATTTCAAGGAAAAAATAATGAAATAAATAATAAAAATTTTTACTGAAGAAAATTGTCAATTTTTTTTTTTAATTTTTACAAAACAAACTGAGCGTCAATGAATTAATTATCCGCACATATTGATGCAGCGCTGGGCAAGTGATGTCAAGCGAAGGGTCGTTAATATTTATTTCCAACTATAATATAATGACATCGTCAATCTTAAATTCATTTATTAATCGGAAAATGTAAAGACGTATCGTTATTGTCCTACTATGATGGATTAGTTATGAAAGATGTTGGCTTTTGAATTAATTAATGAATTGAGATACTTTTGAACCTTTCCTCTCTTTGAATTATATTTCCATTAATCTCATTAACCGTTTGAGATGTATTTAAAATGGTAATGAATTCACAACAAACACAAAATGCATTCAGCATTCAACATTCAACATTCTAGAATGTGATGTATATTTATTTTTGGTAGGCTGAGGACCCCACATCAAAATAAATAAAAAAGAGATGTCATACATTTTTAATAAGAACTCTTGTCACTCTCCATATATATGTGGGAGTGCTGAATGGTTTACTTTCTGACAATAATTAATGATTGGCTGGCGGGATTAAAACTTCCATATATAAACATTAGAAAACTCCCCGACACAAGTCCAAAGAAAGTCATGCCAAGTAAATTATTTTTTAATTTTTCTAAGTTTGTGAACCTACCGCGCACGCTATGCCAGCAAACCAGCGTATAATTATTTTTAGCACATGGAAAATTCCAAGTCTTTATGTATATCCATATGTACAATAATGGCTTTTATGGGAAGCTACCTTAAGAAATCACTGATGAGCGAAAGCAGCTATATAAAATATCACTATATGATGAAGTTGTTGATTTTTTTTTTCTCCATCATCATTTTTGAATAATGATACGTTCTTAATTTATTATTATTTTATTATTTTAAAAACTTATTATATAAATATTAAATTTATTTTATGTTTTTAGTATATAAACTTAATAAATTTTAGTTAAGATAATATTTAGTAAATTTTAGTTTTATTTTATTAATTTTGAGTTAATTTTTGTTTAAGTTGTGTTTTGTGTTTTTATTAGATTTTTAAGTTATTAAATTGTTTAATCTTTATTAATTGATTTTAAATAATAATTAGATAAATTTTTATATTTTTGTACAATTAGAAATACATAGAAATAGAGTTTAAAAGATTCAGAGTTTATAATTACAAAACCTGAGAGGAATTATTAATCACGCAAGAAATTGTTGTTGAAACTGAAAACTGTTGCTAAAAAAATTTCCGGCACTGCAGCGGCGGATTTGAGTGTCGTGGTGCCTAGCAAAATAAAATTTTCCCTTATTGTATAGAATGGATGGCACCATAGCGCCTAAGCCTAGAGTTGTGGTGCTAGTCGCAAAAACTCAATATGGGAGCATTTAATGTCATGTTTTGAGGGTTTTTAATGGGGGCTATGACATTTGTTGAAAGAGACCACCATTCTAAGCCTCGGGGGAGAAAAAAAGAGCTTGGGGAGAGTTTCATGCTACGAGAAAAACTTACTTTTCAAAGAAATTCATTGATTAATTCTATTTTCCTCTTTTTTTTTCTTACTTTTCTTTTCATTTCTAGACTCATTTGATATATCCTCTATTTTTAATGTTATCAATGCTTGTATTTATGAGTTGAGTTTGATGACTTGGGATTATAATTAATCTTATCATGTAGTACTCCCTCCCGTCCCTTTTATAAGAAAATCTGAAGAGATTTTTTTGGTTCCAAAATATAAGAAACATGATATATTTTTTTACTTCATTAAATAATATTTTTTTTAACTCTTTATTTATTATTACACCCAATACACTTAACAATACATAGCGTTTTTCATGCAAAATAAAGATGGGTAAAATAGGAAAGAATTACCAAATTTGAATATAATCAATAAGTTAAACTGCTATTAACTGTTTTTCTTAATACCAGTAAAACAATTTTTAATAAAAAGGACCGGAGGGAGTATATTGCAATAACTTTTTTTTACCTGTAATTAATGATAGAATTTGTTTATTCAATCTTTGTTCTTTATACTTCTAAATATGTGGAAACTATTAAATAATTTTGGTAATCTAAATAAACTTGAAAAAGGGATTTTGGGACTACACCATGGATTAAGTTGTATAGGCTTATGAAATTTGCAATGTTGAGTAAATTGATTTGTTTATAGAATAAGAATATACCTATCGATCTCATATGGCCACATTAGGACCTTTTTTTTTTATTAAGCCTCTCAATTAATTACATAATGAATTATGAATTGGTTAGAAAAATATATGTAGGTAATTCGAAAGATGCTTATAGGCAAATTATAGTCTTAAGTTAGTAAAGATTATTGTTAAGAACAATATAAAGCGAGAATAATTGGCTTCCTATGATATGCTAAGGAGAATCATAATCACAAATTTTTTACTTCCCAATTTAGTTTAAAATGATGTCTCTCTTTTGTTTTGTCATTTTTATATCTTTTGTTTGGTTTAATTTCCTGTGACCTTTATTGTTAGCTTGATTTATATTAAGGTGCATAATTTTAATATTTAGCAATTATTTTAATGACAAATCTTCATGAAACCAATACTCTATTCATTATTATGTTATTTGTGCAACACGTATACTTACATGTACATTTTTATAGCACATCATATAACCCTAGCTAGAGTGTCAAATTGAAGCCTTGTGCCTACATATATATCAAGTCATGAGAAAGGATTGAGTAAAATTTAAAATCATAATCATAGTACTTGGATCTTTATCTAATGTTATTCTTCTGTTTCTCGAACTAATTTTTATGCTTCTCTTTGGTAAACCTAGGCAGGAATGTCAAAATCTATCTTAAACATGCTTCATCTTCCTTTCTTAAGAAAGTGTTGGAGGCTCCAAAGAACCTAATAATGATCACTACATCATTGGTAGAGAAGCTCATTAACTTGTTTATGAAGTTTCATGACTGGATCCTAAAAATGTCTTTTTTATGAAAAATCTTCCTTTGAGAAGAATCCAAGCAAGAGACCAATGATGATAAAAGTCATCAAGCAACTGATTATAAGATGCAAAAATTGTGGCAAAAAGCACCACTCTATGAATATTTTACTTATTATTTTAAGTTTTTCTTTACAATATAAAATTTTCCTCCCCTTTTTTTCCTTGATTTCTTCCCTTTCCTTCAATTTTTTTTGAACTTACGTGTCTTGGATGTATAAGTCAAGCAAATTGAAAGTCATGGACAATAAAATGTTTTTAAAACTTAGCACTTCACCAAATATTTCTCATTTCAACCTGTTTACATTAATAATTATATTGAAATTATTTTAGAACAAGGGTATACTTGACCTTAATCTATTCGAATGCCAAATCTATAAGTGACCAAGCAGACCTTTTCAACACATGTATATTGTTCCATAAATTTTTCTTTCTAATAAATGCTTATAGTCATCTTCAGCTAAACTGTTTGAAAGCTCTAATATATTTAAAACAAAGTCAATAAAAATTGAGCTCATTAATTATGGCACTTTTGCTTATTCATATCCAAATTGAATCCTTTCCTTTAACAAAGATTAGAAACTATTATTTCTTGAACTTTGCATGCAACAAGTAGAAATAGGATAAGCCTTGTTTCTCTCATGTTACTCTGCTCATTTTTTGTAAGGACTTAATTCAAGAATATTTAAGTGTATGAATCATGAAGAAACGTTCCAAATACTCACTCATAAAACTAGATCCATAATATAAGGAACTAATTAATAATAATTTTTTAAATTATGGCAGTGTGTAATTAGATTTAGCAATGTTAGTGCTTGTTAATTATTATAACTTTACAATATTTTTAGGAGTATATATATTATATAAGACTAAAACTTTGTGTAATACTCAAAGAATGATCATATATGAAGATGAGGTTATGACCTTTCATAGGCTATTAGAGTTTTCAATTCTAGTAGATGCAAGCAAGTAGATATGATATGAACAACAACAGTTGTCTACTTATTTGAGCCTACCAAATATCTACTAGATTGCATATACTTTAGCATCAATATATCCAACTAGCAATTTCAAGGCCTTCTTAATAAACATATTGATGTAATTTTTTTAGGGTAAGTGTAATTTGAAACAAAAGATTACTTTAAGCTACCAATTAGTTCAACAAGTATAATTTCATATTATAATTAAATCAAATTTCTTAGAGAACTTCAATAAGGAAAACAACATACAATATTTATTATTCTAATCATATAAAAAATATGGCAAGGAAAGTATTTATGATTAGGACTTAATTAGCATTGTGGAGAATTAATTAATCAACATTTTTATGAGAATTATCATAACCTTTTGCTTCATATCTTCACTCGTTTTGCCCTTGAGTGGGCATTGTTTATTAGTTTATAGAGGGGGGAGAATGGTCCTTTGGTGACAAGTGAGCCTTTGGGTTTCCAAGCACATTGTCTGATCATCCATATGAACATACAACAAGAAATAAGGTCAATTAATTATAATAAAATCCTAACGTTAATATATAAAAATTCTAAAATTTAATTAGTTGATAAAGATGGATGACATCTCAATCCTAAGTATCTTGAAAAATCTAATTATAAGGTATGACTAAAATTTTTGGAATTTAGTATGACATTTGGAAAATTAAAAATAAAATCTTAATTTTCATACAATACTAAAAATTGTACACAAATTTTAGATTTCTATCCTGCCCAAAATAAATTGATTTCAAATTTCTAAAAAATTTATGGAATTAAACTTTTTTAATTATTGAACATCTCTTACAAAGATAAAACCCTAGTCCTTAGCTAAGTAATCAAAGGAACAAAGAATTTAGTACATCATTTTTCTTTAAATTTAAACAACTTACATGGTCATGGTTATAGGTTTGTGCAGTGGCAAGACCTTTTTTTATGCATTAACAACCTAGACATGGAGATGGAAGTAGCAGCAAGAGCTATGAGAAAGCAAATTAAATGAGAAAATTGAAGTTGATGATAATATTGACATAAAATAAGCTAAAACTTGTTGTCTCATTGGTGCTTTAGGTATGATATTTATAAGCAACTAATTTAGGATTTTCCACAAATTAGTAATGCCTATTGCAACCGCCACTATTAATGAAAGAGAATCAGGGACTTGTTTGGAAGTGAATCTTATCAAATATTTGCTCCATGTGGTTTTGGGCTAGAATCATGAGACAAACTACAATCAATGTTTCATAACGGATGCACCATAGTCCAGAGAATGAATATGGATATGGAATTCTAAAAGAGAATATAGTTTTATGATTTTACTCTATTGTTTTCCTAGAGAGAGAGAGAGAGAGAGAGTTGCATAGTCTTTAGAAAAAAATGGTTGTTCACCTACTTTCACAATCAATTATTCCACTTTGTAGTAACTCCCTCTTTTAAAAGTAATTAACTCCTAAAAAATTAACTAACCCTTTTGAATTTAAATATTTAAAATTTAAAATAATTAATAATTAGTTAATAAATAAAATAATTTATAATTAATTAATTTTTTTATCTTAGGTTGTTGGCTTAGGTTATGAGTTGACCTATTATAGGACCAATATAAGAGATGCATTCCTTATATATACATTATATATTTATTTATGTGCTTTGGATGTCTTAGATTCACCTATATATAATATATTCTATACTCATATCAAATATAATTTCTTTTAGGTTTAATTTTACAAAGATTGCCTTCTCATACACATACTATCCGTACTTATGGTGTTATTATAATAACTTTATAATAGACATATCTTAAATACTAACATAATTATGTATATTTCAAGTAATATTCCTTTCGACTACATACCATTTAGATTAAAACCCGTTGCTTTCCTAGCAATACTCCTTTAGGTCAAATTATCATAACCATAAGATATATGCTAAAATAGCAAACATTAATTCATCTACTCATAACATTCTCAAAGTCATAAGGGTAGCTATGAAATGATTTATTCCTTTATAGGACTCACACAATAATGAAGTAGGAATTTATTCACTTGCTTCCTAATTATGGTTATTAAACACTTATAATAGGAATTGCATGTCACAATGTTTCTCTTATTTCATAAAAGCATTTGTCAATTTAATTTATTTATCAACATTGTATAGATTTTAGTCTAACCATACACAATGCCTAACTTGAATTCTCCTATTTTGCTTATCTCACATGGTGCCTAGAAAATAATTTACATCTAGCTACAAGTATTATAGATATTGGAAATCTATAATTCAATCTATATATGTGTGTGTGTGTGAATTTCATCTTAAATTTCTTTTTTCTTTTTTTAAGATGACATAGCTACAAGTATTATAGATATTGGAAATCTATAATTCAATCTATATATGTGTGTGTGTGTGAATTTCATCTCAAATTTCTTTTTTCTTTTATTAAGATGACATATTTATATTTTGTGTTCCTTCTTTTTCCTTATTGGCACCTCTGTTGCTTCATATGGTAAACACAAATGTCTCATCTTTGCTTACTCCTTATAAGCACCAAAGGTGGTTACTTATGTGAGAGAGCCAACCTCATCAACCTATAGAATACACTATCATTGTGTATAAGCTATATATCATTATGGCATTTATATATCTATCTAGTGAACAATCAAATTGTACATGGGCATGATACTATATATTTTATGCATACCAAATGACTTTACATCTCCCTTATACACATATCTAAGTATGAATTTTGTTAGAGGATAAACTAACATCTTATGCATAAACATATTGTGGAATAATACTCTTCTATATTATTGATCTATTTCATTCTTGTGTCCATATGTTCAATTATATTATGACACTTATGGTCTTTAGTGTAGGTTATGACTTCTTGTTTATCATAATTTATCAATATTGTACTCAATATGAACTCACGATCCCCAAGTGTTTAACAATTCTCTTCAGCCTTATAGCCTCTTGCCCTGTAGTAGAAGATGTAATAAACTCTGCTTTCATGATGAATAAAGTTATGCATACATACTTATTACTGCTTCAAGTATAATATTATTATATAGTAAGAATGTAAATTAAAAGTTGATTTTCATGCATCTAGATCTCTTCTCCAATTAATATTGAAGTATTTTTTTTAAGTGCAATCACTTACTTGATAATATAATGCATAATTTACAGTGCTCTACAAGTATTTTAGAATTTTCTTAATAGCATTCTAATGCTATTGATTGGGGATTTGACTAGTATCGATTCACAAGGCCAATTGCTAATAAATGTCCCACCTTGTACACATCATTACATATAGTATGCCAACAATGTTAGAGTAAGGGGCTTTTTATATAATTTTCGATGTAAATTTAATTTGAAGACGTATCTCACAACTTAGATTATTGCCTTTTACTACAAGGATATAAATGTGTTTGCAGTCTTTCATATTAAAACTAAAGGATTATCTAAATATAATTTTTCTTGTAAAAAAGAAATTAATTTCTTCAAACAATTCCCTTGGATCACAACTATAAAGATATACTATACTTTACCTATATCTTTCATCTTAAAATTTAAGAATAACTATTCTTTAAATGTTATTAAAGAACCTTGACTATTCTTAGTTAATGGTATATTATCCACATGAAATATAATAATATAATGTCTCCTTTAAATCACTTAATGTAAATATAATGATATACATCGATCATTCGAAACTCATATGAAGTTATTACTCAATGAAATCTTAAATTACTATTGTTTAAATGATTATTTTAGTTCATAAATGGGCTTTTAGAGCTTACAAACTTAATGCCTTATTCCTTTTTCTATGGTTTATAATGGTTGTTCCATGAAGATTTCTTCATCTAGTTCTCCATATAAGAATATGGTTTTCATATCCATTTGGTGCAATTGCAAGTTTAAACTTAAAAGTATAGCTAGGTTAATATGAGCCTAATTTGAAATAAACCATAAAATAGGTGTGAAGGTATTTTCAAAGTCTATATCTTCTTATCGTGTATACCCTTTAATAACTAAAAGTATCTTATATCTCACAATTGATTCATCTATTTTTCTATTTATTTTGAAAACTATTTGTTCTTAATTGCCTTTCAAACAGATTGAAGATCAACCAAGTCCTAGACATGGTTTGTCTTCATCAAACCCATCTCTTATTCCATTGCTCTTATCTAATCTTCTTTAGTAGGACATAATTGAGCCTCTTGAATTGTATTTGGCTTATCGTTGTATAGTTAAGTACTGCTGAATGTTGTCCCTTTCAATCTTAAACTGACATTTAGGCACACTCTTGTAGTTTCTCTTAAATAAGAGGCACTACAAGAAAAGAGCAAAACTCTCACAAAAAAATTTTCATGAGAAAAATCTCAACATTCCATGAGAATTATTGCTATCGCGAAAATTCTCACAGATTTTAGGTCATGAAGAGAATAGTCATAGAAATTCACAATTGCATAATTTTTCTATAAGAAAAATGTTCTTGCAAAAAATGTCATAAGGACATAAAAAAGTTCTATGAGAGTCTTTTTCAAAAGTGTGATGAAATTTGTATCTTTCTCATAGAATTCTCATGATAATTTATTGTGAAAACTCTACTTTTTTTTTTTCATATTCTTACGATATTTTACTACCAGAATCATAAAAAAAAATTTGTGAATTCTCATGATAAATTATTATGAGAATGCAAAATAAAATAAAATTTTTTGTGTTCTTATAGTAATTTATTGCGAGAACCACTACCAAAAAAACATTTTTAGTAGTGACAATAGTTGATGCTAAAAGGTTTTTTATTTAATAAAATTTTAGTAGTGATAAAAGTTGCCACTAAAGGGTTTTTAAATCTATTTCATAATCCTAAAACACTTGAGTCACATTGGTTGTCTAAATTTAGATAACAAAGTAAGTGTAATTTTTCCTTAATTATATTAACATCATAAAAAATATGCACAATATACTTTATATAGTTGCAACAATTTAGAGTAATATATATATAACAAATAGTTCGTTACTCAATCTATAAATCAATGTCATTTTATTCATAGTATATTACAACGAACGATAAATTTTATAAAATGATGAAATAAGCTGTATAAAAGCAAATCCTCTAAAATGAGCTAGATAATGTCTCAAAAAAATTGGTTGGTGTCCTAGGCTTTTAAAAACAATAATCCTAAGCTCAGATAGAAAGAAAAATAGAGCTACGATGGTGAAACAAAATTGTTACAAAATTGACAAAATGTAATGACATTTTCGTAAATATGTGTAATTTTTAAAAAAACTCTTTAAATAGAAAATTTGAGTTGTCCATGGTTCTTAAAGGCTCAGAAAACCATAGAAAGCACCAGGACCGTTAAAACCCATTCGGTGTATGTTTTTCAATTACGATAAACCCAAGCTTTGACGAATTCATTCGGGAAGGTTTTAGCTCCAAATTGAATGATTCCAAAGGCATTTTATTAAATTGTGAACTTAAATTTTATAATGAAAAAGATGATTCTAAAAAAGGAGGTAAAACAAAGCTAAAACAAAATTACCATTACAAAAGGACAAAATTAAAATTTTTGGAAAAAGTTGCTTATTGAATGATCTACACACTTCACACCCTTTTTTTCCCTCTCATTTAGGTCGACCTCATTTGCCCAAAAAATAGAAAAAGAAGCAACTCTCTTAGGCATACAAGAGGAGGAGAGAAAGGAGGGAGAAAAACAAGAAAAAGGCAAGGAATTTCATAGATTTTCATGTTCCTTCTTCTTCCAAGCTTATTTCTCTCCTTCCAAGCTTTCTTTCCATGGTTTTATTGAATGAAATGGTTCTATTTTGAGGCCAAAATAGAGGGGAAGATTTGAAAATTATAGGGGAGCATTCAAGGAAAAGAAGAAACATCAAAAGAGAGCTAGGAATCCAAGGTAATATCTTGTTTTGGTTGCTTCCTTCTCTTGCTTCTTCCTTGTGCACTTTTCAGCCTAAACTAGAACTATATATGGGGAAATTTTTCTACCTAAAAACAAGAGAGGAACTAGGGTTTTAGACTATGGAAAAATAGAATATGCTAAGAATTTGCAAAAAAAACTAATGGAATTCAAGTTAGCAAAGTGTAGGGTTCTTGAAGGGTTTGAAAAATCTATTTTGATACATGAATTTCCTAGGCTATGTGAATGTTTAATTAAGCTTCTAAGACCTCTAGGAAGCCCCCCAAATGGCTCTCCCTTCATGGAAAAATCAAGAAGCTTATGAACTCTCATTCCTCTCATTGTCTCGCCCTAGGCTAGTTAATGGGGCTAGGAAGTGTTTTAATTTGTTCTAGCCTAGGTTTGGGACTTCATATGATGGTAGAAGGTTAGAGGAACCCTTGGAAAAAATTTAGGAGCCATGGTTTGGGAGATGAGATAATGGTGTCTATAATAGAGCCTTGTGAAGCAACACATGTCTAGGCTCTTGTAAGTGAGTAGATGATAGCTTCAAGGACCTTGAATGAGGTCAAGAGGCCTAGCAATGAGAAGAGAATGGAGCCTAGAGTTTGAATTATAAAGGTTGCTTTAATAGGCCACTTATAGAACCATTATGTGAATTATGGAACCATTTATGTTTCTAAGAAAAAGTCTAATGTCTTGGCTTACTTCAAAAGTGTAATTGTGTGCTATTTATTATATTTAGGCCAAGAGAATCTCAATCCACTTAGATGTACTTGTGAGACCAAAAAAGGGAAGGAGAAAGACTAAAAAAAGCTTGTATAAATTCAAGGTAGCTTTCCACCTTATTCTTTTTGCATTCTTGGTTGTATATATGTCATGGTGTGCTTGTGTGTGCTCTTGTGACTTGAGAACATGCCACTTGATGTCTTGAGATTGTATTAGTACCAATGTTTTATCTTGAATGTCATTGATTATGGAAATGGCTCATAAAGGTGAGGTGATGCTAAAAGTCCTTTAATGAAGTGAAGAGATGCCAAAGGTCTCATGGCATGGGTGGGATAAGGCTAAAAGTCTTTTAGATGGGTGAAGACAAATCAAAAGTCCCTATGCCAAGGGTGAGGCAAATCCAAAAGTCCTAAAAATAGGGTAAGAAAAAATCAAAAGTCCCTAGAGCATGTTCTTGAATTTAAAGTGAATTGGTGGCATGGAAATTGTGACCTTGCATGCTTTATGGTAGTCTTACCTTCCATATTCGTGCTTTGATATGTATATGACATGAATGTGTATGTGAATGGATGTGTGAGCTATTGAGATTCTAGGAATCTCACTCCTCTCCCTTAATTCATCTTAATATGTCTAGGTGGCACCTAAGAAGGAAGAAATGTAAGACAAAGGTCTTGAAAAGCTATACTTTGACCATTATGTAGTCTTACTTGTAATGGAATGTCAAAAATAAACTTGTACATATTATTTTTGAGTTGTAAACCATTGAGAAAATGTAATATTATTTATGAATGATATATGGACCATGTAAATGTCAAAACTTGACATTTGATAGCATGTATGTGTTAGTATATTCTTGGATGTAGAATGACTAAAATGAGATTCATGAGGTTTGTGATCACTTGGGTAGTTCATATGAGTCATATTCATGCTTTTAAACTTGCCCAAAAGGAGCCAAACATCATGGAGAGCCATATGGACCAAGTTGATACCTTATATGGTGCAAAAATGACCATAATGGTGAGTTATGGCACAAATGGTCTAAATGAGCTCTTCTTGGTATGAAATTTAGCATGAACATAGACCTTGTTAAGAGCTTTTTGGGAAGCTAAAGTGGGTAATATTTGGAGATCTTTGGAATTTTTGGCAAATTTTTGAAGTTGGTTGAAATTTCAAAATTTGCTACTGGTACTATTCATATAATCTGAATTTTGATTTCTGTCATTCATAGGGCAAATAATGTCCAATTTTTGTGAAATTTTATAGGGAAAAATTAGACCTTCCCAATGACCTGTGCCAACTAGAAGCACCTTATTTGGATATCTAGAGAGGGAGATATTAATTTTAAAATTTCTATTTTGTTCTAAGCGCACAGCTAAACCTTCAGCATTGTTCCATCAATTTTCAGGGCCTGAATGCTCTTGGATTGATCTAGAATTATTTTTTCTTTAATATCCATAGATTTCAAAATTAGTATAGTTTGCATGAATTGGATTTTTTTATGAATTAATTATGAATTTTCAAATTTTATATTAGTAAGTTGTATCAATAATTCTGGACAGCTCAACCTTTGTGCCTTTTCTATTGTCAAACATGGCCTAGATGAGATTTTCATGACTTGGAACTATTTTTAATATAAATTTAACATCTAGAGATTTCCAGAAAGTTATGGTTTGCTTGATTTGAATTTTTTTAGATTTAATTATGATTTTTCAAAATAGCCTCAGAAATTTACCATCAGGGAACCCAAGGCAAAACATGAGAATTTGTGATTTTTGGCTCTTGGTCTGTGGTTCATGTGAAGTTTTAAGATGTTTATGATTTTTATGAATGAAAAATAATTAGAGAATATTATTGGTAAGTTTTCGGGGTCCATAGGTCAAAATTTGATTTTTTTAACCCTGATATAACGTGATAAAACCCATTGTTTTAATGTATTTTCTTGGATTTTCTTAGATGACATGTATAATTTTACTTCATAAAAGAAATTAATGCTAGAAAAAATATGGTGTGACATATATAATTTAGTGAAAGCAAAATTTGATTATAAGTTGACTTTAAAAAAGAAGCAAAAATTTGGTATGTTAGTGACAATATCACAATAATGCATAAAAGAATAAGATATAGCATATATGAGTACATGAGAAGAATGTGTCTATTCAGCATAAAACATTTGTAAAAGCAATGAAAGAAAAAACGTGCATGTCCTTATAGGATGCTAAAGAATTGGTCCACATAATAGTCCAATCTATTTTTGGATGCTCATTATTAGATAGGCCATTGCTTCTCATTTCATCACCTGTTAATTAATTGCATGAAATTGTCAGGATCTTAATATACCTAAAAACTATATTTGCTATGCTCAATTGCAATGGTAAGTCATTTGTCTTTAGAAATTTCATTACTTCAACTAACAATTTACTATCATTGTGATTCTTAGCATATTAATGCACTCAACTACTAGCAATTTGCTAATTGCAAATCTGAGACATAATGAAAGCATTATTGATTATAGGGAAAATGTGTATAGTTAGGAAAATGTGTAAATATTACTCCATACTCTATACTTGCTATGATTTCTCAGATTAATTTAAGAACAAGAATAACATTGAATGAAAGAAGCTATTCGTTGCCCAAATAAATGTTCAGCCCTATCCAGTTATTCAAACTTGACGAAAATGACCTGCTTAGGATATTGAATCCTAGATCAAAGTATTCCATTTTTGACAGGCCAAGTGGCAAAGGGCCTTCCAAATTGTTGTCATTCAATGTGAGAAGATTCACAAGGTTTCCTACCTCTGAGGGTATAAGCCCCACAAGTTTGTTCATGGACAGATAAATATCAGTGAGGTTTTTGCAGTTCCCTATACTTGATGGAATTGCTCCATTGATGTTTACAAAATTTCAAATATACTATAGAATATATAGATTATTGCAATGCAATTAATAAAATTACAGATATATTTACAATTCATTATGAATTAAACAATAATATAATTATATATAAATGATAGTCTGACATGTGCATTTTGCATAAGGGATATACTAGTTAGTTATTAAATGGAAGGGGAAAGTTAGGTATGTAAAAGCAAATGGGAGGGGGAAAAACAAAGTTGATGTCCATGTATTCAAGATTCAAATTGCTTTCAAAAGCAGGAAAAGCTACTTTAAAGTTATTTGCTTTGAGAATCAACCATGTGAGAGTTGTACAACCTCTGGTGTCAGAAGGTATGCTACCTTGCAGTTGATTAATACCCATAACAAACCTCTCTATTTTTTCTTTTTTTTGCAAAACAAAGATTTGGAGGGATGTGACCAGTGAACTTGTTATTTGTAAAGTCCAACCACACTAAACTACTATTAATTCCTAAGCTTTGAGGGATTCTAGAAAAGTGGTTGTGAGCTAGTGAGATTTTTTGTAGCTGCTTAAGCTCAGTAATTTCTAAAGATAGCTCACCATGAAAGCTATTATAATATAAATGGATATACACAAAACTTGAAATTTTCCTTATACTAACAGGGATTTCACCTGTCAACTAGTTATAATGCAATTGCAGATTCTGCAACTCAGTTAGCATTCTCAATTCACTAAGAATTTCTCCCTCAAATTGATTGGTGGGTAAAATCAAATCTTCCAGAGAGTTTCACCTACCAATTTCTAGATGTATTTCTCTTGACAAATGGTTTTGAGAAAGGTAAAGAGAAGAAAGTTTACTTAGTAGGCCCAAGGAAGATGGGATGTTGCCTACTAAGTTACTATTGACAGCATAAAATTCTGTCAAGCCATTACAATTCCCTAATCCTAAAGAAATACCTCCACTAAGTATAGTGATTGATAACTGCAAGAAGTATAAACTCTTATAATTGCTAGAACCTAATGGAATTGCACCCTCAGGATTATTTTGATTGACATCAAAATAAACAAGATTCTAGAGATTGTTAAGACTATGAGGCAAAATCCCCAGTAATTGGTTCTCACTAAGAAACAATTCCTCTAATTTATTGTAGTTTCCAATGGTTGAGGGTATCATCCCAAACAACTGATTATTGTGCAAATACAACTTCACAAATTTAGTGTTATTACCAATATTCATTTTAAAATGCTTGCTTAATGTGTTGAAATAGAATGATAGGTTCACAAACTATAAAAAAGATTTGATTGGCAAGACATTCTTTGGACTTATGTCCTCAGAAAGATTGGTGAGGGAATTTTGTAATGTTTTATGCATAGAATTAGGAGAAGGCCTTGTGTCGTTAACCAATCATCCCTTTTTCATCTCGTCAAAGTAAACCATTCACTGTTCACACATGGAGTGACTAAAATTTTATTAAACATGTAAGATGAAATCTTTTTTATTAATTTAGTTTTGATTTATTTTAATGTGTAAAATTTTATACATACCAATTTAATGTAAAAGAATGTTCTTACACGACAAAAAAATGTAAATTTAATGAAACATAGTTTTCCCTATTAATATCTCACTAATTTATGAAAATTAAAAAAAACTCACATTAAGTTCTATGACCAATTTGTGAGGAAACAATGAGAAAATTTTTTGTCATTATATAACTCCCTTGCTAAAATTTTAGCGAAGGATTACCAAAGTTTACAACCAATTAGTAAGGGAAATTTTTTTCACTAAATAAATCATTTGTTAAAAATTTAGCAAGAAATTATGAAATAACTCAAAAAATAGAAAAAAAATAAAGAATTTAGAGAAAATAAAGAATAAGAGAAATGCTATTCAAATCCTATTCATGCCTCTCAATACAAATAAGATACCTATTTATAGATATAAGTTTATAACTACAAATAATTCACAGGTCACATTTTAAATATGAAATAATATACCATAAAAGATGACATAAAAGTAGGAGTTGAATATCTAAAAGTTTTAGAGTTACAATTCTTGAAAGAATATGAGAACATTGATATCTATATAATAGATATATTTGTAACATACCTTTAATGTATTTAGAAGTTAAGAAACTAAAAAGGTAACCACAATAATGGATGGATTCAGAACACTCCCACATAGATGTCTATTGTACAAGGAATATCTCTCATTAAAATCTTACTCAATAAAAACCCAATGGAAAAAAAACTTTAGTGAAAGAAAAAGAGTATACTATTCCTTATATACTCCCCCTGTTCATAATATCACTATAGATCTTTAAGTTAATGCATTATAATTTTGTGTACTAATCTTTCAAATGTTGATGTAGATAATGCCTTGGTGAATAAGTCAGCTAGATTATCATTTGAAGGAATTTGTTGAACATCAATATCACTATTCTTTTGAAGATCATGAGTGAAAAAGAATTTTGGTTAAATATGTTTTGTTTAATCTCCTTTGATATATCCTTCTTTCAACTGAGTTATACATACCGCATTGTCTTCACATAGTACAGTCAGAGTTTTCTTGCAAGAAGCTAATCTATATGTTTCTCGGATATATTAAATCATAAATCTTAACTAAACATATTCTTGACTTGCTTCATGAACTGCTATCATTTTTGCATGATTTAAGAAAGTGGCTGTAAGTGTTTGTTTGGTGGAATGCTATGATACCACTGTATTTCTACTTATAAATATATAGTCTATTTGAGATCTAGCTTTGTGTGGGTCAAATAAGTATCTAGCATCTGCATATCCTAGGAGTTCTGATCTAAATTCATTTGCATATAACAACCTCATATCAACAGTACCTCAAAGATATCGAAAAATATGTTTAACTCTAATCTAATGTCTTCTTGTTGGAGCTGAACTAAATCTGGCTAACAAGCTTACAGCAAAAATTATATCAAGTTTTGTATTGTTAGCAAGATACATTAATGCACCAATTGCACTAAGATATAATACTTCAGGACTAAGAAGTTGTTCATTATTATCTCAAGGTCAAAAAATATCCTTTTTCACGTCAATTGACTGAACAACCATTGGGGTTATCAATACAAGACCTGATATAATTTTTGCTGTAAGCTTGTTAGCCAGATTTAGTTCAGCTCTAACAAGAAGACATTAGACTAGAGTTAAACATATAATTTTTAAGAACTTTTTGTATGTAAGTTAATTTATGTATAAAAATTTCATCTTTCAAATGCTTGATCTATAGGCTAAGATAAAATTTTGTCTTTCCAAGATCTTTCATTTAAATTTCTTTTTCAAACAATCTACTGCCTTTAGAATTTTTTTAGGAGTTCTAATAATATTCTAATCATCAACATATACAACTATGATTGCAAATCTTGAATTTGCTCATTTTATGAAAACACATGGACATATATGGTCATTCTTATACTCTTCTTTTAACAAATATTCACTAAAATGATTATACCACATTTGTACAGGCTGTTTTAGTCCATATAAAGATTTTTATAATTTAATTGAATAAAGTTCCTAGGACTTTGAATTATATACTTTTTGGGATTTTCATGTAAATGTTATGATCAAGTAAGCCATATAAATATGTTGTAACAACATCCATAAGATGCATATCAAGTTTTTCATGCACTACTAGACTAATAAAATAACAAAATGTGATTAAATCCACCATAGGTGAATGAGTGAATTCATAATCAATTCTAGATCTTTGTGAGAACCCTTATGTGACAAGTCATACTTTATATTTCATAACTTCATTTTTCTTATTTTGTTTACATACAAATATCCATTTATACCTAACAGGTATTATACCTTCAGGTATTCGGGCTATAAGCCCAAAAACTTCACGTTTTTCAAGTAAGTTCAATTCTGTTTGAATTGTATCTTATAAAATTAAGCGGTACAGAGTATGCAAAAGTGTTATCAACAACTATTGTCTTATAGTTGAATCTTTTTCTCGTAGAAACATAACTTATTAAGGTCTCTTTATTTTTATTAGTTTTAGGTACCTGAACTTCTTCTGGAGTTATATTACTTATTATGCATCTAGACTTTTTAGGAGTATCTATTTTTTTAATGGGCTCATTATGAATAATTGTTTCTTTCCTTTTGCGGAATTTTTATCTTTTAAACTAATTAGTCTACTATACTTCTGCATGCTTTAGACTCATTAGCTATATCACTTATGAATTGTCCTTTAGAGACTTCAATTCTTATAAGAGTATTTGCAGCCGGTATATGTGACTTTGTCACTCTCTTCAAGTCAATAAATGTATCTGGCAGTTGATTTATTATATTTTGTAAGTGAATTATCTTTTAAACTTCAAATTCACATTATTTTATATGTTGATTAAGATATGTCAAAACATTCCACGTAATTTTTTTAACCAACTACTTATCTTTTTCTCCCCCTAATGTTGGGAAAACTAACTCATCAAAATGACAATCAGCAAAACATGCTGTAAATACATCTCTTGTCATTGACTTAAGATATCTTATAATAAAAAGGGAATCATACTCAACATATATTCCTAACCTTCTTTGAAATTCCATCTTAGTACGTTGTGGTGGAGCTCTTGAAACATATACTGCACATCTAAAAATTTTAAGATGAAAAATATTTGGCTCCTGACTATAAGCCAGTTGTAAAGAAGAGTATTTATAATAATTTATTCGTCTTATGCATATAAGTGTTGTTGCATGCAAAATTGCATGTCCTAAAGCAAAAATAGGGAGATTTGTTTTTATTTGTAAAGGCCTAGCAATTAATTGAAGTCATTTAATAAACCATTTAACTAAACCATTTTGTGTATTAACATGAGTTACAAGACATTCAATATTTATTTCAATTGACATGCAATAGTCATTAAAGGCCTATGAAGAAAATTATCTAGTATTATCAAGTTGAATAGACCTAATAATATAATTTGAAAATTATGCTCTTAATCAAATAATTTGAGTAAGCAACCTTAGAAACACCAAGTTACAAGTTGATAATAAATATACATGAGACCATCTATTAGATATATCTATTAATATCATAAAATATCTAAATGGTCCAGATAGTAGATAAATAGGCCCAAAAATGTCATCATATATACGTTTTAGAAAAACTAAAAATTTAGTTCCAACTTTAGTCAGTGATAGCTTAATAATCAATTTACCTAAAAAATAAGTAGCACATGAGAATTCTTTAGATTGAAAAATTTTTAAGTTTTTTAATGGGTGCCCATGTGAATTCTCAATAATTTTTTACATCATTATTATTTTGGGGTGCCCTAACCATTCATGCTAAATAATAAACATTTTTGAATCTATAAACTTTTGGTTTATAGTTGCATGTATCTCAATTGTACTAATTCTTGTATAGTACAAATAGGAAGAGAAAGTTGGTAATTTTTTTAGTATCTTTTTCTTGCTAGAAATAATACTCGTATTATAAATGTATTTATTATTTCCTTCATACACAGCCTTTATATGATATCTATTACGATGAATATCTTTAAAACTCAACAAATTTCTTTGAGACTTAAAAGAAAATAGAGTATTGGTTATAATAAATCTTGTTCCTTCCAATAATATAATAACAACTATTCCAAATCTTTCAATTAATCTTATACTACTAGAGATTGTAGTAACTTAAAATTCACCTATATTTATTTGAGAAAAATATTTTCTATTTTTTAAGATTATATGGGCCCTTGCACTATTTGCAAGACATATATCTTTATTCATATTTTCTAAAATTAAACGAAACAAAAGTATAAAAAATATTATAAAAACTCATACATAAATTTTCATACACACTTATATTTATAAAAACAATTCCAAACATGTAAACTTGTTTTAAATATCACTATTTTCTTATGGGTTAACAAAGAAATCTAACACATTTGAGTGTGTAGTATTTATGCAATCATTGGAAAAATTATCATATAGATTAGCAAAATTAATCTCAACAGCTTTCTCCTTTTTCTTCATTGATACTTGATAAAGGTTAACAAGGTGTTTTGTTGTACGACAGGTATGTAACCAATGTCCATTCATACCATAGTGATAGCATGAATTTTCTGAATTCTTCACATGCATCTTTTGTCTATTTGTGCTTCCTTGTTTTTCTTCTCTCTTATTTCACTTCTTGTAATACCATATCTTTCTAGCCTTTCTCATGCAATTCACATGCTCCATAACATGCATTGCTTGGGAGTTGTAAGAAAAAGAGATATAAACAATGGATTAAATTTGTGTTGCGCTACATAAGAAAATTCCATTCGATGTTACGTGGGTCGTATGAGCACATATTATACTTTCCCATATTTAATTACATCAATAAAACTCCTTTACAGCATAAAATCATGCCCATAAATCATGGAAAATAAAATAAAACTCAAATAAGCAAGTCTAGTTTCGGCCAGAAATAGCCTCTTTTCTGGTCAAACTTTACAAAATCATAATTAATTTTAGAAAAATAGAAATCATACAATTTGATTATTCTAGAAAGCTATGGATGTCTTCTTCACACTAAAAATATCTCTAGATCATAACATTTATCACAGAGGGCGTTTGACATCCAAAATGGTCCAAAGGTCTAACTGAATTCTGGAGCTATCACAAAATTCTGCAGAAAACTTTGAAAATGTCCAATTAATTTCATAAAAATCCAATCCATACAAATAATACTAATCTAGAAATATGTGGATGTTAACTAGAGAGAAAAAATATATCCATATCAGTTCATCAAGCCCAAACTTCAAAATTCAATTGAACAGTACTTCTAGTCGGGCAAAATTCCTGATTCTGGATAGAAACTTCAAAAATTCATATCTCCCTCTCTAGACCTCGAAATGAGGTGATTTTAGTTGGTACAATTCACTAGGAATGTCTAGTTTTTATATATAAAATTTTGTGGCAATTGGACATCATTTGCCCCATAAGTGATAGAATTTAATTTCAGACTAGTGCTACAATACCAAGGACCAAAACTAAAAAAATTCTTAATTTCAACAATTCGTCAAATATTCCATAGACTTCCAAAAATTACCAACTTTCACTTCCTAAATTTATCTCAATAAGCTCTAGATTAATGCCAAATTTCAGACCAAGAAGAGCTCATTTGGACAAAAAGTGATATAGCCTCATGAAATGGTTATTTTTGCTTCCTATTAAGAGTCACTTTGCACCAAATGGCCTCTTCTTGAGTTTGGCACCCCTTGAGCAAGTTTCAAAGCACAAATATGACTTTTAGAGACTGCTCAAGTGATCCCAAACCTCATGCATCTCATTTTGGTCTCTCAACATCCATTTATGCATAGTTACATCAAACCATCAAAGAGCCAATTTGCATAATTCCATTACTTTAGTGTCATATAAAGTCTACATCATATTCATACATCATTTTACACTTGTTCATGGTCTTATATCATAAAAACATTACATGCATCATTACTTTGACATTCAACCACTACTTAAAGTACATAATATACCAAAATAAAGATGTTCAATATCCTTGGTTTGCATTTCCTTGACTTAAAACACCACCTAAACAATTCAAGGATGAGGGGGAAAGGGGAGTAAGATTCCAAGAATCTCAATAACTCACACACCCACTTACACCACATTCAAGAGATACATACATCAAAGTCATACTATATAAGCATAAAGTGTGCAATAAATTCCATTCCATGCCACATTCATATGTCAAGACCACTTTTATGCTCTAGGGACTTTGGTTTAGCCTCACCTTATTTCTAGGACTTTTGGATTTGCCTCACTCTTGGCCTAGGGACTTTTGATCTAGCCTCATCCATTCAAGGGACTTTTGGCCTTGTCTCACCCATGCCATGAGACTTTTAGCATCTCTCACCTTCATCAAGAGACTTTTAACATCACCTCACCCTTATGAGATCTTTCTACATCCATGGTCATTCAAGAAGATACATTGGTATCAATGTAATTTCAAGACATCAAGTGGCATGTTCTCAAATCACAAGAGCATATACAAGCACACAACAAATACATATACACACAAGAATGCAAGAAAATGAGGTGGAGAGCTACCTTTTAATTTATGAAAGCTTACTTTGCCACTTCCTTTCCCTTCTTGGTCTCACAAGAGCACTTAGGTGGAGTAGGGTTCTCTTGACCTAGACATCACAAACATCACACAATTACATACTTGAAGCAACCCAAGACACTAGGTTCACTCTTAAACACACACTTGGTTCTATAATAGGCATATTGGTTCCATAAATGGTCCATTGAAGCAACTTATATCATCCAAGTTCTAAGATCTATTCTCTTGTTATTTCTATACTTCTTAGACTTATTTAAGGTCCTTGGAGCCATCACATATTCAATTGCACCATTGGAAAACTAAGTTACTTCATAAGGCACCATTATGGAGACCATTGTCCCATCTCCCAACCTGTAACTCCTAAATTTTTCCCAATGGTTTCTCTTATCTTTTAACATCATATAAAGTCCCAAACTAAGGTTAGAACAAATCAAAACATCCCCTAGCCTAATGAACCTAGCTTGGTCGAAATATGCACCATAAGGAAGGTTCATGGACTTTGTGATTTTTCCTTGATGGGAGAGCTACTTAAGAGGCTTTCTAAAGGTCTTAGGAGCTCACGAAAACATTCAAATAGCCACAGAAACATTTACATAAAATCATATTTTACAAAATCCTAGAAAACACTACACTTTTCTAACTTATTTTCTATTAGTTTTTCTTAGAATTTCTTGCCATATTCCATCTCCCCATAGCCTAAAACCCTTGTTCCTTGCTTGTATTTGGATAGAATATCCTCCCCTCCTTTGGTTCTGTTCTTGGCTGAAATACACACAAAGGGAGGGGGAAGAGAAGATGTAACAAAAAGCAAAGATTACCTAAGATTCAAGTGTCTTTCTCCTTGATTCTCTTCTCCTTGGCAAATTCGAAATTCTCCCCTTCGTTCTAGACTTAAAATAGAACCAAAAAGTTCAACTAAATCATAGAAAGGGAAGAGGAAAAGAGAGGAACAAGATTAGAGGATGATGGAGCATGAAAATCTACAAGTTTCCTTACCTTTTCCTTGATTTTTCTCCTCCTTTTCTTCCCCTTTTGATGCACCTAAGAAGCTGCTATTTTTTCTGTAAATTGGGTAGAAGAAGTTGTGCTCAATAAAAAGAAGAAGATGGAAGAAAAGTGTGGAAGTATTTAGGACATTCTAGAAGCTCTTATTTCCAATTTTTCCCTTCCGTAATGATAATTTTGTTTCGGCTTCATTTTAGCTCTTTTTTTAGAACCGTATTTTCCATCATAAAATTTAGGTTCCCAATTTAATAAAATACCTTTGGAATCACTCAATTTGGAGCTAAAACCTTACCGAACAAATCGGTCAAAATTTGGGTCAACCAATGTTAAAAAATATACGCCGAAGGGGCTTTACCAGTCCCGGAACTTCTCATAATTTTTGGGGCCTCTGAGAACCTTGAGAAACTCAAAAATTTCATTTAAAAAGCCCTCCTATGTGGTTTTTCAAAAGTTACACTTATTTACGAAAATGCTATTATGTTTCGTCAGTTTCTGTCGCAAATTATTTCTCCATCCTAACTCTATTTTTCTTTTCATCTGAGCCTATAATTATCATTTTTAGGAGTCTAGGACTCAACCCAAATTTTTTGAGACATTATCTAGGTCATTTTAGAGGACTTACTTTTATACGGCTCATTTCATCATTTTATGAAAATTATGTTCGTTACACTTCTAATGGTAAGCAATATTCTTATGAGAAGAAGCATTATTTCTTCTTCAGCCACATCCATGGCCTCGACCATGACTACGTCCTCATCCATTATTATTATTCATAGTCACATTCACTTCAAGGAATGGAGTATAACCAGTTGGACATGTTTCATGATTTTTTATCAATAACTCATTATTTTGTTCAATCACAAGGAGGCATGAAATTAACTGTGAGTATTTTTCAAACTCTTTTTCTATATATTGCTACTGTATGAGCACATTAGAGGTAAGAAAAGTAGAGAAAGTTTTCTTTAACATATCTTTTTCAGTAATTACTTCTTTAAACAATTTTAATTGAGAGCTAATACAAAACATTACAAAGTAATACTTACTGACTGATTTAAAATCTTGCAATCATAGAAACATTCAGTCATAATGAGCTTTTGAAGAATAATAATTTTTTAGTGGTCATACTTTTCTTTCAAACTATTCCAGAGCACAAGTGGATATTTCACCATAAGATATTCATATTTCAACCCTTCATGGAGGTGATGACAAAGAATAATAATTGCTTTAACATAATCTTGCATTGACTTATTGTTTCCTTCTTTGATGGTATTTCAAGACCTATTGCATCAAGGTGAATTTTAGTATCTAAAATTTAAGATAAATAATTCTTGTTCAACAGATCAAGGGTCACAAATTCAAACTTTGTAAGATTAGACATGATAATTCAAATAGAATAAAATTAATAGTAAAATTAACAAAGAAAGATCTTACCTTTCTTGCTCAAATGATCAAAAGTAAAGTCGTACTGATAATGTATTATGAAATAACTTAAAAGATAAAGAAAGGAGAATTAAGAGAAGATAGAAAATAAGATCAATGTTACTCAAATTCTATTTATGCATTTCAATACAAACGAGGTGCCTATTTATAGACACAAGTTTGTGACTACAAATAATTTAAAGGTCACATCCTAAATGTGAAATAATATACCATAAAGCAGGACATAAAAGTGGGAGTTAAATATCTAAAGGTTTTAAAGTTACAATTCTTAAAGGAATATGAGGAGATAGATATCCACATAATGGATGGATTCATAACATAACTTCAATGAACATAGGAATTAAGCAATTAAAAGGACATCTACAATAATGGATAAATTGATAACATAAGAGAAAATTTGTTCACTAACAAGGCTATAAATCTCCACTCGATCTTTTCTTTTTCATGTTTTTACCAAATTTCCATTTTTGATTTATTATTTATTGAAATCATACTCATATTTAACTGTATTTAACAATTAAATTAATATATTTAATAATGAAAATTTATTAAGAATTCATTGCCTTTTTTAAATATACACTAATAGTAATTACAATATGTTTAAATCAAATATCAAATGATTATTCTATCTCATATATATATACATATATTGTGAATAGAGTAAGTCGAGAGTTAACTTGTTTCATATATAATAGTAATCCAAAAGAAAATGATAAACGTCTATATCTTTGGATTAATTAATAAATATTAAAATTGACAATATCATACTAATATAGTTGAAAAAAGATTAACAATCCTTCAATTGGCATAACTTGCCTAGCATCTTATAAATAATTAGAATTGCTTTAACAAGAGTCCCTTTTCCCCTCCTAGATTTGTAGGTGTTTGCATTGTATTTACTTTCTACAAAAATAATCAGTATTGGGTTTAATTTTCAGCAGGGCTAGGCATATTTTTTGTTGGAAAAATATATTTACTCCCTTTGAGTTGACCACTTTTTTTTTGGTAGTCTCTCAAATCAAAATTGTAATAGGTTAAAAATTAAAGGATGATGTTTTACACCCTAAAAAAAGTTAAAGGACGATGCACTTTGAAGACTAGCATTCAAATTAAAATAAGGATAGGGCTTCCAAATATATGGCATCTAAAACTATTGTGTTAATTTACATATTTTTTGTCTATAAATAAAAACTCGGCAAAAGGGACTTGAAACGAATCCATCTTAATTATAACATTTATCATTTTCCTAAACTCTTTATGCTTTTTATTTTTTGACAAATATAAAAAACTCTTATGATTTTAAAAATACATGTTTATACTGGACCCAGTTTTAAAGTTGCACTTAAAAATTTTATGTAATTCACACCTTTTAATAAATCACATTTTTTGTTCATCTAGATTGATCTACATAAACTTTAGACTCAATAGATTAAAGCACATTTTAAGGCATGTAGATTCTCTACTCATCCTTAGGATGAGTAAAGAGTACTCACCCTTACTTACTAGATCTAAATAATTTGGATTTTAATTTTTTTTATTTTTTTAATCTTAATTATCATTTTCTTACGTTGGTAGTTAAAAAATTATTTTCATTTTACATTTTACTTTCTTTAAAATAAAAAATATATATCAAAATTAAAAAATAAAATTGAAATCTAGACAATTCAAAGAGAATAAGCATTAAGATAAGTAAAGAAGGGGTGAGTAAAGAATCCAATTTCCATTTTGAGTATCTCTTAGGACATCCTCCAAAAGATCTCAAACCATCCAATGGTTAGAAACCAACCTAACGTGAGGATCAGTGATTCTCTTCTCATTCACTTAATGGCTTGTAATTACTTCATAACCATCAAATGACTGTTTATGTTGTTTATAAATAAAGAATTACTCCAATATCCTAACATGCTCTCCTACTCTATTGTTCTTATGTCAATTCCTCTTTAAAGATTAAAAAAAAAAAATCTTTAAAGCTTTGCTAACTTATTCTATAGATATGTAAATTCACTCTTTATTATATTACTTGCATATACTTCTAAATTTCATTATGGATGACTACCATTCAAGAGATCATTTATCATTGTTAAGCTTAGTCTGTAGGTACCATAAGACCATAAACTAAAGCCTATGGGTAAGATACTTCATCGACTGAGACAAATTATGCCATTTTCAGGCTAACAAATCTTAAAGCCATAATATCTCATATCTCAAACATAATCTAAATCATATATTAATATATTGCCCTTAAGACCAAGTCGATGGTTCGTATGAACTAGTTCTTTTTTATGCATAGGATCATTGTAGGAGGCAAGCGCAAAGTATATGTGAACCTTTATGAGATAACTATGACCAAAGCTAGAAGACATAGGCTTTTAGGCTTGTAGATATACTTGAATCATGGCTAGTGGATAAGCACAATGGGACCATAAACTAAAGCCCGTGCTAAGATTGTTAAGATACCTCATTAGCCAAGACAAACAACTCCATCCTTAAGCTAACAATTCTCAAGGTTAGCATACCTTATATCTCAAACATAAACTAAAATCATAAATAAAGAAACAACACCTAAGTGCAAAGCATACTTGAACCTTTGTGAGATAACTATGACCAAAGTTAGAGGACTTAGGCTTTCAAGAAAAGGAGGGACCTAGAAGAAGAATAATTGCTTAATACAATCATTACAAAAAAAAAAAATTGCTAGCTAAAAGTCCTAAAGTTGCCACATGCCAAACATGCTTTTGGTGTGACACCTTAATCTACTACGGCTACCTAGCCTCTCACTGGGCTCGGTTCCACATGATTTCCAAAGAATCCCTACTCTTTCGTGGCATTTACATGCTATGAACCGGGGTTTCATATACTCATCTTTCACCCCGTGGGTCTTGTGAACCCATCTCAAGCATCCTCAACTCAAACGCCGTATATACGATTCATACATAGCATGAAACAAACCATAAGCCACAGCTATAGAGCCGAAAACCATAAAAATTACATTTTCTCACTTGGGCCCAAAAGTCATATTTTGGCTCTAAGTTTGGAAAATCATAAGAAATTGTAGAAAAATGGGAATGCAGCAAACTTTAGCTTTCTGGAAAGCTCTAAGTGTCAAATTTACATAAAAAATCATTCCCAACCACAAAAACATAGTTTGGACTAAGTTTGACATCGAAAATGGGAGGAAGGTCTAGCTGTCACTGTTTCTGGTGCAGCTTGCTGTCATGACTTTCAAAAATTCATAACTAAATCCACAAAAATCCAATCTGGGAAAATTATACCAATTCGGAAAGATACGGATGTCTACTAGAGGAAAAAAATAAGTTTAGATCAGTTCAGTAGCTCCTGCACCCCGAAAACCGATGGAACAGTGATGGGGGTCAGGTAAGCTCCCTGATGCTGATACAGAACTTCAGACGGTCCAATCTCTCTCTACAGACCTCCGATTTGGGTGATTCCAGTTCCTATAAGTCACTTTGGTTTTCTAGTTTATGTGTATAAAATTTCACCACATTTGAAATTCATTTGGTCTAAGAGTGCCACAGATTTCATTTTCTGGTTTAGATGAACAGTACATGACCAATCTATTAAATTCTCCCAAAATCCAACAAATCCCTAAATATTCTCTAGACCTCCGAATATTACCCACTTTAGCTTATCAAGAAGATTTCTACAAACTCTAGAGACACGCCAAATTTCATGGTAAACGGAGCTCATCCGATCATACTTTGACGGAGCTCACAAAAATACCGGTTTTGACACCCCATAGGTCCAAAACGGGTCCAAATAGCCTCTCTCACATTCTCACTCCACATGGACAAATTTAAAAGCATAAAACTAGTATATCTAACATGTCCATATGATCCAAATCATCATACATCTAAATCTCGCTATGCTACGGCCAAATATACACTATTTCATTCATGCATCAAAAGGGGTAAAACCCTCATTTCTATTCATTTGGCTATAAACATATTTCATACAATATCCTTTCATACTTCTACACGTGTTACAAACTTTACATCTCAAAATAGTGGGCACATCTTCATTTGGCACCACTTTACATCATATTTACATCAAAATATCAAAACATAAACTCATAACTAACTACGCATGCTCCTAGGCTCCTTGGTGTGTGCTCGGTTCTCCTTGAGCTCCACCTAGCATATTAGTTGGGAGGGGAAAGGGGTGAGATTCAGGGAATCTCAGTAGCTCATGCACTCAATCCAGCAAGCAATCAAGGCATATAACAAGTCAAAGCAGGTGAATAAGCATTTAGCTATTCTCAAACATCCAACACATAATGTACATGCTATGGAATTCACAACAATGCCAAAATGGGCTCCAGGGACTTTTGGTCTAGCCTCACCCGAGTCTAGGGACTTTTGGATGGCCTCACCCGAGTTTAAGGACTTTTGACTTAGCCTCACTCGTTTGAGACTTTTGGCCTTGTCTCACCTATCTCAAGGGACTTTCGGCTTCACCGCACCCATCTCAAGGGACTTTCGGCACTACCGCACCCGAGCAATTCCCACAACTCATTACATAAGCATATTGACATCAATGCATCAAAACAATAGCATATGGCATATTCCACACATTCAGTATATACATATCATACAATGACTATCATATCTAAGAATGCAACAAGAAAGAGTGAAAAAGAGAGCTACCTTCGGAGCCAAAGCCAACACAAGCTTTTCCTTTCAATGTCTCCTTTCCCTCCTTAGGTCCACAATCACACCTTGATGGAGGTGTTTCACTTGAGCCTAGACACACCAAAAGCATGCAATTACTCTCTTATAATTTAATTTAGAGCAACCCTTCTATCACATACAAACCTATGGTTCTCTCTCTAGAATGCCATTAGCCCTTTCTCTCTCTCAAGCTCCCATGATAGTGGAAAACCTCATTTTCAAAGAGAACTCAAGAATTCAAAAGAGTTTTCCACTTTCCCTCTTCTGACCCATGCCCAAAATCCGTCCATTTTCACAATTAAAATCGCAGAAAGAGAGGGCAAAGGGAGGGGATCAGAGTTCTAAAGAGAAATGGGAGAAGTTACCTTACCTTTCCCTTGATCTTCCTCCTTCTCTTGATCTCTCACACTCTCCACACCTCTTTTCTCTCTTTGGGTCGAAGCTTAGGGCAGATATGAGAGAAGAAATGAGTTTGGGCGTTTAATGAAGTCTAAATCTCGCTATTTACTCTCTTCCGGACCGACCCTCGCTACGGCGAAAACTAACATTCGCTATAGCGAGCTCGTGTAATCTGGCTTCGCTATGGCGAGGTGTAACCTTCGCTACGGCGAGCTCGTGTCAATTCCCTTCGCTATGGCGAGATTTACCATTCGCTATGGCGAAATCGCGTTAGTTCCAGACTTCACTCTCGCTATGGCGCATGCTACGGTGAGCAACTCTCTGGTTTCTATATGGACTGCTGCCAGCTCTCGCTATAGCTAGAATCGCCTTCGCTGTTGCGAACTAGCTCTCTCGCTGTAGCGAGACCGTTTCTCGCTATTGCGAGAGAACTTGGCAGAAATTCTGGATTCCGAAAATTTTCAGCTTTCACTTTCTTTCTTTTCCCTTTTCTTTTCTTTTTCCCGGTCGTTACATTTGGCATTAAAACTTTTTGAATTCCTAACCCAAAAAAAAAAAAGCCTTTGTAATGACTTGAGGTAAGTCGCCACTAAAGACTTTTTGTGTCAACATTTTTTATGTCACAAAAGAATTGTAGTAACAAGTTGCTTTTGTATTCACTAAAAATATAGTTTTAGTGACAATTGTTTTTTAGTCATTACAAAAAATCGCCACTAAAAGCATTTTCTATAATGAACTGAGAGGAGGCACTCTTTATATAGCTGTCACACCCGAAAATGCGACTGCGCGTGGTGCCAGAATTAAGAGATCAATTTTGAAAGCTAAAAAGATAAGAAGAAAATAGGGTACAAATAAATAGGGTTCAGGAGTCGCCACCAAAATTTTATTTTTGAAAAGGCAAAACTTTGGAAAAACCTTTTTAATTTGAAAAATGGTCTGCGAATCAGAAAATGGATTCGGGAGTCGATTGTGAGTGGGGAAGGTGTTAGGCACCCCACTACACCCGTTCTTAAGAACGGTTACCCTAAGTTAGTTGTACAAAATTAATATGGCCTCTATTCTATTTTAATTCTCCCTAACCAACCACATGCAAAGAACAGAAATAAAAATTTTAAGGAAATAAAATTTAAGAGAAGAAAGAAAATTAAAGGCAAAACAAAAAGGAATTCAAAGAATAAAATAAAGAAAATGGAATAAAATAAAAGAAATTAAAAAAAATAAAATTAAGAGAAAATGTTTATTTACAAAAGCGGACTTGACCTAGGATAAAAGCCTAGGGTCTACGTACCCTTTGAAAGGGATCAAAGTCCACGTAGTTCGGCTGAGATTATATTTGTTGGTTGGTTTTTTTTTTTTCTCTTTGTTTTATATTTTGTTTTTTGTTTTTCCTCTTTTTTCTTGTTTTTGTTTTTTTTGTTCTTTATTTTTTAATTTTTTTAATTTTTTTTTGGTGTTGTTTTTTTTCGTGAACAGATAAAGAAAATAAATTATTTTTTCCTTTAACAAATAAAACGAGTTTTGAAATTGGTTGAGGTGTTTTAATTTGTTAAAGGAAAATGTAATTTTATTTTTCTTTGCGTTTTTAGTTTTTCTCTCTCTTTTTCCTATTTTTTCCATTTTTCTTTTCGTTTTTGTTTTTGTTTTTATTATTATTACTTTTTAGTTATTTTTTTGTTTCTATTTTATTCTTCTTTTTTTCTTTCTTTTTTTTTGTTTTAGTTGTTGTTGTTGTTTTTTCGTGAAAAGACAAAGAAAATAAATTATTTTTTTTCTTTAACAAACAAAACAAGTTTTGAAATTGGTTGGTATATTTTGATTTGTTAGAGAAAAATTTAATTTAATTTTCCTTACATTTTCAATTTTTCCTTTTATTTATCATTTTTTTTTGTTTGTTTTTATTACCTTTTTCTTTGTTTTTTTTCGTCTTATTTTGTTTTTATTTTTATTTTTTTTTGTTTCTTTTTTGTTGTTACTTTTTTTGTTTTATGTTTTTTTCTATTTTTATTTCTTTTTGGTTTTTTCTTTTTGGTTTTGTTATTGTTGCTTTTTTTTTTGTTTTTCTATTTTTTTTATTTTTTTTGGTTAATTTTATTTTTGTGTTCTATTTTTTCTTCTTCTTTTTGTTTTAAATTCTATTTATCTTTGTTTTGTTTGTGTTTTTTTTATTTTTTATTTTTTGCTTGGTTCTTTTTTGTTTTATTATTATTATTATTATTTTAGAAGAGAAAAAGAAAATAAAATCCATTTTAAGATTGATTTATATGTCTTAAATTATGAACACTACTAAAATGATCTCATTTTCTTTACTGTTTTCTCTTTTCTTGTCTCTAATTTTCTTATTAATTGTTTTTCTTGTTTTGAAACCCTTGTTTTCAATTTTTGTAAAGCATGTATTTACTTCTAATTTTATTGAATGAAAGTTAGAGAAAAGCTCTAAAGTTTACAAAAAGGGTTTAATTAATTTTTTTTTTACTTATCATTTTTTTTTTGTTTTTTTCATTTTTCACTTTCTGTCTTTTTTTTTTTTGTTTTTATAGAATATAATTTTATTAAAAAAAAAGTTTGAGAAAAGCTCATCAGTCTCAAAAAGTTTAATTCTCACTTACTTTTTATTTTTTGTTGGGTAGTCTTTTTTTGTTCTTTTTTTTTTTAATATGCTTTTTGCTAAATTTAAAGAAAACCAATTTGACTTTAACAATTGAAACCCCATTTTTTAAAAAAAAAAATATAAACTTAAGACCCGAATAGGTACCAAGGAGGCATATTGCTTCACATGGTCCATTTGGTTTGACTCCTATACGTCTGAGGGAATAAAATATCCCACACAGCTATTCTAAGAACACGAAATATATATATAACAGTATGTGCAAGTGGAAGACATTTGTGTCGGTGTGTGTTCTTATGGTCAACCAAACCAATATCATAATTCCAAACAAAATTTACAAAAATGGTAAAATAAACATATGAAAGGAATAAACCGCGGTCAATCATTTGTCTCTGAGTTCCTCCATCTTTTTAACGCCCTCCTTGATGACCCCGGATATCTCTTCCAACCATCTCCTCGGGTAGCTTCTTGCCTCTTTTGTTTTCATCATATCAGGAGCCTCCAGGTCGTGGACCTCGCACAAAACAAACGAAATGCACATTAATATCTATGACCACAAAAAAAAAAAAGGAAAAATCTTACAAATCATTTAACAATAGGTGCCAAAAAAAATAGTAAACCTCCATCATTTCACGTATATTTCAAACTCAAAATTTCCATAGAATTGTGAAAATGAGAAAAAAAAGAACCATTATCATGTGATAAAACAAGCTGCATGATCATGCAACCATACATTAGACAAAATCAGAGGCCCTAAACCTATTCCAAATAACTCAATGAATCCAAAGGCACCAGCAACTTCAATTGACCAGGGCAAGTGCCATTTATTCTCCTAAGATAACCCTTACACAACATGTCGATCTCCACTATTGGAGAATGAAGGAAAGTTTAGACTCAATAAAGTGGCATTCAAATTTCAGAATCAAAGCGAACCAAAGGAGAATAATTCATGACATGCTAGAACCAAAAAAAAAGGAACTCATAGCAGGCTCAGATTTCACACCGAATTCAAGAGGACGTCAAATCACAGTAAAAGAACTTTGATGTAGATTTATCGAGGACAATGACAGAGAACAAGGAAGATAGAATACTAGACCTTATTCTAACCCATATAGCAGTGCCAAAATCAGAGAGCAATATAGGTCAAAAGTTGAGAGACTTGCACAGTATAAATTCAAACCATTTTGAATCCCAAATCCCTTATCCTCTATCACTGAGAGGGGAGAGGGCATTCAAATACGATCCAACCAGACGAGATATGGTAAAGGCCAGAAATCAGAGTACAACAATCCCAAACAAGTAAGAATCATGCAACAAAATTTATTCAACTCCTACTGGAAGCTAAGGCAAGGGAATGAACAATGAATATAGACGGAAAATCAAACAGCAACTCAATGAGCAGGAAGCACAAAAATTGGATTTCCATCGGAGGCATATCCACTCGAATACAGATATAAGTTAAACCATAAGCAGGATACATGAACTATGCATAGAAACAGAAATCTGTATTTCATACCTTTACCTGCTTCAATGTCTTTCTCCACTAAGCTCTCGTTGGCTCAGTTCCCTTTCTCTCGCTCGCGCTCCCCCTCTCTATTTCCGAATCAAGAAAATCTCCTCCAGACCTTTTTTCGAATCTCCCATTTCTGCTACTCTCGCATCTCTTCCTCTCTCTGCTCGAGAATCTCTTTCTTCATCTTCCTCTCTCGATCTCTCTCTCTGTGTCTTTACTCTCGGCTCCTCCCTCCGCCTGGCTTCCCTATGGATTCGGGAAGAGGCACGCCGGGAAGCGAGCAACTCCTTCGGTCCCCCCTCCTGCCTCAGAGTGTTTGTCTCTCTCCGAAGCCCTTTCTCTCCTTTATTCTCGTCAGCCTCCCCTCTCAGCTCTCTCTTTTTCCAGACCAGAGGCCTCTGTCTCGCCCTCGACTCCTCTATCTCAGAGCTCCCCTCTATCTGCATCCTCTTCCTCCTCTTTTCCCCATGTTCTCTGTTTCCATCCTTTCCTCTCTCCTTCTGTGTGTCTCCGTCTCTCTGACGCCTCTCTCCCGTCCCCTCTTTCCTCGAATCCCAAAATAAAAGAAAAACCTCCTCGCCTCTGTTCCTCCTTCCCCCTCTTTTCCGGCTGCCACTCCTTCTTTTTTTGTGTTTTCCCGTCTCCCTTTCTCTGCTCCACTCCCCCCTTTTTTGTCCTCTCTCTCCCTCAGTGCGTTTGTGTATTTTTTCGTCCATCTGTCTGTCCGCTTTTCTCTGTGTGTGGTCCTCCCTCTCCTCCTCTTCCTCTCTCACTTCTCGCGTCTCTGCCTCCTTTTATGCTCCAATCTCCTCTTTTTTTCCGTACTCCCATCGTGCTCCTCTCTTCTCCCAAAAATCCCTCTCTCTGCGTCTGAGTGTCTCCCCCCCTTTTCGTCTGTGTATGCCTCTGCGTTTTTTGTCTGCCAGAGGACAGCGTCCAGTGGGGACCAAGGGACCACAGGACAGGGTAAGGTTTGGTATAAGGGGGGTTGGGCTTTTTTTCTTTGGGCCGGGTTTAATGAAATGGATCCCGAATATGGGCCTTCGTTCTTGGAACTTCTTTTTTCACTTTTTGACCCAATTCTGAGTTGGTTTTAGGCTGAACCCTTTTTTTATTTGGGTTTGGACTCTCCTAAATTATGTTCCAAAATTTTAATCCCCCCTTTTTTTTTGGCTTCTCTCTTTTTTTTTTATTGCATATATTCTTTTTTTTTTTGTAATACCCTTTTGATAATTTTTTTGGACTTTTATTTTTATTATTTTCTTCTTTTACTTATTTTTGGATGATTAACTTGCTTTTAGTCTTTCTTTTTTTTTTTCTCTCTTTCTTTATGGGTTTTACTTTTTTTTTTTTTCTTCATTTTTTGTTTCCTTTTTATTTCTATTATTCCCTCTCTGATTTTTTTGTTCTAATTTTGGGACTAATGGGCCTTTACCTTGTTCTATTTTTTTTATACTTTTATTGTTTTTTTTTCATTTTGGTTTTTTTTTTCTTTTGATTTTTGATTTTGAAAATTTTTTATTAGTGTTCTAATAATAATTTTTTTTATTTGTATCATGATTTTAAAGTATGCCGGGACAAAATACGGTGTTCACAATAGCGAAAGCACTGGCAAACAAACATGCTACCTTACATCATTGTCATAAAGAGAACATTTAAAACACATGTCAAAAACATAAAGCTTTTATAATAAAGTTTGACAAAGTTAAAGCTATCACATTCTTCAATAAAGCTATAGAAATTTCTAACAATGATGAATTGTAAAGGATAAGACTAAATCTTTTCAACAAAAGTTCAAACTAAAAGAAAGATTATAATTATGGTAGTTTAGGTCATCTAAATTTATGTCCTTAGACAAGCAAGTCCACCAATGTTGGAAATGTGAGTCTAGGTTTAATAGGTCTTCTAGGTTAAATGGGTATTAGTTTTATGGTCTAGGTCTCCATTCTAGGTTAAGGAAGTCCATTGGGTCTTAAGAGTCTTAGAAGATTGCATCACCAAAGTTAGGCTAAACCTCTTGTATAGGTTGTGTTTCTTGAATAAGCTGGCTTTATTATTAGACCACTTCTTATGTCTCATCATTAATTTGGATAAAAGGAACATCACTAGAAGGATATTCTTTTAGTTTGTTGGTGATGAAATTTCCTTCATTTAGAGCTAAGGATGTGCAAACCATTTGCTTTCTTCTTTGAGTAAACCCATTCAACTGAAAAAGATAGATATTCCAAGATTTGAAAAAAAAAATTCATCTTTGGGGTAGTCAAAGAATGTCTACCAATGGGAGTTTTAGCCTATTGTGCAAAGTTGTTTGGTGAATTTGTAACACAATAAAGGGAGGATGATGGTTGAAACCATGATAGGGTTTCTATTTCTCAAGTCATTATTTTCAATAGCTTATATAAGTTATGCTTTCCACCAATCTAGAAGGTAGTACCATTCACGAAAAATCCAAAGTAAGAAGTCATAATTTTGAAGGTTGTAACATTCGGTTTCTCCATAAATATATGAAACTCACCAGATAGAAAAAGAAGTTCCCCGAATAGAATGATTTAAGGTCAAATAAAATTAGAGTAATTATCTAGATCTCAAATAATGAGGATTCAAGCTAGAGGTGCCCCAGAAATGAAGCTAGAATAACCAAATGAAATTTAACAAAAATATAGTGGTATTTTTATAATTTCAAACACTTTTTAGAAAATTTAAAAGAGAAATTTTTAAATGAAAAAAAACAAGTTTCTCAGGGTTCTCAGAGACCCTAAAAATTATAGAAATCTCTAGAACAGTTAAAACCCCTCCGATTTATGTTTTAGAATGATAGTTGACTTAAACTTTGACTTTTTCATTCAGAAAGGTTTTAGATTTAATTTGGGTGAATCCAAAGACATTTTATAAGTTAGAGAACCTAAGTTTTATAATGAAAAAGATGGTTCTAAAAAAGGAGCTAAAATGAACATAAATAGTAAGAACCAAGAAAAGGGGATATAAATGGAATTTTTAAAAGAAATTCCAAGAAGCTTCTTCTTATATATTACAAGTCCTCCCTTCTCCCTCATTTTAACCAACCTAAATTCTACCTAAAACCAGAAGAGAGACCAACAAGAAAGGGTGCATAAGAAGGAGCCAAGGAGGAAGGAAAAAGCTTAGGAAAAGATAAAAAAAACCATATAATTTCTTGCTCCTTCCTTCATTAATTTTGTTCTCCTTCTTCTCCTCTTTCTTCCTATAGTTTTAGTGTGTGATTTGGGACTATTTTGAGACTTGTTCAGAGGGAGAAAGTTAGAATTTGAAGGAGAAGCTTGTACCAAATGAAAGAGCTCTTGGAAAAGACTTAGAATCAAAGTAACTATCAAGGACTTCCTTGTTTCCTCTTTGTTGTTTCTCTTGTGTATGGTTCGGCCAACTAAAGAGCATGTAGAAGGGAGTGAGTTATGACCTAAACCATGCATGAAACCTAGGTTTTAGAGTATGAGAAACAAGTATATGCAAAGAAAATAGAAGTATTAGAAATCAAGTTACCAAAACCTAGGGATTTTATTACACCTTGATATGTATGAAACTTTTTAGTGACAATTTTAGTTGTCTAAGAGTGTGTATAGTTTCTTGAGACATGTAAGAAGCCTCACATGTGCCAACTCCCTAGAGAAAATTTGCAAAATCTATGGGTGCTCCAAGCAAGCTCATGTCTCAGCCTAGGCTCCTTTAAGTACTTAGAGAGAGTTTTAAATTCTTCTAAATCTAGGAAGGGACTGAATATGACTAATGAACATCAAAAGAAGCCTTGGAATGAATTTTAAAACCATAGTTTGGAAGATAGAGATATAGGGTTCATTTTAAGACATAAAGAAGCAACTAAGGTGTAGGCTCCTTGAAATGAAATTATGATGGCTCTAAGGAGTTTAAATAGAGTCAAGAGACTTAGATTGAAGAAGAAAATGGAGTCAAGATCATGAATTTCAATAGCTGTTTCATTATGTCTTGTATAGAGCTATTATGTAGTCATATGAAAAAGTAGCCCTCTATAGAGTTTGCATAAAGTTAGAGCTTGTTCTTATGATTAAAACATATCAAATTTCATATGTCTAGGCCAAGAGAATCAAGTGCCACCTAGTTGCATGAGCTTGACTAAAAAAAGGAAGAAGAGTTCAAGAGAAAAGTGTGGTGTTCTTACTTCAAGATAGCTCTCTAACCTATCTCTTATGCATTACTTGGATGCTTATTGACGGGCTTGTCGTGCAACCCTCAAAATAAAACTAGGTTGATCTAAATGTATAGCAAGTGGCACAACCTAGGTCATCTCCCTTGGAAATGGAATTCAATGCTTAATTGAGTTTTCTAAATGTTAAAAATCCTAAAAGCTATCTAGTTTGGGGGTTTTTGAATGAATTAAACTATCCTAAAACTAAATTGAAACAAATTTCCTAATTTCTACCTAATTGGATGAATTATGGTGAATGATAGGCTTGTGACTAGCTTAGGAATCATCTCTTGGTATCCACTATCCTTATCTTATTCCAATTATGATTAATTCTGGCCTAAGAATTCCTAATTATGTTCATTAGCAATTGATCTTGAATAACCATTCAAGATTCAAGAGATTAATAATCTAATGTTGAATTGAGACCTCAATCCCGCATTAAACCGTTAACTCTTGTCTTTAAGATCAATGAACATTCAATTTGATTAATTAACTAATTAATTATCTTCTGATTCATCATCCAAAAATGTTTAATTAACCAACTAAACACCAAGGAATTCTCAAATAGGCAATTAAACACATAATCTCACTCATGCATTTCATCGAACACCTTCGTGGCATACATGGTTGATTAGAGAGAATAATGAAAAAAATCAGATTCAAATCCAACCAATTAATCAACAAAAAGGTTTCCTAATCGGTGTCTAACCAGTCACTAATTAATTACACAATTTCTCAATCAAATATAACTCAACCGAAATTATACAAGAAAAAGAAAAAGTGCTGAAAAAATAAGAAATCTTAGCCAGAATTTTGCATTCTTCCAAGGATTCAGGCTTCAGCCAAAAGCTTCCTCCCTTGCTAGCCTCAAGATGGATCAAAGCTTCATTTTACGGTGGAATGGAGATGGAGAATGGAATGGAGGAAGTTCTGTGTGTGGATGAAGGCGAATGAGGCGTGGGTATGGGTATGCGTGGAGTGTATGGACGAATGAATAATGATGGCTAAGGTTTTAATGCAATCGTGTATTATATATGTTGAATGGGCCGGGCTGTGCGAATGAATGGCGTGAATGACGTGATGATCAATAGCTTCCCCCAAATGTAGCGTCTAGATGTGTATTTCTGCTCCCTTTCACGTGCTATTCATTTATCAATTCACGTGCTCAGCTTTTGTTCCATTTGCCTGAAGCTATTATGCATGAGATGGGCCCCACTTTATTTTATATTCCATATGAAACTTTGCCCGTTTCTGCTTTTCACGTTTTACTTCAGCATCTTCATGCAACCAAAATGTGGCTTCTTCAATCAGCCCAGCACGTAGAACTCGAGCTCTGCTCCACGTTGCTTCTCTTTGCATGTGAGCTGCCTTCGTGTTACTTTGGTTCTGCCCCGTCATTCTACTGCATGTTGCTTCGTCTAACTGTTCATTCCAGCCTTTTCCTGGGTTATTTTCACATGTTTTTCCACGTTCCATGCAGCTGCTGTGCTCTTCTTTTTCTTCTCGTCTCAGAAGCAACTCGTGTCTCTCCTTGCATGTTCTTCTCTGTTGTTGCATGCTGTCCAGACGTAGCTTTAGCGTCTTTCACTGGTTCTGCTGCCATTTGTTTCTTCATGCTCCTCACGCCAAAACAGTAGCTTTGCCTTCTCTGTTCTGCATGTGTGTAACTTGCATGACAGCTGCTGTTTGCATGCTTGAAAGCTCCTTTCAGCGTTACTTTCTTCCTCTCAAATGCACCTTTTGCTCATCTTTGCTCTTGCTTCACATTCTCAAGTTTTTTTAGCTCCACAAAAAGTACACTTGAAGCTCAATCTTCTCCTTCAATTCAATTTCTCATTCAAGCTAATTGCTCATCAAAAATTCTGCACAAAAGAATAGAGAATATTCAATAGAATTATCCACAAAATTATTTAAAAGAATTTCATGCCTTAAAACTCAATAATTTTGCTAATTAATTCACAAAGTGCATAAGTGGCTAATAAAATCAAATTGTATCTAATTAAACCTTTAAAACCATCTTTGATCATTAAAATGACTAAGTTAGGAAGAATAAAAGATATAAAATTCATGCTTATCACTTATTTGTCTTTACGTGCTTGTTTATATATTTGAACTATGAGAAGTGTTCCTAACTATTGCTTACATGTTATGATACCATTATATTTCTTAAAATGTGTTTATGCATGCAATATAGCTTGAATGGGTTTGGTGATGCTAAAAGTCCCTAGGATTGGGTGAGAGCAAGAAAGATGGGTGAGATTAGACTAATACCCTTAAAAGCTATATTTACTATGTATGAATTTCTATGACAAGGAAAATGTTTTATCTATATTCACTAATAGCTTAAATACCATGCATGCATTCTTTGACATGTATATACATCCATTGTATATGTTTGAAAGGATAAAGAGCTATTGAGATTATTTGAATCTTACTCTTTCCCATTTTCCATCTAACTATGTCTAAGTGAAGTTCAATGAAGCAAAAATGGAACCCAAGGAGTATGTTGTGCAACACTTTGAAATAGCATAGCTTTAAATGCAATTTGATATCAAAGTTTGTAAAGATATGATGTATATGAGATGTAACCATTTGAACAAGTTTAAATGTATGTAATTATAATGTATATATCAATCTTGAAACTAAATGAATGCCTATGTTAAAGATTGACATCCAAGCACCCTTATGTGCATGTGTATAAATGATTATGGTATCGTGAGATTGAGCTCCATGATAATTTGAACCATTTGGCATATAAGCTATGTTTATGCTTTTGGACATGCTCAAGTATTTGTGGAAAGATGAGAAGAGCGTTTGGCATATATAGAACCCATTATAGACTTTAAATTTGACCAAATATTAAACTAAACCAAAGTCTGAACAAATAAATGAGTTTTTGCATAAAATTTGGCCAACAAGTAGGTATAATCTACATCTTTTTTATAGAGCTAAAGAACACTTAATTTGGAGCTCTAAAGAATTTATTATAATTTTTTAAAGTTAACCAAATTATGTAAAATTGATATATGTACTATTTATATAGTCAGTATACTTCTCTACGTCATATATAGTCGAAATGAAGTTCACTTATGAAATTTTACAAGAATAAATTAGACATCATAAGCTTCTCATAGCCATTAAGATCACCTCATTTGGAGCTCTGTAAAGAAATATATGAATTTTTAAAGTTACAGGTCCTGAAGCTATTTGGGAAACAACCTGAGTTACTATTCCATTATTTTCCACAAATTAAATGCCATTTTCTTAGTATGTAATTATTTTTATTATTAGTCAACATCCAAATATTTCCAGAAAGCTATCCTATGCATTATTTTGATTTTTCTAGAATTAGTTATGAATTTTCAAAATTTATATAAAAAATCTAGATATGCCAACCTGAGAGCAAATTCTGGTTTTTGAGATGTATGGCTCTAAATCCATGATGCATGAGATGAATGATGATATTTATGGTATGTATGGATAGAAAATGATATGGATGAGTTCACATGGTTCCTAATGTAACAACTGGGAAAAGAGAAAAAAAAGAAAGTAGAAAGCTAGAAAATTCGAAATTCAGGAAGTTTGCTAAGTTTTCTCGCAATAGCAAGAAAGGGTCTCGCTATAGCGAGAGTGCCTATTCGCAATAGCGAGAGTGATTCTAGCTATAGCGAGTGTGGGCAGCAGTCCATACAGAAACTAGGGAGTTGCTCGCTGTAGCGTGCGCCATAGCGAAAGTGAGGTCTGAAACTAACGCGAGTTCACCATAGCGAAGGTCAAATCTCGCCATAGCGAAGGGAACTGATACGAGCTCGCCGTAGCGAAGGTTAAGCCTCGCCATAGCGAAGCTAGATAACACGAGCTCGCTATAGCGAAGGTTAATTTTTGTCGTAGCGAGGGTCAGTCCGAAAGAGAGTAAAGAGCGAGAAACTGACTTCATTAAACGCTCAAACTCATTCCTTCTCTTATTTCTGCCCTAGACTTCGACCCAAGGAGAGAAAAGAAGCGTGGAGAGTGAGATAGACCAAGAGAAGGAGGAAGAGCAAGGGAAAGGTAAGTAAATTTCTCTCTTTTCTCCTTAGAATTCTGATCTCCTCCCTTTGCCCTATTTTCCTACGGTTTTGTTTATGAAAATGGTTAGATTTTGGGCATGGGTTAGAAGAGGGAAAGTGGAAAACACCCTTGAATCCCTTTGTTTTCTTTGAAAATGTGGTTTCCACTACCATAAGAGCTTGAGAGAGAGGAAGAGTTAATGGCATTCTAGAGAGAGAGAGAGAACTCTAGGTTCTGGTATGTTAGGAGAGTTTGATCTGAAGGTTACATTCTAGAGAGTAATTCTATGTTCTTGATTATGCCTAGGCTCAAGTGAAGCACCTCCATTAAGGTGTGAGTGTGAACCTAAGAAGGGAGAGGAGAAATTGAAAGGGAAGGCTAGTGTTGGCTTTGGCTTATAAGGTAGCTCTCTTTCCACTCTTTCTTGTTGCATTCTTGGATATGATAGTCATTGTATGTTTATGTATATACTTATTGTGTGGAATATGCCATATGCTATTGCTTTGATGCATTGATGTCAATATGCTTGTGTGATGAATTGTGAGATTTGCTCGGATGAGGTAGTGCCAAAAGTCTCTTGAGATGAGTGAGGTGAAGCCGAAAGTCCCTTGAGATTGGGTGAGACAAGGCCAAAAGTCTCAACCGAGTGAGGCCAAGTCAAAAGTCCCTAAACTTGGGTGAGGCTATCCAAAAGTCCCTAAACTCGGGTGAGGCTAGACCAAAAGTCTCTGGAGCCCATTTTTGGCATTGTTGTGATTTCCATAGCATGTACGACATGTGATATGTGATTGAGAATGGTTGGATGCCAAATTGCATGCTTTGACTTGTTATATGCCTTGATTGTTACTTAAATGAGTGCATGAGCTACTGAGATTCCCTGAATCTCACCCCTTCCCCTCCCAACTTAACATGCTAGGTGGAGCACAAGGAGAAGCAAGTGCACACCAAGGAGCTTAGGAGTATGCTTAGCTAGATATTAGCTTATTTTTAGGTATTTTGATGTAAAGTGGTGCCACAATGAATATGCGCTCACTATTTTTGAGATGTAAATGTTGTAGCAAGTGTAAATGTATGAATATGAAATGTACAAACTATGTAAAGAGTCAAATCAATGGAAATGAGGGTTTTGCCCCTTTTGTTGAGTATATGTGAAAGTGTGTTTTTTGCCGTAGCATAGTGAGATTTGAATGTATGTTGATTTGGATCATATAGATATGTTATATATACTAGTTTCATACTTTTAAACTTTTTCATGAGTGGCTAGAATGTGTGAGAGGCCATTTGGACCCATTTTGGACCTCTTGGGTGACAAAGCTGGTATTTTTAAGAGCTCCGTCAAAGTATGATCGGCTGAGCTCCTCTTGCCATGAAATTTGGCATACCTCTAGAGTTTGTAGAAAGTTTCTTGAGAAGCTAAAGTGGGTAATATTTGGAGGTCGAGAGAATATTTGGTGAATTTTTAAAATTGGAAAAATTTGGCAGTTTGGTCATGTACTGTTCCTATAGGTCAGAAATAAAATTCATGTCATACATAGACCAAATGGTAGCCAAATATCATAAACTTTTATACACATAAACTAGATAATCACAGTAACCTATACCAATTAGAATCACCTAAATCGGAGGTCTGTAGAGAGAGAACAAACTGTCTGAAGTTCTATATTAGTATCAGGGAGCCCACCTGACCTCCGTTACTGTTCTATCATTTTTCGGGGTATAGGGGCTACTGAACTGATCTAAACTTATTTTTCTCCTCTATTAGACATCTGTTCTTTCCAAATTGGTATAGTGTGCCCAGATTGGATTTTTGTGAATTTAGTTATGAATTTTCGGAAGTCATGACAGTAAGCTGCACCAGAAACAGTGATAACCGGACCTCCTTCCCATTTTCGATGTCAAACATGGTCCAAATGCTGAGTTTGTGGTTGGGAATGATTTTTAGTGTAAAGTTAACACTTAGAGATTTCTAAAAAGCTAAAGTTTACTATATTTCTATTTTTCTATAATTAGTTATGATTTTCCAAGGCTAGAGCCAAAATATGACTTTTTGGCCCAAGTGAGAAATTGTATTTTTTTTTTGTTTTTGGCTCCATACCCGTGGCTTATGGTTTGTTTTATGCTATGCATGAGTTGTATAAGTGGAGTTTGAGTTGAGAATATAAATGATGGGTTCTCAGGACCCACGGGACAGAAGATGAGTGTATGAAACCCCGTTCCATAGCATGAAAATGCCATGGATTAATGTTGGTTCTTTGGAAATCATATGGAACCGAGCCTAGTGAGAGGCTAGATAGCGGTAATAAATTAAGGTGTTACATTTTTTGTATCAGAGCAATGGTTCAGGCACTTTTGCTCAATTTTAGGCTTTTGAAGTATGTGAATTGCTAGTGTTTAGTGTGAATGGTCATGGAAGTTGTAGCATCCTTATGTATAGGTGTTGTGATATTATTGTGAATTGAGGATTGCTACTTCTTTTCAGACATGGTTGAGACTAGACAGGGCAGGGGTAGAGGCAGAGGCAGACCGCCCAGGGCTCAGAGAGCTGAGCCAGAGGTTCCTGTTGAGACTGAGGATCCTCTGCGGGCCATCATGGAGAGACTTGACCAGTATGAATCCATGATGGGCCAGCACCAAGAGATGCTGAAACAACAGATATACATAGCCCAACAACAGCATGATATGATCATGCATTTGCAAGACACCCTGGCTAGGCAAGAAGAAGCCAGAAGAGATGCCCATGTACCTCAGCCATCTACATCTAGCATTCCACATGTACCTCCCCAGGAGCCTGCTGCTCCTCAGACCCAGACGCCTATCCAAAAAGTGTTGAAACAGTTTAGGCAGAACAATCCACCCTCATTTGACAGGGAGTTGGATGCGGATAAGGCGGAGGCTTGGGTGATGCAGCTTAAGAAGATATTCTCAGTGATGGATTGTACCACTGAGTAGAAAGCCCAGTTAGCCACCTTTATGCTAGAAAAGGAAGCTAATAGATGGTGGGATAGCGCGAAACCCCTTATGGAGACCAAGAATATACAGATAACTTGGGAGACTTTCTTGGTTGAGTTTTATGAGAAGTATGTCCCGAGTTCGGTGAGGAAAAAGAAAGAGATAGAGTTCATGGGCTTGAAACAGACGGATGAGATGACTGTGGATCAGTATGTGGCCAAGTTCATAGAGTTGTCTTGGTATTCCTCTTACCTCCAGAGGTATGATGATGAACCCTGGAGATGTGAGCAGTTTGAGACTGGTTTGAGGCCTCTGATTAGCGACAGAGTCACTCCACAGCGGATCAGAAAGTTCAATACTCTTGTAGAGGTCAGCAGGGTGATTGAGACTAACTTGCAAGTTATCATGCCTGCTGCGACTATGGCTAGTCAGAAGAGAGTACCGAATTTGAAAAGACTAAAACCTAAAGAGGGTTCTAGTTTGACACTTAGTACCAAGAAGAGAGGTAAGGGGCCATGGAATAGAAGGTCGTAGCGAGGTGTGCCACCTCCTCGGGGCCAGTCATCCTTCTAGCAGTCTCCGGTGACATGTTTCAAGTGTGGGAAGCCGAGCCACATTGTTAGACATTATCCTTAGATGGAGACAGCGCCTCCTCTTAGACCACAGACCCAGGGCCGAGTGTTCGCCCTTACTCAGCAGGAAGCCAGCACATCTCCCAGTTTGATTCGAGGTACGCTGATAGTGAATGGCTTTCCTGTAGTTGCTATGTTTGATTCAGGTGCTAGTCACTCCTTTATATCTTATGATTGTGTGAGGAAATTGGGTCTGGTCATTAGTGTCTTGCCATTTGACTTGTCTGTCATTACACCCACTGGAGGCCACGTGGTTACTTCCCATACTTGCTTAAATGTCACTGTCCAATTTAACCATTGCCATACAACTATTGATTTGGTTTGTATGCCCTTTCATGAAATTGATTTGATTATTGGTATGAACTGGTTGGCCGCAAATAATGCCATACTTAATTGTGAACACTGAACCATTTCCCTACCTACTTGTAGGACCATACCTAGGGTAGGAGCAGAGTTATCCTTTATGACTACTGCCCAGGCTGAGAGATATTTAGAGTGTGGATGTCAAGGGTTTCTAGTTTTTTTCTCTATTCAGGCAGAGGTAGAAGAAGGGATAGAGGAGATCTCAGTTGTCAGGGAATTCCCAGAGGTTTTCCCTAGAGAGTTTGATTTTAGTGGCCTATCCCCTGAGAGAGAATTAGAGTTCCCTATAGACATAGTGCCTGGGGCTGGACCGGTGTCCAAAGCTCTTTACAGGATGGCTCCTGCCGAGCTTGCTGAGTTGAAAGAGCAGATAGAGGAATTGTTAGAGAAAGGGTTTATCTGCCCTAATGTTTCACCTTGGGGTGCTCCGGTGTTGTTTGTGAAAAAGAAAGATGGTAGCTTGCGTTTGTGTATAGATTATAGAGAGTTGAATAAAGTTACTATCAAGAATAAATATCCTCTCCTTAGAATTGATGATTTGTTAGATTAGTTAGCTAGGGCATCTGTGTTTTCCAAGATAGATCTTAGATCTGGGTACCACCAGTTGAGAGTGAAAACTGAAGACGTCTCTAAGACGGCTTTCAGAACGAGATATGAGCACTATGAGTTCCTTGTGATGCCATTCGGGTTGACGAATGCGCCTACTGTGTTCATGGATTATATGAACAGGGTATTCAGACTATATCTAGATCAGTTTGTGGTGGTCTTTATTGATGATATTTTAGTGTACTCTCGATCTTTTGAGGAGCATGAGAGGCATTTAAAACTAGTCCTAGACACCTTGAGAGAGAAAAGGTTGTATGCCAAACTTAGTAAATGTGAGTTTTGGCTGACCGAGGTGCGATTCTTAGGTCATGTGATCTCACGAGATAGGGTTGCGGTAGATCCCCATAAAGTTGAGGCTGTGTTACAGTGGGATAGGCCTAGAATGATCACCGAAGTTAGGAGTTTCCTAGGTTTGGCAGGGTATTATAGACGGTTTATTCAGGACTTTTCTCGAATGGCCTTACCACTGACGAGGCTAACTAGGAAAGATACACTTTTTATGTGGGATGAGAGATGTGAGAAGAGTTTCTAAGAGTTGAAACTCTGTTTGACTACTACCCCTGTACTGATTATCCCTGACCCTAGTGAACTATTTGTGGTTTATTGTGATGCTTCGGGTAAGGGGTTAGGATGTGTGTTGATGCAGCAGGGTCGAATAGTGGCATATGCCTCGAGGCAGTTGAGGCCTCATGAGGAGAATTACCCCACACATGATCTGGAGTTAGCTGTTGTAGTATTTGCTCTTAAAATTTGGAGACACTATCTGTATGGTGTGACCATAGAGATTTATAGTGACCACAAGAGTCTGAAATACCTGTTTGATCAGAAAGAACTCAATATGAGACAGAGGAGATGGATGGAATTCTTGAAAGACTATAATTATGTGTTGAAATACCATCCGGGCAAGGCCAATGTGGTGGCGGATGCCTTGAGTAGAAAATCCATCCATGTAGCCCATATGATGATTAGGGAGCAGGAGCTCCTAGAGAAGTTCAGAGAGTTGAACCTCTCTTGTCAGGTGGTATCGGGTAGATTGTATCTGAGTGAAACCCGAGTTAAGAATATCTTGAGAACCCAGATCTTAGATGCCCAAAGAGAGGATGAGTTCCTGAAACGGATCAGGAATGAGATCACCCAAGGTAAGACCTCAGATTACAAGGTGTCTGAGGATGGCATGATAGTATACTGAGAGAGAATCTGTGTGCCTAGTCAGAATAAGTTGAGAGAAAGTATTCTAGAAAAGGCATATAAAAGTAAATATACTATCCACCCAGGTGCCACTAAGATGTATCAGGATGTGAAAAGAATTTTCTGGTGGCTAGGGATGAAAAGTGATGTGACAGAGTATGTGGCTAGATGCCTAGTGTGTCAGAGGGTAAAGATAGAACATCAGAAATCGGCTGGGTTGTTGCAACCTCTAAATATCCCTGAGTGGAAGTGGGATAGTATAGCTATGGATTTTGTTATGGGGTTACCCAGGATATCCTCTGGACACGATGCTATTTGGGTAGTTGTGGATAGACTGACGAAGTCTGCACACTTTTTAGCTATCAGGGCTACTCATACACTGGATAGATTAGCCCAGTTGTATATCAGAGAGATAGTGCGACTTCATGGAGTACCCAATAACATAGTTTTGGATAGAGACCCCAGGTTCACATCGAACTTTTGGAAGTCATTGCAGCATGCCTTAGGGACTAGGTTGCGATTTAGTACTGCATATCATCCCCAGACAGATGGTCAGACTGAAAGGACCATCCAGACATTGGAAGATATGTTGAGGGCATGTGTGCTGGAAATGAAGGGGAACTGAGATGCGTATTTACCATTAGCAGAGTTTGCGTATAACAACAGTTACCATTCCAGTATTCAGATGGCCCCTTATGAGGCTTTGTATGGGAGAAAGTGCAGATCCCCTCTGTGTTGGGTTGAGCTAGGTGAGAGGAGTATGATAGGACCTGAGATTATGGACCACACCACCCGACAAATAGAGTTGATTAGAAAGAGGCTCCTCATGGCCCAGAGTAGGCAAAAAAGCTATGCTGATAAGCGTAGGAGGCCGTTAGAGTTTGAGGTTGGAGACCATGTGTTCATTCGAATATCTCCAATGACGGGAGTAGGTCGGTCAATGAGGGTAAGGAAGCTCAGTCCTAGGTATATTGGTCTATTTGAAATCCTTGAGAAAATCGGACCCGTGGCTTACCAAATAGCCTTACCTCCTAACCTAGCCCAAATCCACAGTGTTTTTCATGTCTCCTAATTGAAAAAGTATTTACCAGACTCCTCACATGTCATAGAATATGAGCATGTGCAATTGCAGGAAGATCTTTCCTATGTAGTGAAATCGGAGAGAATTGTGGATGCTAAGCTGAAACAGCTGAGAAGCAAGAGCATTTCTCTGGTGAAAGTGATCTGGAGAGGTCTGACATCTGAGGAAGCAACCTGGGAATTGGCGGATGAGATGAGGCAGAAATATCCAGAGTTATTCCCTTGAGGTAAGTCTTTAAATTTCGAGGAAGAAATTTCTTTTAAGAGGGGTAGAAATGTAACAACTGGGAAAAGGGAAAAGAAAGAAAGTAGAAAGCTGGAAAATTCAAAATCCAGGAAGTTTGCTAAGTTTTCTCACAATAGCGAGAAATGGTCTCGCTATAGCGAGAGTGCCTGTTCACAATAGCGAGAGTGATTCTAGCTATAGCAAGTGCGGGTAGCAGTCCATACAGAAACCAGGGAGTTACTCGCTGTAACGTGCGCCATAGCGAAAGTGAGGTCTGAAACTAACACGAGTTCGCCATAGCGAAGGGAACTGATACGAGCTCGCCGTAGCGAAGGTTAAGCCTCGCCATAGCGAAGCCAGATAACACGAGCTCGCTATAGCGAAGGTTAATTTTCGCCGTAGTAAGGGTCAGTCCGGAAGAGAGTAAAGAGCGAGAAACTGACTTCATTAAACGCTCAAACTCATTCCTTCTCTCATTTCTGCCCTAGACTTCGACCCAAGGAGAGAAAAGAGGCATGGAGAGTGAGATAGACCAAGAGAAGGAGGAAGAGCAAGGGAAAGGTAAGTAAATTTCTCTCTTTTCTCCTTAGAATTCTGATCTCCTCCCTTTGCCCTCTTTTCCTACGATTTTGTTTGTGAAAATGGTTAGATTTTGGGCATGGGTCAGAAAAGGGAAAGTAGAAAACACCCTTGAATCCCTTTATTTTCTTTGAAAATATGGTTTCCACTACCATAAGAGCTTGAGAGAGAAGAAGAGTTGATGGCATTTTAGAGAGAGAGAGAGAACTCTAAGTTCTGGTATGTTAGAAGAGTTTGATCTGAAGGTTACATTCTAGAGAGTAATTCTATGTTCTTGATTGTGCCTAGGCTCAAGTGAAGCACCTCCATCAAGGTGTGAGTGTGAACCTAAGAAGGGAGAGGAGAAATTGAAAGGGAAGGCTAGTGTTGGCTTTGGCTTATAAGGTAGCTCTCTTTCCACTCTTTCTTGTTGCATTCTTAGATATGATAGTCATTGTATGTTTATGTATATGCTTATTGTGTGGAATATGCCATATGCTATTGCTTTGATGCATTGATGCCAATATACTTGTGTGATGAATTGTGAAATTTGCTCGGGTGAGGTAGTGCCGAAAGTCCCTTGAGACGGGTGAGGTGAAGCCGAAAGTCCCTTGTGTAACACCTCAATCTACTACCGCTATCTAGCCTCTCACTGGGCTCGGTTCCACATGATTTCCAAAGAAACAATATCAATCCGTGGCATTTTCATGCTATGAAACGGGGTTTCATACACTCATTATCTGCCCCGTGGGTCCTGTGAACCCATCATTCACATTCTCTACTCACATTCTACTTATACAACTCATACATAGCATAAAACAAGCCATAAGCCACGGGTATATAGCCAAAAATCAGAAAAATGCACTTTTCTCACTTGTGCCCAAAAGTCATATTTTGGCTCTAATTTTGAAAAATCACAACTAATTCTAGAAAAAGGGGAATCTAGTAAACTTTAGCTTTCTAGAAAGCTCTAAGTGTTAACTTTACACTAAAAATCATTCCCAACCACAAACGCAGCTTTTGGACCATGTTTGATATCGAAAATGGGAAGGAGGTCCGGCTGTCACTGTTTCTGGTGCAGCTCACTGTCATGACTTTCGAAAATTCATAACTAAATCCACAAAAATCCAATCTAGGCACACTATACAATTTGGAAAGCTATGGATGTCTACTAGAGGAAAAAAATAAGTCTAGATCAGTTCAGTAGATCCTACACCCCGAAAATCGATGGAACAGTAACAGGAGTCGGGTGAGCTCTCTGATGCTGATACAGAACTTCAGAGGGTTCAATCTCTCTCTACAGACCTCCGATTTATATGATTCTAGTTCCTATAAGTCACTGTGGTTGTCTAGTTTATGTATATAAAATTTCACCACATTTGGAATCCATTTGGTCTACGGATGCCACAGATTTCATTTTTGGTTTATATGAACAGTACATGACCAATCCCTAAAATTTTCCCAAATTCAAAAATTCGCTAAATATTCTCTAGACCTCTGAATATTATTAACTTTAGCTTTTCAAGAAGCTCTCTACAAACTCTAGAGGCATGCCAAATTTCATGGCAAGAGGAACTCATCCGGTCATACTTTGACGGAACTCACAAAAATACCGATTTTGGCACCCAAGAGGTCCAAAATGGATCCAAAAAGCCTCTCACACATTCTAGCCACTCATGGACAAGTTTAAAAGCATAAAAATAGTATATATAATATGTCCATGTGATCCAAATCAACATACATTCTAATCTCACTATGCTACGGCCAAAAATACACTATGACATTCATTCAACAAAAAGGGCAAAACCCTCATTTCCATTAATTTGGCTATCAACATAGTTTATACATCATCTCTTTATACATATACACTTGCTGCAACATTTACATCTAAAAAATAATGGGCGCATATTCACTGTGGCACCACTTTACATCAAAATACCAAAATAACCAAACACCTAGCTACATATGCATCTAGGCTCCTTGGTGTGCACTTAGTTCTCCTTGAGCTCCACCTAGCATATTAAGTTGGGAGGGGAAGGGGTGAGATTCAGGGAATCTTAGTAGCTCATGCACTCAATCAAGTAAACAATCAAGGCATATAACAAGTCAACGCATGTGAATAAGCATTTAGCCATTCTCAATCATCCAACACACATTGTACATGCTATGGAAATCACAACAATGCCAAAAATGGGCTCCAGGGACTTTTGGTCTAACCTCACCCGAGTTTAGGGACTTTTGGATGGCCTCACCCGAGTTTAGGAAATTTTGACTTGGCCTCACTTAGTTAAGACTTTTGGCCTTATCTCACCCATTCTCAAAGAACTTTTGGCTTTACCTCACCCATCTCAAGGGATTTTCGGCACTACCTTACCCGAGCAATTCTCACATTTCAACACACAAGCATATTGGCATTCAATGCATCAAAGCAATAGCATATGGCATATTCCACACAACAAGCATATACATAAACATACAATGACTATTACATCCAAGAATGCAACAAGAAAGAGTGGGAAGAGAGAGCTACCTTATCAGCCAAGGTCAACACTAGCTTTTCCTTTCAATTCCTTTTCTCCCTTCTTAAGTTCACAATCACACCTTGATGGAGGTGTTTCTCTTGAACCTAGACACACAAAAGCATGCAATTACTCTCTTAGAATATAATCTTTAGAGCAACCCTTCTAACATACCAAAACTTAGAGGTCTCTCTCTCTCTCTAGAATGCCATCAACTCTTTCTCTCTCTCAAGCTCCCATGGTAGTGGAAATAATAATTTCAAAGAAAACACAAAAATTCAAAGGTGTTTTCCACTTTCCATCTTCTGACCCATGCCCAAAATCCAACCATTTTCACAAACAAAATCGTAGGAAAAGAGGGCAAAGGGAGGAGATCTAGATTCTAAGGAGAAATGGGAGAAACTTGCTTACCTTTCTCTTGCTCTTCCTCCTTCTCTTGATCTCTTTCACTCTCCACGCCTCTTTTCTCTCCTTGGGTGGAAGTCTAGGGCAGAAATGAGAGAAAAAATGAATTTGAGCGTTTAATGAAGTCTAATTCTCGCCTTTTACTCTCTTCTGGACTGACCCTCGCTACGGCGAAAATTAACCTTCGCTATAGCGAGCTCGTGTTAACTGGCTTCGCTATGGCGAGACTTAACCTTCGCTACGGCAAGCTCGTATCAGTTCCCTTCGCTACGGCAAGCTCGTATCAGTTCCCTTCGCTATGGCGAGATTTGGCCTTCGCTATGGCGAACTCGCGTCAGTTCCAGACCTCACTCTCGCTATGGCGTACGCCACGGCGAGCAACTCCTTGGTTTCTGTATGGACTGCTGCCCGCACTCACTATAGCTAGAATCACATTCGCTATGGTGAGAAGGCACTCTCGCGACAGCGAGATCATTTCTCGCTATTGCGAGAAGACTTAGCACAGTTTCTGGATTTCAAAAATTTCCAGATTTCTACTTCCTTTCCTTTTCCTTTTCTTTCCTTTTTCCTAGTTGTTACACCTTGAGAATGGGTGAGACAAGGCCAAAAGTCTCAACCGAGTGAGGCCAAGTCAAAAGTCCCTAAACTCGGGTGAGGCCATCCAAAAGTCCCTAAACTCGGGTGAGGCTAGACCAAAAGTCTCTGGAACCCATTTTTGGCATTGTTGTGATTTTCATAGCATGTACAACATGTGATACGTGATTGAGAATGGTTGGATGCCAAATTGCATGCTTTGACTTGTTATATGTCTTGATTGTTACTTGAATGAGTGCATGAGCTACTGAGATTCCCTGAATCTCACCCCTTCCCCTCCCAACTTAACATGCTAGGTGGAGCACAAGGAGAAGTAAGTGCACACCAAGGAGCCTAAGAGTATGCTTAGCTAGATATTAGCTTATTTTTAGGTATTTTGATGTAAAGTGGTGCCACAATGAATATGTGCCCACTATTTTTGAGATGTAAATATTGTAGCAAGTGTAAATGTATGAATATGAAATGTACAAACTATGTAAAGAGACAAATCAATGGAAATGAGGGTTTTGCCCTTTTTGTTGAGTATATGCGAAAGTGTGTTTTTTGCCGTAGCATAGTGAGATTTGAATGTATGCTGATTTGGATCATATGGACATGTTATATATACTAGTTTCATGCTTTTAAACTTGTCCATGAGTGGCTAGAATGTGTGAGAGGCCATTTGGACCCATTTTGGACCTCTTGGGTGCCAAAACCGATATTTTTGAGAGCTCCGTCAAAGTATGACCGGATGAGCTCCTCTTGCCATGAAATTTGGCATGCCTCTAGAGTTTGTAAAAAGCTTCTTGAGAAGCTAAAGTGGGTAATATTTGGAGGTCGAGAGAATATTTGGTGAATTGTTGAAATTAGAAAAATTTGATAGTTTGGTCATGTACTGTTCCTATAGGTCAGAAATGAAATCCATGTCATACATAGGCCAAACGGTAGCCAAATATCATGAAATTTTATACAAATAAACTAGATAACCACAGTGACCTATACCAACTAGAATCACCTAAATCGGAGGTCTGTAGAGAGAGAACGAACCGTCTGAAGTTCTATATCAGCATTAGGGAGCCCACCTGACCTCCATTACTGTTCCATCAGTTTTCGGGGTGTAGGAGCTACTAAACTGATTTAGACTTATTTTTCTCCTCTAGTAGACATTTGTAGCTTTCCAAATTGGTATAGTGTGCCTAGATTGAATTTTTGTGGATTTAGTTATGAATTTTCGGAAATCATGACAGTAAGCTACACCAGAAACAGTGACAGCCGGACCTCTTTCCCATTTTCGATGTCAAACATGGTCCAAACGCTGATTTTATGGTTGGGAATGATTTTTAGTGTAAAGTTAACACTTAGAGCTTTCCAAAAAGCTAAAGTTTACTAGATTCCTATTTTTCTATAATTAGTTATGATTTTTCAAGGCTAGAGCCAAAATATGACTTTTGGGCCCAAGTGAGAAATTGTATTTTTTTTTGTTTTTGGCTCCATACCCGTGGCTTATGGTTTGTTTTATGCTATGCATGAGTTGTATAAGTGGAGTTTGAGTTGAGAATATAAATGATGGGTTCTCAGGACCCACAGGGTAGAAGATAAGTGTATGAAACCCCGTTCCATAGCATGAAAATGCCACGGATTAATGTTGGTTCTTTGGAAATCATATGGAACCGAGCCAAGTGAGAGGCTAGATAGTGGTAGTAAATTAAGGTGTTACACCTAAAGTTATGAATGATATATATGGCTTTCCAACCATGCAAATTCTTATGGATGAAAATGCATGCTCCCTTGCAAACATGTATACCAAATATATATAGGAATAGCCTAAGTGACCATTGTGTAAGAGCTAAGAAGTTAAGGTATTACAAGGATTGTGAAAATGGTCATACATTTGTATGGTAGAGAACTTAACAACATGGTAGTATAAGGTTGTGAGACACTAGAAGAACTAAAGTTTAACATCATGGAAGGTTCAATGAGGTTGGATTATGTAGAGAATCATCAATGAGGTGTCATTATTAAAGATGTTGTATCCAATCTAGTAGGGCTTTTGGATTGGTCATTTTATGGATGATCTAGGAAAGGTATTCAAAAAGGTATCCTTTTGCAAGATGTTAGAGATCTAAAGGATGAGGTATGGGATGTTTGGTATATTTGGCTTACTTATAAGGGATATTCTTTCTCAATTGTGGCTATGTTTAAGAGAGGTGTATATGGACAGGATGAAGTGGCCATGAGGATGACTAGTAAAGTTTTTATGAATGTGATCAAGTTAATGGATTTAAGTCTTGTAAAGAGATCTAGGATAAGGTTTTAGCAATGTTTTTAAAATCAAACCGGTTATTGAATCAATGAAATATTAGTTCACGATTTATTAGTCAAATCTTGGTTGAATCGTAGTCAAACCAGTAATAATTAAATATATTTTTTAAAAAATTTATATATTAAACTTTTAATATAACAAATAAATACGAGTAAATTTTAAATATTTGATTATTAACTGAATATTTTTTAAAATTTTTGAGAGATTATTTTTTAATCAAAAAACAAAAACTACCTATAATTAAAAGTAAAAAATATTTAATATTAAATTTTTAGAGTTCTTAAATTATATTAAAATTTTATTTATCATTAAAAAATAACAATTTTAGCCAAACATTTTCATATTTAAGAGAAATACTATCAGGAGATGAGACATAATGAAAAGAAAACATAGAACATGACCAAGTATATGCTTTTTATTTATTTTATATTATCTTTTTCTTTTAATTTTTCTATATTTCAACCTCCTCTTCTTTTTAGTATTTTTTATTTTTAATTTGTCAAATTTATTTAAAATAAACTATCTTATTATATAAGAAAAATTCAAAAAAAAATTGCACTAACTATTTCAAACCGATTTTTAGCCAGTCCAGTTTTAACCGATTCAGCCTGTTTTTGACCGATTCGACTGATTTTTAACTGGCTCTTTGCTTGACCAATACTGGGCCAACTGAACCGGACCATGGATCGATCCAACCAGTTGATTTGGTCTGATTTTCTTAACAATGGGTTTTAGTCTCCTTTTATATGCTGGATTGAATAGTTATACTTAGAGAACTAATATTTTAATTGAAGCAATTAGGAGTTTGGAAGGGTCTTATTCATTGAATCAAGTACACTAGGGAAAGATGAGTTATCCATTAAGACTAAAAAGTAATGCCCTTGAAGATGGAAATTAAATTTCTCAATGTCATTCCTAATAGCTATAATCTCTTTTTATATTCTGTGATAATGTTTTTTGGATTATTTGAATTGTCCACTACCACATGGCCATAGTAATGTCATGTTCCATCAATCTCTTCAATTAGAACAACCCTATAGTAATAATTACTAGCATAAGTATCTTTCTCATGCTAGGAATCTTTGAAAATTGTGGATTTTGAGCAATTTTATTGATTTCTTTGACTACTCCAATTTCTTCTAATTACAAAGAAAGAGAATTCTTCTTTAGCATCTTGGACAATTGGATGGTGTGTCTAGAGAAATGAGAATAAAGTCTTGGAGGTAATTGATAACACCAATGAATTATTAGACTTATTTAGAAGTCAGGTGCTCATCTAAAAGGTAAAGTAAATCTTTTACAATGTATGGCCAAGTTAGTATTTTCCTATTGAAAAGTAAATTATGAGGAATTTGATTTGGACTTCACTCAATAGACTTTTCTTCTCAGATGACATAATCTCATATTAATTTTTCAAGATTTTAGCGAATTTGGCTAACAAAGTTTTATCGTCTGCTTCATCTTTTGAAAATAAGATAATGCCATCTATTTAGAGCAATGTACTGTGCAAAATAGGTTTGAATATCCGAATTATGGCCTTTTGAAATAGTAATAGGGCAACCTTTAGTCCAAAAGGTAGAACTTTCTATTGGTGTAGGGAATTTAGAATGTAGAAGGCTATCTTATAGCAATCTACAAGATCAATGCCTAATTAACAAAATCTTGTTTTAAAATCAAATTTTGAATGCCTCTAATTGCCAAAATATTGCTTTAAAATCAAATTTTGAAAATACTTAAGCATCCCTTAAGAAGATAAAAAGAGGACTAATGTTTGGAAAAGGAAATTTATCATCCTTAAGAAAGTGGTTAAGAGGCTTGTATTAAATAATCAATCTCTTTTTCCTTATAATCTCTTCATATCTCTTTTCAATATAGAATGTTTTACATGCCCAATCTAACTTGTTTAGTGCAATGAGTCCTTGTTTAAGGAGTTGAGAACATTTTTTTCCTAAGCAAGCTAAAGGTCTGAGGGTGTCACATTATGGTGTGTTGCCTTAGTATGATTGACATCTTCATTTAGTTTAAAAGGCAATTGGATAAAGAATTACTCATATTCCATAAGGGGTGTGGATGTTTGTAGTTTGCATGAGTACCTACATAAACTTTTAATAATTGTTTTCTTAATGTCACTACTCAAGAAGGGCTTATTACAGAGTAAACATGTTTGGAGTGGTGATGAATGGCTTAAACAATCCTTTGTATTTTATACCTTGGCAAGGATGTATAATTCCTTATGACAATGTAGACATCCATTCCTATCAAGAGATCTTTGTTGGTGAAATCATTGCTAATGAACTCTAGTTCCTTTGGTGTTTCTTTACTATTGTTTAATCCTCCATACCCATTCACTCCTTATGTGCCAGACTATCCATCCTCTTATTTCTATCTCTTTCAACTAAACTACTCTAAATGTTTCAAAATGACACATGAATTTTTTTTGAGTAGGTAAACAAGATCAAGGCCTACCTAAGCTTACCACCCTTGGTCCACACTTACTAGGACCTCTCTTCCTATCTACCAAAGATAACTAAGTTGCTTTTCTTCTAACTTCAAAGAAGAAGAACCTCTTAAAAGAACATAGCCTAGAAAAGAACTAAAAGACAAACATCTTAAGAACTCTTCTCCCCCACTTTAACATAAGATATCTATTATGGATCCAAAATTCTCCTCAAATAAAGTGAATTTTGTCACTATAAAATCCACCAACCAATCTTATATTGAAACAGTGACAAACATTATCGTCATTCTAATGGCCATCTTAGCATTATCCTCTTATTAACAACTTATGCATGCAAAAGTTTTTGAAGTTCATGATAAAGCCCTTGCTATTGAAGAACCCCAGAGCAAACTTATGATAATTTCACCAAAACCACCTCTGGACCATGGTTCACGTTTGATGACTTCTAGCTATCTGATGGAGATATCATTTTCATGAATTGGTGCATGGATAGATTTGCAAATGATAAGGCTACAAACAATCTATTATAATGTGTTTAGAGAATTTGCATATAAAATGACAGAGATATTAAGATATTAGTTCCAAAACCTTGGTGAATATAGACAAATCTAATTTACCCAAGCATGCAGTGCTAGTGAAATTCTTAGGACAATCCATCAAGAATTTTTTAATGATTTCACCCTTATTAACAAGCAAAATAGGCTAGACTTTTTTAAGATGGAATGTTATTCACTCAAGAAGAAAGACATTGAAAAGCATTACCAACGTATGTCAAAGCTTTTCTACATGATCAATGGGTATAATAACGCAAACCTCTAACATACATATATTGTATCCCTCCTTGAGAAGATCAAACTGAAGTTGGAAGGATCCATTTTAGCTCTCAAAAGAAATATTGCTGAAATGTTACTCAAAGAAATACACTGACTAACATTAATTGCCCTTGATAAGCTTTGTAAACAACAAAGGTTCTTTTCTTCCATTATTGAAGAATGGACAAATTTCTAGAAGTTCTATAAAAAGCCATACTTAGATATCAAATGCAAGGACAAGAAGGGTACCTACCCTAACAGTAAAAAAAAAACATTATTATACAAGCACCATTATAAATAGTGGAAATGCCATTAGCACAAAAAATGCAAGAGGTTCAAATTCTTCAAGTGAAATGATAAAAAATGTTACAAAAAATCCAACGGATGTTATGCTTGTGGAAAACCTAGACACTTGCCTTGAAATTGTCCAACTAAATCTACTGAAGTAGCAAAGACAATTCACCCAATGCAAATAAGTGCTCTTACATCATTACCTGATGATGTAGATATTGAGTTTGTTTACTTTAAGCAAGACTCTATTGATGAACAAACCATCTTTGCCATGCAAGTCATTTCTAAAGAAGACAGATATTACTCTAACTAAGAAGAAGAGATAATGACGGTGATTCAAATAGTTCAAATTATCTTGAACATGTACCTATCTTTTCCAACATCCCTTGTACTAATTCCCAAGAGGTTCCATTGCCATTTATCAAAATACAAATACTTCTATCCAAATTTGCCAAACCTATCAAACTTATTACATACATGGATACAAGTGCTTATGATACTTCATACGACAAGACACAAAACACCATCTTCAAGCTAACAAAATTCCTTGCTAAGATTGAATCTTTTTTTGTAGTGTTGTTTTTATTTTTATTAATATGTGTATGACATTTCTTTCTATTAAGTTAGTTTTTTATGAGTTAAGTTTTATATAGACCAAATTGATGTGAAAGAATCTTCTTTTGGTGTCAATTTAGTTTCAAATATAATTTAGAGTAAATTAATATTTTAGTTATCAAAAGATATAACTTATCTCAATTTGATTATTCAAAATCTTGACTTTCCATTTTAGCTATTTAAAGAGTTTTTCCTTTTTTTTTAATTTTGTCCTCATCTTATGTCCCATTAACAAATAGTTAATAGATATGGATTAGTTGCTTAACATCAAGCAAATGTGGCCATTAAATGCTTACTTGTGACATCAATAATTACGTAATTACAAAGCACACAATTTTAAGTTGCTTTACACATTTTAAAGTTAGGTGAGGACTTAATAGTTACATCAATTTTATATTATGCTGTCTCCCTTATGTCTATTAATCGTTTGTTAATAAAACTTCATATGAGAATGAAATTGAAAAAAATAAAAAATCTGTAGACTTGGAGAACAAAAATTAGACATTAAAATTTGGAAGACCAAAAATATCTATTCACCCTAAAATTTAAAAACACTCCATACGGTAATATAATAAAAGAATAACCAAAAAAATCAGGTTTAATCAAATTAATTTTGATCTAGAGTTCTAGACCCTAAGCCTACCAAAATATATATCACTTCTAGTTTTAAAAAAAAAAAGTATTTACAATGTGCTTAAATATCAAATGGTTATTCTATCCCCCAAAAAAAATGTATCAAGTGGTTAAGATGAGTGAAAATATAATTTAAAGAAATCAAAAGCACATAAGTATCTCATTCGTTAAGTTAAAAGTCAACCTCTTTCATAATATTAAAATGACAACTACCAATGTCTAGATCTTTGGATTAATTAATGAATATTAAGATTGAAAATATCATAATAATATAGTTGGGCAAAGACTAACGACCCTTCAATTGGCATGACTCGTCTAGCATATTATGAAATATATAGGATAATCAATTCATTAATAAGTGGAATTGCTTTAACAAACGTTCCCTCTCTCCCAACTCTCGTGTTTCTGTTGTGTTTACTTTTCAACCATGACTAGGCATAATTTCTGTTGGGAAAATATATTTACTCTATACATGTGAATTGACCAAATAATTTTTTTCTCAAATCATAATTGTTATAGGTTTAAAATTAAAGGATGATGTTTCGCCCCCAAAAATAAAAGTAAAAAGGCAATAGCAATTTGCAGATCAGTGCTAAAATTAAAATAAGTTTAAAATTAAAGGACAATTCAATTCAAATGGAACGCATCATCCTAATGATAACAATTATCATTTTCTCAAACTCTTTATGATTTTGAAAATACATGTTTATAGACCCGATTTTAAAATAGGACTTTAAAATTTATCTAAATCAAACCTTCTTAATAAACCACTTTTGGGCTCCCTACCGATCAGCGCAACCCTTGGACTCAGTATACCAAAGCATGTTTGAGTATCTATCAAGACATCTAAAAGATCTTAGAGCACCCAATAACAAGAAACCAATTTAGTGCAAGGCTACGTGATTCTCCCCTTATTTACTTAATGGCTTGCAAATGCTCGGTAATCGTCAAGTAAACGTTTATGTTGTAGGAAACCAACCCTTTAGTGAATTTGGATCCTTTTATTTTCTAGCATCAACCTGATGTTATCAAGTTAGAAATAGATCAATTAAGAAGTGTAAGCTCTATATAATTCCACTCTTCCTCCCTTTTAGTGTTGGGTTTTGAATCTGAATTTTCTACGTACCCAACGGCTTCTCTATCCAATTGTGTCCATTTCATTCAAGTTATTTAGATTTGATCTCTTTCCAACATGATAGTATTATTATATTAGTGTCAAAAAATGAAGTGATCCATTCTCCCCCTATATCCTAGGCTTGCCCTTTTACCCTACCGTTGCTATGTCAATTTCTTTATAGAGCTTTGCTAACTTAATCCTCAGAGGTGCAAACTTGCTACCCATTGCATTGCTTGCAGATACTTCCAGATTCCATTGTGGACGACTACCGTTCACAAGATCATTAATCACTTTTAAACCTGGTCTAGATAATCCCTAGTAAAAATTAATTTTTTTTAAGGATAATATACAATTTATATATTTCATGTAGTTTGGCTTGTTCGCATTTTGTGTAATTTTATGGTTTGCATTCGGGTAGTCTATGGTTTAAATCATTATTTCATGTTGCAAGTCATGTGACCCCTAAAATGTCCCAATTTGATTGAATTTGATCTTAAAAAATCTATATAAATTGCCACAATTGTACCAATCTCTCTAAACAAAATTATAGATTTCATAGGTAAATTGGAAATTTGGGCAACATTAGGAATTTTATTTAAGAGCAAATTTTAGCGTAGACATTGTGTTGTATATGTCAAATTTTAGTTTTTGATTGGTCCAGGAAGAATTTCGATCTACACTGTATAAAAAATTAGAGATTTCATTTTGGGGGAAAATTTGAAAAAAAAAATATTGTGTTATATGTTTTTAATTTGAGATTTTAATTGGTCAAAGAAAGAATTCTGATTTTCAATACATTAAAAATTAGGGATTTCATAAAGAGATTAAAAATTTAGGGTAAAAATGGAGATAAAATTTTGGATTTTGTTTAGGGGTAAAATTTAACAGATATTATATTGTATATATTGGATCTAGGATTCCAATTAGCTAAGAGAAAAATTTAGTCTTTAATGCATGAGAAATTAAGGATTTTGTAAAAAATTAAAAATTTAGGACAAATTTTGATGAATTCCATAAAAGGGATATCGAAATGAAACCACATGATACTAATGGACTGATGATCTAAATCAAGTGTGTTTTACCCCCTCTTTTTAAACATAATTTGACTATATGTTATATTTATATTTTAGTAAATGAGCAACAAGTTTTTAGGATTTTTTTTTCTTTTGGCCAAAAGTTTTCAGGATTTGAACATAAGAGTTTTTTAAGTTTTAGACTTGACTGAATTTCATATATATATATATATATATATATATATATATATATATATATATATATGAGTTAAAGTGGATTGGTACATATTATTATATTATACATGAATAAGTTGAATTAAATTCAGGAACAATCGGTTTCTAACTATTTGCATTAAATAATGATGACTTATATTAACTTGTCTTTGTTTAATTCCTCGCAGCCTAATTCAACTAGTGTGAACAAGAACATGCAGCTCAATTATGCACAGTAAACTAACATTTAAGATGTGTTTAGTTGAATGATATAAAAAAGATATAAATATAAAATATGGGTAGGTGAGGTAAAAAATAATTTTTGTATCCTTATTTTTAAAAAAAATAATTTGATAGTTAAAATAGTAATTTGATGGATGAAATTAAAAAAAATAAAAATATAATAAATATTACAAAAATTATGTTAATAAAATATATTTACCTTACGGTAGACCAAACAGCGTATTAAAGACCCTGTGCAAAAATTATGACTTGCGACTGTCATTGGACCAAAGAAGAAAACTTAAAAGAGCATGTGCAACGATAGGATAGGGCAAAACTCTAATACAAGTTTTTTATTTATTTAATAAAGATTTTTATTTTAAAATTGTTTGAGATGCAAAGTTATTGATTAATTTTTTATAATCAATTTCTTTTAAAAATATCTTTTTCAATTGATGATATAGCAAATTCATTTAATCTTTTTTGAGAAATTGTTGATTTTATGTAATATTTTATTAATTTTAATTTTAAAAAATTTCTTTTAACTGAAACACTAGTTACAAGAATCATTAACATTATTCTATAAAAAAATATATGGATTTGAAAAAGAATCAAGCTTTTTTTATATGATCGAGTATGTCAATTGGAGTATTATTTTTTATTTGTCCAATTTCTTTTAAAATTTTCAATTCTGAGAATAAATCCAAATCATCAATATGAAAGTTATTATTATATTTTAAGGAACATTTAAGATTAAGGCTTTTTCGAGTTCTCATCATCTAATGATCTAAATTTTCTACCGCTAAATTCTTAAAAATTACAAGAAAGTAATATATATATACACATACACACACACACACCAATAAAAGACATAAATTTAAAAACTATAATATAAATTAAAAATAAAAAGAATAATTAAAGGTTAGAACAATAGAACCTAAGACCTGAGTATAAAACTTAATTGTAAAAGAGATCACTTAGAGGAGTCATGTAATAAAATGATATTGCTAATTATTTTTCAACAAAAGGTAGGATAACTTTTTTTTTATTTTCACTTAAATGCATGGGAGAGAAATGTAATGAAAGATAGTTTGAATGTTACTCAGAATGAGAGTAAAATAGATAATAAATGGCTTTATAGTAAAATATTTGAACATTAGTGTGTTAGGAATAAGAAAAAAAAATATGATTTGTCGGAATAATTAATTATTAAAATTTAATTCACTTGGTCTGGAGATTAAAAAAGACAATGGTTACCTTTGAACTCGGAGAAAGAGACACTAATTTGAAGAGGGTTTTACCTGTTATGCTAAAGGATCCGAGAGAATTAGTCTTCCATCCAATATTGGGTGGGAGGGATACTCTTAGTGTGTTGGGAATAAGAGATATTGATATTAAAATAAATTAAAAAGAAAAAAATATGAGTTGTGAGACAGTGATTAAGTTAACTAATTAATGACAGAGAAATAGTTATATTTATTAGGCAATTAAAAATTTTTGGGCCTTAACTTGTAAAAAATATTTTAAATAATTTTAATTTTTTTCTTTTCATTAAAGATAATATAAAAGTTTTTATAATTATATAAATTATAAGTATATTATTATAAAATTACGGGCCTAAAATGTTTAAAAAACTAAAGCAAGGGCTTTACTTACTTTACGATTCAGCGCCCCTGGATCGGGATTCATCCATTTTGATTATGTACGTTTGTGCGCTTTACGGATAGATGGCCACTGCTTACTGCAACAGTGAACAAAAATAGCAATTAAAAAGGAAACCGCGCGTGATAGTAATATTATAAATTAAAATAAATTATATTATCCTCTTTTAATGTTTAGTTAAATTATATTTTTTTTTTTCAAAAATTACAGCAGGACTCATTAGTATTCTACTATATATTACAGAAATCTCTTATGTAATTTATTTTTATCAAAAAATTAACTCTTTTATCATATAAAACCAATTTTATTATTAATATGATAATAAAAACAATTAATATTAAACTCTAACACAAAATTATAATTTTATTCTTAATAATACAACAAATATAATTAAATTTTTATTTTTAAAAGAAATATATTGTGTAAAAAATTCAGTTTATTAATAAAAATCATTTAAAAAGTTAAATATAATTTTTAAAATAAAAATATCAAATATAATTTAGTTACACATCAGAAAAATTAAGTAATTTACGCTGTAAATTAATCATGTTTGTGCCTACCAACATATAACTTTTAAGTGTTATACTAACTCACGCTTTGTTTAGCCAAAAAAACTCACGTTTTGTGGATCAAATTTTTTTATATTTAGAAAGTAAATATATTGTATGTATTTAGAAAGAAGTAGAGAAACAATATAGAGTAAATAAAAAAAGATGAAGTAAATCCATATACACTTTTATTTTTTTATTTTTTATATTAGTTTCTCTCCTAAATATATTATATATATTTAAAAAGAAATATAAAATAAATAAAAAGAGATAAAATAAATGTATAGATACTTTTAATTTTTTATGTCATTCTCTGGGCTAAATAAACGATAAACTACTATAAAAGATCACAATATGATCGTTTACAAAAGACCACGCTTTGGTAAGTCAGAAGCGGCATGCTAACTCACACGCTTTGGTAAGTCTTAGGATGACCAGCATTATTGCATTACCTCATACACGAGATGCGCAGCATAACAGTTAAGCCAATCTACCCAAGATAATCAAACAAAAATTATAATATATATTACCTGGATCAATTGCTTTATCATTTGTTTTGCTCCCTTTATTTTTGCTTATAGTCAATTATATATCGATAGACTAAGTTCATTTAATAAAATTTCAATAAATGTGTTAAGTAAGTTTTAGTCTTATTTTTTAGAAGAAGTTTCCAGGGTTTGAACTTCGGGCTTCTAAACTTGACTAGTTCTCAAAAAGTCCAAGCGACATATAGGACTTATCTTTGTTTATTTTTAGTCGCCTAATTCAACTGTGTGAACATTAGCATGCAGATAAATTTTGCCCAGCGAACTAACAATCAGATACCTTGAACTTTGACCCATGAAAGGAAAACTTGAAAGAACATGCAATTATAATATCGAGATTCATCAGTCTATCCTCTATATATATGGATTCTTCTCTGATGCTAGTTTACCAAATCACAACTTCACATTCGGCCATCTTCAGACTCTTGAGTTGCTGATATGTCTATTGCCCATAGAAGTAAACTCATCATCCGTCGAGTTAGTTCTTTGCTCCCCTTCTTCTTCCTCCTTTTTTATTAAGAAAAAAAAAAACTTCATGACTTGCTATACAGTATATGTTTGGATATAATATAGACTAGCTGCTAGTTAGATGGGGCGTTATGGCTTCTTGCTATTCATTGTTAGCTGTAGGTGCCTTAGATTATTGATTTCCGTATAAATTTTTCAGATGGAAGCAATCAACGTGGGTATCTGGGGAGGAACTCCACTATCGAATGAGACAAATGAAACTTATAAAGAGTAAGAACATACTTTCTATTTTCAAGTTGTATCTTTGATGTGATCGAATTGACTAGATTAATTAGTTTTAAAATATCTGAGATATTTCAATTCAATAATCTTCAACAATGAAAAGTTGAGATTGAAATATACTTAAGAGTCATTAAAATTTGAGCCACTTTGAATTGTCTATTAATTGGATTCCGAAAAATTAAAAACAAATCATTGTATTTGCTTTTCTGAAAATAAGTTGATTCTATTCGATGACTTCTACATTTTCTCATTCATCACTCCAGTATAGCAACTCGAAACAAAAATTGAAACAAAGAGATAATGCTTGATGAGATCACATGTTTATAATTTTTTGAATTAATAATTATAAATTTGTGTTGAATATTAATAGAAAAGGTTTTCTTTCCTAAGATAAAGTCTTCATTGCTTGCAATACAATATTTGTATAGATATAACATGGATTAGCGGCTAGTTAGGTGGGACATTATGGGTTTTACTTTTCACTGTTAGCTGTGCTTTTGATTATAGATTTGCATATAAATTTTTTGGCGTAAAAAAAAAATAACACCAATAATACTTTTGGATCAGACCATCACTTGCTGAGAGAGGTGAGGAATTCAGACAAGGCGGTACCACGGGAGGCTCTCCACGAGCGAATGAAACCGATAAACTGAACAGTAAGAGCGCACTTTGAGGGAAAAAAAAAAAGTTGTATCTTTGATATAATCAAATTTACTTTATTAATTCAAAAATGTATGAGATATTTAAATTCAATCATCTTCATCAATGAAAGGTTGAACTTGAAATCCACTTAGAGCCAAAAAAAGAAAAAATCTATAAACTTGCTTTTGTGAAAATAAGTTGATTCTATTCGATGACCTTTTACATTTTTTCATTTTTCACTCTAGTAGCAACTAGGAACCAAAAAAATATAAATAAACGGAGGCACAATATCTTGAAAATTTATATTTGGAATTTATTTGGAGTTGAATGTACTCAACTACTTGATGCATGAGATCCCATGTTTATAATTTATTGTAACTACTAATTATAAATATGTGTTGAATTAACAGAAAAGGATTTTCCTGTTGCGATATATACATGATCAAGTTAAAGATATATACCTTACATAGCTTGTTCTTAATTATATATATTGGTATGTTCTTAATCCATCCATTTTGTTCCTTTGCTTCCCATCTTCTTCTTTTTTTATTTTTTTCAAAGAAAAAATCTTCATGGCCGTGAACTATTTGTATGGATATAATATAGACTAGCTGCAAGTCAGGCGACGCAGTATGGTTCTTAATTACTTTTCATTGTTAGCGGTAGGTGCTTTAGATTATTGATTTGCATAAAAATTTTTGAGCGTAAATAAATTAAACATCAACAATACTTTTGGATCAGACCATCACATATTGATGAAGATAAGTCAGGCAGTAAATCGGGTGGCTCTCCTAGCAAACCAGGCGGTACCAAGGGAAACCCTCCACAAACACATATATGAGAAGAAAACTAAAGAGTAAGTGTAAGACAAACGTTTTTTTCTTTTTCATGTTGCACCTTCGAGATAGAATTTACTTGATTAGTTTTAAAATATATAAGAGATATTTCATTTCAATCTTCTTCATCGACGAAAGGTTGAACTTGAAATATACTTAAAGCCATTGAAATTTGACCCCCTTTGAATTTTCTTTCAATTGGATTCCCAAAAAAAAAAATCAATGAATTTGCTTTTCTGAAAAGAAGTTGATTCTATTCTATAACCTTTTACATTTTCCCATTTGCCATTCCAGTAGCAACTAGAAACAAAAATTGGAACAAAAACATAAAATCTTGGTTAGCAACTTAAGATCTGCTGCCTAGAAGGGAACCAAAGAAACAAAGAGGAAGCTTTGTTAGAATTAAACTAATTGAATATTTACACTTTGAATTTATTTGGAGTTGAAGATGAGATCCCATGTTATAATTTATTGAATTACTAATTATAAATTTATGTTGAATTAATAGACAAGGATTTTCCTGTTGGGATGTATGCATGACCATGTTAAAGATATATATGCCTTACATAGCATGATCTTAATTATATATATTGATATGTCCTAAATCCATCGAGTTTGTTCCTTTGCTTCCCTTCTTGTTCTTTCTTTTCTTTTTTTTTTGGAAGGAAAAAATCTTCGTGGTTTTCTATACAGTATTTGTATGAATATAATATAGACTAGCTGCTACTTAGATGGGGCATTATATATTTCTTACTTTTCGTTGTTAGCTGTAGGTGCTTTATTTGATTATTGGACGGCATAAAAAATTTTTTAGTTAAGATAAATTAAACACCAATAACACTTCTGGATCAGATCGCCACTTGTTGATGAAGTATTAGCTGGTAATTCGGGAGGCTCTCCAAGCGGACCAGGTGGTAACAAGGGATCCCCTCCACAAACAGACAATGTGTAAGACATACTTTTTTGTTTTTTGTGTTGTATCTTCGATTTGATCCAATTTATTGGATTAGTTTTAAAATATGCAAGAAATATTTCAATTCAATCATGTTCATCAAAGAAAGCTTGAACTTGAGATACACTTAGAGTCATTGAAATGTGACCCACTTTAAATTTTGTTTCAATTGGATTGGGGGAGGGGGGAATCAATGAGTTTGCTTTTGTGAAAATATATTGATTCTATTCGGTCATTTTTTATATTTTCCCATTCGTTATTCTGGTAGCAACTAGAAACAAAAATTGAAACAAAAATCTTAATTAGCAACTTAAAATCTGTGGCCTAGAAGGGAACAAAAGAAGCAAAAAGGAAGCTTTGTTAGAATTAAACTAACTGAATAATTTACACTTTGAATTTATTTGAAGTTAAATGTACTCAACTTGATGGGATCTGATATTTATACTTTATTGAATTACTAGTCATAAATTTGTGTTGAATTAATAGAAATTGGTTTTTCTGTTGGGATATATACATGACCCACTTTGAAATTAAGATTTGAATTAATATACAGTATTTGTATGAATATAATATGGACTAGCTGCTAGTAAGGCGGGGCATTATGATTCTTACTATGCATTGTTAGGCGTTTGTGCTTTTGATTATTGAATGGCATAAAAGTTTTTGAGTTAGAATAAATTAAATACCAGTAACACTTTTGGATCAGAACGCCACTTGCTGATGAAGAAGAATACGTTGGTAATTCGGGAGGCTCTCCTAGCAAACCAGGTGGTAACAAGGGAAACCCTCCACAAACAGATAAGAAGAAAACTAATGTGTAAGACATAGTTTTTTTTTTAATGTTAGTTCTTCGATCTGATTGAATTTATATGATTAGCTTTAAAACATTCAAGAAATATTTCAATTCAATCATCTTCATTAAAGAAAGCTTTCTTGAAATACGGATAGAGCCATTAAAATTTGACTCACTTAGAATTTTCTTTCAGTTGGGTACGGGAATAAAAAGTTCAGTGAATTTGGTTTTGTGAAAATAAGTTGATTCTATTCGATTAGTTTTTACATTTTCTCATTTGTCAACTTGAAACCAAAATTGAAACAAAGAAATAATATCTTGGTTAGGAACTCAAGATTTGTGGCCTAGAACGGAACAAAAAAACAAAACGAAACAAAAAGGAAGCTTTGTTTGAATGAAACTAAATGAAAATTTACATTCTGAATTTATTTGGAGTTGAATGTATCCAATGTTTGTACTTAATTGAATTACTAATTATAAATTTGTGTTGAAGTAATAGAGAAGGGTTTTCCCGCTGGGATATTGCATGACCAAATTAAAGATGTATACCTTTCATAGCATGTTCTTAGATCTTAGTTATATTCGTATATTCTTAATCCATCGAGTTAGTTCCTCTGTTTCCCTTCTTCTTCCCTTATTATTTTTTTTTCCAAGAAAAAATCTCATGGTTTACTATACAGTATTTGTATGAACATGCTGCCATTTACGCGGGGCATTATGGTTCTTACTTTTCATTGTTAGCTGTAGGTGCTTTTGATTATTGATTGGCATAAAAATTTTTTAGCATAAATAAGTTAAACACCAATAACTCTTTTGGATCAGACCGCCACTTGCTGAAGAAGAAGAATTAGCTGGTAACTCGGGAGGCTCTCCAGGCAAACCGGGTGGCAACAAGGGATACCCTCCAAAAACAGATAAGAAGAAAACTAATGTGTAAGACATACCTTTTTTTCATATTATATCTTCGATCTGATCGAATTTATTTGATTACTTTAAAAATATATAATAGATATTTTAATTCAATCTTCGTCAACGAAAGCTTGAACTTGAACACTTGCCATTAAGATTTGACCCACTTTGAATTTTCTTTCAATTGTTAGCTGTAGGTGCTTTTGATTATTGATTGGCATAAAAATTTTTGAGTTAAAATAAATTAAACACCAATGACACCTTTGGATCAGAACGCCACATGCTAATGAAGAAGAATTAGTTGGTAGTTCGGGAGGCTCTCTAAGCAAACCAGGTGGTAACAAGGGAAAACCTTCACAAACAGATTAGAAGAAAACTAATGTGCTATATCTTCGATCTGATCAAATTTATTTGATTACTTTTAAAAAATATAATAGATACTTTAACACAATCATTTTCATTAACGAAAGCTTGAACTTGAAATACACTTAGAGCCATTAAGATTTGACTCACTTTGAATTTTCTTCAACTGGATACAAAAAACAAAAATCAAAGAATTTCCTATTGTGAAAATAAGTTGATTCTATTCGACGACATTTTACATTTTCTCTTTTGTCACTCTGGTAGCAACTAGAAACCAAAATTGAAACAAAGAATCTTGGTTAGGAACTTAAGATCTGTGGCCTCGAAGGAACCAGAAGGAAAAAAAAAAAAGGAAGCTTTGTTTGAATCAAACTAAATGAAAATTTACATTTTCAATTTAGGCGGGGCATTTTGGTTCTTACTTTTAATTGGTAGCTGTCAGTGTTTTTTATTTTTGTATTGCATAAATATTTTGAGCGTAAATAAATTAAACACCAAAGATACTTTTAGATCAGATCATCACTTGCTTATTGAATGTACTCAACTTGATGAGATTCCATGTTTATAATTTATTGAATGACTAATTATAAATTTATGTTGAATTAACTGAAAAGGGTTTTTCTCTTGGGATATATGCATGAGCAAATTAAAGGAATATACCTTAATAACATAGCATGTTGTTAATTATATATATTATTGGTATTTATAGGTAATTTGCCTATACAATTTTAAGCTCTCAGTTGAACATAAATTTACATGACTTTTTTTTTTAAATTATTATTTGGATTAGTACGAATGGTGACGTTTTTAACGGCCAGCTGCTGGTGAAAGAGGATGAAACGCCTAATAGTGGAACCACAAACAGTCTGGAAGGGAAAGAGATGGTGGTTATGTTGTGGGGATCACCTACTCTCAGAATGTAATATACATCCGAGTTATAATATTTGGAGTGCTATTTTTTTCTTTTTTTCTTTTTTTTTTTTTTTGAACTTTTTAAGTTTTCTTGTAATAAATAAGGCACACGTACCCAACATTTCATGACTGCACGGATATTATGGGAGTGGCAATTATTAAATTTGTAATGGATTATGTCGTACTAATTTCAAATGTTTCTTGATAAAATTATTGAGTTGTGACTAGACTACAAAATTGCACCGTCTGTCTACCCTTATAATTAATTTATTGAAACAGCTCATATTCATAGTCTATCCGTGCCACCTAGTTGATGGAGTATTTAACTTGATGACACAACACAGCCAGTTGCCACTTTAAAATTGTGTTAAGACAAACTTGACATGCAGCCTACCCCTCGATATATATCTGTTCCCTTACATTAGTGAATCATATTCCAAAGCCTTCTTCCTTGTTATTAGCTCAAGCAACACTACTCCACAGCAATACGCATCAGAATTCCTGCTCACTTTAGTTGTATGTGCATTCTCTGTCACATGCCAAAGCAAGCATGTTATTCCCTTTAAGAACATTAAAGAAAATAAAAGGATACAATCAAGGAGGTAAGGAACAATAATAAGAGTATGAAAATCACCACGTACTACCCACTGTGCCAGGAACTGCCATTGATTGCATTGAAGAAATGGATTGATGCAAAACCTCGGCAATACCAAAATCAGCAATACGAAGCTCCATATCAGAATCTAAAAGTATAGTTTCTAGTTTAATTTCTCAGTGTACTATGATAGCATTACACTTGTAGTGGAAGTATGCCAGTCCATGAGCAATTCCAATATCTATCTTATAGCCAACACGCCAATTTATGGATGGTGGTGGATTCATTTCATGTAAAACATCACATGATACAATATCAATAGGCATGTCTATTGGAGCACTACAAGTTCGAAAAGCCTTCATCTATCAAGAATCCCAAATCATTCAAAAGAGCATAATTCAAGTCCAAATGGCTCATGAAGGGATGGCTTATGCTCAAAAGGCCCAAATTATACATTATGTCCAAAAATTTCAAAGAACTCAAGAAAATATCTATGTTGGACGTTGGCCCAAGTTTAGAGCCCAAGATCCATATTTGATCAATTCAAAACATGCTGAATTAGATTTTGGACATGAGATTTCTTTAAAGATGCAAAAGTGGAAGTCCAAGTGGAAGCCCAATGCTCTAAGAAGGGCCATGGAGCAACTAAAGTCAATATCCAATGTGTTGAAGGCCCAATGTAGTTATACACACACAAGAGATGCCAAGGCCCAATTGGAGTCCAATTGCAAGAGATTAAGAATCATGTGACAACCATGTGATTTTTAATGAAGCATGAGCATCTCATGTGACAACTTAAGAAGCTGATTAGTTTTAATTAGGATTCCTTTTTGAAATTTCGTTTTTTTTATTATTTTAGTATTTTTTTAAATTTGGTCAAAGAGCTTATCTTGGAGATCAAGTTAATATTAGTATCCTAATCTAATTAGGATATATATTAGGTATTATTTAAAATAATTTTAATTAGGTGTTAGAGTTTTACTTTAATTAGGACTCTAGAAAATTTTGCCTATAAAAGGCTTCCTATTGTACTCTATTTTACAGATGAATGAATTTGAGTATTATTCAATACTTTGTGAGGCTTTTGCTTCTTTGTGTTCTCTGAGAGTTCACGTGACTTATCAAAGGATTGGTCTTCCTTTGTGGCGTCTTGAGGCTAGGGTTCTAAGAGACAAGTTCTCTTAGGGTCTTTCCTTTGACCAACAATCTTGTTTTCTAGCCGGTCTCGGGCAAAGTGTCATCTTGTTGAAGGTTCCTAGGACAAGGTTCCTAGAGGGTCTCTCATCATCACAAGTAGACCAGGTTTGGGCCCAAGTCCAAACTGACAATGGGATTGTATCAGACAGCCTATTAGCGTACATATACAAACTCAGAAGACTAGTTTTCCAAGCTATTTGGAATTTGTCCGCTAAGGTTGTCCATATAAAGATCTACTCCTCTAGCATAGTACAATTGCTAAAGCTATCTGGTTTTTGTCCGCTTGTATTTCAACTGCCTTATTTCAGGACCTAACTGGCCAAAAATCGAATAGGAAGTGATGTTAAGGGAAATGACACTGTGGGCATTGTCACATTGGATTCCTACCCATGAGAATGGGGTAGTATTACAGGCATTCCAGCTCAAGTGTACAGGAGGAGGCACAAACTTCCAATGCCTCAAGACTGAAAGCAGAGCCATTCCGTCACAGCTCAAAACTGAAACTTCCTTTAACAAAGCGAAGAAGCATAGCATAAATAAGATGTTATGCGAGGAAGATAGAAAGTTACAAATAAAAAGGAAAATAGATAGAAAAAAGGTAATTTTACAAATTAAAAATGATTTTTTTGTTTTTATTTTAAAAAAATAATAAAAAAAATTAATACTATTAAATAATAATTACAAAAATATAATAGATATTATATAAAATTTTCTTTTCTCTTTTCTTTTTTCATCTCCTACCAAATTTGTAATTTCGAGGAAGCTTAAATGAGATGGAAGCAGAAGAGAATCTCAATAAAGAGAAGAGACAGGGTAGTGCTGAACATTTGTTTGGGCAATGGACAGCATGTTTTATTCAACATTATTCTTGTTCTTAAATTAATCCTGGAAATCATGGCAAGTAAGAACAACCATTTTGTAACTATGCGTCATGGCGTTAAAAAATTCTGAAACATCATATAGAGCATGTACAGAAAGACCAAAAATTGTCTGTGGAAAAACTCTTATTTTTCCTTGGGATGAGTCTTCAAAATCCATAGATTTCATCTCTATTTCTTTGTCGGAAGAAGTGCATGCTTGCTAATACTTTTCGTGAGTATTAGGTTTGATGACCATTTTCATTGCCTAGAATTGCTTGTATGGTTCCTTCTCTTTCTCTCACTTTTTGTTTCCCATAATCACGCATGTTTTGGAGCTATCACCGTCAGTTTCCTTGCCAAGGATACAGATAATCAGATATGACTAGTTTAATCAAAGCATAAAGATAGTGTCTGCTTACGCAACCAAAGCTTAAAATTCTTTCAATTGTTGTAAGTAATTATACTCATTTGATTAAACTCATCTTTTTAATTGCACCCATATATCAATTTCTAAAAAATTAAAAGGGCTTAGGTACACTTTTAATCCCCGACTTGCTATAAAAATTTTAATTTAGTCCCTCTAGTTTAATTTAAAAACAATCAATATTGCTTCACAGTTTTTAAAACTATTCAATTTTATCTTTCCGTCGCATTTCTATCTAAAATTTAATGACAAATTAATTTGATCAATAACTTAAATGCCCAACAGAGTGAGAGAGTTAATGGTACTGAGTAAATAAATAGCAAAAGGTTAAATTTAACATTAAATTTTGGTTGAATTTGGTGATAAAAGGGTAAAATTGGATCATTTTAACAAAATAAAAAGGCAAGACTTTTTGTTTTTGAACAGAGAAACTAAATTGAAGCTTTTATCAAACCAGATGGACTAACGTACTTAAGCCAAATTGAAATAAAAATATTATACACATAACATTACCGTTTCTTCTAAAAAATTATTTGTGATCGGTTTCCAAATAAAAATTATTATAAAATTAGCAAGTTGGATTAATTAAACACAATTTACTAATTCTTTTCCCCACAAGAACCCACTACTTATAATTTTTTATGATAAGATTCATGTTCACTCCCTCAAAAATTAATATGACACTCTAGATAAAATTTTCCTTCATTTTTATTAGGGAAGACTTGCGCCCCACTTGGTGTGACTAAGAAAAGTAGGAGAGAAAGAAAAGTTTAGGTATAATATCTATTTTGCTCTTGTAATTATTATTTAATATTATCTACTAATTATTACTTAATTATTAAAAATAAATGTACTAAAATTATTTTTTATTTTTAAAATCACTTTTTTTAATTTATTTATATTTTCATATTAAACTTTTTATATATCAAACAAGTCTACTCAAAGCATTCTATAAAATTATTATAAAAATTCAAGCATACATAGAGCATTCTATAAAATTACACCAATTATTATTATTTTTCCCTTACTTTATTGCTTTCTTTGATAGAAAAGATTAGGAAGGGAAGAAAAGAAGATACTGAGAGAGAAAAGAAAAGAAAGATTAAAAAAAAAGTCAATAAATTATCTTTAACTTTAATTTGTTTGATATGATAAGATAAAAATAGAGATGTTTTTTCTCCTATCTAGTTTCATAAAAAAAAAAAAAGGAAAAGATGCATATAAATAAAATATCAAATTATTTTATTATTCTCTATCTAATTAAATACATTGACCCCACTTAATTATTTTTTATTATGTTAATATTTTATTTATGTTATATATATTACTTCACCATCTCTCTTGCATTTCCCTTTCATTTTCCCTTCTCTTCTTTCCAACCTTAAAAGGAAAAAAAATAACATAAAATAACATAAAAAGCATGTGGATCTCACAATTATTCTTTCTCTTCATTTCTCTCATTTTACATACCAAATACAGAAAACGTATAATTCTTCTCCCATTTTCTTTTCTTTTCTCTCCTTTCTCTACCTCCGTACCAAACAAAGTATTACAGCCATATTGGGGTGAACCAATTCAATAGAAGAATTTTATTTTTCTTGGCTGGAATTCAATAGAAGATCAAACTCTAATTTGGAAGCAGATTAAAAAGCCATTAGGATTTTTAAAAATACGTGAACAGAATTGTGAACAAATTCTAATCATTTAAAAAACTCAGAAATGAAAATTAGATTTTCTTAAAACTCTATTTTCTCGTTCACAGTTGATTTTAATTTTATTTTCCAAGTTCAAAGAGAATATAAGAGTAGTTTTGAATGGTATCTTTAATGCATCATTATGTATGAAAAGTTTATTGTGCTTAAAGGGTATGGAAAAAAAGTACAAACCCAACAAGAACTGAGCTTTCTGCTCCCGTAAATGTTATAAGAATTAAAGCTCTCATGCATATAAAACATCAATTCTTGAAAAACCCTCAAAAGACACTTGTAAAAATTACAGTATAACTAATTGTTGCTGAGTTGGATACAACCTTGGCACATAGGATTTTACTAAAGAACAGATCCTCTGAAGTCCGGGAGATGAAGTGTGCCTGAATTGAAGAAATTTGATCACAAAACGGTGTGTTTTTTCAATCAAAAATCGAGTGTCATATGGTCCTTCCACGTGGCGAAACCAACACTGTTGATTAGGGAACTTTAGGCGCACCTCTTCTCTCGCGATTTCAGAGGATCTATTCACATTTGACTGGATTTGACCTAAAAATATTAATGCTTTCAAAATAAATTCCAAATACACGTACAATTACAATGAATGGCCGTTGCTGAGTTAGATGCAACCTCGACAACATTCAAGTATCTATTTCAAGAGAAAATGTATTTTTGTCAAAAATATGTGGTTTAGTCATTTGATCCTTAAATTTTAAAAATATAAAATTTAATTTCTAAAAGATATATATTTAAACTATTTAATCCTCAAAGCTCTATAAATAAATAATTCAGTTTTTGAGAGTTTTAAATTCGTTAATTCCTAAATCAAACGAAAACATATGAGTAATGTATCAAAAATTTATGAAAATTAAATGATATATTTTTAAAGATTTAGTACCATATAGTTAAGATATTTCTTTTAAAAGACTAAATAATATACTAAAATTTAAAAAATAAATAATTGAGACATATATCAAATAAAAACCATTTCCCTTATTTTCTAGTTAGAAAAGTAAGAGAACTTGAACGAATTCATTTGATTTAATTGTTAGAAATGTATATATTTTTATAGATGATTTCAGCTTATAAATTGTTAGAGATCAAACAAGAAAAAGCCCCCAATGGGAAAATTTTTTAAGAATATATCTAAAGAGGGTGAATAAGTACTTATGCAATAAAATAATTATAATATAACTTTAAAATTTAAATCAAATTAGGATAACTAAATTGAATGATGTTGGTAATAAATTAAATGATTTTAACAGAAAAAATTAGAGTGAGATTAAAAAAGTTAAGTTTTAATACCTTGTGAAAGATTCAATTAATTGAATCTTGATTCAATCAATTGGAAATTAACATAGTTCAAAACAATCTAAGAAGATTCAATTGACTTTATGTGAGATTCAGCCAATTAGATTTTTAATTTTAATAAAACAGAAGTAAGGATAAATATATAGTAAATCAAAAATAAAAAAGATGATGACACTAAAAATTATTTTAATTCAAACTCTTATCTTATATCTAATTCTTTTGAATTTTAGGAAATTTTTTTTACTATAAATTATAAGAGTACACAACAATCAACACTTAAGTTTTTAAGTTCACCTACAATTTTTTTAAAGATCTTCTCTCATCTCATCCATTAACTGGCTTTCTAGTATCTTAGAAAGATTTACAACAAATATGAAAAAGATCTTAATACCTTTATTAGACAAGGGTTTACTCTTAACCATATTCTGACTCTCAAATTAAAAATGACTAGATGCAAGCTCAAGGAGGACTATAAAATATTAACAATGTTCATCCCTTGTTCTTTATATCAAAGTTGTATATATAGAGCCTTCAAAACTATATTCATTATAGGTGTAGCTCCTTTGATTTAGCCGTTGGTACGGGGGAAAGTTTTTCATCATAAGGTGGGAGCACTTATGGAGGGCAAAGAGACAAGTTTTCAATTGCACAAAGCAACTTCCTCTTCTTTCATGCTTTCCGTTTACATTGGACAGAGATGAAGAGAAGACTTCTTCATCTAAACTTTTCTCATCTTCATTAAATGTCATTTAGTAATATTTAATGAACACAATAAATGCTTTAAAACTTGTGGGAGTGGAAGAAACAATTTAGATTAAATCAATGATACTTTTTCATGAGACAGTGACAAGAAACAACTATGTTAGTGCACTTGTGAGACTTTTTGATAAGCTTTTCAACAAAATAAACGAACAAAGGATTGAATGCTATATTCCTTTTGTTTTATCTCATGATCAAATATTGAAATAGAAGGATAAGTGTTTTTGAACAAAGAACCTTCAGAAACATGAATTTTATTGGGCTTTTTATCACATTATCGAACTTTCATTCTCATCAAAGTTAGATTGGATCATAAGAAACTGCCAACAATTTTAAAGTTGGAACTTTCGCAACAAATTATTTTATTGCCGCCAAAAACACTTGTATAATTCGTTCCCTTATATTTGCATTGAAAAGTGCCTTTGCAAGGCTTGAATCATCAATCCTATCATCTCTTCTATTTCTTCACATGCGATACATATATTATTACACTGAACTTGTGTATTATATTATGAATTGTTATTACTATCGTGCGATATGATATATCATCATTTACATGGAAGTATTTTTGTCTTCTTATAATTGTATTGTGTGATTTGAATTTTTTTTTTAATGAAAAGGATAGCCTTTTATTCGATATCTTTTTTTTTTTTTAAATTCGGGTCGAATATTCAATAGCTTCAAAAGTATGAGGTATTTATCGTGACAGAAGGGAAAGAGGGTTTCAAAGAGAAAGCATGGGGTCACAAATTCCTAATTAAGGTACGAATTATAAGAGAATTGGTTGGCTGACATATCTCTGATGATGCGACAGATTCAGATCTACATAAGCATTTTCTATTAGATCTTAGACGGTTTTAAGAAAATAGAAAGGATTGGAACATTAGGGAAAATAAAAGAATTAAATTGAAATTAAAAGATTAAATTAAAACCTAAAGCAAATTTAAAAGACGAAAACATAGCTTTTGGCAAAAAAGACAACAAGGCTTATGTTTACTTTTTTGTGATATGGGTTTTCTTGTCTTGAATTCCTATTACGATTGACAAACCTTATGGCAAGATTGGTACGTTGAAAGAGAAATATGAGGAAAAGGAGAGGAAGATGGAAAGTGACAAAATATTATTTGGTATGTTGGAGATGGAAAGATTGATTCATCCCAAAGTTATTATTTATATGCACTGTTTATTTCATCTAAATTTTGAGAGAAAGTTACTTATAAAAATTAAAAAAGAAAAAAAATTATTTTACTCCAAATGAAAGTAATGTTTTATATTAAATGACTTTAAATTTTAAAATTATTTTAAAGAATATAAAGATAAAAAAAATTAACTTGAAATTTTAAATTATAATTTTTTTGCACAATTAAATTTTTTTATTTCTAATTTTTTTAAAAAAAATTTGAAATATAAAGTTTTTTAGTATAAGATTATAAATATATTCAAGTTGAGATTTTCAACTATAATTTTCTTTTGTTATTTTATGTTAGTTAACAAAAAGAGTATTTTTAATATTTGTTTTACTCCAAAAACATTTTGATTATTTGTTTACTTTTCACTTTTGTTCTTGTATTATTTATAATTTACTAAACATCAAATTAAAAAAGTGTTATCATTTTTTTTATATCATATGAGACGTGATTTAAAGTTACATAATTTCATATCATTCTCATTTCTCTTTTTTTTTATTCTTTTTAAAAGTTTTTTTCTATTCCCAAATACAACATTAGAGTACACAACTCCTTCTGGTGCTGCCAAGTGTCAAAACAACAGTTTCCAAATTTGCAGAAATATTGGAATAAATTAAAATGGGTCGGATTCCAAACCTTCGTTATTTCCCTTTGAGTCCACGTTGTATTCTGGGTTCGTTTGCTGGTTTCTCAGTAAGGAAGGCCTGTTGACTTCAGTCCAAAAAAATTTATTGGGCTGATCCTTTGAGCCGTTTTGTACCTTGGTCCTAAAAAAAAAAAGCTTTGTTTATTTTTTGAAATTTTTTTCAAAAGAATTTTTTTTTTTGGTTTTATCTTTGTTTTATCAAAGAAATACCAAATAATCTAAATTTTATTTCAATCTTCAAAATTTAAAAAAAAAAAAAAGTAAATAAGGAAAGCATTCAATTTCACTTTAGCACAAGTAGAGATGATCTCCAAATCTTTAAACTTGACCCATTAACTGAAAAAATTTAGAAAATGAGCAATTTTTTTAAGTTGGGACTTATTCATAGAAATTCAAAAGAAATATTTATAATCATATTATTCAAATACACTATTAACATATCTTAAAATTGTTTAATCTCAAACATAACAACTTATTGGTGTGATAACAATTGGTGTATATGTGTGTGTATGTAAATGCATGCTTGCAGTGTGTGTGAAACATATAATCAACATAATTTAAAATTGCTATATGTATAGGGAAAATATGCAAGTATTCATTGAGTATGCAGGGATAAATCACTTAATAGGAAATAGGGGGCCTTCTTACCTAATTAGGCATTTATTTTTATCCGTGATAGATTAGACTACATGTAAGTATTTTATATATATATATATATAGTATTATATATATATATATATATATATATAATACTATATATATATATATATATATATATATCTATTATTGTTCCTTTGAAATTTTTAATTTGTCCTCTTTAGTTTTTGAAAGCCTCTAACACATGCTCTAATCTACTCTCTTTTTTTTTAATGTTTATACGTCCATGTGAGTATGGATATTTTGATTATCCTCCACTATAAGTTTACTATCACAATTATTATCTATCTTGAGCCAATGTCATCATCAGAATTTGTCATGAGTTTTATTTAGGTCCAAATAAAACTTGATAGAAATTTTTTATCTAATAAAACAAATAATAAATTTTTTTATAAAAAATTTGTAATTTACCACAAAACAAATAGCATTACTTGCTAACAAGTTTCCTCTTGTCCAAGAGAAAATTTGTTGGAGAGAGAAAGGGGTATGAAAGTGGGGCCACCCGACCTTTATATCTTTTTCTCTCTCTTATAAAAGCTTCTCTTGTATTGGAGAAAATGCTCTTTTTTGGATAATATAACAAACTAAACATAAAACAACAAAGTTAGGTGGGTATAAAGTGCAACTCCATTAGTATCCCACTCGTGCTTATGACACTCCTAATCTTAGTCCACCAAGGCTTGATATCATTGGGCATGAGGGATTAAGAGAAATTCTTGAACTTCTTGATTAGCTATATTATGTCCTGCAGGATAATCAACTAGTCCAGGTTGTTTATTGATTGTTTGCCTATGAGAGATAGCCAATTGCCATTGTTGAAGATAAAATGGAAGTTGTAGTTGAAAGGGTCAGTTCTTGTTCTAAAATCAATGATCCAAAGAAGTGCTTTTCTTATAGCTTAAGAAGTAGCAATTCTCTTATTTTTTTCTTACTGAATTGTCTCATGTTATTGTTCTAATCAATAATCCTTAAAGGAATAATAATGTTGTGGCTTTGAAAATGTTTTCCCTTATGACTTAACTCTTGAAAAACTCCACTTTATGATCCATTTGTCATCAACTGGTTCCCTTAACTTCTCCTATTAACCGATTTCTAGATGTTGTCTCTTATGAGTTTCATTGATCCCACTCGCGTTCCATGTCATGTCAACTCCATGGAGGAGATTTCTAGCCATATTCAAAACTCTACTCGGGTGAAGTTTGATCAAGTCAAATTATTAAATATTTGGTGATGAAAGACCAACACATCCTTAGGGTTATATTGCACCAACCATTCTCATATCCAGGCCTTAACACTTTTGATGTGGAGAGAATCTATCACGACTCAAACCCTGAGCCATAACTGGCACCTAGACCAAACCAAGCAAGATTGGCATAACCTAGTAAATCTAACAACTCATTCAATGCTCATACTTTTATATAGACATACATATAAATGATTAGAGATTGTCGAAAATCGAGTAGCACCTCTCCTAAAAATTAGACATTCAAATCTTACAAATCCAACACAACTTAATATATTCCATTTCAAAAATTCATCAATATCTTATACTTTCAAATTGTTGCATATATATGGGATTTACATGCCTTTCAGACATAGATGGTATCATATTTTGGTCAGTTGGTTTGTGTAGGTACTCCAAGACATATTGGCTATTAGGTGCTGCATTATTTTGAGTCATGTAGATGTTGTACTTCTTTTGTAAGCCACACGATGATTCTTGTAATGAAAATTGTTTATATTTTAAAACTTATATACATGTTGTATTGTGGCGTAGAGTATTTCGCAATAGAGTACTTTGACAATCAATTGACCAACATATATACATTTAATGACAACAATTCAATTATACTGCAAGCTATAACAAAAGTGTAATTAAGATTAAAGAAAGTAATATGGAATGGATATTGTAAGAAAGAACCATAATTAACCCCAAATGCTGCCACATAAGATTCAATACTATCATTAATGTCACTATACAATATCACAATATCACCACCATCAAGTGCCACCACACGGTGTGTATTTCATGTTGTATCCAATATAATTATCGAGACACATAGTGATTATCCATCATTATAACCTGATGCACCTAGACTATTACTCCCGCTAATAGCTACAGGGTTCTAACCAAATTCTTATCCAAAATTTTAAAATGAAGCTGTTTAAATAAATTAAATAGCACAAAGTAAGTAAGTAAATAAATAAATATTAAATTAAATAAAAAGAAGTAATTTAGATAAAATAAAAATAATGAATTAACAAATTTATATAGATGAAATAAAAACTATGAATTAACAAATTTATATAACAAAATTATAAATAAAAGTCATTCATCATCTTTCTAACATAGTAACCATATATATATATATATATATATACTTTCACACACACATTATGACTCATGTAAAGTTTAAAATGTAAGATTTGTTTCCCCGACAATACAAAAAAAATAAATTATAAAATGTGAAATTTAGGCTAATAATATATAAATATGAAGTAAAAGATATTACTATTTTGCTATTTATACATTCACCTGTGGAGATTGATCGTAGAAGTGCCAAATTCTTAAAATTTGAACAGATTTCCAATTGAAAAAATAGCCTCAATATCACCTATAATTATATTGAATATAAGAATATCACCTTACTTACTCCATTAACTTTTAATATGTTTAATGTAATTAATTTACCTTCTAATACATAAACCCATAATCATAATTTAAATTTTCTAATATCACCATTAACTTTAGATTTTGAATTTCACAAATTAATTGTCACAATTCAATTTAAGCTTTTAAAATTTAGTTTGAACTTAGAATATATCTTAAAAAATTTAAATAAGTATGTTAAAAATGCCAATTCATATCTCAATTGTTTAAATCAAAAGCCTCAATTTTAAAGCTTTCTCCAGGTCAAAATGAAGAAGCAATCAACAACTAAGGTTTTGGATCACTATTGACATAAAAATGGAGCAAAAATGGAAGTTAAAATCAGAGAAAAAGCAACTCAAATATAAGAGAAAAAAGGACAAAAATGGAGTGAAAATGGAAGCTAAGCATGCATGGTTTCCCTCTCACACATCAGCCAGCCAAGAATGCTGTTAATCCGCTTCAAGTCACCTGTAGAACGATGACAGCAATGTTTTGTGGTGGGGAGCAATTGGCAAGCAACAGAACGAAGAAAAATGGAAGAAAAAGAGGAGGGAGGGGTTGCATTTTGAAGCTACAGAATGAGAAGAAGAAACTTTCGAAGAAAGAGAAAAAGAAAAATAGAGGGGGGAGAGCGTACGGGCATCAGATGAAGTGATGGGGAAGGAAAATATATTATAAAGAAAAAAAAAAAGAAATTATCAAAAGTATCTAAAGTTTTTTTTGATATAATTTATTTAAGATTCATAGAGAATTATTTTTACATGTTTAAATGTAAAAATAAGAACTTCACAATTATTTAGAATTTTCAGGTTAACTTATTTTATAATTTTGAGACATAAAAATATCTTTATAGGTATAAGATAAATGTCAAAATAATTCTTTAAGATAATATTAAAATTCTAAAATAATCTTAAAAATTATCTAAATATTATATTTATCTTAAAAATAATTTTGCCTAATTTAATTATTTATTTTATTATTATTATTTTAATTTAAGTTATTACAGAATCTGTCGTTATCATCAAAGGAGATGCAAATCAAATTAATCTAGCGAAGTTATAAAATAAAAAATATATGATCCATTGTTTCTTTTTTTTCCCATGTAAAAAGGGCACATGCTTCTGACTTAGAAATGGTATTTTTTTCAGAATTTCATTATAGGAATTGCTTCATTAATGAGTTTCCATATGAAAAGAAGCATTCTTATAGGAAGTTGAATTCTCCATAAAGCATCTCAAATTGGCGATGGGCTTGGATTCATGCCTTGGATTTCTATCCTAAGATATTCATACCCCTCTCTCGTTGTGTAGCTACCTTTGGATCTGCCATTCCATATGATCACATCATCACTCTCCAACAAGGAGAAAGACATTAAAAGGATTTGTGTTTTTATTGGGTCATAGTATAACATGTCAATTTTTTTAGTGTCCCAATTTGGTCAATCATGTAAAATAAAATCTGCCACTGATTTGAACTTGGTCAAGTTGATCTAGTTGCATTGGCCACCATAACTAATGGTTGATTGGAATATTCCTTACTGATCCAATTCTCTAAGAGAGTTTAGAAGTTATCAAAGGGCTAACCTTGAAAATACCTTTCCATAGCCAAGAGGTGTTTGAATGTTTCTTGAAGATTCCTCTTGCTATAAGGAAAACAGTATTTTCACCTTATGATCATATTAAGGTACTTTTTGTTCCTAACATTTACTAACTCCATATTTGCATAGTTAGGAGTGCTTGATTAAGGAGAGAAAAAGGTCTTAATCCAACTTCTCCTTCATCCACGGGTTAGGAAAGTTTTTGCCAACTCATTAAGTGCATTTTGCGTTTGTCCCCATTACTTCCTAGAAGAAATCGTTGCATTTAGCATATAGTAACCAATATGCTTGCTTGGGGAGGCTAATGCATGGTTAATGGGAGATTAGAAAAGAATTTATTATTAACTTTATCAAAGTCTTTCTGGTTGCCTTGCATAGCAAATTGGCTTTTCATTGCTGGAGTTTACTATCCAACTTAAATATTAAATCTTGGTAAATCTGATTCTTATTTCTTCCCACGTTTACCCAAGTGCCCAAATACTTTCCCAACCTAATAGAAAACTTAACATTGAGAAAATTAGGTATAGATATTTTTTTCCTTTATAGAAGATATTTTGGCTGAAAATTAGCTCTAGTTTGGAATGATTTATCTCTAATCCTAAGATTTCATCGAGGAGAGTGTTCTGAACTATTGAGCATGCTCTCTCCATTCCTTTAAACATCTGCATACATTAGATGAATGACTACTTCCAATCCTTTGCTAACCTTGATTCCCTTACAAGTTTTATTTTCTTGTTCCAATGAATAAGATAGTAGAGAATGTTGGCACATATAATAAAGAGATAAAGAGAAAGAGGGTTCCCTTGTTTGATCTCCCTTTATGGAGAAAAGGGGTTTGATGAGCTGCCATCAATGATTACCTGGAACGAGTGTGTGGATATACATTATAAGATCGTTTGGACCCAAATTGATGGAAAATTCATTGTGGCAATGAAGTTCCATGAAATTTTGTTACAGGGTTTAGAAAAGCCAACTTCAAGACTGGCCCATTTCTTCTCCAGGTTTTTTGCCTTGTGTACCTATTGCATAATTTCAATAACCAAGAAAGGATGTTGTTTAAAATGAACCTTCCTTTGAGAAAGTTGCTTTGATTTGGAGTTATATATTCTTCCATAAAGTTCTTTAGTCTATTGTTGAGAACTTTTGATATAATCTTATATGCCACATTGCATATACCGGTTGGCCTAAAGTTTTTAAAAGCATGTAGAGATTTACATTTGGGAATTAGAGTGACGAAGGACTTATTCAAACTTTTGAGCATATATCCAATTGATTGGAAGGACTCAATCATGAGAATAACAACCCCATTGATAATATCCCAATGCTGTCGGAAGAATTTGACCTGGAAGCCGTCCAGGTTGGGGTACTGTTTTCTGATAGATGGAATATTGCTTCTTTAATTTCCGTAGCTAAACATTTACTTAAAATAAAATTATTATTGTTTTCATTAAGGGTAGGGACGAATGCTGGTTCGAATTACTCACTTGTCAAAAAAAAAAATTTCTGAAGGATGGATTTTTCTCGCATGAAACTTAATGGTATGAATTCATCAAATTGAATTTGGCTCCTAGTCCGCATCCACGCATGACAAGTTCACACTGTCACGAGGTGCAAGAGTTCGGTTTAGTCAACCTTTGCACGAAGTCGGAGTCACACACCTACGAGTTACAATCGCACTGGGCACTCAGTCGCACTCCAATGGCATTATCGTAGTTCTTTGCAATATTATGGTCAATTAAACTTTCCCCCACTCGTATTTACATTTTAGTCCCACCCTTCTCTATTCGCTTCACATTTTTGTCGCCCTCTCATGGTTTTTCTGCTTCTCTTTTCACGCTTCCCAAATTTCCGACCCGGTTCTCCCTCAACATGATTTTCCGGCCTCAATCCGGCGAGGTGTGCGGTTCACGTGCTTAGATCTGCTTAGATCTCCGGCAACACTCGAGCTACACCACTTCGATTTAATTTTCTCCCATTTGACTGCTCCAAATTGAGCTGTTCCTGTTCTTTGCAAGGGTCTTTTTCCCTCCGATTCGCCGCTACATCTTCTCGTCGGTTTCGGATTAATTATCTTGTAGCTGTGAACTTGTTCTGTTCTCAGTGCTTCGCGACAAAGTGACGTCGTCTTGGAGCACTTTCCCCGATTTGCAGCGCTTTTTTGGTTTGATCTTCAATTTCTGTAACGGATTCGTCGACCCCAAAGCGTGAAGTGATTGTGTTAATTAATCACTCTGTGATCCTTTTGCACCATAAAATTTCAGTCAACTATTCCTCAGTTTTCGTTCTTGCAAGTTGAATTTCCAGTCACATTTGTTGCCTGAGAGCGTTCTCCGCGTGAAAGATGACGTCAGGGACGAGGCAACCAACTTGGAAGGAGAGGGAGAACAATAAGAGGAGAGAGAGGAGGCGAAGAGCCATAGCCGCGAAGATCTTCACAGGTCTCAGAACGTACGGCAACTACAAGCTCCCTAAACACTGCGACAACAATGAGGTCCTTAAGGCTCTCTGCAACGAGGCTGGCTGGAGTGTTGAACCCGACGGCACTACTTATCGTAAGGTACCATTTATTTTTCATTTTCTTTCCCTTTTTTTTGGGAATTTCATTCACATTAGTGGCTTCATATGTCATTGAACTTATACAATTTTGCTTTAGTTTCTCTTTTGATATTTTGTTTAAGCGATCAGATCACGGCCTTGTTGCCTCTCTAGCTGAGATTGAGTCTTTTTTTTTTCTTTGGTGGTAGTCCTCGCTGATTTTAGCATCCATTTTAGTTCTTTTGAGCTCGTTACTGTCAAGTTCATTTGTTTTATGAGCCAATATGCGCATTTCGTAGCATCTGCTAGCATGTGGGCTTTGCAGTGGCACATGCAAGCAATAGTGCTCAGAATCAAAGGACCTGAATGTGACAGAGTCGCAGAATTGTGACATATATAGGCTAACAAAAAACCGGCACCGTCGATGTGTGTTCAGGGATTTCCACGGGGAGATTAGCGTAGTGTAGATGCTATTTTTGTTGTATTTTATCCTTTGGTCTATGGTGATGACTTATAAGTGGGGCTAGATTCTCTCTTTTTTATGCTTTTTACCTCTCATCGGTGGTGTATGTCAGATCTGGTCGGGGCTGCCTCTCGCTTTTAAGCGTGAAGCACAAAAGATTCTATATCTCCGTGGTCTTTGATGACTCACTTCATGAGGACTGAATGCATAGATCTCGAGGAGACGAGAATGCCCATCGTGATCTTGCCTAATGACTGCCAAAAGTTTTAAAGTAGGCCTGGGAATTCAGAGAAATGTCAGGGGTAAATTTGGTAGCTCAGGCTTCTTCATGATATATTTAGTTCGTTGCTGTGCTTGCAACATGGCAGAAACTTTTACAGACATCACATGGTACTCTAATTTTGGATAGCCATTTTCCTCATTTCCCGTGATAGTTTCTCCGTTTGCGGATTGCAGTTATAATAATGCAACAACTTTATTGGTGACGCGACAAAATAAGTGGTCACTGTTGCCGTCCGTAAGTTGAGAGAAGTTGTGTTTGACTCTACCAGGTTTCTTTATGCTGAATGATATTTTGTTTTCGTTTTCCTTGGCACGTGTGTAAGGAGGCAAAAAATTATACTTGGTCTGAAGTTATCAAGGGTCCTTTTTCTCTATTGGTTAAAACTGATGGGTCTTAGTTAAAGCGAGGAAAAAGCGAGATTGGCATGGAAGCCCAATAATACACACGGCAACAGCTTAATCATTAGCTTTATGTAATGAAGTCCGTTATTGATGTTGATCAAAAAATAATTGATATTTAGTGCATATAACCGTTTAAACATGTCATATTCTTAGAATTCTTTCATATTGAACTTGACGACTCGAGGTTGCCAGTAATCATTAGTCAACCATGTATAGCTGAAAATTTTGAATGAATAGTGAGCTCATCTATTGTATTGTATGTTTATTAACTTCAACAGTTGAAGGAGATTTGTACAGCCTGTGGAATAAGTCTGTAGCATGAGATTGGTTTACATTTTTTAGCTGATATATTTTTTTCTTTTTGTTCTCTTTTTCTATGTGGATTCCTTGTCCTCCTGGATTCTATATTTTTTTCTCTATAAATAATTTCTTCATTTATTCAAAAAGCAATGATTGAGAACTGCAAATTAAATTTTGCTTAGATGAATGACAGTTTCGTAGTTATTTGTAAAATAGGAAGGGAAAAGCATGTTGGGTACCTTATGCTAAGATTCTTATGATACATAAAAAACTCTTTAGGAGCACACAGACACAGAATCTATTTATTACTTTTGCCTCTTAGACTTAAGATTGAGATCGCTAATACACCAACTGTTTCAAGTAGAAATTTTCACTAGCCTATGGTCCAACCAATTGAATGATGAAAGGAAGTAAATATGCTGAATTTCGTCTATATAATGACATCAGTAGATCTACTATTATTATTTAGTGCACATATTAGATTTATATATTTGTAAGTGAGAGTTTTTAAGGGCTTGAACAGATGCCCCATTATAGAGGGATGACTATGTTGATGATACTTCTTTGATATAGCAAAAGGAAACTACTTCATATAAAGATGAAAAAGAAAAGGAAGTGGTTATCCACGCAAGGAAATTTACTGACAGGAAGATTATTATGGCTACTGTCAGGATGGGAAAACAAATTTTCTATTAAAACGTCAGCCCACAGTACATGCTTCTTCGTAACCCGGGGTAAAGGATTATATAAGTGAAAAAGAGGTGTTTTTGGATTTTACACCATCTGTTGCAGAGGTATAGTGATAGTGTGCATGCTAGTAAGGAAGGGCATTTCTATTAGAAATTATTCCACTATGTAAAACCAGCAGGTTTTGTGTGTTCCACTGAAGTATTAATTAGTTCTCATGTCAATGGCTGTGCACTAATCCAGTGCATACCTGACTTCTGCTACCTTCTTACCATTTTAAATGGCTTGTGCCCATGAACTTGAAAACCAGACAAATGATTGTGTGCAATACATTGATCAGTCCTATACTGGTCCGGGTCAAAACTTGTTCGCTTTTCTAAATATTAATTTAGCATCCCCTACAAACCTCACGGCATTGTGTTAGATGCACTAGCTTCAGACTTTTGCTTCAGTAATTAAGGAAAAGTTAGAGCAGAATTGAAAGCCAGACTTCCAGACGAAATTAGGTTAGAAGTTTGATGGCACTTTTAGTGATCCTTCATCTATATTTTGATTTATTACTATGGGTGATTTAAAGACTCAAGCCCGTCTATTGGCTTTGATGAATGAAGTACATTGTTCAGGGGGCTCATCAGAGCCTGAGGATAATAACTGGGTTAGCTGAGGATACTATTGATAGAGTAGTCAAGTAAGCAATCGATCTTTTGTGAAAAGAGATAGAAACCAAGAGCTAACCGTTTGTGTGTTGCATAGCACAAAATTATTAACATATCAGAGACCAGAAGAGCAGCACAGAAGAACTTTAGCTTTTGGTGCCAAGATAGGATTAGATCACCCAACCCAAGAACTTGTTTCGATGATGTTTTTTGCTTCATTTGAAAAATCATGTCAATTGACGAATTCATCTTTTGGTGGCAATGTATCTAGCAGCTAAAATGATGCTTTTTGGTTTTGCAAATACCAGTCATGTTGGAGTCTCTGGTTACATTATGTGCTATTTTTGAACCAATCATTAAGCATAATGTGTGTACATATAGGGATGTAAGCCTGTAGAACGCATGGATGTGGTTGGCGGTTCTGCAGCAGCAAGCCCATGTTCATCTTACCATCCAAGTCCCTGTGCTTCCTACAACCCAAGCCCTGGCTCTTCTTCCTTCCCTAGCCCACGCACATCGACCTATGCAGCAAATCCTAATGGTGATGGAAGTTCCCTGATTCCATGGCTCAAAAATCTCTCATCTGGATCATCTTCAGCATCCTCTTCAAAGCTTCCCCATCTCTACATTCATAGTGGCTCCATTAGTGCTCCTGTCACTCCTCCTCTGAGCTCTCCAACTGCCCGAACACCCCGAACCAAAGGTGACTGGGATGGTCAGTCCACTCGTCCTGGTTGGGGTGGGCAGCAGTACTCCTTCCTGCTCTCTTCAACTCCTCCAAGCCCTGGCCGTCAGGTTGTTAACCCAGAATGGTTTGCTGGTATTAGAATTCCCCAGGGTGGGCCAACCTCTCCAACCTTCAGCCTGGTCTCTTCAAACCCGTTTGGCTTCAAGGAAGAGGTTCTAGCTGGCAGCGGTTCCCGGATGTGGACCCCTGGGCAAAGTGGGACATGTTCTCCAGTCATAGCAGCAGGCTCTGATCACACTGCTGACATTCCAATGGCTGAAGTGGTTTCAGAAGAATTTGCCTTTGGGAGCAACACAGCAGGCTTGGTGAAGCCATGGGAAGGAGAGAGGATCCATGAAGATTGCGGTTCAGATGACCTAGAACTCACGCTTGGGAGCTCAAAGACCAGGTAGTATGCATATTTGATGAATTACAATATATGGCTGTTTTATTTTGTTCAAATAAAGATCGCTTATAACCTACTTTTTGTTCCGTCGCAGGTGAAAATACCGCATAAATGAGAAGTCAGCATCCTTTGGTATGAACTTTGACTCGGTTTGTTTTATTCTCTGGAAAGGGTAGAGTAGGGAATTAAGGTGAGCACAAGCAGTTGCTCTTTCATTGTATTTTATTCTTTATTTTCTGTTAGATCTTATTTGTTTCCAAGCTATATATACAGCTTTAGCTAGGTGTGGGGTGGTTTTGCAACCCTTTCATTTTGTCATTGTCCTGTTAAACCTTAATATTATTGGAAAGATTAATCAATATACCTGTATGGATTGGCTTGGTTTGCCATTGAAAGAAAATTTACTCGAAATTTCGACTGTACCTGAACCTGAATGGCCAGAGCGAACTATGGAAATTTGGATACAATGAGCCCCACTAAATCCCTTAGCCCTCTTTTATCTTATTCCTAATTAATCTTCTTTTTCCCTGATATGGGTGACGGATTTTATAGGTGCCCATCATTGTTTGTGGATTTCCTTTGAGATAAAGAGAAAAGAAAGTGAAATGCTAGGTGGTAGATATTATGATCGCTGCCAATGCAGTATTTCTGTTTGTACTATCTCACATCCTTCCTTACTGGATATCCTAAAATTGGAATTCGGGTGGGGAGGCTTCCATTTGATTGCGACCTTTTTGTTTTCTTGTGAACCACTGAGATTGGAAACTGTTGTTCCTTGAATTTTCAAACATCTATATATAAGAAAAAATTAAAATAATCAAAAATTTTTTAGATATATTTATATTAAATTGTTCAAATAAAATCACAATTAAAAATAGTGTTTTAAAACTATGTACAATTTAAAATTTGAATAGTTTTTTATATATTATATATATATATATATATATATATGACAAGAAGCGGTATTGTGCTACTTAAATCAACATTCTTAAAATATTTATAAAAATTACATTCAAATAGACAAATTTTGTAAATACCTATAAAATCCAAGTGTTTTTCTTATCCTTTCTCAGATCTTAGGTCAATGCTTGTTGTAATAATGCCATTGGTGTGCGTGGTACCCAGCCATCTCAAGCGAGGGTCCATTTTCCTCGCCGCTGTGTGCCGTTGCATTTTTATGAACACACCTAATAATACTCTGCATTGAGAATTTGGCATCCATCGTGCGATGTGTATCAAAGTGGGCTATATAATTTTTTTCTTGCTTGTCTAAAAGCATCGTATTTTAAAATGGTATATTATCAGATAAGTGTTATCTTTAAGATATAATTATGAAATTATTTAAGACATGATAAAATTTTATTTATCTCATGAGCATCATGCTAATATAAAACCAAGGATTACTGTAAAGTCTCATCGGCTAGAAGGAGCCTGTGTTTAGCGCTTTTAAAGGGGTGCGAAGCACTCTCTTTCAGAAGTGCCTTTTCCCGTGAGTTAAGCGGGAGGTGACAAAATCCCACTGAAGGATGAGTCGAAGACCCACGAATCGGGAAGGATGGTAGTTTCCCTGACATCAGGATGTCTTATCTTTCCTTTTTCGCTCCAGGGAGAATTTTCACTGAGCCTTTCATTCACATATCTCATCTGGAATGATGCTACTGGTCATCTCTGAAGCCTAGTGGGGGAAGCTTCGGCCCCACTTATATGGGCCATTCCCAGGACCAAACCATCCGATGTGGGACTTTACAATCAACCCCCTTTTTTGGGGTCGACCCGTCCTTGAGTCGCACATGCGAACGGCCAACTCTGATACCAACACCACTTACAGAGTCTCCAGAGGTATTGTCCCCTGCCTTCCCGGTTCGAGGGTCTACGACTCAGCCTTCCCGGTTCAGTGGAGTTTTGTCCCCTCCCGCTTAACTCACGGGAAAAGGAGCCTCTGAAAGAGTTAGACACAGGAATAATCAGGTTGTTGAGACCCGCCTATGAGGCGTTGACTCCAACCTAGGGTGCTACCTTGTGAGACATTGAATGATAGAATGCTAGTATAACCTTAAAATAATGTGAGATAAGGCTACCAGTGGTGAGGCACATAATGAGTGGCCTAAATGGGTATACCTCATGGGTAACACCTAGAAGTAAGTATGAGTAGCCAGTAACCAAGGTTCAGAAGAGAATGAAGATAGTTAATAAGTTACAGGTCTCTGGAAAAGAGTGCTTCGCACCCCTTTATAAGCGCTCAGCACAGGCCTCTTCCAGTCGATATGGGACTTTACAATTACTGATTCGGTACATAATGTTGGCTTATCAATAACAGTCTCATCACCTATATAATAAAAATTAAAATCCGTCATATATCCCAAACGTTGCTATAAAGTGTAGAGAATTTTGTTAGGGCATTAAGCTTTTTCCTTCATTTTTCTTTTGAGCATGGTTTTTCTATTATGGAAGATTCATTATTTTTTGAACTTTTTTTTTTTGGGTAAGTAACTTCTGGCAACTTATCACAGTATAGATTCTCTTCAATAGATTATCCTTGCTTATCTTTATTATATGTAGCATGAAGATAATTTCTTTAATATTTTTTCTTGCATCAAGTGAGTATATAATTAATTTTTGCTCTTCATTTTCAAATGTTGCATTTTCATTGAACTTTTCTTAAAAATAATGATCCAGTGTTTATGCATCCTCCCTGATGAACAATGGTAATGGATAGCCGAAAGTGAGAGATACTAAAACTAATGACTTGTGAAACAAATTACTCATGGCTGGTAAAACAAAAAGTACATAGGGAAAAAAAGAAAGAAAGAAAAAGAAAACTCAATGGATTGGATAGCATACTCTGTACATAAAATTGTGAATCACTTATTATCATAATGTTTCTTTGTTGGAAGACATTCTCATGGCATATATATGTAGGCCATCCTGAAGATAAGCAGCGAATCATAACTACTCTTAACAACTGTAGAGACACAGACCAAAACAAAATTCACCAGAAGAAACTTTACAAAAAAAGAAAAAGCATAATTTCTCATCATATTAGTAACACATTTTCAAATATGCTGATAATATTTAGCCATTATATTAATAACTATTCATTTATGAGTTTAGATATTTTGAGGTGTGAGTAAAAAAAATAAAAATAAAAAAAGAAGCGAATAAAAAGTGAAAAAATAAATTTTATACTCATTTTTACTTTTTTATGTCACTTATTCTTTCACTTTAAAAATATCTTACAAACTTTAAAATCTAAAATTTTTATTTAGGTAGTTATCGACATTTCAAATAACTAATTTTTAACATTGCAAAAAATTATTACTAGTCGTCATTATTTATTGTTACTGGTCATATTATATTAGTATAATATTACTAACATATTTTAAAGTTATCGTTAATATAATAAAAAATTACTAATTACGCCATACATTTAATTTTTAACGGGACAATTAAAATCAAACGTATTATCATTGTTTCTTTTGTTTTCCCTGGTTTTCGTAGATTTTGGATACTGGGACCCACGGGGTAATATAATGAGGAAAGAGGGCCCACACGAAAGTGGCAAGTGCGAACCGCTCTTAGTGGAGCCCACATCTCTGGGAGTCCAACAAAATATGCATAGCACCACCGTCGGATCCTTTGCTCCCCAAACAACGTAGATGACGGGGACACGTGCACCGAACTCTGACACGTGCGGCTTGGCTTTTATCTATTGGACAACAACGCCATGAAACACTGCGTCAATGGCTTCGTTCTTACTTCTCAATCTGTTTTATGATTACAATGAAAACAAATGCAACAAATATTGCACTGTACGCAGTAAGAGATGTCTTAAAAAACAAAAATAATTTACAGTGGTCTTATAATTTGAGTGTATATTATGCCTCGATTATAATCTAAATTTTGCAAAAATTATTATATACCCAAAATCTCAAGTTAATTTTTCTCGTTTAGAAAATTTTTAAATTAATATATTTAGTATTTTGTCCTTACAATTTTAAGAAATTTTTAATCTTGTCTTCACATTTTATTTTTTTATAACTGAGTTTTAAAATTTTGATTTCATCTTTATTGTTATCATAGGTGATTATTTTGTGACCAAAATGCTCACGTGGCTAATAAAACATCTACTTAACCTTCAATTTCACCAAAAATAAATATTGCCTTTAAGTTATATAAATTTTCCTTTCTTACATTACCTAGTATATATAATTTTTAATTTCACTATCTCCATATGAGATCATAAACGGAATGCTTTGAAAGTGCATACATGTATTTGGACCAATTTATTGGTTTTTATATATTTATTATGTTATTATTAAAATTTATATATTTATTATATTTTAATTAAAAAATTAATAACAAAAATATACAAAATTACATCTAAATCTAACATGTTTTTCTATATTACTTTATCAAACTTTTATTTCTTTACCTCATTTACCTTTTAGAATTGAAAGCAAATATTGAGAAAAGGGATATTACTTCAACCCAATAAATGAACTTCCATTAAAACCCATATATTACACATGCTTGGAAAAGAGAAATCATCCACACCCCTTTATTCTTTTTAGAGGGGTAACCTTTAGAAAGCAAGAACAAAAGTTGGCCTTACTTTGACTATAACTGAGCTTTTATTAAAGAGAAAAATGCTGTTTCATACCACTATCCCTGAAAGTAATGTTATTGCATTATATGCATTTTGACTTACCTTTACTAAAACCCCATATGAAATCTTTGTCATGTGCATGACATAAATAAAGTTCTCATAGTGTAAAAATTAATGAGACTTTGGTCATCATTTATGTTTTAGATTTGAATATTTTCAGTGTCAACAGTTTATATCAATAGTCAATATTTCTTAAAAAAAAAAATTCGTAGCATGGAGTTAAATTTTGGTGACTTTGCCAAGTTTTAGCCTATTTTTTTTGGGTAATTTAACATTTCATCCAAATATGTAACATTACGTGTATTCTCTAATATATATTAACAAATTAAGTCAATCACTACAATTAATAATAGTTTTTTTATTTACTGCCTTCTAAATGTGTATTAACTTTTCGTTAACGAACAGGTAATTAGCACTTTATATAATTATCAGTCCCTTAAGTAAATAATTATCAACTTAGTGAAAAATGTTCCTACTTACACAGTGTCATTTAATTGATAATATTTGAGTAATTTATTCTTCTTTATAAGGAATTAAAATGATTTTTTTTATAATATTACACAAGATGTAATGAAAAATAAAAAGGTTGAAAGCCTTCAATCTTAGAACTACAGAAAATACAGAGGCCAAAATAGTATTTCAGAAGTAGATATTAACTAATTTGAATCCTTTCTAGTATAAAATGTATAAAGTGTTTTTTAAAATAAGAAAGAGAGTGTCATCTATTTCTTCTATTTTCAACAACTTTCTTTTCTCTCTTTTACTTTAAAAGTATTTTATAAATTTTATATTTTAAATGATCCAAAATTACATATTATGCAGTTAGAAAATGATTTAAAAAATATATAGGTAAAAAAACAAAAGTTTATGCATATTTTTATTTTTTATATTATTTTGACTGTACAATGTAGAAAATGGAAATTTTAAAATAGTATGTCATTTGATAATGTTAAAAGTAAAGGTATTCCCATTTTCTTATATCCTGCGAGAAAAAAAGATGGTGTGAAAGGAAGATTGATATACTATCCCCTTGGGCAACAAGTCAGTCTGGGAGGGAGGTAGAAGGAGGTGTTATGGTGGTTCTCACTTCTCGCACACAATCCCAGCACAGCTAGACAACAAGTCTCAGGCGCACTTTCTCTTTCTCTCTGAGTGTCATAATCGTGAATTGATCCGCAAATTTGGCTAATCAGCGGGTCCTTTCACACCTAAATTCATGGTTTCTTTTTCTTTTGCTTTTCTCTTCTCACTTTCCCTCCATCAATACCATCCCCGGTTTCCCGAGCAGTTTCCCGGCACAGATCTTCTCTGATCGTCGATCGTACTCGGCCCACTCCAACATTCAGTCGCTCTTGGCTTCCACAAACTTCTAGTACCTAAAATTCAGCTTCTTACTCAGCTACATTACAAAAGCAGTGTCGTTTCCGTGCTTTCTTCTCCACTTGATTCAGGGTCTGGTTTTGGATTCTTTGCTTCTCCTTCTGTGACCCACAAATTTGTATTATCTACTTCTGATTTATTATACATACACTCTTTTTCTGGCAGCATTTTTCGTTTCAGTGGTTACTCTGAGGGAGAGATGACGTCGGGGACGAGGCTACCGACATGGAAGGAGAGAGAGAACAACAAGAGAAGAGAGAGGAGGCGGAGAGCCATAGCTGCAAAGATCTTCGCGGGTCTGAGAATGTACGGTAACTACAAGCTCCCCAAGCACTGCGACAACAACGAAGTCCTTAAGGCTCTCTGCAACGAAGCTGGTTGGACCGTGGAATCCGACGGTACCACTTATCGCAAGGTACATATGACATCCGCCATTTTCATTCACAACCTAAGCTTCTGCGCTATGTTAAGTGCTTTTCTGTAAGCGGGTAGATAAAAGAACTTCTAATTAAGTGCTTTTCTAATAAGCCAAGTAAAAAATTGCTTTTATATAGAGTAACAATGTCAGTGAAGGCACCAGAGATTCTCAGTTGCTCGGCTCATAGTCACCTGAGAATTTAGAACTTTATTGTAAATCTCATGGGGACGAAAATGCCCTCATCTGGTTCCTGAAAATGACTGCCTAACATTACTACATGGAATCATGGACCTAGTAATTCCAGACATTGTAGAGGGTAATTTTGCCAGTTCGGGTTTTCCATCGGTAAAATTTTGGTGGATTGATTTTGCTTTGAAATGCCTGTTGCAATGTAACAGAAGCTTTTTCAGACTGTGTAGGATCTGACCCCCCCCCCCCCCCCCCAAAAAAAAATTTTGGTGTGCCTTTTCCACCACTAGTTTCTATCTCTGACCAATTGTGCTACATAGATTAGACTTGATAGTAATACCTTGGTCCAGAGAATGGTATCCAGAAGATGCTGAGGGAAATGTAAACTGAAAATTTCGGATTTGGATTCTCTCCACTAAATTCTCCCTCCACTGTCTCTCCACCAAAATCTGAGCCATTGGATTTGCCAACAACTAACAATTGATGATGAAGCCTTACATGTAATTTTAAAACACACAATCTTGACCATTGATTATTGGTGGAGAGGCAGTGGCAAATCCGAAAATTTCTTGCTTATATATGGTGTACATACATGAAACAATCTACATTTGGTCCGTACATGTGGGACCAAATCTAAACCGTTGCATGTACATACACCACGTACACAAGAATTTCTCAATGTTGGCTTAAAGTAGTTAAGTAACTTATCACTTTAGACATTAGAGAAGAGCAGAAAATTGGTGATTACATACGTGGTATCCAGAAGATGCTGAGGGAAACGTAAACTAAAATTTTCTTGTTTATACATAGTGTACATACATAAAACAGTCTAGATTTGGTCCGTAAATGTGGGGCCAAACAGACCAAATCTGAACTATTGCATGTACATACCCTGGATACGTAAGAATTTCTCAATGTTGACTTGCAGTAATCAAGTAACTTATCTCTTTAGATTTTAGAGGAGGGCAGAAAATTGGTGGTTACATACATGGTATCCAGAAGATGCTGAGGGAAATGTAAACTGAAATTTTCTTGTTTATATATGGTGTACATACATGAAACAGTCTAGATTTGGTTCATACATGTGGCGCCAAATGGACCAAATCTGAACCGTTGCACGTTTATACACCACATACACAAGAATTTCTCAATGTTGACTTGCTGTAGTCCAGTTACTTATCTTTTTGGACTTTAGAGAAGAGCAGAAAATTGGTGATTACATGCATGCACAGGAGATAAATGAGCAGTATAAAGGGTAAGTGCAGTAAATTGTTACTTACTGACTCTAGGAATGGATCATAAAAATTAGTAAGATGGACTATATGTCTTAGATTCCCACATGCTACATTTTGAGCAGCATAAATGCTTGACTGTTCTGATTATGCAAATCCCACTAACATTTGGACAATGTGTTGTTAGATTCCCACATGGTACATTTTGATCCTTCATTGAAAATATTTTGCATATGTAGGGATGCAAGCCTTTAGAGCGAATGGATGTAGTTGGCGGGTCTGCAGCAGGAAGCACCTGCTCATCTTACCATCCAAGTCCCTGTGCTTCCTATAACCCAAGCCCTGGATCATCTTCTTTCCCAAGCCCATCCTCATCCCCCTATGCACCAAATCCTAATGCTGATGGCAATACCCTCATTCCATGGCTGAAAAACTTATCCACTGCATCATCTTCAGCTTCTTCCCCCAAGCTTCCCCATCACTACCTTCACAGTGGCTCCATTAGTGCTCCTGTCACGCCTCCACTGAGCTCTCCTACTGCAAGAACACCCCGAATCAACACTGACTGGGACGATCAATCTGCGCGGGCTGGACAGCACTATTTGTTCATGCCCTCTTCCACTCCTCCAAGCCCTGGCCGCCAGGTAGTTGACCCGGAATGGTTTGCTGGGATTAGGCTTCCAACTTCCCCAACATTTAGCCTAATCTCTAAGAACCCCTTTGGCTTCAAGGAAGATGCTTTGGCTGCAGGCAGAGGATCTCACATGTGGACTCCTGGGCATAGTGGAACATGCTCTCCAGCTATAGCAGCAGGCTCTGATCACACTGTGGACATTCCCATGTCTGAAGCTGTTTCAGATGAATTTGCATTTGGAAGCAACACACCTGGGCTTGTGAAGCCATGGGAAGGAGAAAGGATCCATGAAGAATTTGGTTCAGATGATCTTGAACTTACACTTGGTAGTTCAAGGACCAGGTATTTTATTATTGTTTGATCAGTTTGATTTTTTTGGTGAATTACATTCGTCTCCTTTAAAGTTTATAACACCTACACTCACTCCCTTCCCCTCCCCTCGTCTCTTACAAATCACCAACAAAAGGCCAAGTTAATGCTTATTAAACCTTAAAGTAAAGGAGATTAGTGTAATACTTTTAAATTACAGGGGATGTGAATGTAGATTTTATAAAGTTCAAGAGAGATTCTAGTATAAGTTGAAACTAGAGGGAGTATGAGTGTAGGTTTCAAAAACTTGACGGCATGTGAATGTAATTTGCCGTTCTTCTTCTACTTTTTTTATTTTTTTGGCTGATTTAACATTACTATTATAATTATTATTTTGCAGGTAAAGTACTTTATAGTTAGAGAAGTCAGTGGTTGAATGTGAACTTGGACTCCTTGTTTTATTTTGTAGAAATGTTTGAAGACGTAATCAAGCAGGATGCAGGCAGCTGCTCTCTTTCATTGTATGCTATTTTTTTTTAACCATTATTCACTTTGTTAGTCACTTTATGGAGTGGATTTGCTACCTACTGATTTCATCACTGTCTTGTTAAACCTTAATAGTACTGGAATTCGGGAAATATTTGATATACATTGCATGGGTTGGCTTGGTTTGCCACAGAAGAAACTGAATGACTCAAAAAGTGCAACCATGACTTAGTGGCCAAAGCCATTGTGGAAATCTGATACGATGGTCCCTTTTAGTTGGATTGAACTATTTTGGCAATTTGATAGAGCATATTTGTAGGTGATTTTATGGTTGCTTGGCTATGCCAGCAGCATAGATTTAAAAGCCATAGACCATCCATAGTGATATGCGACAAATGTGACCTTTCCAGTGAAGCTCTAGCTCCCGCTAGAATAGTGTCAGAAACTGTAAAATTTGTCATTAGTTGGTGCTGATGGATATATTCCTGAGTTTTATATATATATATATATATATAGTGACATTTCTTGGAGTTTGCTTGAGTGTGTGTTTGGATTGACGGTGAGTAAAATTGATTTTAATAAATTTGATTTTGTAGAATTGATTTTGTGTAAAAGTGAGTTTACATGAACGTGATTTATGTTTAAAATTTTAGTTGAAAAATAATTCTAATAGAATTGATTTTGTTTGGATGTTATATACCAGAATCACTTTTAGGTGTGAAATTATCATAAAGGGTAGTTATATTACTTTGTTTGAATTATTACTATAACATAACCTTCTTTTTTTTTTAATAGCATTTAACAAATGATATAGCATAATATATCTTTTTATATTTCTGTTGATACTAGAATTAAAATATAAATTAAAAATAAATATTTTAGTTAAGTCTATAAATGTGCATAGCATATAAATAAAGCATTACAATTAATTGAAATTACTAGTTATTTTGCGCATGTAGTGCAATTTGATCTTGAATGGTATCTCGAAGTTAATCCATTTCAGATGAAGAGACAATATTTAGATTTGGCAATGGATCTAGGCCAATGTGCTCATCAATTTCTCTTTCAAATTGGCTTTCATCTTTAAGATGACTGAATTTAATATTTGTTTTGGAATTCTTTCTAATAAAATTATATATAGTCATTGTTGTACTAATTATTTGCACTTGTGTTTCAATTTTGAACTTTGTCATGCATCGCAAAATTTTAAACCTATTCTTTCATACCCCAAAAGTTTTGTCTATAGTACACCTCAAATTTGAATGGTAATAGTTGAATGTCTCATTATCATTTTTAAATCCCAAAGAACGTCTAAAATTAGGGAGATGATAACGCTTACATTTATATGGACTAATGTATCCAATTGGGGTTGGATAGTCAGCATCCACCAGATAAAATTTATCTAATAAATAATTAAAGTATTACACATTAATTGTTGTAAAAAAAATTGTAACCATAACAGTGAGGGCATGAATATACCTGGAGGAGGATGGGGGAAGTTCATGTTTGGAGTCGTGAGAGCATAAGAAAATGCACGAGCATCATAGGTAGTGCCTTCACATCCAGGCAAGGCAAAAATGAAACACATGTTCCAATTACATACAGCCATAACATTGTGTTAGATGCTTTTTTCTACCAATGAATCTTGGTTGTTCATTAGGGCTAACCACGCATGGTATATGAGTTCCATCAATTGCTTCAATGGAATTCTTAAAAAATAGCCAGTATCGTGGGTCGTTTTGAATCTTCAGATGGGTTGAACGAAATGCTTGATCTTGTGGCTTAATGTATTTGAAGGCCAATCTTATGCAAGCAAATACTGCATGCAAATGCCTATTTACAGTCTCTCCTAAACACTGAAACCTTTCTTGTAGCATTTTATTACATGCTCCATGACCAACCATGTTTAAAAACATTGCAACCATCTCTTCAATTCCCATGTGTGTAGTGTGTTTCAACCCACATTCAACTAATTCAATGCCAAGTTTATGAAACACATGTTTTTCTATGTGAAACATCTCATATCAGCGAGTGGGATGCCCTTACAATATTTCTTGAAACCAAGAATGACTAATTTGTTCCCTCGTTCTACATGGTTATTTACATAAATATATCACTGTGTAGTTACCAATTAGTGCAGCCACATGAGCTTGTTACTCTCGAGAAAGAACTTGTGTCATTTCAATTTTCATTTCTCCATCTTGAATTTCCTTAAATTCCATTTATACCTAAAAAAAGCATTATAGGATGAATATAAACCAATCAAGCATAGCTTGAATATAACGACACATTACAATCACAAATCTATAAAAACACAAACTGAATACGAAAGCACAATATCATCACAAACCTATAAACCATTATTGGAAGACAAAAGCATAGTTCGAATACCATCATAAAACATAAAAGTATAGTCTAAATGTAAAAGCACAATCCGAATAGAAAAGTATAATACCATCACAAGCCCATAAAATATAACCCGAATACAAATTTTAACTCAACTCATAGTGGAGATTTTATGAATGGAAGTGAATTATCTACTACATGTTGAAGCCAAATCAACCTCCGATCCTCATAACCATGATAGGTAGCAGACATCTCCCAATTTTGTTTATATATTATCATCTGACAGCAGTTTGCATACTATACTGGATCACTAATAATCTCATTGATTAAGTTCAATTTGACCATCACTTCCTTCATTGATGTTCAAGGTGGTTCTGTAGGACTGGAGCAACATGTATTTACAATGACACTTATAGCGTAAGCTATCTTTGATGCTATAGGGACTTTGGCCTTACTTGTTCATTCACCAGGGTCAGCTCTTTTTCTCTTCTCACTACTTATCTAGCCACTAGGTCCTTAGGATGTGCATAGATTAATATTTGTAACTACTTCAGTTGCCCGAACACTGTCATCTCCACTATCACTAGATCCTTCCTCTATATCCAGCTCAATATTATCTAGGTTCAGGCGGTATCCATCCTTACTTTCAAACGAGCCATTAGGGAATGTCATTGATGATGGTACCATGCAAATTGTCCAATTGCAACTATATCTTTAAAAAATATAGTTAACTCTTGGACAAATGGAAGTCCCTTATACCTAAATTTTTCATATTGTGGGTTTTCCTACATATATAGGATAACTCATCACTTTTACAAATAATCAAGCAAAAATATTGCAATTAACTGACAAATACATGTTGATATATAACATACCAATTCCTTCTTCTCCCACCACTTATTAGGTGCATCAATGGTTATTTTCACACTATCTCACCCTGGGCCTATTTCTTTGGCAAACAATTTATGCCATTGACGGGCTTGTCGCACAACCCTCAAAATAAAACTAGGTTGAACTAAATATGTAGCTAGTGGCACAACCTAGGTCATCTTCTTTGGAAATGGAGTTCAATGTTCAATTGAGTTTCTAAGTGTTAACGGATCCTAAAAACTATCTAAATTTAGGGGGTTTTTTATGTAATTAAACTAAGTAAAATCTAATTGAATTAAAATTCCTAAACACTATCTATTTGGATGAATTATGGTGAATGATGGTCTTGTGACTAGCTTTGAATTCATCCCTTGGTATCCACTATTCTTATCTTAATCCAATTGTGATTAATTCTGGCCTAAGAGTTCCTAATTGTGTTTATTGGCAAATGATATTGAATTACCATTCAAGATTCAAGAGACTAGCAATTTAATGTTAATTGAGACCTCAACTCCCATAAAATTACTAATTCTTGTGATTAAAATCTTTGAACACTCAAATTGATTGATTAACTGATTAACTTAGTCTCTGAATTATCATCCAAAGATGTTTAATTAACCAACTAAACACTAAGGAATCCACAAATAAACAATTAGGCATACCAATTCTCACAAGCATTTCATCAAACATCTTAATTGCACACTTGGAAAAATGGAGGAAAATGTAAAATTCAGTGTTTAAACCAATCAATTAATCAATAAAAAGCATCCTTAATTAGTGTCTAACCAGTTACTAATTAATTACACAAATTCTCAATCCAATATTCCTTAACCAAACAAATACAAGAAAAAAAAAAGTGCTAGAAAAATAAGAAAATCTTAGCAAAAAATGTTGCTCATCCATGGATTCAAGCTTCAGCCAAGGTTCTTCCTCCTAGCTAGCCTCAAGATGGAGATTAGAGCTTCATCGTAGTGGTGAGATGGAGATGGAAAAATGGAATGGCGTGGTGAATGGTTCTGTGTGTGGAAAAGACGAAGAGGGCATGTGTTCTGTGTGGTGTGGACAAAGTGAATGGAATATGGCGTGTGGGTGAATGACGTCGTAGTGAATGAATGGTGTGATACGATGGATCCTCGAATGCTGATGGCATGATTCCCCTTCTCACGTGGTTCATTAATTTGTCACATGCTCAGCGCTCTCCTCGTGCTTCATATTTTATCATGTGCTATCGTATGTATTTCTTCTATTATGCATGAGTGTGGGCCCATTTCAATTTATATTATAATATTCCACATGAGCTACGTCTTTCCCATCTGAGTTGCTTCTGTGTGTTGTTTTCTTCATGCTCTTTTGTGTTCTCTTCTTCCCCTTGCCCGTAGCTAAATCCAGCTCGTTCTCTTCGTTGTTCTTCTCTGTTCAGCTGCTGCACTTCCTCTTCTCAAGCTTCTCCTTCAACGTAAACCCAAGCTCAAGCTTTTCACGTGACTATCCAACCCTCCATGCAAGCTTTTCTTGCTGAAACTGCTTCTTCCTTCTTCTTTGCTTCTGTTCATTCTTCACGTGGCTGTTCCTCGTCATTTTCTCCATGCAACCTTCTTCTCTTTATACCACACGTTGCTTCCTTTCCTTTAACTCTTCCAACCCAAAGCTTCTGTTCACAGCGCCTAAACTCGAGGTTCTCTTCTTGTTTCCTCCATGCAAGCTGTCACGTTTTTTTTTCTTTCTATTTCTGCAGCTTGTGTTTGGAGCCTTCATCACGTAAATCTCCTCCTTGTGAATCTCTGTTCTGCTTAAGTGTTTGTTCTGCATGTGTGTTTCTCCTTATCTCAACATGTAGCTTCTCTTCTTTGTTTTGGAGCTTCCATCCTGAGCCAAAGTCTCATGTTTCTTCCATGTGAGCTCAAGTTATTCCATGTAAAACTTCTTTTTCACGCCATTTTCAGCTCATTCTTCCTATTCATATTTTATTGCCCAACAAGAAGTGCACTTGATCCCAACTCTTCTCCTCCTCTTCTTCAAAACAAATGCTCATTCAAGCTCCAAATTCATATTAAAATTCTGCACAAAAGAGTGGGAAAAATCAAATAGGCATATTCACAAAAATTATTTAAGATTAAATGAACATTAAAAACTAAATTTTTGCAAATTAACTCCTAAAATATAGAAATGACTATTAAAATGAAATCTTATCTAATTAAAGTCTTAAAGCCATATTTCATTGTTAAAATGCCCAAGTTTAGGAGAATAAAATAGATAAAAATATGTGTTTATCAGCCATATTGACCATTCTTTTTTTAAGTTATCCTATTTGTTTTTCAGTTGAGCTCTATTATAATTTCGTCCAATCAATTCATTGAATTGCTCAATGGCAGCCTTCCATCCTTTCTTTGTTAGAGTTGTTCCATTGCATTCTCCCTTTTGGATTTGGTCCAAGTATGCTTTAATAGAATACTTAGTTGTTCTTGGATCCCACATAGCCTTTTTCTAAGAACTCATTTTTTTATGTAACCAAAAAAATTATAAACAACAGACCAGCATGCACAAATTTTCAATAGGCCCACATACATTAATAAGTAGTAAAATCATTAATATTGGTAACAAAACTATTAAGTCTCAATAATTTAAGAGAACAAACCGAAAGAATAGAACTTAGAAAATGGATGGTTCTTAATTATGAAAAAAAAAAAGAAACAAAAACGTAAAGGAGCACATCCACAAAGGTATTAATAAGAATGGAAACTTAGAAAATGTTAATAACTTAATTTTAGTCAATTATATATCTTTTTTAATTTCAATCAATTATATATCATTTTTTTAATTTACAAAATGCTAATAATTTAATTTCAGTCAATTATATATCATTTTTAAATAAGGAATTTTTATCCAATTAGTTGCATTTTTTGTTATATTTGATTTATTTATGTCCCTTATTTTAAAAATTGATGTCTACATTCATTTTTTTAAAAAAATATTATACTATATATTATATAAAGAATACTAATGAAAAGAAAATTAAAAAGAATACTAGATATATATAAAAAAATCCAAAAATATAATCATGTAAATTATATAAATGAAAAATGAATTATGTTATTTTTTAAAAAAGATTTATAAATGATTGTCACACCCGAAAATGCGACCGCGTGGCGCTTTTGAAAAGAAAATTTCTTAAAAAGAAATTTCGATTCAATTTCCTGTGAAAACTGAAATCGAAATTAAGATAACTAGTAGAGTCGTCACCAAAATTTTAATTTTTGAAAAGACAAAACTTTGGAAAAGCCTTTTATTTGAAAAATAAGAAAAATGGTCTACGAATCAGAAAATAGGCTCGGGAGTCAGTTGTGAGTGGGAAAGGTGTTAAGCACCCCACTACACCCGTTACTAAGAACGGTTACCCTAAGTTAGTCATGCAAAATCGCTATGGCCTTTAGTCTATTTTAATTCTCCCTATAAATCACATGTGAGATAAGAAGTAAAGATAAAGGAAATAAAGTTAAAAAAAAAAAAACAAAGAAAAAGAAGAAAGAAATTGAAGAAACAAAATTAGAAAAAGACAAAATGAAAGAAAAGAGATTAAGAAAATGAAAATTGAATAGAAAATTTTATTTACAAGGGCGGATTTGACCTAGGATGAAAGCCTAGAGCTTACGTACCATTCGGAGGGATCAAAGTTCACGTAGTTCGACCAGTTGAAAACTATGATTTGCTTGGATTTTGTTTTTGTTTTATTTTTTTTGTTCTGTTTTTTTTAATTTAGATTTTGTTTAATTTTTTATTATGATTTCTTTTTAAAGAGAAAAGGAGTAAGAATTATTTAGACTTTTACAAACAAAACGAATTTGAAGTAGTTGAGGTGTTTTTATTTGCAAAAGGCAAAATCAATTTTACTTATTTCCTCTTCTTTTTTTTTTTTTGTCTTTGTTTTTTGGTTTCTTTTTTTTTTTGCTTTGTGTGTGTTTTTTTTTTTTTTATGTTTTGGTTGAAAGGAAAAAGAACATAAAAATAACTTAGACTTTTGCGATTGAAACGATTTTGGAATTAGTTCGTGCGTTTCCATTTGCAAGACCTAGATTACTACCATTTCTTAATCTTTCCTTTCATTTTGATCTTTTGATTTTTCTTTATTTCATTTCTCGGTTTTTCATTTTAATTTTTTTTTGTTTGTTTTGTTTTTTTTTTTAATCGATTTTTTTGGTTGTGGCAAACTTTTCAGGAAAAGAAAGACTCCATTTTGAAAACTTTTATTATTTATAGGAAAAAAACTCATATTCTTTTTGGTTTTTTAATTAATTTACTTATCTTCCCTTTTTTTCACTTTGGTTTTTGTATTTCTAATTTTTCCTCTCTTTTTTTCATTCATTTTTCATTTTTCATTTTTCCCTTTTTAAACTTATAGTTTTTTTCCCATTTTTATTTTAATTCATTTTTTGTGATTTTGTTCTTTATTCTTTTGTTTTGTTTTTTTTTTTTTGAATTTTTGTTTTGATTTGTTACTTTTGATTTTTTAGCAAGAAGCCTTCAAAAGGGATAAATCTTTAAAATTCAAATTGATTTTTTTTATAAGCTTTTCTTTTAAAAAAAAGAGTTTTTAAACATTTGATTTTTCTTTTTCTTGTTCTTTTCTTTAACTTTTAAAAGTTACTTTCTTTTTGTTCTGTTTTTTCTTTTCCTTTTTTTTTATTTGATTTGGAAAAATTATTTGATTTTTCAAAGATTATATGTTTTTCATTAATTCTTGAACTCTCTCTTTAAAAACAATTCATCTTATTTTGTTCCAAAATTCCCCTTTTTTTTAATTAATTATCGAAACTCAAAATTAATAATAAAAACACTTGACGACCCAACCCGGTGTCTGAGGAAATTTATTATCACACACACAACCCCGGATGACCCCTAAACGCTCGAGGAGATACAAAATCTCACACGACAACTCTAAAATATAAAATAAAATAAAATAAAACTAAACTAATATATCTTACAGACCCACACTAATTGATGATTGCATGTGTGTCATTGTACATTCTGTGATTTTTTTTTTTTGAAGTACATTTTACATATCATCTATAATTCATGGATAAAAATGAAATAAAATAGAAGAAACTGCCTTCCCTGCACATCCGTTGAAGTCTCTCATCGTGTCTCCCCAAATGTATCATCGCGTTATGAGCTTCCAAGCCTTGGTCCTGTAGGGATGGTGGTTGAAGGATGAATCTTCAATTCCCTGTTATTCTCCGACCTCTCTCGCTCTCTCTAATCCTCATCTCCAAGTTCGAAGACTTCTCTCGCCTGCTATTGCTCGAATCCAGAAACCTCCTCGACCTTTGCCTCTGATTCTTGTTTCTTCCCTTTCTCCCGGTCCCCTGTTGTCCTCAATTCGTTGATATTCCTCGGTTCTTCCTTGGTGTCTCCCAAATTTTTCAGTCTCCTCCTCCTCTCTCACTGGTTCTGTACTTCACACCCCTCGCCCTTTTTTTTTTCGAATCCCTCCTTCACTCTTAATTTTTTTTCGGTTTCCCTTCTGCCTCTCTTCGACTTTTTCTGCATTTCTCTCCGTCCCCCCTCTCTGATTCTCCAGCTCTCCCTTTATCCCTCTGCTCCTCCGCCCTCTTCTTCGATGCCTCAATGCGTCCCTTTCTGTCTCTATCGTCTCCTCTCCCTCATCGATTAGCGCCAAAGCCTTCTGTCTCTGATGGTGAAAGGACACGAACGAAATTTAACGCCTCGAGTCTGTTGTTGCCTCCTTCGTCTTAGCCCTGCTCTCCTGAATCCCTTCCTTTTTCTGCGTTTCTCTGTGTCCCCCTGCCTCTCTGTTCTCCCTACTGGCAATGACCAGATGCACGCAAATGGATTGGGGTCAAAATGCAGAAGCTCTGCGTTTTGACTTCAACCAAGACAAAATTTTATTTGTCTCTCATATTTGGGTTGGGCTGGTGCTTGAATTAGGCTGATTTGGGCTGAAAGTTTTATTTGAGATGGGCTGATTATTCCCTTCTTCTTTTGGGCTCGGTGAATTTAAAGAAGATAGGTTGATCTATTTTAGTTCATTTTCTTTTTGTTTTATTTATTTATTATTTTTTTTATTTTTGAGTTAATGGACCAGACCTAAAAAGATTGGGCTACAGGTCTTTTTTGAATTTAGGCCATTTTTCTTTTAATTTAGGTTGAAGATATTTTTTGATTTGCTTGTATATTTTTTTTATTTGCTTGTATTTTTTTTCATTGAGATTAATGGGCTTGAGAAAGGGGTAGTACCGATGGGCTTGAACAAGTTGGGCTGTAGTGGGTAACTTTTATTTTATTTTATTTTTTTCAATTAGTTTTACTCTTTTTTCTCTTTTTTCTTTTTATTTTTTTGAAATATTTATTTTTTTCATTTGATTTTCTTTTGGTTTTTGGTTTTGATTTTTTACTTTTTTTATATTTTTTTTATTAAATATCCGGACAAAATACGGTGTTCACAATGATAAATAAAAGTAAAATTAAATAAACATTTGGAAATTGATGTCTACATTAAGTTTTTAAGTTTTTTTTAATATTATACTATATATTATATGAGGAAGACTAAAGAAAAGAAAATTAAAAGACTATTTGATATACCAAAAAAAAAAATTAAAAAGATAATCATATAAATTGTATAAAAGAAAAGGAATTATGTTATTTTTTGAAAGATTTATAACATTAGGTCATCTTTTAATAAAGAGGGCATTTTGCTCTAATAACTAACAAATTATTTATAGAGTGATTTATAACAAATTGACAACAAATAATTGAGTTGTTGCCTCTAACAAACTATCTCTTTGTTTCTTATTATCCTTAAAAATATATGCGTACAGGGCTACATTTGATGACAATCTTGAATTGATGCTAATGCTTGATAAAGAATTTGATTTATGAGAAATTATAAGGTAATTCTGTTAAGCGAATTTCATTAAAAATTGTGCCAATATGTTTATTTATAATTATATATTTTAGTCTAAATAATATAGTTGGGAAAGATCTTAATACTAATTCTTTTCTTAGTAATAAGATCAATTTTAAAGGTTTTTCCATCAGCTGCATTAAAGTATTCTAAATGAGTTGTCCATGCCTATGGAGGAAGAACTGTAGAATTCATAAGGCTTTTTAAGGTTCCAGTATTCATATAAGATATGATAGATATAAGTTTATGATACTTGCTTTGTAGAATTTGCATTTAGACATAAGGCATGGGAGGTTCTTTATATTCTGCTAAATTACATAGTTGAATAGAATAGCTAGGATGGATATAGTGGTTAGAATAGTCTAAGTGTTTTGAATCAAAAAATTCTGAATCCAAAAGTTGAAGTCCAGGTAGAGCAAAAACAATATTCTCATCAGCATCTTCTTGTTCTGAAAAGAATTCTTCAATGTCATTATCAGTAGTAAGAGGAATGCTAGCCTGAACTTGTTGAAAGAGCTTCACATCTTTCTTTGTTTTGTTAAGATATTGTTTAGTAAAATGACCCTTTTTTCCACAAATATAACAACGATCCTTTTTTTAATATTGTGTAAATCTCCTTCTGAAAAGTCTAATTGGTCTTTGATGTCTCCTTTTTCTGTAAGACATGTGGGGCTTGTAAGGCTTAACATAAGCATACTTGTAATAAGATTTCTTCTTTATCAAGCATGAGATTTCTTCTCTGTCAAGCAAGAACATTTGTACTTGTCTTTGCATTTGATTTGAAAATAAGACTTTCGACAAACCTTTTGTAAAGCTAATTTTTCATCCATCATAGAATCAAACATCTTGTGCCACTCACATAGCTTTTCATAGCTTTTCAAGAATAGCTATGGTCAATTGATAAATTTTCCCAAGAGAGATATCAGTCATATCTCTTCTGAGGGATTGAATAGCTCTTTAGAGTTTTGGTTGCAACCTTTTTGGTAGGGAGGCAATAAATGTATGTCGTAGATTAACATTATTAAAACCATTGAGAAGGTAGTACCGTTCTGCCATTCTTTTATAATGGAAATCAAGATCTTTTCTTTTGAGAGAACAGCAACGCACCTAAAAGTACTCTTGACGTTTTTGTTTGTCAACAAGATGGAAATCTCTGACGAATTCTTTGTGAATGAAACCAAGAAGGTCATTTGCAATACCAGTTGTAGTGTGGAACCGTTGTCTATACTCCTTTAGGCTTTGGAACCATTCTCGAAGAATGCCAGTAAATTTAGAGGTAAATTTTACAAGGACTTGTTCGAGATTAGCATCTGGACGAGTCATCTGAAGATCAATCCATGCTGAAAATTCATGCAACTTATCTCTCCATTTATCAAGAGGAATTTTGTCAAATGTAAACTATGGTCCAAAAAACGGTCGAGCTTGGTTTTAAGCATGATCTGGAAAAGTTGTATAATATAATTGATGTTCAGCATGATCATCATGTTCAAAATTAGACTTTTCATATTCTTCAATATGGGTGGTATTCACCATGCAAGAAGTTGGATGCCTTACAGGTTCATCATCTTCAGAGCTAAGAGATTCTAAGGCAATAATGTGATATTAATCAAAATCTGAGTCAGAATGATAAGGAATTATTGGTGATGATAAAGCAATTGTTCTAGAAGGCTTGGTGAGTTCAGTTTGAGCTTGTTTGTTTTTCTGGGTATGATTAAGAGGAGGAGATTGGGTGTCTTTTGGGAAGAAGGTGGAGTATGGATCTGTAAAAGTTTTACAGGAGGATGTTCTAGAGGTTTGGCATAGGAAGGAAAGGCTTCCTGTTGTGAAGCAAAATGAAGTGGTCTTTGAGGAAGACGAATATTTCTGGGTTGAGATTGAGGCTGTCGGGGTTGAAGCTGTCTAAGCTGTGCTAGACTAAGATAGTCTTCTTTCTTTTAGAAGACTTCATAGTTCATTTTAAATCATTTGGAATAATCAGCTTCTTGTGGGTAAAGTGAGTATAGAGGCATATGATATAGGTTATAGGATGGCATGAAGTATGAAGGAAAAGGTTCATATATACTCCTAGATTGATCTCTAGTTATATCTTTTTCTATCTGGTCAATTTGGGATTTCACTTTGCGAAATTCCTGTTCCTTCTGAGTAAACATAGGGCCCATATATCCATAAGCGATAAAAATTTTAAGTTTGCATCCAAAGAGATAACCTGCTATTGAAGATGATAATTGGACATACGTAGGAAGTCCATCAATACGAGAATTAGTATGAGTCGTTTAGCTAGAAAGATTCTTAAGATGAGAGTCAATCTTCTGAAAAACTTTGTTCTGAACCGTAACATTATAGGTATGCCAGTTAAGGACTTCTTCAACTTGTGAGATAGGTCTCATAGCACCACTAGGAGAAACTTCTGTGGGTACAAAATATGGCTTGTATGTAATATTTGTTTCAGGATTAGTCCTTTTTTCTATAGGAAGGAATTCTAAATCATAAGTTTTTGATGTAAAAGGGAACATCATACACGGGACAGGTAGTGGGTGTATCTGTAGAGGATTTATCAAAATTATAGGTTTTGGTTCCAGAGGTGGAGAAGGAAGAAGGTCGTCATGACCCAATTCCTTAAGCAAATAATAAAAGGTTTTTAACCTGGGCCCTGTAGATTTGATACTTGCCCATCTATGCTTTGGTGGGTGGTCGTCATTATTATCTGAACTGATATTAAGTTTATGGTAAGAATAATGGCCAGATTTCCAGAATGGTTTGGATGGCTTTTTCTTCTAGTATGTAGCACAGGAATCACGAGGTCGCCATTCATTGTCTTCTGGTCCTTCCCAATTTTTTAGGTCATAACATCTACAGTTATGGTCACATATGGATAGATCACAATCCCAAAGGAAGTGTCTATTAACTTTTGCAACATATAAATAAGACCCATTTAGATAAAATCCGTGAATGGAAATCAGACCTTTCTTCTGTTTCTAAGTGACAACAGGAGTAACCATCATGGAATGATTGAGTAACCTTGGAGTAGAGGAGGTAACTTTTTTAGATCCAGGTCTCTTAAAGATAAATCTGACAGTTCCATTAGAGAGTTTCTCAAGAACAGAGGAAGCAGAAGTGTGGAAAGTCTTCTGTCCACCATGGAACTCTTTTTCATAATTAGTAACCCACTTAAGAGGCATAAGTTGAAGTAAATCTTCTTTGGGAATCTTCTTAGGTATCTGAATGATGGTTGTATTGTCTGGTCTGTTAGAAACTATGTGAAGAACATCGTCAGTAGTGTTCTAAAAGTGAAGATCAATTGAATGGTTCTGAAGACAATAGATCATCTGGTGATAGAGGGTTGTTGGAACAACATTTGTAACTTGTTTAGCACTAATGATTTGTACTTGTACTTTTAGTCTGGTGGAAAGAGTGGGATTAGAAAATTTTATACTAAAATTAAGCACAATAGTCAGGACCACATTTCCACCATTTAAAATGACAAGAACAGCTCCAATCAAAGCATTTTAAAAGGAGGTGTATGAAGTATCCAAAAGGAAAATACGAGTTGTAACCGTAATCCTTTTTCTTCCATGAAGGGTAAAGACTAATTTGATAGCTACAACATGGAAATAGGTATATCTTTGGCAGATCCAATAAGAAATTAAACTGGTAGGAATTTCCAAAGTGACATACTATTCAGCTTAGGTTGATTGGAGCCTACACTGATCAAGCTTGGTACCTTGGACTATTTCTTTAACATGAGCATTTTTAGGAGAAAGGAGGTTACAAATGGATCTGGTGAAAGAACAATTTTGGTGATAAAGTTGATAAGGATTGAGAAGAGAAGTGATAGATTCTTCTAGCGGAGATTCTTTAGGAATATGAGTGATTTTTCCAAGATTATCTATTTTATTAGAGATATGGGATATACAAGAAGAAGGAATAGATCTAGGTAAAGAAAGGAAGGAAGAAAGATGAACAGGTTCTTCAAAATCAACAATAAAAGATATGGTTGACATAGTATTTGAAAATTATCTTCTTATTCTCTTTTACTAGCAAATCTAATCCAATTATCTTACGAATGTGAAGGCTCTAATACTATTCCTGGTCCCGACACAAGATCGGAGCACATTCGATTCCATCTTTCTTTCTTGAAATCATTCCATTTTTGGAGATCTTCTTCTGAGAGACATAGTTCAGGAATCCTCAGAATATCGGAGTATTCTTGAACATACTCTAGAGTGAGGAGAAGACAAACTTGATCTAGTACCTCTCTCTCCTCTGGAGTTATATGAGGAATATAATTTGGACAAAGGTAATCGAGAGTGTGATTCACACACTTATCCTGTATTCTACGTGGGATAGGTTCAATTCCTTGTCTTCTTAATGCAAAATATTCAATTTGAGTGTTCCAGTTAGAATCATCAAAATCCTTATCCAGGTATGCTTGCGCTAATAGCCACTCTTTCTCTTCTTTCACAACTGTATTATTTAGACTAAAGTACTTAGCAGTAGTCTTCCAGATAAAGACATCCTTATTGAAATGGACATATATTGTCAAGCCAGGAAACTTCACATCCTTCCTCAACGAATACAGTTCAAAAAACAGTTTAAGCCTTACACTACCATCTTTAAGGTGTTTAAACTTTCTAATGTTCTTGCTGGTTATGAAGAATTTAGTGATCAATTTATGCCTTACTGCCTAGAGTCACATGATCAATTTTTCCATCTTTTTCCTCTTTGGAAAAATAAAGACTTCTTCATTCAGCTTCCATTTAAAAGAAATGAATATATCAATCCTACAAAGGCCACTCATCTTGGCATGAATCCTGATGATTTGAAACTTGCTAGGAAAGAATGTGCAGCCCTTCTCTAATAAGGTCTTATGGAGCCAATAAGATCTGATTGGGCTTGTCAGGCCTTCTATGTAGAAAAACGTGCTAAATAGAAACGTAACAAAAAGAAATTAGTCATTGACTATAAACGTCTCAACATATTTTTACAAGATGATATTTACTTCTCAAGATCAGTTCTCAACTTAGCCTGTTAAAAGAAGCCAAAGTCTTCTCTAAGTTTGATCTCAAAGCTGGCTTTTGGCAACTTGGAATTGGTCCAGAAGAGAGGTACAAAACAGCCTTTTGCATACCTAATGCCCAATGCCAATGGACCATAATGCCATTTGGTTTGAAGATTGCTCCATTCTTATTCCAAAAGGCCATGACAAAGATCTTTGAGCCTATCCTCCATAGCATCTTGATCTATATAAATGATATCTTGCTATACTCCAAAAATGAAGTGGATCACAAACAACACCTTCAACAATTTTTGGGCCTTGTACAAAAATATGAAATAATGCTCTCATCCAAAAAGAGCTAATTGGGCCAAGCCCAGATAGAATTCCTTGAAATGCATATCTCTAATGGCCATTATTAGCCTGGCCTACACATAGCCCAAGAATTACTCACTTTTTTGGACAAATATCTCTCCATAAAAGAAATTCAATAGTTTCTTAGTGTAATTAACTTTATTAGAGACTTTATTCTAAAAGTGTCTAATCATACAAGCCAGATGTCCAAGCTCCTTAAAAAGAATCCTCCTCCTTGGGGACCAGCATAAACAATAGCTGTGCAACACCTCAAAAGAGTCTCTTAAGTACTTTTACCTTTAAAAATTTCTGATAAAGGTCAAAGGATTCTCCAGACAAATGTTAGTGAAGATTTCTAGGGCGCTGTCCTACTTGAAGAGATTGATGGAAAGAAATATTATAATGGTCATGTTAGCGGAGAATTCAAGGACTCTGAAAAATATTATCATACAATCTACAAAGAGATTCTTGCTGTCAAAAGAGGGATTGAGAAGTTCAACTTTCATCTGTGTCCACATAAATTCACTGTATAGGTAGATAACTTTTCCTCCCCTAAGATTTTTGAGTCTAACAAAAAATTCCTTATGGATAAGCAACTCTTGCGCTAAAAAGACTGGTTTTCCCTCTATAAATTCAATGTTGAATGCATCAAAAGATGCCACAATATCTTAGCAAACTTTCTTTCCAAACCACCAAAAGCCCTTAGCCTCATCACTCCAACCAAACCTATTTCCCTCATCCACATGGCTCATTCAATCCCTGGTTGTACTATCCATTATCCTTCTCCCCAACTAAAAAAGAATTTTTCTCCTGAAGAACAAAGACTAACCATTCTTGCTGAAGTCCAGTAGCTTGCCCAAAAATCCTTGTTCTATTATCTTCATAGGTATCTTAGAGATGTTTCACCCAATACCATACCTCTTGCCTTCAATCTTATCAAAATAACTTTTCTGATCTCATTCCAAATCTATTCCAGTGCCATAGCATTTCCACTGCTGATGATCTTTCAACACCTCACTACCTCTGAAAATAAAGATTCTAATCTGTGGACCCTACTTAAATGGTTCTCTCCACTGCTATAGTGGCGCAATAAACTTAATCGGCTCATCCAACTGTATAATCTTTGAAGGATACCTACTGTAAATCAACAGGTGTCAAGTATCTTCATCCTCCACTGTTCATACTGGGTCAATAGTAAAAAAATTCTTCTCACAAGAAATCATGCATATAAATGGAACATATTTTTGGACTGGCTAAAACAATCCTCTGGTGCATTAAAAGTTTTAAAATTATTTTTATGTGAAATTAATAATTATAAGGATAATCAATTCATATTCTACATATCATTGAGACCCTATCCCGGAGAATTCATCCTTGGAGAACCTTGATTCCCAGAATTGAATCTTCCAAATATAGAAATATGGACTCCATCCCAAATGGTTAACTTTCTCATAGGAACCGGTCTACAAGACAAATGAGCCTCTTCTTCATCCACGCAACCACTTCCTGACATCCCCATGCAAGACTTTCAAGATCCGTATAAGCCTATTGCCCTCAGAGAATTTGAAGAATGGTTCACCACTTGTTTCAAGAAATCACCAAAAGATGACCCTGATACTACAGACTCTGATGAAGACCCAAACCTGTCTCCTTCACATGAGCCCATCAAGAAAGGATAAGACTTATCCTGAAGCTTATCCTGTCAGTCCATGCTTTGTTGTATTATATAATTATGAGTGTTTATTGTTTAGCATGTGAAGCACTTTACTTTTCAATCTATAAAAGTCTCTTTAGCAAAAGTTTGTCTACTAATATGCCTATACTTTTGTAAAAAGCAGTTTGTTTGTATCCTATGGCTTCCTCTATAAAAAGCGTCAACCTATCTTGAGGGAGACACAACTTCTCTAAGCCTTAAAACCCCTTGTAAACAAAGTTTGAATAAAATTTCAATTCTCTTATGTCTTTGTTCTAAGTTTTTTTATCTTCTGAAATCTTTTATCAATAAATCTCTTATGATTATCTTGTTCAACATTAGTACGCTTTACACTTGTCCCTATTGAAGACCTTATGTATCAGAAAATGTTGAGGGAAAAAAATTTAAAGAAAAGTAATCACCTTATCTATGAGTTTTCGATTGAAAAGAGTTTCTAAGCAAATCAAAAGAATCCTATATCCTAAAAGACCAGCGCACGAAAGCCCAGAAGAGAAAGAGTGGCTGTTAGCGTAAGCATATCTGGATAAGGATTTTGATGATTCTAACTGGAACACTCAAATTGAATATTTTGCATTAAGAAGATAAGGAATTGAACTTATCCCACGTAGATTATGGGATAAGTGTGTGAATCACACTCCTGATTACCTTTGTCTAAATTGTATTCCTCATATAACTCCAGAGGAGAAAGAGGTACTAGATCAAGTTTGTCCTCCCCTCACTCTAGAGTATGTTTGAGAATACTCCGATATTATGAGGATTCTTGAACTGTGTCTCTCAGAAGAAGATCTCCAAAAATGGAATGATCTCAAAAAAGAGAGATGGAATCGAATGTACTCCAATCTTATTTCAGGACCAGGAATTGTATCAGATCCTTCACATTCGTAAGATAATCAGATTAGATTTGCTAGTAAAAGAAAATAAAAAGATAATTTACAAATAGTATGTTAACCATATCTTCTACTGTTAATTTTGAAGAACCTATTCATCTTTCTTTCTCCCTTTCTTTACCTAGATCTATCCCTTCTTCTTGTATATCCCTTGCTTCTAATAAAATAGATAATCTTATAGAAATCACTCATATTCCTGAAGAATCTCAACTAAAAAAATCCATCACTCCTCTTCTTACTCCTTACCAACTCTATCACTAAAATTGTTTTTTTACTATCCATTCGTAACCTCCTTTCTCTTCAAAACCCTCATATTAAAGAAATAATCCAAGGTATTAAGCTTGATTAGTGGAAGCTCCAATTAACCCAAGCTGAACAGTATGTCACTTTGGAAATTCCTACCAGTTTCATTTCCTACTGGATCCCCCAAGGATACACCCATATCTATCTTTGAGCTATTAGATTAGTCCTCACCCTTCATAGAAGAAAAGGGATTGTGGCTACAGCTCGTGTTTCTATTTTGGATATTTCATACACCTCTTTTAAAATGCTTTGATTGGAGCTACTCTTGTCATTTTAAATGGTGGAAGTGTGATCTTGACCATTGTGCCTAACTTCAATATAAAATTGTCTAATCCCACTCTTTCCACTAGACTAAAAGTACAAGTACAGATCATTTGTGCTAAACAAGTTGCAGATGCTACAACCCTTCATCACTAGATGATCTATCGTCTTCAAAACCATTCAGTTGATCTTTACTTTTAGAACACCACTGACAATATTCTTTACATGGTTTCTAATAAATTAGATAATACAACCATCATTCAAATCCCTAAGCAGATTTTCAAAGAAGATCTACTTCAACTTATGCCTCTTGAGTGGGTTACTAATTATGAAAAAGAGTTTCATGATGGACAGAAGACTTTCCATACCTTTGCTCCCCCTATTCTTAAGAAACTCTCTGATGGAGCTGTCAAATCTATCTTCAAAAGATCTGGATCTGAAGAAGTTACCTCCTTTACTCTAAGGTTGCTCAATCATTCCATGATGGTTACTCTTGTTGTCACTTAGAAACAAAAGAAAGGTCTGATTCCCATTCACGGATTTCATCTAGATAGGTCTTATTCATATGTGGCAAAAGTTAATGGATACTTCCTTTTGGATTGTGATCCATCCATATGTGACCCTGACTGTGGATGTTATGACCTAAAAAACCAGGAAAGATAAGAAAATAATGAATGGCGACCCGTGATTTCTGTGCTACATATTAGAAGAAAAAGCCATCCAAACCATCTTGAAAATCTAGCCATTGTTCTTACCATAAACCTAATACTAGTTCCGATAATGATAACGACCACCTACCAAAGCCTAGATGGGTAGGTATCAAATCTCCAGGGCATAGATCAAAAACCTTTTATGATTTGCTCAAGGAATTAGGTCATGACAACCTTCTTCTTTCTCCACCTATGGAACCAGAACTTGTAATTCCGGTAAATTCTTCATAAATACACCCATAGTTTATCCTATGTATGATATTCTCTTCTGCATCAAAAACTTATGATTCAGACCTGCTATGGAAAGAAGGACTAGCCCTTAAACAAATGTTACATACAAGCTATATATATATTTCTTGAACAATTACTTTATCATCACCAATAATTTAAATAAAAATTATCTCAATTGCTTATTATTAAATTCTCTATATATATATATATATATATATATATATATATATATATATGTATGTATGTATGTATGTATGTATGTATGTATATTTAACATATGAGAAATATTTTTTTAAAAAACTCAATCAATCATGTGATATGAACTATAAAAAGTACCAACTTTTTATATTTTAATGGGAAAATTTATAATAAATGCTTAAAAATTGTATCTAAATTTATTTTTAATTAATTAACTTAACTATATGATTCTTCCCTTAATGAGTAATCACCTCTTTAAGGAGGGCATTTTAGTTATTCCCTTGCTACAATTTTTGGTTACGTTCCTTTTCTAATATACTGAATCGTTGAGAAAAACCCATTAAATCAAACACAAAATTATTACGAAGTGGCTTTCTGCTCCCACAAAATTATCCACAGTATTAGTAGTCATGCATGAAAAGAAGGGTAGTATGAATATGCTTCAATGATGTTTATAAGGAGAGGAAAAGAAAAGAGAATGCAGCAGACAAATAGGTGAAAAGCATAAGAGAAGTGGTAGCTTTGGGTAAAGCCAGGACCTACTACATGTTAGAAGAGCTGGCAGAGCTTGAGAAGAATGGATGTTACCTGAAACAGATCAGAGGAAGAAGATGAAGGAGCAAGCCTGAAACTTTGACCTGGGACATTCGAAATGTTCACCTCTACAATTTATCTACAAAACAGAGTCAAATAGAGGAGTAGATTCTCATGCAACAAAGTTGACAAAGATGAGATCCGAACACAGATGAAGGACCACAGGATGAACGAAAGCTACGTTTGCTGTATCTTCAGACTGATTTGAACCTTGGGTATAAAGGATATTGGCTATTGGAGATGCTAATGTGCCTTCAATGCAATACGTCCGCGTTGGCAGGAAGCGAGTATGAGTTGCTTCAACCTAACGCGCTTTTCAGATGTCCCATAACCATGGTGTGGCATGATGAACGCGAATCCAAATATGTTGTAAATGGGCTTTTCTTATGCAAACCAAGGTTTGGGTCAAAATGTGGGTGGACCAGAGTTGCTCCAAATGCATTCTAAATTTATATTTTTCCTTTTTTTTTTTTGGAAGAATTACTGAATGTTATTAGTCTGACTTTTTGCTCATAAAAAGATTGTACAAAGGAGAAATACATATTTTGCTTTTTAAATAAAGGTGTTTCACTGATAAAAATTCAAAATAACAAAAATTAGTATAATTTTTAAAAATTGAAAGAAGATGAAAATAGTTTAAAGTTTAAATATCATAAGATATCAATATAATTTTGAATTTGTAATAAAGGAATGCATGAGCCTTTAAGAAACCCTACATTAGTATTTTACACACAAATACTTTTTTTGTTTTTTTTTTTGGGGGTTGTTTGTACTATGTTCCTCTTGAACCTTGTCTTTACAGGAATTAAATATTCTCCTTTTGGTGATATTTTTTCTCGATGTTTAGTTTTGGACGTATCTGACATATAAACAAATAATATGCAAATTTATAATTGAGAAGAACAATATAAGAAATGAAAAGCGTAAACACAAGGAGATATTGTAAAATACATTGCATGCAAGTGATCAGAGATTAATGAAATTAACTAAACTTGAAATGGCTAAAGCAATAAGTGACATATGATTTATTTATTTATTTAGTTATTTATTTTTTACAACTGAGTCCACAACATAGATAACTATAATTGTTATATATCAAGTCACATTTTTTAATTGTATTTTTGCATAATCAACAGTCGTTTTGCAGACTTTAGATCCTTGGGGTACCTCAAGGGTCGTGTTAAAAGTGAGAAAGAGAAAATGAATGGGTCTTCCAAGTAAGTTCCGCTGTATCCTCTTCTCTTTCTGTCATGTTTCTGTCTTTCTTTCCCAAACAGTATAATGAGCCTGAATCTAAATTTTAATTAATCTTTGTAAATGTAATTTAAAAATCTCTCAAATCTACGGTCTGCTCGAAGTCTTGAAGCATTGGTCTACTTGGAGTATCCCCTCGCTTGCTGTTTATGTTTGCTAAGGGCTGTTTGTTTGGATGGAATTCCGTGGAAAAATAAAATAGGGGGAGAAAAACTTAAAATCATTTAGCTGTTTTTAATGTAATGAAATTGAGTGAATTAAACTTGATTTTCAAATCATTCTTTTCTACCCCACCCAATCAAACCCATTGGTACTGTGTGTATTCTTCTTTAATTATTATTTTATTTCTCTATAAATGAAAAATTAGTATATTAAATATAATATTGAAAGCTTTTTAACCCGCTTCATTAAATACCCTGGTAATTTCAACAAATATTGGTAAACAAGTTGATCTCATATTTAGAAAAAATAAAATAAAATCAAAAGGGACTCAGATATTAGAGAGAGGCACCGAGAATGAAACATTAGGTTGATCTCGTATCTAAAAAATAAATAAAATCCAATTTATTTTTAATGTGTTTCGATCCACCAATAAGAATGAAACATTAGGTTGGTTTTCCTACTTTAAATCAGGGGTAAGCACTTGTGTCCTTTGTAAATTGAAAACTAAAAGGCCATTTTGTCTCTGCTGCTTCAAATTCAGTATTAATTAAACAATCCAAGTACTATAGTCAGATATTCCCTTGCATAAAAAGAGACGAAGCACTGTTCATTTGATCGGAAAACCATGACTAGAATTGGAGTGAAAATGGAGGGGATTTTTTAACCTTTTCTTATAGAAAAATTATTTTTTATTCAAAATTGTATCTAACAAAAAGATTTACTAATTTCTTATTCTTTTCAAAAAGTCAATAATCAATGACACAAATGTTGACTTCTCAAAAATTTGTTGGAAGACTTTCTTGGACGTGGCAGGCTACTAGCATAGCCTACTAGTAACACCTCCATAAATAAGAAAAAAAGAATAATTTAAAGAAATTTATTAAATTTAAATTTATTTAAATTTTTTAAAGAATTTTTAAAATTCTTTAAATGCAATTACATTACAATTTTTAAAATTATACGTAGGCTAGTCTAGCAACTTGCCAAGCCTATTATGCTGATCGGTGCATGTCAACGTGACAAGCAAGAAAGTCAGAGGCTAGGCATCTGTGTCACCCACTTTTCCAAAAACATAAGATCTTAGTGAATACTTTTGTCAAATATGATTTCAACGAGAAAAAAAAAAATAATTTTTTGATAAAGAAAGGATAGAAAACCTAAATGGTGGAGATGGTTGTGGTGGTAATCTTTTTTCTTGCTTTAGTTTCAATAGCAGTGAATAATCCTTCTCCCTCATATTCCTTGTAGCATGAGAATATAGGGAGTAATCCCATAAGAGAAAATGAGACGTAAGAGCCAAAAAAGACAAGCTTTTAGGATTGCTAGAAAAGTGAAAATTCAACTCTTCTGAGCAAAGCCTTGCTGCTTCTTTACTATAATTTGCCTTTTCTTTTTCTCTCTCTTCATAATTGGAACCAATTTTTTTAACTTATTTTTGTGTGAATTTTAAGTCATATGCAATTAAAAAAAAAACTCAGATGCAACATTGAAAAAAATTTTGCCTCCAAATGTAGTACTTTCTCTTGACTTTAGTAGCTGTGCCATTAAGTTTGAAATTTTTTTTAGTAGCTATGCCATCAAGTTTAAAATTTTTTATTCAAACTTAGTTTTTTCAAACAAGTTTGAAAATTAAAGTTTGAAATAGTATATTTTATAATTCATTTAGCATAGACAAATAAGATAATCTTATAAACAAAAAGGAAAAAAAAAATACTCACACAAAAATTTTGAAACTTTTATGTTCAAATCTAAAAAGAAAAATTCAAACTTGTGCCACTAAGTTTAGAGAAAGTATTGTTTTTGGGAACTAAATTTTTTGCATTGTTGTATCCAAGTTATTTATTTATTTATTATATATGGATACCAGAGCCTACTTTTGTGTCATGTCTTTTTGGACATTGAGTATGTTTTCACTACAAGATTCTTATTTTTGTCCAAAAATTATCATTTATCAAATAACATAAAAGACAAAATTTATGCATAATTTTTAAATATGTGCTATACTTTTCTAATTAAAACATAGTAAGTGGATTTTTTTTATAACTCATCACTATATGATTGGGTTTTTTGAAAACATCTTTTCATATGTCATATTTTTATTAGAAAATGCCAAAGAAACTTTACTTAAGTCTAATCCATAAAATAATATATAGGCAAAAGTACATTTTTTGTCCCTTAAGTTTGGGGCTAGTTTCAATTTCGTCCCATATGTTTTTGTGTCAATTTCATCTTACATGTTTATAAAAAATTTTTAATGTTATCCTAATTTGTTAACATCATCAAATTATTAACAAAATTGGCTAATCAATTAAATGTGTGACCACTAAAGGATGCAAATGTGGACATTACATTGCCAATATGGATGATCTAGCTTAATATCTCACGTAATAAATCCAAAATGACATCATTTTATAATTTATAACACTAGCCTTTCTCTTATTCCTCAAGGGTGATTAGGTAAGATATTATACTAAATATCCTTGTTGGCAATGTGATATGCACATTTAAATCCTCTAATGAATATGTGTTTGACAGATCAACTAATTTCATTAATAATTTGGAAGGCATTAACAAATTAGGAAGATATTGAGAATTTTTATAGACTTGTTGGATGAAGTTAATTAAAAAAAATTGTGAGACAAAATTGAGAGTTACCCTAAATTAAAGGTCAAAATAGATACTTTTACCTAATATATATCTTTGAAAAATAAAATTGGCAAAATCACTCAACCTCTTAGAAAGTTGAGTTCTTCATAGCATTAATTTAGATGATTAGGATCACCTCTAGTACTATGTGGCATAGAATCATCATGAATAATGTAAGTAACATAATTTACTAAGTTTATGTAAAAATGCTAAATTTTGTAACTTACTAGATGTCATTGATTGATGAAAGGTTTGAAATCTTGAATTCAATTAAAGTCCAAAATTATAGTGCATTATATCTTGTTTTACAATTTGAACTTTTGAAAAAGTTAAGTTTGAAATATATTTCAAAATGAATAATTGTAAGTTACAAAAAGGCAATTGTTAAGATGCCATCTTGGACTCTTGATTAACCTTTATTTATGAAGTAATTAATAGATAGATACATGGCTCATGTTGCTGCTTGCAACAACAATAATAATTGCAGAGACAAATGCTTTCAAAAAGTTTTCTAAAATTATTTTGGCCACTGAAGTTATATATTTATGTATTGTTAATCTCTTAATTAGAAGTAGAACCCAATATTATAAAAGAACCAAAATTGCTTTTCAAGAGATTGCTTAAACAAAAAAGCTTTGAAATATATAATATGACTAGAGTTAAAACGTTGTTATTTTCTTATTACTCAATTTTATATAAAAAGGTCTTTTTGTTTGTAAGTAGGATTGCTAAGGAAAACAAAACCAGTCACTTCATAAAGTTATGCCATAATTTTATATTTATAAGCTTTATCCTATTCAAACTAAAAAATTTCATAAGAATAACAAATCAACATTTTATGTATGGAACCTTCACCAATTCTTGCACACTATGCACTTAAAGTGGCAAGAATCTAATGAAGAAAAGACAAGTAAACAAAATAATTTCTAGATACACCTCTTGTACTTGAGACAAGCATAAAGATTTAATAAAAACTCATCAAAGTGATTGCCAAATGATGAATTTCTATTTACTTATTGCACTTATCTAAAGCAAGGATTGTGCTAAAACTGTTCAAATTACATACCAATTTTGTGTATGATTAATAAAAACTTAGATCTTATGTAATAGGGTAAAAAACTTGCATTGCTATTCCACAAAGACCTTGCATTGACATCTCTCTGCATCCAAATGTACCCTCTTATCACCATCTTGTGCCCCACAAGTCTTTTTTTTACTACCCAATACTTAGTTCCATCTTTAAGGTTAGTACCACAAGGTCCATTATAAACACCACCAAAATAAAATTATAAGTCAGATGCATTAATGGCAATAGAAATAAGTTGATTAACCATAGTTTTTAGCAAATCCTCTTCATTATTTACAAGACCATCTTCATGACCACTTATCTTAACTGCTGAATTGACTTCTTGATTAGTGTTGCAAGTTCCATCAGTGCCCTTGTAGAGGTAGTTGGATTCTATGGTAGATCTGTTTAACTATATAAATTGGAAGGCGTTGTCCATCCAACCTCTTTCACATCCTTTATCCCCATTGCTTGCTTCATAATCAATAAGTTGTTGCTCAAACAAATAGGCCAGTTCACTAATTGTTAGCTAGTTATTCCTTCCATTATTGCAACTATTAAAAATGCCTAGCAACATTCTATGTTTTGAATGTAGATTTAAGTTAGATACCAAAAAAAGTTAAATGATTTTGAAATGAAACTTGTTTTGGGTGAAACAATAAGGGTTTGATAATGCACCAAGCAAGCTGTGCCTCAAGGAAAGGAAAGATCTAATCAAAATAGGAGAAAGAGAAGAAAAAGAGATACTTTAAGACTTATTATGCCAAAGCTTCGATATTACCATGAAATGGTAGTGAATTTGTTAAAGTGTGATATTAGTTTCTTTTGTATGTGAGTTCGAATCACTCTCTCAAATGTGATTGTAGAAAAAAAAGAAAAGTACAAGTTGGTTTCTTGAGCTTTGTGCTAATAGTGACTTGTGAAAAAAATATGACATAAAGTTAATTATGTGGGACCTAGTCACATGCATATGTTAAAAGAGAAATGTGTGTAGAATAACATTTTTTATATATAAGTAGAGTAAAAATTATATATGCTTCAAATAATCATTTAATAGTGACCCAAAAAAGTGAAAACTTATAGTTTTACCATTATAGGTACAATATCTCCATGGCACCCAGACAAAAATGCAAATAATATAAACCTAATGCACATGATGAAGATGTTACTCAAAAAATTACTGTAGCTGGAATAAAACTTTCAAGGCACTTACCATATTAGCCTAGGTCTTTAATGGGCGTAATTGCTCTTTTTTGCCTCCAATCCATAGCAGTTGGTGCATAAGTCACATTTTTATATTTGAAAGACTTTGCCCTTAAGGAGGACAATGCCCTATAAATTTATTCTCTTTAAGCGAAACTCCTCTTTAATAAGGTAACAAACATATTGATCTCTAACTTGTATGATTTATCCTTACCATTGTTAAACTATTTTATACAAGCTACATTATCTTAAATATCCTAAAATGCGTCTCCTCCTTCATGTCCTTGCACACTTGCCCATATTGAGCCATCCATTACTCTTGCTTGGCAGCCATTAATGCATCATAAAGATTATGAGCCATAGCTCGAGAAGACAATAACCCCAAAATGAACATTAAAATAAAGTAGATATTCAATAACTCCATGGCTAGAAAATGGAAGCTAATTGAAAGTTGATAATCTGAATATGGGAGATAGGATGTTTACTCCAAGTTGATCTTGCAATTTATGGAGACAATGAAGACTTTTGATAATGCAGGAGTTATAAAATATGCTTGAAAAATAAATTTGATTTAGTGCATGGTACAATATTTGGTACTCATTGAACATGTCACTATCCATATATGATTCAAGAGCCATAAGTTTTCATTCATTCTTGTGCATTAGTTGCAAATGTATGTTGGATCATTGATGATTGAGTTTTTTTAACTTAGCATTATAAATTGCAGGATATGGTTGTTAAAGATATTAGGAGATAAAATTTATATTGAACTTGAATTAATAGTCAGAGAATATCTCTATTAGAAGATGACTACATAAAAATGTGAGAAGGAGCAAGAGCTACAACTCACATTACCCAAAGACATTGAGAGTATATCAAAATATCCAAAAATTAGGTTAATTAATAAAACCCTAACTAATGTTAAATATAATCACTAGTTAGATAGATTGTGAGTTGAGACATTTCCTAAATGAGCTTATGAATAGTCTAACCTATTATAGGTTACCCATAATACAAATAAACCCAATCCATTTACATATGAGTTATTATTAAATAGATTATTTGATATTATTAACATACAATCTATTCATTAGTCTAACAAGTAAATAATATTAAGCCATTAATTAATTAATTTTTCAATAATCTCCTATTTAGATAGTACTAATTAATTGTTAGATAAATTAATAATAGATTAACATAATATACCAAGAATATCAAATAATCAATATACATTATAACAAAATCTAAAAATGAAATGGCAAACCAAGAACATTAAATCTGATGAAAAAAACAATGCTAAAATGTCGACAAGGTTCTACAACTAAATTAAGAGGAATAGTAAAAGAAATATGTCCAAAATACTTAGCTTAATCAAATGTCAAAATATATCAAAGTGTTCTTAAAGAACACAACTTAGACTCTTACTAAATCAAGGCATCAACAAAAATTTCTCAACACTCTAGAGTCATATGTTTTGTTTTAATAAGACTCTAATAGATAAGCCTTTAACTAACAAATTAGTCTAATATGTTATCTATAAAACATATGTAATCTAAGTCTGAGATTCACGAATCTTCCCTCTAATGAAATAAGAACTTAATATCAAAATTTAATGTATCTAGAATTCCTATGATTTTGAAAGAAGTATAAGTAAAATCATTATCGCAACTAAATGCTTAAGATTTAAAATATGCATTTAATAATATGTATATATTAAAAAAATTAATTTTTTTAACCATATAGCTAAAAAATGGCCACACAACAAATAACATATTTTACAATCAAAATTAAAGTAGCTTTAAGTGTCTAATTGTTATCTTTCAACGAAATAGCTTCTTCAAATATCATATGATATATACGAAGTTAAAGGTAGTTGTTAGTGTCTACATGACACTTTTTCACGAAACGCTCCTGTAAACACCATAGGATATATATTGAATTAAATTTCAAGTCATCTATATAAATTGCACAATCTAAATCTAAAAGACCTAATCATTATAAATGCATTAGATTTACTTTAACTCAACATGTAATCCTTGATCCGTGTAAGTACCACATAATTTTCTTAGTAGCCCTCCATTGATCTAATCTAAGATTGCTTAAGTATATTTACTAAGCACACTACTAACAAAGGTTGTGTCAAGACAAGTACATACTTGAGTGTACATCAAGATTATTAAAGCAACAAAAGAAATGACACTTATTTTATTCATTATTAAGGATATCAAATATTGTTGAGTCTTTTTCCCCTTTTAAGAGGGGACATATAAGCATAAAGGTGAAGGTAAAAATTCCACTCACATAAAATCCTACCAAATGTAGGGTTTATGAGATAAGTTGAGAACATAGCAAATTCCATCATAATGGATACTATAGGATCCCAATTTATACAAAAATGAACTTGCTTCCACTTACCTTTTAATAAACAATATTAAAAAAATATTTTACTGAACCAAAGAAATATATCAAGGTAGTGAAAATTACTTATCATGCTAAGATACCCCATTATTCTTATAAGTCCTCACCATCGGCCATATTCAAATTTCTCATAGATGGCACAGTAGTTGGAATATCAACAACACATGGGAACTTAAATTATGTGTACAACATAATTATAAACAAAATTTTTCCTTCAAGATTCAACTAATAAAACTATAAATAAAAAACTATTATTTATCATTATCCTACCTAAAAGTCCCAAATCATAATAAATTAAGAGAACTCAATAGGCATATTAAGGATAAAGAAACTAATGTTTCTAATATGTCTATATTGATAAGGTATAAGAAATATTAAGATATCAAGTGAAATATATCATAGTACTATTAGAATAGGTTGATAATATTAAAAAATATATCTTTAATACAAAAGTCTCACATACTCAATTTTTTTATATTTATAAAATTTCTCTTTATCATAATATATATTATCAAAATTATACTAAATAATGCCACATCAATAGGGTATATCCATTACTTATATAATATATCGTATGTAATCCAATAATCAAGGTGAAAAATATTATATTTCACATAATAATTTTTATGACTAACTTCATAATAGGTGAAAGCATAGTTATTTAAAAAAATTATATAAAAATTGGATTACTATAAATGACATTTTCATTCTTATATTCAAGTAACACATGATCATTCAAAAAGTTTACATCTAATCTTATGATATTACCAATCATAAATGTGTCCAAAACAATTAGTCGATATGAGAATCCTTTTCATAAATATCATCTAAAAGTATTTTAATAAATATGATTAAATATATTTTAAAATATAATTATAATTTTTAAGTATTCATCAGAGGCAAGTTACTAACAAAATAAAATATCACTTGCCACAACAATTGGGGAAAAAAAAAATCTTAGCCATAAATCTCAAAACAAAATAACTCTCAACATTAAAATAATTAGATAAATATTAATTACTGAGAGTTAAACATAATTTATATAACCTATTAAAAAGGAATATATCTTTGCTACAAAATGCCTAACGTGCCTTTTAAAAAATTCTATAATTTAATTGTGAACTAAAATATTATAAGACACTTAACATCAAACATGTGAAACCAATTATAATTTTTTTTTATACATATGTCCTTACTTTTTTTCATAAAATATAAAATGACAACATAATATACCAACAATGCCATATCGATAGGCATATGCACTATTAATGTAATTTGCCCAACAATAATTATATAACAAAGAATTGATAGAAATGTTCTAATGTGTACATATTAACCAAATCAAATATTTTCGTTAACCAAACATCTTTATAATTAGTCCCACCATAAGTAAGCTTTCAATTACAAGGTGTTAATAGCAAAAAATTATCTTATAGGTAAATAAAGGCATGCTATCATATTCAGCAAAATGATATCTTTATATCTCATAACAATAGTGCATTAAAGAGTATTAATATGCAATTTGCATGAGATGGTTACACAATATATGTGTGTGTGTGTGTTATCGTCGAGATGGGGAAATTAAACCATATTCCAATAACAAAGTTAAGGAAAGTAGCTTATTATGAACCAAATTATATCTAAAATCAACCATCTATCTATAATTTTCAAAGATGCCTCATAATAAAAATTTGGAATTCATTCACAAAAATTTGATCAAAAAGTCAAAAAAAATATATTCTATACATAAAAAAATCCAAAATTCCAAGAGAGCAATCTAGAACGCTCTTTTGTCCAAAAAGAAGCCCCAAAGGCTAAAATTAGCCCATATTTTATTTACAAATATTTTCATCCAAAAGGGTTAAAAAACCCAAACTTGATTCCAAAAAAATTATGAAGCTCAAACAATAAAGATAAAGGTAGTATTATAATGAAAATTTTCCAAAAAATTTAGAATTACAAAAATTTGCACATAATTGACAAACTGTGCAAAAGTAGCATCATGTTGAAATTTTTTATAAAAAGATTCAGAAAATCTCAAATGAATGAAATTTGATTAACATGTGTAATAGAATACTTTGGATTTTATGGGAACTATATAAACTCTACCATCCTTCAAGGCACCGTTGGCAATTTTATCATAATGAATCTAGAATGGTACTTTTCGCATGATTCTAAAAGCATCAACTTTTGTAGAGTTAGTTGTTAAGACAAATGTCTAAAGGATAGTATGTATAGCCAAATAACAATGTTGAAGAGAGTGACATACATATTTCATAAATTTGAAATTAAATAAATAAATAAATATATATATATATATATATTAAATAAGAGAACTTCACAATTATGCTCTTTAGTCAATACAATTCTCGTCAGCTTTTACCATGCCTTCACATACATCATACTGCATAGGTCAAAACGTCCATGTATAAATAGACATAAAAAAATTTTGCACCGTTTTTGCTCCATTAAAAATGTAAATCCTCTTTCATTAAAAAAACTAGACCTGTGACAAATTAGTCCAAAAAACGTGAACTAATAAAAGGTTGATGTACCAACGCCACTAGTCATTCAAATATGGAAATAAGTGGGTTGCAATTAGTAGATTGCAATTGCAACTTATGCGCATAGGGAGGAGAAATGAAATTATCATTACAAAAGTATATGCAACATAATCAATTCCCTTGGATGCAAATGAGGACTAGAAGAAATAACTCCTTTATGGTGTCAATCTAAAATTCTCTTGTTGGTCAAGGAGACGAGGGCATAGTAGTGGGATTGGGGATATCATAAACATAACAACCTAGATTAAATAAAAACATTTTACGTTGAAATCTGATAATAACATAATTACGTCCAAGAGTTTTTAGAATATTTTCAAGGCAACACATCACCATGATATTCAACGGCAAAAACAAAATCACCATCAAATAAAACTCAGACTGAAATAAAAAATTATGGTTAAACTAGAGTTACAAAATTAAGAGTGCTATAACTCACATTGCCAGGAAAAGGTTGTCAAATTTGTGAGTTTAAGTGAACTCATCAAAATGAAATCAACTCATAACGTAAATTTGTATTATAAACTCATAAGAGTTTACATTTATTAATAATTACATATAAAATACAATATATAAAAAAAAATTTATTTAAATACAATTCAAATCATACTAAATTTTAAAAAGAAATTATTTATATTTTATAATTCATATTTTTTAATATAAAAATTTTAATCAAATTCATATATAAATATTTTCTTGCATTATTTTTTATTAGATTATACTGGATTTAGATTTTTTTATAAACTCAATTATATGGTAACTCATCAAACTTAACTAAAAAAAATATTGAGTTAATCGAGTTTATTTGAGTCAAAGATGAATTAAACTAAATTTGTACTGAGTCTAAGTTTACAAACGAGTTGACACGATTTTCTTATGTAAAAATTTAAACTCGTTAAAATCGAAGAGTCAACTCATGAATTTAACAACAATGCTAAAGAGTTTATTAGAAAATCTAAAAATTAGGTCAATTAATAAAATAACTAATAAAACTCCAACTAATGTTAAATAGGATCATTAGTTGAATAAGTTGTAAGTTGGAGTCTATTTAAATGGGATTATAGGTAATCTAACTTATTATAGGTTCCTTATAATATAAATAAATTCAATCTATTTATATAGTATTTAAATTATTTGATATTATTAAAATATAACCTATTAATTAGTTTAATAATTAATTAATAATAATTTATAAATGAATTAATTTTTCAACTATGGTTAATCAATTGAAGCTTAAATTCGAAAACGAGGGTGAAGATTCTTTTGAAAATTTTCGTGTCTCGATTAATGTAATTTTTAATTACTTCATTTGGTTTTTGTGTTATGCAAGAGATCCCTTATCTTTGATCAAATATTGGGAAAATTAAAACTAAATGAAGAAAATAATAAAATTGATCAAAACAAAAATTTTATTATGGTTTTGTTTATGAAAATAAAAATAATTTTTTGAGTATACTTTAATACCTAAAGGCTAAAGTTATTAAACTAATATAAAAATTTTATAGAATATGATATTAAAAATAGTAAATTACACACTTCCATGAAAAACGTTTAAATTATAGAAATCTTTCCTTTACTTTAAAAATATACATAAATACTTAAAACTAACATATGATCAAAATACTTTAATTTCAAGAATAGTATTTATTTTATTTATTAAAAATATGACTTCTAAAAATATTTTTAAAATTTTTATTTTAATATTAGTTATTTTGTGTTAAAAACCACGAATCAAAATTTATTTTAAATTTAAAAAATTGACGATTTTAATATTGATAAATATGTAATACTTGTTATATTATAAAAATAATAAATATAAAAATATTTTAGTCAAAATAAATATAGTTATAACTTTTTTTTTTAAAGAAGATCAATGTAAGGCATTTTTTTTTTATTTTAAGAGAAGAGAATGTAAATTTTTAAAACAAAGAAAACAATCATATAATTTGAATATTCTCAAAAAAAATAATTTACTCAATTAAAAATAACCCTATTAATATGTTCAACATGAACCAAGACTTAGTGATGAACCTCTTCTACTAGAAGATTAGTTTTTAGGAATAAATTTCTTTATTACTCAAGTCCTATCGATTAGTACCACCAATAGAATAATCTTTTGGAACAGGCTATTTGCAGGGGGGTTACGTATTGTTATTATTAAGAGCAAACCTAATGCTACGTTTGATATATGGTACATAGAGAAAGAAAATTTTTCAAAATTTTGTTGAAAAATATCTATTTTACTTTTTAATCATTACTTAAAAAAATATGTTTTTTTATTATTTTATTTAAAATAAAAATAAAAATATTATTTTTTATTCTATTCTTCTTTTTTTTTTCCTTATTCCCTCATTTTCTTTCTCCTTATACCAAACATGACCTAAAAAAGAGCAATATGAAAAGCGATTACACAGTGTCTAAAGGAATTGAAAATCCACAAAATGAAAAGTCATCCAAAGTAAGCCATCCGAAATACTAATTTCCAAAGGAATATGCGATATTATGTCTTATATTAAACAACAATATAAAAAGAATCAAAACTCAGGATAGTACTTGATGCTTTTATGCCTTATAAATTAGCCTTTTAAAATGGAATTTTTACATAACTCAAAATGTATAAATTATCGTGAGGATTTTATGTAAAATCAATTTCTAAGTGTCAATTATTCCTTTGAAATTGAAATTGGAGATTAATAGAATTGCAATTCCAGACGTTATGCTTATTTTTTGGTCAACGTTTATGCTTATCTTCTGAAATAATAACCAAAAAAAAAAAGACCAAGTCAGAGGGAAGACAAGACCGAATCTCTATTTTGAACTTTTCCTTAATGGGACTCTCCGTTGACTCCTTGATCCTCTACATGCTGCTTCACGAGAGTAATAAATATGAATCATTTAGATACATTTGAACAGTTTGGATTTGAATAATTTTTTATTTCAATTATTTATTTATTTTATTTTGATTCTTTTATTTTGAAGCAAATAAAAATAGAATAAAAATAATCTTTTAATTTATATTAAACAAACAATTTTTTTCAATAAAAGTTAAAAAAATCATTTTCATCTTATATTTTATCTCCTTCAAAATAAAAAAATAGTTAAAAAATTTAAAAAATTAGTAACAATAAAAAAGAACTACCGAAATCTAGACTATGAACAATTTAGATTTATTACTCCCCTTAAATATCACCATAGCAAAAGATCCCCATTCCACATTTCCTGCCATTTACACAGCAATTATGGTCAAAGCACCCTACATTTGTGGATTGAATGCTATTTAAATGTATAAAGTTCAATCAAAATTTTCATAAAAAAGAGTATGATCCTTGTCTTATTTTATAAGAACAATCTTATATTCTCACAGATTGTTTGTATATTATAAGACATCTTTTTTTTAGTATAATTAGATAGATTCCCGAGAAATTCTCGGTTGGGATTAGATTATTAGACCATCAATGTTAGATCCATCATAATATATTTCGATTACTTGCAAAAGAATGATGAATAGTACTTTGAGAAAACTGCTCAAGTGAAAAGCTTTCATATAAATATAATTTTATATTTATAAGCTGTCTCCTGTTCAAGCTGCGAAATTTTAACCAGAAATATGCTAATTATTTTATGGCTCGTCATGTAATAAAAAAATTATCGTATAATATATATTTTAAGTATAAGAAACTTTTAATCTTTTAATTGTATATTTATAGTTATCTGATTTTTATAAAGTTTGATAGAAAATATTAACATCGTAATCACTTCTATTCCAACTATTAGAATTAATGAAAATCACATCTTATAATGAAATATACACACACACACATAGAAAGCATATCATTGGGAGAAGGATAATTATCCACCCCTACATCACAAATTAATAGTTTAAACTGATGCAAAAATTACCATAAATTTATAATAGTATCTTTCTTGGTTTTCGCATTTATACTTTTTATATTTATAAATTTTACATTAATATTCATTATTAATTTGTAATTTAATGACAAATAGCTACTCCTCTTAACTATCCTTAATATAACCTGTTATACATATCAAGTGAAAAGGTCCCCATCTGTGTGTGTATATATACATATATAAAGGAATCAATTGAAAATTAATTTTATACCATTCAATAATTTTTTATAGGATAAATCTTTTTACAAGTTTCACCTCTAGATTAATAATTCTTATCATGAAGACTATTCTCATAAAATTTGACATTAATTTAAAATTATTTTATATCTCATCAGTTATTCTATAATATATATATATATATATATATATATTTTCAAATTTAGGAAACTTTTCGATTGTATATTCATAGTTATTGGAGTTTCTATAGATTTTGACAAGGAAAATTAACATAATAATTACTTCAAATCCAATAGTTGAATCAATAAAAATCACATCCAATAGACAGATAAAACTTTTTGAAGTATTGTCTATAAGATTTGCTCAATAAATGCATAATATGTGCAATAATTTTTTAAAAGATTCAATTATGTGGTGTTAAACTGTAAAAAAAAATCTACTTATTATGTCTTTATTAAAGAATTTGATAATAAAAATCTAAAAAATGCATTAAGTTTTATTTCCAATATTGTTACAGTATCCAAAAAGATATTATTAAAGCAAAACTATATTCACACTTATTAAATTAATACTAAAAATATGTAAAGTATTTAATTGATAACGATATTATTTTTAAATAATAAAAATAAAATTGATTTGTCAGTCTAAAATGTGAATTATCCTATGAAATTGAAATTGGAGACCAATAAATTGCTATTTTAAGACATTATACTAAACTTGTTTTTTGGTCATCATTTATGCATATTTTTTGAAATTTCCAAAAGAGACCCAATCAAAGAACAATATCCAATTTGTACTCTGAATGGGAAACGTATTGTCTGTAGTTGGCGCACCAACTGCCCCCTCTTTGTGGGGTCTTTTGAGCTATTTGATCTATATGGCAAATTTTTTGCCCATCCGATCGTATTTGGATAATATTTAGTGAAATAAAAAATTTTAATTATAAGAAAAAATTTTAATTGTAAAGATAAAAAATTTTAACAATAAAAACAAAATCTTTAAATGAAAGAAAAAGCATTTATAATAAAAAATCTTAAATTTTAAAATTATTATATCCATATAATTAAAATTATTATTATTATTATAATTAAAATTTTTCTTACAATTAAAATTTTAATCAAATACCACCATTGACGGTGCAAGAATTTCTGCATGGATCAAATGTAGTAGGAAAGCCAATCATATTGCAAAGCCAATAACTACTTCCCGCTTCCTGATTGTTCCAATATAATTTAATTTAGGGAGTGCCGGTGACCAAGAAAATCAGTGTCCGAAAAGGGAGAAGAAAACAAAATTGGTAAGATTTGCATTCTGATTGGCTGTTACATTTGATTCCATCCTCGTCATGTGACTCACGTATTTCCTCCAATAAAATCTTCATTCTTCTATGCCACAAACGATACGATTATTCGCCGCAAATCGTGGTTCTTTCATTTCTCCGATCCTACCAGTTTATTGAGCTTTGTTCCCTCTCAATTCTTACCCAGATTCGTCTCAGCTAGACCAGTTTTCTTTCTCACTTGTTATACTTCCTTATTTGCTTCTGCCAGTGATTCCGTTATTCCTACTCTTCCGTGAGCTTGAATTTCGCTGCTTGTGTTGATTAAGAACAAGCCCTTTTCGTGTTCGATTCGTTGAGCGATTGCTTCCAAGTTTTATGGGCAGGTTGTGACGTCTTTAGAGAAGGCGAAATGTCTGTGGAGAGGTCGTTTGAGGCATGGGAGGAGGTGCAGCGGCATGGCCACGACTTGGCCGATCGGCTTGCGCAGGGTTTTACTGGATTGATTCAGTCTCACATGAATCCTCCACCTTTCACGTGGCCCACCCCTCCGGGATCGAAGCTCTTTGATCTCGAATTCCCGAGTCAGAATTTTGGGAAGAGGGATTTCGGTTTAGCGACGGAGAATTATGGAATCGATGGGGTTTCGGCCATTTTCGATATCGGTAACAGGATTGGGCAAGCCGGAGCGGACTTTGGTGCGAGCTTGAATGGGTTAGTTCAGCAATTTTTCAGGTCGTTGCCGATACCGTTTAAGCAGGAGGATACAGTGATGGCTTCCGTTCGGATGGAAGGAGATAAGGGTAGGCTGAGAACTGATGCCAGGATTAATGTGCAGGAAGATTTGGGATCGCTGACTGAAAGGTTGAGAAATTATGGGTTCGCTGAAAATGATACTGGTCCTGGTGGATCGGTGGATGAAGAAACGGGCGGCTTTAACCTGAGTTCAGCTGGTCATCTGGGTAGAAGACAGGTAAATTCTTGCGTTGGTATTTTTTCGCATAAGCAATTGTGCTTTGACATGCGAGGATGTAAAAGTGATTAGTAGCATCAATTGAACCACTTCAACGAAAAATCGTCCTATAAAATGAGAGAAAAATACTTAACCCTCCCATGGAGCTGTTAAAAAAGTAAGCAACCCTTATGCTTTATCGGTAACATCACCATATTCATGAGTTAAAACGATTTTCCTTTCTACATTTTACTCTGTACAAGAGGAATGTGCTATTTTTCTGATACAATATGGGCAAGAGTTTGTCTGCACTAATGCATGATTCTGCCTTTAGATTATGGTATGAGATTGGGATATCAAATATGGTGCTGAGGGTAAACAGTTTCTGCTTTCTGTCCTTAGTCTTCAGACCAGAAGGCCAGTCTCTTTTGGCTTGGTTGTGTTTTGTCACGGAAAGCTTCATTGCCTAACCTTTCATTATTTAAGCTCCCCTTGATATGTACTGATTTCAGTCAAAGGGTTATGTCCTACATGATTCCATCACTATGTGTGTCTGTCAATCCGTCTGTTGTAAACACTAAAAAGCTAAAGTTGAGTCACTCTGGTCCTTCTGCATGTATGTGGTATAGTTTCTTTTGTCCTCCAATGTCTGCTCTGGTTTTGCACAAATTATTTGTTTATGACATAGTATTAGGAATCAAGTGGAGCCTAAATATCCTATTGTACAGTCAGATTAAGTTACAAAGTGATCTAGATCTTGGAGCATAGACTCTAGATTGAAGTGTCTATATGCAATTGGGATGAGAAAATTATGTATTCTAAAAGCCTCAACTTTCTTGTGGTTTTTATTTAAGAAATGATGGACTTCCCCTTTTTCATCAAGTGAGAGTAAAATTCCAAGGTGTGACATCTGCAGATGTGTGAAGTGAAAATCAGCTGAGTCTGATATCACTGTTTCTTTTCCATTTCTCTTATCTTTTGCATCTATGTTACAGATAATTCATGCTAATCAACTGAAAATGAAGATTTACTATGCTTCATTGCTTCATCATAGTTTTCTGTCCTATAGTTGAACATAGGCTACTAGCTGTCAAACTTCCTTTATTAAATAGGAGAGATTTCTTATATTTAAGATTATTTCTGAAAAAGGTTTGAAGGAAACTTGGAAAATCTGGAATATGTATTTTGTATGGCTCCATTTGTCTCTCTCTTTTTCTCCCCCTTGTATACTTCCTTTACTGGTTATATTTATCAAAGTGCAGGGAATCATTAATATTTCATCAACTTATGATAGTAGAACTCAAGAGGTGGAAGGTTCTTTAGTTGCAAGGGGAGATTTATGGAGAGTAGAGGCATCACATGGTGGTTCTACATCTGGAAATGAAAATTCATCTCTTTTCCTTGTCCAGCTTGGACCTCTACTCCTTGTCCGTGATTCAACCCTCCTTTTGCCAGTCCATTTGTCCAAGCAACACTTGCTTTGGTATGGCTATGACAGAAAGGTAAAGATCAGCTACAGCTGGCTAAGTTGCAGTTTGCTATTAAATTGTTAATAACTTGTGTTTAAGTCTAGTTAAGAAAGCTTTATAAAAATCCTTATATACCACATTATAGGCATTTGACCATTGGAAACTATTTCCCAATTATATATCAGTTTAATTACTTTGAGTATATTCCTAAATTGTTGATATAGAACTGTCTTTTGGCATAATTTTGGAATAATATTAGCAGTAACCTCTCCAGACATGCCATGACCAAAGTAGCGAGCCAACTAAACCTATGCTCCATATACTACACTTTTAGTGAAGTGACATACCTCTTTCCTGTCTTTACCCAGAATGTATCACCTTCCTTGTATTTAACTTGCATTGCCCATCGTTTGAGTTTTACACTTCTTATTTGATTATAGTATAAAAGAATTGGGAGATAAGTAATGATCTCATGGAATCTTTGCTGGGCGTATTTGTGGATTTTAGACTTGAATTTTTATTGCTAGTTTTCAGCTAGAAGCAAAAGTCATGTTGGATGAGAACCATTTTACAATGTTCTCACCTAAATTGTTGTACCACGTGAACAAAAATTTTTATCTGCTAATATTAAAGCAAACAAATACTAAGTCAGCCCATTTTTAAATCCTTATTTTGATGATGGGATGATGGCCTTTCAGTCTGTGATTGGGCTCATGTGCTTTAAAGTAGGTCTGGTTGTATTTTTAACATTTGGGTTGGTTGTGAGTGAGCAGAGACAGTGACTGCCTTGGCCATTTAGATATTTTTATGTAGAATTTATCAGTGGTTCTCATTCCTGACCCTTGTTAATTTTATTTTTTATGTCTATCAACTCCAATTCTTTTGTTGACTTTTCTACCTGAAGAACTTATATATTTGTTATTGCCTGAAGTTAATCACATTGCTTCTACAGTAACAATTGTTAATCAGAAATACAGAATATATATGCTATGCTATGCTTTTTGGTTATGTGCCTTTGATGTTAAAAAAATAAAATAAAAATAAAAACCATTCCTGCTTTTTAATTGTAACTTCTGCAAAAGATTTTAAGTTCTTAAGAGGTTACACAGCCACCTAAACTTTTCCTTTACTGAGAATTTGTATCAAGTCAAATGACGAACACACTAGATAAGCAGTTGAATAGGGACCATTATTTAGTAAAGTAGGATACCAGTGTTAAAGTGTTCACTTTTTTAAGGTAAGTGGAGTTTGTGCCTATTCAATGGTGCAGATGCTGGTATCAGATACTGCTAATTTATAATGGTATTCATTTTGAAATTTCTTAATAATTTTTACATTTCAATAAGGAAGCCTAGCAGCCATCTACAGTAATAGATTGCATGACATAATTTTTCCCTGTAAATTATGCTCTTTGAAATGCTTCATTATCTTTTAAAATTGTTTGTGTCTGTGACATGATGCATCTAGATCCTCTCCATGTAAAGTTTCCCCCCCTTCATTATTACCTTACATGCTCATCTCTTTGATTGTCAGAATGGAATGCATTCTCTTTGCCCAGCAGTTTGGTCAAAACACAGAAGGTGGCTGTTGATGTCCATGTTATGCCTTAATCCCTTAGCTTGTGTAAGTTGATAGCTTATAATGACTCTCAACACCAGCTATGAGTTTCATTGTCCGTTGGTTTTACATACATTGCCATGCTGGTTTTCCATGGTCTTACCAATCAGATATATTTTTTTGTTGCTTGTAGTTGTATCTATTGGTCAATTGCATTTCAAAAGTGTTAGATGTAGGACCTTTTTTTTTTTTTTTTGGGGGGGGGGGGGGGGTCAGTGATATGTGTAGAACTATAGTGATTTACTTTAAGACATAATCCATTCTTTATAGTTTCTAAAAGTGAAGTTAATCATCCTAGTTCAGTTATGCAGTAATTTTTTTTTTTTTTTTTTTTTTGGGGGGGGGGGGGGGGGGCGGGGACTTGTATTTCATTTTTAGTGTAATTCACACAGGAAGAAGTTGGTGGAAAAAGAATTTCACAGTCTTGCATCATCTATAAATTATTAGAGGTATGAAGGATAGGCTGGTGTGCATGGTGAAAGTATGAAACTTTTTAGTTGGAATGTTAAGGGCTTGGGTTGTTATGGAAGATGAAGAAAGTTAAGGAGGTTTTCTGAAAAATGATGCTGGAAATTGTACTGCTTCAGGAGACTAAGCTTGAGAGCTATGATGGTATGTTGATGAGGAGTTTGGGGGAATCTAGACATAAGGATTGGGACTGTCTCCCCTCAGTTGGTGCTTTGGGGTGTATGGTGATTATATGGGACACAAGGATAGCAACAAAGGTAGATTTCGTCCATGGTTCTTTTTTGGTTTCAGTTATGCTGGATTTTAAAGGGAGGGGTCAACGGTGGATTACCTCAGTTTACAGTCCTTTGAGGCCTTGGATCAGACCTTTCTTTTGGGAAGGGCTTAGTTATATTCATGGGTTCTGTGCTTCATATTTGTGTGTTGATGGTGATTTGAATGCAGTGAGGTTTCCTAATGAAAAGTTAGGAGCAAGTCATATTACAGCAACGGTGAGGGACTTTGATGATTTCATTTGAGATTGCAACCATACGGACTTACCTTTATCCATTGCTCAGTTTTATTTGGTCAGTGGTAGGGGGGAATGCTATCTCTTACCAGTTGGACAGATTCTTGTGCACCAATCTTTGGGAGGAGGCTTTTCCAGATCTGAAGCAAGAAACTTTGTCTCGAGTTGTTTCAGATCACTTTTCAATTGTGATGGAATCTTGTAAAGGTAAAATGGGGTCCTACTCATTTTCGCTCTGAAAAGATGTGGTCAAGGTACCCTTCTTTTACTAGCCTTGTGAAAGAGACCTGGGAAGATACAAGGGTGGATGGGGTTCAAATTTATGAGGTAATTGGAAACCGTAAAGGAGAAGGTTGAGGAAATTGAAAGCCTTAAAGGAGAATGTTAAAATTTGGAACCGAGAGGTTTTTAGAGATTTAAGGATTAGAAAAGAGGAGATTTTTAGACAATCGGATGCCCTTAGATAACTTGGAAACAGGGGGGGATCAAGGAGCAACAAGTAATTGGAACTCTTTAAGGAATGAGTGTGAAGAGGTGTGGGCTAGAGAAGAAACTAGTTGGAGGCAGAGACCAAGGATTCAGTGGGCAAAGGATGGGGATGCAAACACAAGATATTTTTTCACTGTGGCTACAGGTCAAAGAAGAAATAGAATCATTAAAGAGATGGAGCTTGAGGATGGGAGGTTTTTTAGCGACATTGGTGTTATTGCAAAGGAAGTTACTCCTTTCTATACTAAACTCTTTCTATGCTAAACTTTACTTTGAAGAGAATTCTTGTAGATCTTTCATGGAAGTTTGGATTGGAATCTCATTTCTGCAAACAAAGCTGGTTGTTTGGACAGACCTTTTGAGGAGGAAGAGATTCAAAGTGCCCTATTTAGGATTTGGCTGAGAACACAGTTCCAGGTCCAAATGATTTTACTTTGGCTTTCTTTCAGAGTTGTTGGGATATTGTTGAAGGGGATCTGTTGAAGGTGTTTGATGAACTTTATTGTAATGAGAAAGTGGCAGTGTGTATGAACTCAACCTTTGTAACTTTAGTGCCCAAGAAGGATAGGTCTATCAAGGTGAGAGACTATATAGACCTATGAGTTTGGTCATTAGCATATACAAGATCATCACCAAGGTTCTTTCTGCTATGTTTTGTGAAGTGTTGTTAAACACAATCTTAGAAAATCAAAGCGCTTTCATGCTTGGTAGGGAAATTTTGGATGTTGCCATAGTGTCAAATGTAGTTGTAGATGATGTGAAGGGATGAAGAGCCCAAGGTATAGTTTTCAAATTGGATTTTAAAAAAGCATATAAAGGATGAGTTGGGGTTTCTTAGATGAGGTTCTTGCTAGGAAAGGTTTAGTGCTAGATGGCAAAGATAGATTTCAGGTTGTCTTCCTATTGCTACTCTTTCTCTAGTTGTTAATGATGAACCTAAATCTTGGTTTTGAGGTCAGAGAGAAATTAGGCAAGGAGATCCCCTTTTTTGTTTACTTTAGTGGTGGATGTTTTGAGTCGGATGCTTTCTAGAGCTATAGATAAGGGTGTATTAAAGATCTTACAGTTGGTTCAGAGGAGATCATGGTCTTTCACTTGCAGTTTGCAGATGGTACTATCTTGTTCTTACAGGATGACAGACACAGCTTCATAAGTGTTCTCTACATTCTTCAGTTTTTTTATTTCAGGTGTGAAGATTAATTTTGCTAAGAGTGGTGTGGCTGGGATAAATGTAGATAGTCAAAGTCTTTTGTTTTATAATGTTTTGGGGTTTTACAATGGCCTCTCATTTATTTAGGTGTGCCTTAGGGTGGCAATTTGTGGGCTACTTCTTTCTGGGACCTGGTGGTCCAAAAGATCTTTAAGCGTTTGGATAGTTGTAAGGGAGCCTTTATTCCTTAGGTGTATGTATCACTCTTATTCAGTCTTGCTTATCCAGCATTACTATATATTACATGTCTCTTTTTTTTAAATCCCAGCTAGTGTAGCCCATGAGATTGAGACAATTATGAGAAATTTCTTTTGGTCAGGGGCAGGAGAGGTTACAAAGTTGACCTTGTTAGTTGGGAAGTTTGTTGTAGACCTGAGAATGAAGGGGACTTGGGTCTTGGAAATTTGATGTCCAAGAATATTGCCTTGTCAAGTAAATGGTTATGGTGTTTTCCTTCAGAGGTAACTGCCTTATGGCATGAGGTTATTTAAGTATGGTTCAAATCTGAATGGGAGGGATGCCAACATTGCAGCAAATCTGACTCATGTGAGTCCTTGGAAACTTGTTTCACAAGGATATGCAGCTTTTATGTCACTAGTTTCTTAAAAATTGGGTGATGGCTCAAAGATAAGATTTTGGGAAGACACTTGAGTGGAAAGTATGTCTTTTTCTAAAGCTTATCCTTGTTTTTATCAACTTTCTACTTTGCATAACTCTCCCATTCAAAATTTCTTTATTATTCATAATTCCAATTGTTCTTGGAATTTCCTTTTTTTAGAAACTTGAATGATAGAGAATGTTGTGAGCTTTAAATTTTCTTGTCTCTAATTGATTCTGTTACTTTCTCCTTTGGTCATGATGTGAGAGTTTGGAATCTTGACCCTTTTGGTACTTTCTATTGTAAATCTAATTTTTAGTTCCTTACTCATTCTCCTCCAAGGGGAAGGTTTGTTCTTGATAAGCTAATTTGGAAATCTAAAGCTCTTCCTGAGGTAAAATCCTTTGTCTGGACAAAAATACTTAATAGGATAAACACTATTCACATTTTGCAAGTTCAATGGCCCCATATGGCTCTTTCCCCTGACATGCATCTAATGTGCAGATCCGAGTCTGCAAAATTGTCCCACTTATTCCTCCAGTGTCCAGCAGTGAGTTACCTTTAGAATAAGCATTTTGGTCTTCTTAGAGAAAGTATGGTGTGTCTTAGTACTTTGGATCAGTTTCTCCAAATTCACTTTGTAGGATTTGGGCAGTGTGCGATTTATGGGACTCTGGTTTGTCTGGTTGGAGAGGAATGCCTGTATTTTCAAGGGCATATCTTCATCTTTAAATATGTTATGGGGTAGAATTATTTATATGTCTACTGTTTGGTACTTGGCTCATGGGTGTTTCAAGGGAATCTTCATTTCTGATATGCAAAGAGATTGGACAGCTCTTCTACACTAATTTTTTGCATCTTGGGATTTTGTTACATTGTTCTGTTTTTGTCTTCATTTATTTTCTGTTTTGAGGATTTCTTATCCTCAATGCTCTTTACTTCCCCCTCTTTCTTATACAATTTCTTTTCGTTATTAAAAAAATGTATGACCTGGCAGATTATTATGGTTGTATCAATTTTTTAATTTAAAAGTACAACATATAGAAATAGAAAGGCTTACAAGCATAGCTTGATCAATGGGAAGCAATTCATTAAGCTTTTTTATATTATAAAGAGCATAACTTTAGAGCATTAAAAGGTTTTACAAGCCAGCACTTAAATATTTCTTAAGTTCCTTGAGAGCTCAGTGTTCATGCATAAAATACTGGGTATTTGGTCCAACACATTTGAGGATGTAAAATTATCTTCAAGGATTTGAACATATCATTCTCTTATTTATTGGAAAAATCCACTGAATATTCAGTTACTGGTTCTGCAATATTGATATTTAGGTAGGATCTGGATTACTAGTATGTCAGCCGTCTCTGAGTATAAGCCCCTACAACTTTTAATTTATCTGCTTGTTTCATCTTCTTGAAATGAATTTCCTAACATCATCATCATCTCCTTTTCTCTCTACTCTCTGTACCCAGTCATTCGTGGATCTACAATTTCCTAATGGACAGTTAACCTATGTATCTGGGGAGGGTCTAAATACTAGTGCCTTCCTTCCTTTTTGTGGGGGTCTTCTACAAGCTCATGGTCAATATCCAGGAGAAATGAGATTCAGCTTTTCATGCAAGGTTAGATTCAAATTATTGAAGGTGTTAATGAAATAATATGTTCGAAGTTAGAATTTTCAGGAACTTAAACCCATTTTTTCATGCATGGGAACTAATATTTTTAATTCATTTTTCTTAGAATAAGTGGGGAACAAGAATCACACCAATGGTACAATGGCCTGACAAGTCATTTTCCTTGGCTGTTGCTCAGGCCTTGGCCTGGCAGAGATCTGGTCTCATGGTGAGGCCAACCATTCAATTCAGGTAAAATATGATAGTCCATTTTATTATTTACTCATGCTTGTGTTTTATTTTCTTTTTGCCTTTGATTGGGGAGGGGGAGGGGGAATTAACTTTATTATTTAAGGGATTGCTTTTTTACGGTAAAATCAAGGCATTGAGGTGCTTTTACAACATACTGGAGGACACAACTGTGATGCATTTGCTGCTTCTAATGTTGTCTGTGTGTGATCATTGGCTTGCCTGTCTGCACATTTAGAAATGAATTTTCCAGAATAGGAAAATACATGCAGGAAAGAAAGCTTCTTTTTTTTAAAACCCTCATAAAATAAAAGAGAAGAATTTCTTTTAAGAATAGAAGTGGACAAGAATGGAGGACAATGAATTTTCATAGTACAATTCAAAAAATCTAACAAAAGGAAGAGCAGATAAGCTGAAAACAACCCGGTAGTCCCTTTGCAAATCAGACGGTGAAACTCCTTTGGAGAAACCACTTGCTGAATCTTAGAGATGCCATAAATATAATCCTTTTTCATAAAATTCGTGGGTGAAAATCTTTGCTGAAAGCCTTACAATCAATATGCCCCACAATCCTGCAAACATAGCTCATTCCCTAGAGAAGAAGAAATTAAATTGTACAGGCTTTTGAAGTTGTCCTCTCTTGGTGTCGAGCTTGGATCAGGGAAGCATCTAGACTGCAATGCTTAGATTATGCTCTCTTCATTTAATTTGAAAGTTAAATTCAAACAGAGATGATAAAATGGTACCTTCTATCATAAGGGGTCACTATAATCTTTTGCTTGAGGAATTTTGTGTACCTAAGTAGTAGCTCTGCTATTTACATGTGTCCTTTTATATATATATATATATATATATGCAGTTTTCTGAATAACGAGTTTTAATTAGAAAAAAAAAAGATGTTTGCTCACACCTTGCAAAACCTCTTTTAATATTTTAATTGCCCACTGTTTGTATATTTCCCATGCTTCTAATGAGAGTCTAACTAATCATCTGGTAACGTACAATTCATATCACTTATCTTTAATCTTGCTTGTCAATTTGTGTTTTGCATTTTGTTGATATACTTATCTTTGATTTTCTGTTTATGGTCAGTGCGTGTCCCACTTTTGGTGGAAGCAATCCAGGGCTGCGGGCCGAACTCATTCATTCAATCAAAGAGAAACTTAATCTAATCTGTGGATGTGCCTTCATGACGTATCCTTCTGCATTTGCATCAATATCTGTAAGTTGTTTTTAAAGCAAGCATAATTTGTTCTTCAACTATAGCAAGGCTTATTTGGGTTGTTTTCTAATGTAAAAATTTTGTTTCTGACAGAACAACTATGTTATGCTTAAAATATATGGTTTTGTAATATTATTGTTCATGAGTATTGCTAGTTGCAATACCATCTCTGAACTCCTTCCAGGAGTCATAGCAATTTTAGTTTTCACCTGTGTTCTGAAAAGTTACTAAAAAGTTAAAAATAGTGTTTTTTTTTTTCAAAAGAAAAGTTAATTATTTATTCATTTATTAGTGGGAAGGGCATATTATGTGGTTAATTGCTGATTTTAAAATATACCTTCCCGCTGTTCTGTTCTTGTTTGTGTTTTGACATACGTTTTGCCAAACTATGGTGGTTTCTTGGCTCAGTTATGTCTTGTCTTGTGTGTTCAGATTGGAAGATCGAAGTGGAATGGAAATGTAGGAAGCTCGGGTCTGGTTCTGAGAGTTGATGCCCCTCTCTCCAATGTTGGGCGACCTTCTTTCTCTGTTCAGATAAATAGTGGCATTGAGTTTTAGTGGCTTGCCAGTGTTCGGCACCATCTGTTCCATATTTTCTAACACAAGTGTATATAGGCTTGGTTCCTCATAGGTACTGCTAGTGCTTTTTCCTTTTCTGGGAGCTGCTGATAGCAAGTATACTGTGTTCATGTGAATAGAAAATCTTGACCCGATCACGTTCCCTCCCCAAACCACCCCCCCCCCCCCCAACCAAAAAAAAAAAAAAAAAAGAAAAGAAAAAAGCAAAAAAAAAAAAAAAAAAAAGACTGATAGTTATATCAATTTGGCCATCGTGTTTTGGGTGCCCGGTGTACTTAAAATCAATGTTTTTAAAATCGGACCGATCATTGAACCGGTGGAGGTACTGGTTTACGGTTCATGGGTCGAACTGTGGTCGAACCGGTAATAATTAAATATATTATTTAAAAAAATTTTATGTATTAAAATTTTAATATAAAAAATAAATATTAGTAAATTTTAAATATTTGATTACTAATTTAACATTTCTTAAGATATTACAAAAATTAATGTTTAGTTTAAAATAAAAATTATCTATGATTAAAAATAAGAATATTTAATATTAAATTTTAAAAATTTCTAAATTATATTAAGATTCTACTTATTATTAAAAATAAAATAATAAATAATAATTTTAGTTAAGTATCTTGATATTTGAGAGAAATATTATTAAAAAATTGAATATGATAAAAAGTAAGTATAAAAAATAATTAATTATACACATTTTATTTCTCTTACTCTTTTTTAAAAAAAAAAATCATATTTTAACTCCCTCATCTTTTTTATTATTTTCTATTTTTAATTTGTCAAAATCATTTAAAATGAATTATTTTGTTATATAAAAAAATTTAAAAAAAAAAAGAAAAATGACTTCAGACTGGTTTGATCGGTTATTTTGTTCGGTTTTTTACTGGTTTTTTATTGGTTTTCATCGATTTTTGACTGGTTTGATTAGTTCTTGACCGGTTTTTCAACTCAACTAAACCGGACTAGGGACCGGTTCCCAGTTGAATCGGTCGAATCGGCCGATCCGGTCCGGTTTTGAGACGCATGTTTAAAATAAAGGTTCCCTCTTATTGAGCGGCAAATTGAGTTTTGGGAATTGTGTTCACTGTTATTTGCCCTTCCATTTGTAATCCAAGGTCCGCCAATAGAAAGATCTTATTGTTCTAGAAGCATTTCAGTTCAGCATGTGAAGCATCTATTATTGAGATTTGTTACTAAAAATTTAAGAAACAAATAACTTGTTCTAACTTCAAAATAAAGTACGCTGCAATTGGTGGATGCCAACCAAACAGTTGTTAATAAGAATTAAGCTCAAAGCCCTTTGCATGAATCTATTGTACGTTGACATGCAGTGTTAACAATGTCAGTAGATGCCAAATTAAACGGCTAGTTGGAGCTCTAGAACCAAAATTGACAACAATTTTGATAAGATGAACACATGAAATACCTGCAAACCACAATTAAGAGACTGGCAAATGAGAACTCTACAACTTAGAATTTAGTCTTTGAGTGTATATGACTGCTAGGCTTATCTCATTGACAATGTATACACATGTAACATTTATGTTATCACTCTAATAATTGGCACATTGTATGAGACTTAATAGAATGCATCTTGATCCGGATGCATAGCGTCTACAAAGCGGTAAAACGGCACCATTTTGTCAAGTTCTATTAGCCAAATAGCAGTCAATCTCGACCGTCCCTCTTTTGTGATCCTAGCCGTCCTTTTATCCCTCGAATCTCACAGTACGGAAGCTCCTTCAGCCCCTGATACGTAGCACCTTTAGCCCTTGAAACACATTATCTTATTTGTTTGCTTCCTCAAGGCTCTGCAAGGGGAACTCAATGAGCTTCAGTGCTTGGCAAAAACGTCATTGTTGGAGAATGCATCACAGAGCCAAGAGCATGAAGAATCTGAGCCAATATTCTTGCGTCATAGCTAAATTTGATTGTCTGGAATTGTCCGAGGAAGAGAACACCAAAGCACGAAAGGAAAGGAGAATACAAATCTATTGGTAAAAGAATAGAAATTTATCAGTATAAACTTTTGTTTTTTCACATCATAAATCACATTGACATGAGGATATACAAATAATTACAGTTTGTAAGCTTCTTCTGTGTTTCATGGAATTTGAACTTCTAAGTCCTGGTTAAATATTTTAAACATTGTACTCATTGAAATTGAAAATGATGTTGAACTAATACCTTGAATGAAGATTGAAAATCATCATTTGCTGATGCAGCATCCTTGCTTTCGGGAATATTATTTGGTGGAGATGCATCTAATCTCTTAGTAATTGGGTCCTCGGAGGAATAGGCAGACAAGTGAGAGTTTAGGATGTGAAATTTATGTTTATAATTTTTTATTATTGGAGAATATGCAGAGAACAAGTTTGCTTTGCATGAAAAACAAATCATTATAGCTAAGAGAAGTTTTAGGCTCCAAATCCAATTCAGAATTCCTTACTCTGTTTCGAGCTACTTTGTTTTCTCTGGTTTGCGCAAATTCAAATAACTCCCGGCAAGTTTAACTGAGATGTCTCATGTCATGTATATAGAGAAAACAAAATATTTCAAATAGAACGAGATAATTGTTTGGCAGAAACTTGTCCAAGAAAAATCACAAGCATGCTAAGAACTTTATTGAAAAGAGGTTGAGCAAAGAAGAAATTAATCAAACATCTGCTTGATAAATATTTATGACCAGAAATTACAATATTCACCTCGTGAAGCCAAGCCAACCACCATATATGGTTGTTGCTAAATCTTGTATATATTGCGGCTGGAATATATTGTGGTATTTGCTATCTAGTTCTTTGTTGGCTCTTTAGTTTCTAGAATTGTGGCTGCTAAATCTTTTATATATTGTACCACCAAAAAATTTGTATACTCTGGATCTATCCTGGTGCCAAAATTTGACAGACTTTTGTGGGTCTGATGGATTGCTACGTATCTTTGAAGCTACTTAAACTTTCAGGATGCACTCATGAAAATCCTACCTTAGATTGTGTAATGGAACGTGCAAACCAAGATTTTTTTCCCTCCACAATAGAATAGAACTAGGGAGGAAGAAAGCAGCAGATGGAACGTGCAGATTTTGGTATTAAAATGTGATTTTATGCCATTTTGAGCTGATGGCTAAGATTGCATTGATTGGACGGTCTGAATTAGCTGGATTTTTGTCAAATAGACCCAGTCAAAATGCACCGTGCGTTTTATGTTATTTTGTTAAATGATTCAGATTAACTAACATAGACGGCTAGGATGAACTCAAGGTAGATTAAATGGTGCCGTTTTACCGCTTCGCAAACGCTGCGCATCGCCAGGATGCGTAGAGGATCGTGACACTAATAGAATAAGTTAAGATAATATATTATGAATTTATTATTTATTTAGTATAAATATTGTATTATATAAACTAATTTATTAAATTTTTTTTATATATTAAAATAATAGATAATTTAATTGGCCCTTGAGAGGTAGGATTTGGTCTATTTGGATTTTGATGTATGAGACCTCTCCGTTTTTTTTACCTCTCAATTTTTTTCATATTGTCCTTTATACCATCGTGCTTTCTCTCTCCCTTGATGCCATCCGTCGACGAAGAATGACACTAAAGAGTAAGGCTGCTCTCTCATCATCCCTCTTTCCATCCTTGACGACAATCCCTGCTTTGATTTGGCCATTGGTGGCATTTATGAGGTTGGCCTTGACCTCAATCTGGTCAAAGGCTACGGTGGGACTCTGTTGAGAGAGAAAATGATGGAGGTTGCCTTCGATAAATTTGTTGTGGTTGTTGATGACATGCGTTGGTGATGGGTCTTGGTGGAAGTGGATTCGTTGAGGTGGTTCAATTTTGTTGGAAATTCAATTTGATCTGGCTTCAAGAGTTGTTTAAGGAAAAAGGATACGATGTGAAATTGGGATTAGATGCAAGTAGAAAACCCTATATAATTGATAATTCAAACTAAATAGTAGATGTGTACTTCAAAACCCTGCTTAGGGATGGGTTGGCTGCCAGAGTTAAAATATTGGCATTGGAAGACATGGTGGAGCATGGGCTGTTCTTCAATATGGCCACTTTTATGATAATTGCAGGGAAGACTGGAGTTGAAGTGAACAACAAGTGATTGATTATGTCCTACTGGTGGTGAGGATTTGAAATATCTCTTAAGGTTTCTATAGCTTGGAGCTTTATTTGCTTCTTCTTGTTCATTATTTACGGATGGTTTTGAGCTTCTTGCAATGAATCTCAAATGGGTGATGTAGGTCCTTGTTTTAAATTTGCCGTTCTTGTGCTTTGTACCTTATTGGATGTACTATTTTGAACCCATGAGAAAGTACATATAATGTCGATGGAAGTACCATTGTGTCATAATTCTGAAGTGACAGATTTTAAAAGCAGGAAAGCACAAGAAATAGTAACAAGCAAATAAAATGAAATAATGAATAGAAAATCCTCCTCCTCCAATTTTTAATTCTAACACAAATGAAGTTTAATGGTTTAATTGTTATTACAACGCTGTCTCCCTTCCCATATCTACTTCTTCGCAAAACCTTATCTGAAACAGCCACGGTTCAGGTATCCATTTATCACTACTTCATATCCATGCATTAGAGGATTGAAGTACCAGCGATATCATAAAAATTTTATTCCCTATGGCAGTCACAGGTAGCAGAATGAGAAACATGGCCAGAAAGCCCAACGAAGTGGAGAAATACAGGTTATTTTGACAACTAAGAAGAGAGAGATTAAAGATGGCTGAAAATTGGTGCGTATAAATTCTTTTTTTTTTCTTAGTTTTGAGATTTTTATTTTTTTCAAAAATTAATATAGCATAATAAATTTAGATAAATATAATATATTTTTAAATAGAAGATATTTTTATCAAAAAGTTAATTTCTATTTTATCTAATATTATAAAATATATCATCAAATATAAGATAATATTATTTTATACGATCCAGTATTTTATATAATATCACATAAAACATAAGATAGTATTAAAATTTTATCAATTTTTATATAATCAGACCTTATTCTACTAATACTTATACTATCAAATCTTATTTTATATAGCATACCAAACAGGCTTAAGTGTTTGGCTCCTTCACAAATTGAAAATTTATTCTAAGTTTTGCTCCCTCACTAATGACCTAATCATGCATAATGCTAATCTTGAAGAAGCCTACTGGATGAAGAGTAATCGTCTTTACTTGACAGAGATAATGAGGAGTCAGCCCAAGGCCCATCCATTGACTTGCTTCTTTGCTCTAAACTTTCTTGAAAGAACTTAGAAGAAACCAGTGCTTGACTGTCATGTGATAGCAACTCAAAGGATTTGAACCTTGCATCCTGATCCTGTCTTGTATCTTTGCGCTTGATAATCGGTGCTTGGATTGGAGTTTTTCCTTCGAGCATGCTCACCACTGATGACATCGATGGTCGGAGAGTGGGAGATGAGTTGGTGCACAAGAGTGCCAAGTTCAGCATTCTCATGACCTCATCTTCGGAGTAGCTCGAACCAAGACTCGGATCCACCAGTTCTAGAAGGTTTCCTTGCTCTTGGAGAACACAGGCCTTCAATAGGATGCAAAGATGTAGTAATTTAAAATTTTAATTAAAAACTAGAAAAAGAAAAAAGAAACTATTGTACCCCCCCCCCCAAAAAAAGGTAAATTACCTTTAACATCTTAATTGATTTTGAAAATGCTTAAAGTAATGGGATGAAGACTTGGTTAAAAGATAAAAAGAAAATCTTCTGATTATATTATACTGTTTAATTTATGAAGATAACAAGGTAGGTGAAGTAATACACACCCATATACTTTTGAGCAATACTTCTGGTTATACAAACTAAGAAAGAGGCAGAGAAAAGTGTTAACTTACCCAATCAAGAAGATAAACAAACTCATCCTTTGGCTTGTAACTTGTATTGCTCTTTCCACTGGCAATCTCCAAAGCAACAACTCCGAAGCTATAAACATCTGCTTTGTCAGTTAAATAACCTCTCATTGTATATTCAGGAGCCATATAACCACTGAAAAAAAAAAAACATGCAATACCCATCTGTCAGTGATTTTACTAAACAAATATGAAACATTAGTGTTTTTAGGATTATTTAAATGAGTACGGCTTTATGCAATGGATGATAGATCACAGAGCACGTGAATAGTGTGTGTTGAAGATAAACCGTCTGCTACCGATCAATCAAGTATAGGATTTAATGTGGCATAGTACTGACATTGTTCCAGCTATTCGTGTGCTGATATGGGTATTCTCTTCTTCGTCGAGCTTTGCTAAACCGAAGTCAGAGATTTTGGCATTCAGATCCTTATCAAGTAAGATGTTTGTTGCCTTAATGTCCCTATGTACTATTTTCAACCTTGATTCCTCATGAAGATAAGCTAATCCCTTTGCTATCCCCCGACAAATCTTCATTCGTGTGGACCAGTCCAAGTGTAGCCTTTGTTCTTCACAACCTGAAAATTAAGAAAACCAAGGGAAAGGAAAATGTCTTTTTAAGTTACATTGTGTTGCTATCCGATCAGATCAGCATGATTCAAGGGTTGATTTCCAGGGATTTAGTCAACACTTTATGGCTCTTCATGTTTAATTTTAAACTTTGTCTTTTCCTTTTTTAATTGCTCCATTATGTATATTTATTTTCTGCTTTATTTGCTTCCTATTTTGTTTTGAGATTTTACTGGCAGAAATAATGCCATTGTCCCTAATTATGTATCACCTCATTTCTGAGCAATAACACAGAATTCTAGAGAATGTTTTCTCTCCCATATGTACACATTAAAATTTGGAAGTAGGAATTTACACATAGGTGTCCATGAAGCATTTACCAAAAAGTGCTCGAGCAAGACTATTGTTCTCCATGTATTCATATATAAGCAGCAACTGGTTTCCTTCGATGCAACAACCATAAAGCTTCACAAAATTCGGATGCTGCAAAGCAGATATCATTCCTATTTCGTTAACAAATTCACGGTTCCCTTGCTTTGACTTGGAAGAGAGCTGCTTAACAGCAATGATAGCACCATCTGACAGTTCACCCTGTCATAACGCAATGTAAATTAGTATCATATTTCATGATATGGATATACCAGGCATAAGGGGCACACCCGATGTTTCAGAATCTTAAACTTCTTACGGAAGTAAGATAATTGTAATCCATTTTAAGTTACCTTGTATACTGGCCCAAAGCCTCCTTCCCCTATCTTATTTGCTGGGTGAAAGTTATTAGTGGCAGCTTTAATTTGTCTCAGAGAAAAATAACCCGTTTTAAGATCTAGAAGCTCTGGAATAAGGGAGCCGACAGGCATTGAGATATGAGAGTGAGAGAATAAATGAAGAATAAATGAAATACCAGGATCAAGACAACATATTTTTATGTCCAGAATGAAGAAACCAAAACTTCTTTCTCAACAAATTATCACCATTTATCTCTCAGAAGCATAAATAATGTATTACATATATCATGCTTAATGCTAAAATTACAATTTACATGTATACTCATCCTGCTTGACTGCTAGCAGCCGCAAATCTGACCTGAAATTACAAGAGCAGGAACAAGTTTAAAAGACTCCAACCTTACCTTTGTCTTTTGGATCTTCCCCACCAAGGAAACACTTCTTTCGAAGGACAATCAGTATCAGTATGAGGAAAACACAAGATCCAGCCACAATTCCAACAATAGTTCCAGCAGACAGCCCTTTTGAAGGAATTTTGAAGTCTACAACCAATAATATATGCTTATATTACATGACAAATCAAAGTAGTTGAAAGAAAAATAGGAAAACAATAATATGAAAAGTACTTACTTGGGGTCACCGTGATAGCAGATATAAGGGGTCCATATACACTTCTGTGCGGAATGGCAGTAGTTCCTTTCCCTGCCCAGTATAAATGGATCTCCAAGGTAGTATCGTTCACATCAACATCAAATTCCCTAGTGATGCCCTTACCAACTCCACCAGCTTCCTTTGCAATGTCAAAATCTTTCAAATATTTAAAACCCTGTGAAGATGAGTATAAAAATTTCTAGCTTCAGAACTTCTATTTTCTAACAAAACTAAGTGCAACATGTGATAAAAATGTAAGAATCAATTAAAGCAATATAAAAAAATATGTTGCTTCATCACTCACTTGAATTGAAACATCAAAAATGCGCCTACCGAGGCTGCTAAATGTGAGGTCATCAGAATACATTATCTCAGCAAAATGGAGCTTTACTTTATAATTACCCTTCAGCATACAAAGGCCATAGTACTTAAGTGACAGAGGGCTAAGGCGGGCTGTTTGGTAGCATGAGCCATTAATATTCATAGAAAATTTATTTGTTGCTACATGACTTGCTGTATCCTTATACATATATACTCCTGTGCTGCTATAAGCCCATTTATTAGTGTGAACAAAGTTTGAAACTCCTTCTCGGTTTTGATTTTCTTCATATTCATTCCCCTCAAACTCCACCTTGGGTCCTCCACAGTTTATGAACAATGAATAATCTGCAGACAGTTAAAAATATTACCACTGATTAACAAGTAGAAACTATCATAGCCTCACTTAACAAAATCATAGTGAAAGAAAACAAGATAGATCCATGTGCTTATGATTAGCTTTAATTATGTTATTATTAGGAAATTATTTGCTGTAAATAGATGCAGATTTTATGGGAAGAATAGCTTGTTTTTAGGTGCTGTTATTTGGGGGCATTTATTTTCCCGATATTTCTCCTAATTTGTAGCCCCTATCTTCTCTCCCTTGTTGCATATATGTAGCATATTCAGAATCAATAATATAGATGAGCAATATAGCTCTTTTACCACATGGTATCAGAGCACGAAACAGAGGAAGACACCGGTGACGTTGAAGCCCTGTTGGAGTTGAACCCAAAAAGAGACAGAATGAGTTCTAATCTTGAGGGATCCTCCACAATGAACCCGAGCCAGGTCAAAAGTCAATCATCAAAGATTTTTGGTCTTGAATGGTCTTCGGTTGTTATCGTCACTGAAAAACTAAATGGCTCCAACTATAAAGAGTGGGCGCAAGCCATAAAATTGGCCATCGAAGGTTGCGGAAAGCTGAATGTCATCACCAGCGATGCAAAGGCTCCAAACCCAAAGGACTTGCAAGCTGTACGACAATGAGAAACAAACAACTCAATGGTTTCTTCATGGCTTGTTAATGCTATGATCCCATCGATAAAGAGGACTTTTATGTTTTTGCCAACAGCTTGAGAAATCTGGGAAGCTATGCGACAATTATACTCAGATGGGGAAGATCTTTCACACCTCTATGAGATCAAAACGAAACTATGGCAGATGAAACAAGGTGACCGTGACATTACAAAGTATTAGGTAGATATGGCTGTATTATGGCAAGAACTTGACTTAATCACTAAAGAAGAATGGAAATGCAAGGAGGATGCTGTAATGTATAACCAGAAGGTAGAAAAAGAGAAAGTTTTTGAGTTCCTAGTAGGTTTGAACAAAAATCTAGACAATGTCAGAGACAGTATCTTAAGTCGAGTCCTTTTACCTACAACTAAAGAAGTGTTTTCTAAGGTTAGGAGGGAAGTTGCGAGAAGGAAGGTTATGTTAAAGGAAAAACTTGTTCCAGCCTTGACTCCTATACCTGAAGCTTCTACAATGGTGTCATGAAGTAGTGAATCAAATCAAAGAGGTCAAAAGAAATAGTGTGAACATTGTAAGAAAAATAGTCACACCAAAGAAACATGTTGGGATATTCATGGAAAACCACCAGATTGGAAGCTAAGAAAAGGGAAAGCACGTGGTTACCAAGTCTCAAATGAAGCTAGATCTGAGAAGTCAAGAGAACCAGAAACAACAGGCTATTGACCAGAATATTTTATTAGGAAAATTACTTGAAATACTGAATAATATACATAATGCTGGACAGCAGCAAAAGAAGAATGCAATAGCTAATGCCACAATAAAAGGTAATTTTATTCATGTCCTACAAACTTCATCTAATAGAAGAAGATGGATAGTAGATTCAGGAGTCTCAGATCACATGATAGATGATTCTCATCTATTCAAATCTTACTCTCCTTGTCTTGGTCATGAAAAGGTCAACATTGCAAATGGTACTTTGTCCTCACTTGTTGAAAAAGGGAACATTCAAATCTCAAACTCTGAATTTAAATTCTGTTCTTCATGTCCCTAATCTAGCATGTAACTTAATGTCTGTTAGCAAGATAACTAGACGAGTAAATTGTAGTGTTCACTTCTTTCTTTATTGGTGCATTTTACAGGACTTGTCATCGGGGAAGATGATTGATAGTACTAAAAAATCCGATGAGGTGTACTACTTTGATAAAGATGAAGAGAGTAAATATAACTCTCAAAACTTATGCAATAATGTATCTACTCTTAAGAATGATGACATATTGTTATGGCATAAAATAATGGGTCACCCAAATTTTCAATATTTGTCTCGTTTGTTTTCACAAATTTCCATAAATAAAACTTCTCATTTCCAGTGTGATGCTTGTGAGTTTGCTAAGCACCAAAGAACTTCATTCAAAAGATCCAAATATAAGCCCACCAAACCATTTTCTCTTGTCCATAGTGATCTTTATATGGTCCTTCTCGTATTGCAAATCACACTAACTCAAAATGATTTATTACATTTATTGATGACCACACGCGTTTATGTTGGGTGTATTTATTGAAAGATAAATATGAAGTACCCTCTGTGTTCATTAACTTTTATAATATGGTCCAAACCCTATTCCAAACCAATATTCAAATCCTCCATATTGACAATGGCATTAAATATTTCAATAAACAGCTCCATGGGTTCATACAAGAACATGGCATTATTCATAAAAGCACATGTGTTAATAATCTATAGCAAAATGACATTGCTAAAAGGAAAAATAGACATTTACTTGAAGTTGCTTGGGCCCTAATGTTTGCTTGTAATGTGCCAAAATATTTTTGGGGGATACTATTCTTATAGCCACTTACCTCATTAACAAGATGCCTAGCCATGTTCTTACCTTTAAATCTTCTCTTGAAAAATTCCAAGAAGCCCATACTACATCCCATCTTGAAATTAATCTACCTATAAAAGTTTGTGGGTGCTTAGCATTCATTCACAGTCATCAACATTATAAACTTGATCCTAGAGCTGTGAAGTGTCTATTCCTTGGTTATTCTACAATCCAAAAGGGTTACAAATGCTATGATCCTCAAATGGAAAAAAAATTTTGTTAGTTGTGATGTTACCTTTGTTGAAAATGAACCCTTCTTCTCTAAGTCTTCGATTCTAGGGAATAATTGGAGTAAGTTTGAGTGTGAATCTCAGCCTGAGGAAACCAGTTCTGTTTCTTTTGACCCTATTCCTACACCGATTCTTGACTATATTGAACCAGAAAACAATTCTTTCATGCCACAAACAAAGGTGAATTCTAGTGCAGAGGAAGTTACATATACAATTACACAAGATAAAGAGGTGAAAGTTTACTCTTGGAAGAAGAAATCAGGTAGTGCACTCCCTCTATCTAGAGCAATACCAAGTTCTGAACCGATACAAGATCCTAAAGAGAAAGATGGTGCTGGTGAAGAGGAACAAAAGCAAGTGATTAATGATTTAGATCTTCCTATTGCTTTGAGAAAGAAAACCAGTTCTTGTACTATGCATCCAATTGAACAGTTTGTGCCTTATGATGCATTATCTACTCAATATCATGCATTTGTTGCTGATCCGGACAAAATAAAAATCCTTAATGATATCCAAGAAGCTCTTGAAACACCAAAATGGAGAAAAGCTATCTTGGAAGAAATGAAAGCATTGGAAAAGAATAGGACATGGGAAGAAATTGATCTTCCAAAAGGAAAGAAGCCCATAGGATGTAAATAGGTATTCACAGTGAAGTACAATGCTGATGGCTCAATTGAGAGGTATAAAACACGTCTTGTGGCAAAAAGTTTCACATAAACCTATGGAATGAACTACAAGAAAAAATTTGCACTGGTTACAAAACTGAACACCATAAAGGTTTTACTACCAGTGGCAACCAACTTAGATTGGCCTCTTTAACAATTTGACATCAAGAATGCCTTTTTAAATGGAGAGTTAAAGGAATAAGTATACATGAAGCTTCCCTCGAGTTTTAATAAGCAAGGAGGAGGAAACAAAGTCTGTAGGTTAAAGAAGTCACTCTATGGCTTAAAACAATTTCCATAGACCTGGTTTGAAAGATTTACTAAAGTTCTCAAAGCTAAAAGGTATATACGAGCTCAATTAGATCACACAATGTTCTTCAGAATTAGAAAAGGGAAGAAAACAATTTTAATTGTCTATGTGGATGGTACTATGGTCACTGGTGATGATATATCAAAAATGGTGAGACTCAAGTTTGCCTTGACACAAGAATTTCAAGTCAAAGATCTGGGAGAAATGAAGTATTTTTTGGGAATGGAGGTAGCTTGGTCGAAAAAGGAAATTTACATTTTACAAAGGAAGTATGTTCTTGATCTCTTGAAGGAGACAGGTATGCTTCGATGTAAACTGAGTACTACTCCTACAGAAAATGCAAAATATGAGGATGATGGCAAGCTGGTTGATCGTGAAAGATACCAGAGAATTGTTGGGCGATTAATCTACTTATCACATACTAGACCAGACATTGCATTTGCAGTAAGTGTGATAAGTTGCTATATGCATTCTCCAAAAAAAAAGACATCTTGAGGCTGTTTATAAAATCCTAAGGTACTCGAAGGGCACCCTTGGAAGAGGATTATTGTTTAAAAAGGGAGATCAAAGAAACATAGATGCTCATTGGGCAAGTTCAACAGAGGATAGAAGATCAACTACTGTATATTGCACCTTTGTAAGGGGAAATTTAATCACATGGCAAAGCAAGAAACAAAAGGTAGTGGTTAGAAGCAGTGCAAAGGCCGAGGTTAGAGCTGTTGCAAAGGTATTTATGAAGGGCAATGGCTAAAAAGGGTGTTAAAAGAGTTACAGAATATTTTTGAGCCACCCATAAAACACTACTCTGATAACAAGGCAGCCATTAATATGTCTCATAACCTAGTTCATCATGATAGAACCAAGCATGTGGAGGTTGATCGGCACTTCATCAAGGAGAACATGGATGATGGAACTATATGCCTTACCTATGTGCCAACAAAGAGGCAAACTGCTGATGTATTCACTGAAGGGCTTCAACAACAGATTTTTGAAGAATGTATTAGCAAGTTGGACATGATAGATATCTATGATCCAACTTGAGGGGGAGTGTGGTTATGATTAGCTTTAATTATGTTATTATTAGGAAATTATTTGCTGTAAATAGATGTAGATTTTACGGAGAGAATAGCTTGTTTTAGGTGCTATTATTTGGGGCCATTTATTTTCCTGATATTTCTCCTAATTTGTAGCCCCTATCTTCTCTCCCTTGTTGTATATATGTAGCATATTCAGAATCAATAATATAGACGAGCAATATAGCTCTTTTACCACAATCAACTAAGTCTCAACTCACACTGGGGTTTTCCTGCACAAGGTAGGTCCCTCTTCAAACAAAAGGTTCTACAAAATGAATATTTTGTTTCATCAGATGATTCAAAGCTGATAGAGAACTAAAACTAAAAGTTTAGAAGAGGTAGCCCATAAACAAGAACTTACAAATTGCTTGCTGAAGATGAGAGGCTGGAAGCCAAGTTCCTGTTCAGTGAAAATAGTAAGTAGTCAATATTAACAAAGGAGAGGTGAAACCGCAAAATGCTCATATAATTGATAAACAAAGAGAAGCTTACACATTCGACAGCTGGCAATCAGGTGCAGAAGATTCTGTAAAATTGTTGTAAGATAAATCACTGAAAGAAAAAATATCGTGAGAATAAAATTTTAGTTTCTTCATAATTCAATGAGTGCTCAAAATTATTATGAGAGACAGGGTTTTGGACTGAAAAGAGTATTCACAAATATGGCATATTGTATTTATACTTGTCTAACGGCTAAATTTGAAGAGATGACTCTAGACAATGCAAGGAGAGAAAAATATATACTAACATATTATGTGTGTTGTCCAGTATCCATCCTGGAATTGCTCCACTCAGAGAATTGTTAGTTAGAAACCTGCACCATAATTTATGTTAGCCTCACTTATGATTCCAGAAGGTTAATATTAATGAAGAAAACAAAACCAACTTCAAAAAAATTATATTACTGGCAGGATATCCACATTCTTTTTTGTTAAACTTCTTGCCAGCAAATGCAAATGTTTGCTTACATGAAACTTAGGTCATTCAATTTCTGAAATGAATCAGGGACTGAATCAGTCAACATGTTGAAGCTCAGGTCTCTGCAAGAATACAAAGAAGTATTTAAGATACACCAATAACCCAAATCCAAGAATCAATTATAAATAAGCCTGAAAAACCTAGTGTCCCATAATTGGAGTGCAGGAAATGAGGGGGAAAGCTTAAAGGCACTAATCAAACACGAGAAAAGAAAACTTTCACCATATATAGCAGTAAAATACCCATATGATGCAACTTACAGAGTTTTTAAGGTCGTTATTTCACCAATGTCTTTTGGAATGGGACCAAAAATTAAGCAATTTCTCAATATCCTGAGTCACAGAGAGGATATAGACCACTTCATAAAGCATCCAAATGAATAACATAGTTCTTACATAATGGTAGAAAAAGGTATCAACTCACAAATATTGCAAGCTTTTCAAATCCTTCAGATCAGGAAATTTCATAGTTGTTCCAATCAAGTCAGATATTCTCCTGAAACCAAAATGTCTCCTCAACAATTAGAAAAAATTCCTATGTTGAATATTCCATCCCACAACAGTTGTACAGTGTACGGACAAATTTTAGCGACCTAGGAATATGCTAAAAAGGAAAATTCACTCACAATTGGGTCAAATTTTTCAACCCAGATATGGTGGCAGGAATTGGGCCTTCCATGCCTGTGCCCTGCATATTCCTAACAAAAACATGAAGTTCCCTCAGAAAACGGAAATGAAGTTACATAACATAAATAAGTTTCTTCTCCAACAGGGAAAAATGTTTAAATGAACTAGACTCACAGTATCGTAATTTTGGTCCAGTTCCCAATAAAACTTGGTATCTTTCCTGATAAGGTACTACCATCTATCCTACTGCAGAAAATGTAGGAGTGACCCTCAATATTTAACAGAGACATAACAAAGAAAAACTAAACAGAAAACCTGTATCACATGATATCACTCACAAATCAGTTAGGTTCTTTAGTTTGCCAAATGTTTCTGGTATGGTCCCTGTAAAATTATTTGACGAAAGAAGTCTGCAGTTTTATGGGAAGACGGTTACGCACAGGAAAAGCAATATGAAATGATTAATAGTACATCAAAGCAAGGTGGTTCCCAAATGGTATAGTAGGTTAGAAGTTGAACGATAAAACTTCCACATAATTATAAGAGTCAGCCTTCACTCTTCAGCAATACCAATCAAGCAAAGATTCCATCAGTCATAAATCATAAGGACAGAAATAACATGATCGTATGTAGTAATGTTCCTTGAAAAGTCTCCACTTCCACTTATTTACATGTTATATAGGGGAAAATAAATAAAAGGAGAATAAATCGAAGGATCTTACAATCTCCGTAAGTTGCTCAAATTTCCAAGGCTGTGAGGAAGAGGTCCTCCAAGCTGATTACCTTCCAAGATCCTATTAACATCAATAGAAACAAATTCAGCTCCAATATCATCCATGTCTTTTTATTTATTTAATTTCAATATGGCATTGACTTTGACTCCAAAACTTACAGCTCCTCCAGACTAACAATATCACCAATTTCCGCAGGAATTGAACCACTAAGTCGATTCCCGGAAAGGGCCCTGAAGCAAATACATATTAACGATTTCAATTGTCAATTACACATGCATGGCCAATAATGGGGTTCCCTCTGGGCCAAAACTGAAGAATTTTACTCATTCTCACACCACATGGTAACTTACAGAGTGACAATAGGGATGCGTGTGAAAATCGTTGGAATTGAGCCATTGAGATAGTTGCGAGTGAGATCACTGCGAAGTTGTTTGTCAGCCTTTGGCAGATTCTGATCTATTTTGACAATGCTTTTGAACGCGAATGAGAAAAGAAAGAATAAAATCACTTACAGTACTTTCAGTTGAGCGAGATTCCCGAATTCGCCGGGTATAACTCCAGATACATTTTGACCCCGCAGCGTACTATTATTCAAAATTCTTCAACAAGTCATTATTTATAAAATGGGTAAATTATTTTTATAAAAGAACTCTGCCAATTTTGGTTAAAATTACATTAATCTCTTTTTTATCTGTAATATAATATATATATATATATATTAGTTTAATTTTAAAATCTACTAAAATATTCTCCATAAAAATATATATAAGAGAGTAGTTTAATTTTTTAAAAAAAAATATTTAAGTTAATGGAAGCATATTAGCAAAAAAAAATTTAATTAGATTAAAGTATAACATAATTTTTTTTTTTGTTTCACAAAAAATTTATATAATTTTAGCAATAGACAAATCTATATAATTTATATTTATAAAATAGAAAAAACGCTATTTTTGTGGATTTGGCATATTAGTCTTTTTTAATTAAATTAGTCTTACATATAATTTCTTATATTTTTATTATTTAATTATTTAATTAAAATATAACAAGTGCATACTTTTCTAATCAAAATATGATTTAAGTGAAGAATTATACACTTATTTATAAAAATTATATACATATTATATTATTATTAAAAAATTATATATTTATTATAGTTTTATTAAAAAACTTAATAATAAGAATATAAAAAATTATATATAAGTTTTTTTAATTTAATTTTTTAAAGTGAAAATGCTGTAACTATTTATAAGTCATTGTGCTGGACGTGTTGTGAAAAAAATTATTATTTAAAAATGATAAAAATAATGTTTGATATAAATTTTATGAAAATTATTTTTCAAAAGCAGAATTAATTGATAAAGTGTTAGGTAATAAGTTTTAAAAATTATTGTGATTGTATAAAACAACAATAATTGCTATATGTAAAAAAATTTAATATTACAAATTTAAAAATTTTAAATCAAGTTATTAAAATAACCTGTACTAGTTGAAGATTAATTTTAAAAAACAATATAAACATGAAATTTAGAAACTCGTCAACTTAACTGTTTTTAGAATTATAAATGGAAATCAGATTAAAAGAATATATATTTTTTCGTGTTGAGTACAACAAAATATGAAATTTGAGTATTTAGTATAAGTGTATAGCTAATAGCATTTGTATTTGGATGAAAAACTAATAAAAATATGATAAAAAAATAATAAAAGAAGATATCTATATATATATATATAATTTAAGTAGAATAAAAAGGTCTTTTTAAACATTTTAAATTAATGAATTTACAACCACAGCTGCTTTTGAAAATATTGCAGATGCATCTTAAAAGTTATTATGACTTTCAAAAAACACCAGAAGAAACACTATCAAAAAAATTTAACCAAACATAAATGTTTTGTTTTTGCCGTAAGAAAACACAAAAGCAAAAGTTATTATAGTCCCAAACAAGCCGTTAAGCATTAAAATATTTATAATATTTTTTCTTTATTTTAATTTCCTTAAAACTTAATACCAAACCTAATATTCTATTGCATTATTTATTAACCTCGCATCGTTAACACATATACTTTTGGTGTTTAAATTAGCAAATTATTAAATATGACATTAAATTTCAAATAAAAATAAATGAAAAGATAATATTACAAGTATTTTAATAATTAAAAAGACTAAAAAAAATCTATAAAAATAAATCTATAATGTATAAGAGATAAAGATAAATTTTACTTTTAAAAAAAGTGTACAAAATTTAAAGAACTTATAGTTCTAATAAGGGTTTAGTAATTTGCAAGAGGTGAATGATTTTTTCCTTTTTTTTATTTACGAAACTATCTTTCCTTTCAAATATTATTCAATATATTAATTTTTTTTTTTTTTAATTTTCTGGACTCCTACTGTTATTTTTAGAAAATGGGTTCCAACTCAGTAATACCTTGTCAAATTGTAGAAAAAAAATTTTCTAAATGAGAACATTTTATGATAGTCAAAATATATTGACAAGAGAGAGAGATGGAATTTGCAAAACTTTGCTCAAACTCATACCTTTTCAACTATATGATAATTTTAGTCATTTCATAAATAATTTTAATTTTATTTAACAAATAATAGCCGTAAAATATTTTAAAAGATATTTATATGATAAGATATTATCAAAATAGAGAAACCACATATGACCTTCAAATTATGTAATTTTTAAAACATAACATTTCATTTTTTAAATTATCACAAAAAATGAAAATATTATATATCAGTTAAAATTAACGTTCAAAAATTACATAATTTTGGAGAAAATGCATGTAATTGAAAAAAAAATTGAGAAGATAATAGAAACATAAGATATCACATGAACTTTAGACATTAATTTTAACTAATCTATAATATTTTTATTTTTATGTGATGATTTAATAAATAAAATATTGTTTAAAATTTTGGATACTGAAATTATAATAAAATTTTTAAAAATATAAGTAAATTATACAAACATCTTTTCTATTTTTAGAATATACATTTTAGTTTATTTTTAAATTTTTTACTAAAATATTTTTTTATTAATTTAAATACATATTATGTGTGTGTTTTGTAAGAATTAAATTTCCTTATTACTAGATCTACTCTCCTAAATTGTTAAATTTGAATGATGATATTTTAGTTAAGAAAATATAAACGTATCTAAATTAATTGAGAATATAATAGTCAAAAAAATTCTTAAAATGTAATATAGTGCAACTTTTAATTTTAAAGTAAGAACTTTATATTCTAACAATAAAAAAATAGTAAAACTTAAATAATAATAATAATAATAAAGGTAGAGAAAAGCATACATGTTTGTAACATGGCAAACGGTGCCGCTTTGGAAAGGGCAATTGCAAGTGACCGTCCTACTGATATCGTCGGACATGTAAACGTTATGAAATCCTCCATCTCCACTGCAAGACCGTTGCGTAACATTCCAATTCACGTTTGTTAGTTTATCCGATATTGCCTGAAGACCTTTCACTGCATAACAAAACGCACATCAATTACCTATATGCATTTATTTCATCTTTGTTTAGTTCCTTGAAATCCAAGAACAAAAAATAACAATAGTTGAACTCATACTACAAAAAAAGAACTACAGTTTATCCATGGTGTCTTAAGGAAAGTGAATAAAACTGTGGTTATGACACATCTTAATTACGGTTATTATAACTATGGCCAAGACTTTCAAATAACCATAGTTAAACTATGCCACAGTTTAACCACATTTCCTGACTAACCTTAGTTTAACTATTTGGTAATAGTAGTTAAGCTTAGACTTTACCATGATTATTTTAGTCTTAATGACTTAACCGTGATTTATCTAGTAACTGTGGTTAAGTTCTTCCAATTCCCCCGAATTACCTACATATCAATTCCTCTCTCTCGATTCTCTCGCACTTTAGTTCCTCTCCTTTGACTTTCTCATCCCTCTTCAACCACTGCAAGCAGATCCACACTCACTGTCGCCCTCCACAATCCATTGGTTCTCAAGTTGGGTTCCTTCTTTCCACAAGAATTTTTCATTTTCTTTTTCTTCTCTGTCACCATCATCTCAATTTTTCTAAAGCCACACTGATTTTGAAGTTCAGTTTTTTGGTTGGTATTCAAGAAATCCAACTTTTGTCTTTTCCCAGTGCAAGAGCGTTATAAGTGTTGTTTCTTCTCTTTTGTTGATATTCTTTCTTATATATTTGGCTAATTCATAATTTCAATAATCACACCCTTGATCCAATGAGTTTCTTTTTCATTTCTAACATCCTATTGTTAAGTTTTCTCAGGGTTTCTAGTTTTGAAATTTTCATGAATCATTTCTTAAACATTTAGTTATTTTTTTAATTTTTTTTTTTTGGGTTATGTTCAACTCTTCCCTTCCTTGGAATAATGAGTGAGGCTTGGGTCCTTGGTTGACCTACAAGTTGAAAACTAAGTGGTTATAAATAGACATTCTTAATACTAAGTAAACTTTTCCTTTTTACTTTATCAAATTTTTTTTACCTATACTAAATTAAAACTAATATGGTTGATTATTAAGATTTTTTTTTATCTATTGTGATTTTTAGTTTTCTCTATTGCTTCTTGGTATTTGACCTATGACTATTGTTGTTATTTTGTTTTTTTAGGGTTACGCTCTTTATAAGCTAATTTATTTTTATACTACATTATATGGTCAACTCACCACCATTTTAGCTACGGGGTTCATAATCTTATTTTGTTTTTTTTATTGCTATTTTTTTTACATTGATCTTATTAGTGCTTCCATTTTTTGTCTAAATTCCTCATTCCTTCTAACGCCAATTGATACATTTGATGTTCATGATAACGAAAGTGTAAATGAAGTTGATGATCCAATTTCTCCATTAAAATGAAAGGATAAACAATTATGCAAAAGAGTTTTATAACTTAATTAGGGATGTGCAATATAATTTGTTCAAAAAATGCAAGAAGTACTCAAAATTGTCTCACTTGGTGAAATTGTATCACATTAAGTGCTTATATGATATAAGTGATAAGCCTATATTAGTGATATTAGAGTTGTTAGTCGATACCTTTGGATATGCAAATATTTTACTTTCGTTTTATGAAGCCAAAAAAATCATCAATAAATTAGGGTTCAACTACACAAAAATTCATACATGTCCAAATAATTTCATGTTATATTAGGGGATGATGAAAATAAGGATGTGTGTAAAAAGTGCAGCACATCTGGATGTAAACTAAAGATTAAAGATGAAAAATGAATCAAATGACTTGCAAAAGTATTCAAATACTTTCCACTGAAGCTATGACTACAAAGGTTTTTTATATCTTCTAAGACTACTGAACACATGAGATAGCATTCTATTGATAAGAATAATGATTGTGTGATGAAGCATCTAAGGGACTTCGAGACTTATAAGCAATTCAACATGATACATCCTTAGTTTGCTTTAGATCATCAGAATATATGCTATGGGTTAGCCACTGACGGCTTTAATTCACTTGGCACTTTAAGTACAAGTTATAACATATGGCCAGTAGTTCTTATCCTTTACAACCTTTCTCTTTGGATGTCTATGAAACAAAGCTCATTCCTTCTTTTGATGATAATTCTAAGAATGGAAGTATCAAAGAATAATATTGATATCTATCTATAACCACTAAAAGAAGTGTTGATAGATTTGTGGAATGTAGGAGTCGAAATCTATAATTCTTACACTAATGAAGTTTTCAATATGCACACAACTATGATGTGGATATAGTACTTACATTGTGAACGGATTCAAATAGATTGAGAGCAAGAGTTGAAAACTTAAAATAGTGGAGTCTTTTATTCTTTTAGGATAAGAAATTATGCAAGTAGTAACGATGGCAACATATACTTTGATAGTGTGCAATATTCTAGAAAATTTTTAGACATCATTAAATTAAATTATTATGGTCAATATGTGGTTACTTTGTTCAAATGCATTTGAGCCAACACAACCAATCTAAAAGGAATTAAAAGAGATGAATTGAAATTCACGTCTATTAATTTTTCTCATTTAATACACTCTAGTAATAATAAAGATGACAAGCCATATATTGAAGTTTCAAAAACCCAACAAGTATATTATGTAAAAGAGAAGTTAGATAAAGACTAGAGTATAGCCGTGCATCTAAAGCCACATAACTTGTATGACCTAAGTGAAAATGACAAAAATATTTATGAGAGTGAGCCTAACTAACCTCAATTATTGGAAACATTGTTCCTAGACTTGGAAGTACATTATGCTTGTCTAAGTCAAGTGTTTTATAGTTTTTCCTTTCATGCATTTTCATTATATATATATATATATATATTTGCTTTTCTTGATCTTTATATTTTATTGTATGTTATTTTGTCTTAATTAACAAGAATCTTGAAGATAAATAAATTCTTCAAAAAGTCTAAATTAGTCAGCATAGGCAAAGTCGATATGCCTAGCACCAATAATCTACCTAGTTTATCCACATCGTCTATTCTAGAAATTCTCAATATACTAGGCATCCAGCCATATTTGCATGCTGATGAGCTATTCACAGATGATGATTAGGAGTAATTCGAGTGACTTACATAGCCCTCACAATGACCATGGAGATGAAACTTGTTAGTTAAGGTTATTGGTAAGTAAATTAACAAATATTTTGGTGCTAATTTTCTTATTGTTCATTTTTCTACTAACTTTAATTTAATAGACAAGGAAGGAAAGGTGACGCACAAGCCGATGACTATGCATGATATTTGGGCCCTTCTTTCTGAGTAAAGGGTCATGGTATTGTAGAGTGATTATCTCCAATCAATTAAAGATAATGGTAGATTGCTAGGTGTTTTTATGAGTATGGTTGAGACTAACTTTAAATCGTTTTCATTTGCTCAACCAAATTAGATAAATATTCTACAAAAGTACAAAGATCATATATATAACACTCTTATTCAGGTAAAGCACATTTATTATTAATTTCTTTTAGCACATTGAATTCATTTCTTTACTAACTATTTTATTTTATTTTACAAACTAATTGTGTCATTGATGACATACATAAAAGATATATTTTATAGTTACTAGAACTAGGTGGAGATATGCATGTTATGAATTATATAAAAATTATGAAACTCACACTGAAAAGCAAATAATTCAAGATGTCCCAGATGGCATAGACAAAAATCATTGGGCATTCTTTATAAACCATTGTTTGAGTGAGAAGTCCTAGATAATCACACTTAATTTTTGTATTGTACCAATTCTTAGATAATCGTATTAATATTTTTGTTAATAACTAAAAAATTGGAGAAAAAAATAAATAAAATAGAAAGATATTAACTATACTACATACTAGTGGATTAAAAAGCTTTGCATAAAAAAAAAATAGATATGGTACGTTCATTTTGGTAAAAAAATCATTTGAATTTTAAATGTAATTTGAGATATATCACATGTGTCTTAAAATCTGCAAGAAGCTAAGTATAGGGGTCCAGTCATAGGAGATGTATGGATTGCAACCTATAAACATGATGATGGATCTTATGTCAACAATGAAACTAAAACTATCTATGTAAGTGATTGAATGATGTGAGTGCCGACTTTTGATTTTGTTGAAAGCCTTTATTTTTCAACTGATTTATTGTGTTCTATTTGAATTTGTAGGAACAAATTGCTATGTTTTAGTTTAAAGACTTCTCTTCCAACAAAATTTCAAGCAATGATTCATTGGCCAAGGCCTTTAGAAGTAGAGAGCACTATAGTCAAGTCCGAGGAATAGGATTTGGTATTCTCTTATCCTAAGTGTTCTAATGTTAGGCTCATAGGATACATAGAATTATAAAATGAGGTCACTTAACTTAAAGCATAAATGGCTAAAAGAGACGAGCGAGAATGACAAGCAGATGTCGAACATGCTATAATTATTGAGTGATAATGACAAATGAAAATAACTAAAACTTTTAAATTTTAAAGTTTTTAGGATATATTACTATCAGAGCTTGCAGCTATACAAGCTTGAAAAGTAATTTTTTAAATTTCTATTCTAGTTGAATCACACAAATGATTTTTTTTTTGTTTTTAATTTATGACTAATAATATTTTTTTTTGAATTCTAGAGACCAAGTTGGGATAGCAAACATCAATCTACTAATGATAATCATTCCTTGAACATATTGTTTGGATAAACTTTATAAATATATATGTATTGATTTATTTGTAAATCAATGAAATATGAATCTATTTGCAATCTTAATAGTATTATGGTTTTTGTTATTAAAAGTTAGTAGTAGTAGTTGTTGGATATGTTGCTGAAAATTGTTTGGTTGCTGGGATATATTGGTTAAAATTTGTTGTTATAAGTTTGTGGAAAAAAACATTTGGACAAAATAATTTATTTTAAAATTAAAATAATTCAAATGTAGTATTTAAACCTACTAAATGAATTAAATGGGGTTTAAATACAGTTCAATAATCGTGGACTAACCATGTCTTAGCCACAGTTCTCTAAAAACCGTGGCCAGAGCAAGACCTAGACACAGTTCATATGACCATGGTTAAGACGTGGTCTTAGTTATAGTTTTACCAACAGTTTCTAAAACCTATGGTTAAAATCTTTTCAATAGATGATTTAGCCACAAATTTTGATACCATAGCTAAACGGCTTAACCATGGTTATACTTGTGGCTAAAGCTACTAAAAAATCATGGCTAAACCTACAATTTTTTGTAATGACACTTATAATTATGGAAAACTCATTGTACAAAGTTCTCTAAATGTGATATAGTTGTAATTAATTATTACAAAGTTGAATTATAAATTAGAGTACTAGCTATTGGAAGCAATTGAAGGGAAATGATAGTGGCCTTGGAAATGGGACGTTGGAGATAATTAGTTTGAAAAACTAGGTTATGTATATGTGCATGTGTGTTGAATTGAAACAGATTTAATGGATATTTTTTGAATTTTTTTTATTTTTAAATTTAATTTCAAATTTAAATTATAAATGAACAATATTATTTTTTCAAAGAGTTACAACTTTTCAAAAAAGATACAACTCTTCAATAGAGTTCTTTCTGTCCATATTTTCTCTATCAAAAGGAGCTTGGCATGTTAAAAAATAATAAGAAATATAGAAAATAATGTATCTCTTTTCCTTTCAGTCTTATTCTAAAACTTTATAAATTCTATTGGAGGCATCACAGAAATTATTGTTATAAATTCTAAAGATAATTTGCCATACACTCAATGGCAAATACAATGGAAAGCAAATATCACTTTAAAAAGGGTAACACACAGATCATACCAATCAAATTACTAGTGTGATTTCTACATGTTTCTACTCACAATTTTCATCTTCTCAATTTTTTCATATTCTTAATTTTAACATGGGATTATTGAATAAACATCTGGTGTATGGAAGAAAATGGAAAATTTTAAGAAATATGCCAAACTATAACTATGAAAAGCAAGTTATAAATTATAATTAATAGTCGTTGCTACTTGCATAATTTCATTAACTGGTATGCCAGTCATGATCGGAAGTTAAACAAATATTGTGATTTAGATGTTTAAATTGAGAATAGTAATAATTTGATTTTTGAAGAATCATTTCTATATCAAACAATCATGAGCAAGATAAATTTTAATAACTTGATAACAATTTCTTTGATTTTTCGGTATTGCAAAAACTTTAAAGAAAAATTCTAACATATACCCATTATTATCATTTCACAACAATTTTTTTAAAAAAAATTATTACCAAAATTACATTAATTAATTTTTCTTCTAAAAACATCTTTTTACAGCACAATAACTTTTAAAAAGTCAAAACATTTTCAAATTTTCCCTTCATCTGATCAAGTCATCCTTGCTCGGAAATACGAAGTGGGTGAGAGTAGAAATAGAACTTTTAATGCAAAGATGTGAAACGTATTCTTCCGAAGTTCATATTCTCTAGGCCTAGCATAGACAAGTGTCACATCATAGTCCTAATTATTTAAACTATCACGAGACAGGCCCATCTCATACATATATATAAACAAGTGGGTTCGTTTGGATTATTATGAATTTTGTGTTTATTTTAAAATTATTTTTTGGAATTAAGTTTCATAAAAGAGGTTAGGTACTGTAAAAGAAAAAGAATTTGTATTTAACAAAATTATTCCATAAGTACTTGTATCAATATTATTTTATTTAATAAATTTTTTAAAAATAATTTTATCATCAAATTATTTAAAAGGCCTGTATTTAAAAGATTAAATACAAAAAGTAAGAAATTATTATAATAATTAATGATTTTAAATAAAAACACTTTTATATTAAAAAAAGAGCTAAAATATATAAATTCCCCCCTTCAATTTAGAGTAATGTACAATTAACGTCATTTTCTTTTCATGTAAATCATTGATTTATGCAAAAATTCTATCAATCCTAAATCATTGATTTATGCAATTAACACTTTGTAAATCAATCAAATGACGTGACACATGTATGTAAAAATTTTTCTTAAATCATTGACAGAGACACTAAAAGTTATTTTGCCTTGGCCCACGTGGCATCTGACGTGGAAAGACAAAGCACAAAGGTAGAATTATAATTTCACCAATCTTGCCTTGGTTGCTTTTCTCCAATTAGACTTTCTCTCGAGTTCCCGTTTCTTCAATTTCTCAACTTGATCACGACTTAATAATACTATCGCCTGAACCCGGTCTAAACACCATGGTTGAAGCTAGTGAAATCTATGCTTTTAAAAAAATATATATATTTTATTCTCAAAATTTTTATTTTTTATTTTTATTAAATGGCCGTTAGTACTAATTTTTTCTGATTTGTAAGCATTGACCCTTGGTAATTGATTGATCAATCTAGGACCAAGAATGGAAATAGCCTTGGGCCATGAAGAATCAGAATCAAATGACCTCAAAATTAATATGGCAATGAATGTGAAATTGGGGCAACTCCTAATGACGTTGAGAGTAGAATCGATGAGTTTAGAAACAAAATTATTTCCAGTCATGGAGAATGGAATCGTCTTCTTCTTGCTGAATCCGTCGTCGTATGGAGGTGGGGTCAATGAGTTGCCAGGAAGCAAATTCAATCTCATTCTCTGAGATCTTCATCCCCAGTGACCCAACGACGAATTCCACAGTTCCTTTAAGTAAAGGAGCTTGATTTGATCCCCTAGTGGTTCCTTGTTTATGTCCAATTGAGGCGGGTCAGATTGGTGAAATTACAATTATGCCCTTGTGCTTTGCTCTTCTTTGTCAAATACCACGTGGACTGGGGGTACGGTGACACTCTCCGTCAATAATTCAATGACTTTATACATAACTTTTATTTTATAAGTCAGTTTTTAAAATTTTGAAAGAAAAAGAATTAATTGTACATAACTTTTAAATTGATGGAAGAATTTATGTATTTTACTCTTAAAAGATAATTTAAAAAAAAAAAAGTTGGTTCTGCTTTTAAATAAAAACTTTAATTTTTTACTTCTTTTTCACTAAAAAAAATTGTTTCTACTATTTTTAAAAGATAAACAGCCTTTATCCTCCCGAAAGCTAAACCAATTAAACAGTTCTATTTTTCACTTTTTAAAGGAACTGCAATCACATATCTCAAGAGACACACAACTCTATTAGAGTTATTCCTCCAACAAATTTTAAAATTTTATTTTACATAAAATTTGTTAGATTTTAAATTTAAATTACAAGCAAAGTTTAGATTTCATTTATATACTTTGACAAAATAACTAAGATACAACTGAAGCGAACAATAAGAAATTGAAAGTAGGGCAAAGGTGATTGGAATCTCTTTTTTATTTTATTTCATAAAAATTAATTAAGAAAAAAAAAAACCCTTAATTGGGTTGTGCTGAAAAGCTCAACCGTCAAATTCTTGACTAAGTAAACCCTTGAGAAATTTACTAGCTGCCGACATAACAGCCAAAAGGTGTTCACTTCACAGCCTCATAATGGATATTATATGACTACGACTTATGGGCCCATGATGTCCAGACATCAATATCAAAATCACAATTCCAAACTTTTAAAAGTCACAATTATCAAATAGCTTGTAATCGTTTCAGTCGATAATTTTCCAATGACTGACTCCATCATTGACTTGACGCACAACTAATAAGACATAATAATCCTAATATGGGCCCCCTTTGTACTATGCATGGAAGGCCTTTTCAAATTGCATTCTCAATTGGACAGCTTGAGTTATTTAAGTCGGTGGATTGTGTTTTTTATTGCACGACAGACGTATTTTTTAATATTTTATCTATCAATTTTTTTAAAATAAAAATAAAATAATTTTTTTATTTTATCTACTTTCATTTATTTATTTATATTTTATATTTTTTAACCAAATATATCCTTAAGTATGGTGTATAAATAATAAAAAGAGTAAATTATATTAAATTATTTTTAAAAATTTAAATAATCATATATAATATTCTTTTTATTTTAAAAATAACATCTAAATTCTTTCACACTTTGATATATAGATATATATGGTTAAAAAAATTAAATTTATTCTTTATTAAAAAGGTTAACTTTTTATATAATATAAAAATTGTAATATTATTTTTATATATAATAATAAAGATAATGGATTAATTTTATTTTTAAAAGAAACACATTGTATAAAAAATTGATTTTAATAGCAAAAAATAAATAAATAATTGAGTATAATTTTTAAAATAAAAGAGGTATCATATGTAATTTAATCACATCTTAAAGAAGTTTAGTATAATTTATTCAAATAAAACTAATAAATATATTATGCTACATTTTTTAGATTTAACTAAATTCCATTTGATACTCTTTTTATTTCAAATGTTACATTTAGCTTTTTAATTTATTTTTTTGTTAATGAAACTAATTTTTTATATAAAATCTATTTTTAAAAAATAAAAAAATTTCTTACTAATTTTTATTGTTATATTAAAAATAAAATCATAATTATATTTTAAAACTTAACACCAACTTAGCTATTTCACCAGTGAAGTTAACTCTTTTAAAGGCAAATAAATTAGATGAAAAGTTTCTGTAATATATATCAACATGTTAAGGGACGAATGTAATTTTGAAACAAAATGCGTCAAATATAATTTAAAAAAATCTTAAAAAATTATACCTAAAAAATCTAAAAAAAATCTAACAAAATTTAATCTAAAAATATTATTATCATGAATTTCGAAATAATCTGAGAGCAGCTCTCCCTAACATGCTCTATTGGCTATCAACCATTAATTATCTTAATTTTATTGGAATATTACCCAAAATGAAAACAATCCCAACAAAGAAAAAGCTAATAAGGCAGAGAGGAATTGATGATATATGATCAAGAATCCGCCATTAGAAGCAGATGAATGCAGATCTTATAAATAAAATATAACACTTTCTAACCTACTAAAGTGTTAATGGGGTAAACAAATGCACTGAAAGACCAAGGAAAGGGAAGATAAGTGAATTTCTGATGATAGATCAAGAGACACTCATCAAAACCTAGATAGCCATAAACTACATAATCTAGACGTAATCTAGAAGGGAAAGCAGAGGACACCCAACATGACCTTGTGATCATTAATACGTAAAAAATCAGGGGAAAGTGATGCAAAAGTTCCAATCTAATTTGAAACCCAACTTGCATTATTATACAATTTTTATTAAATAACTTTGAATTATTAGTTTTATGCTAATCTATAGGCAAAGCAATAAAAAACAACAACAACATAATTCATGACAAAATTGGCATAAAAAACGGAGACAAAAAATGAAGGCTTGCCAAACTTGATAAAAGTGAAAGACAGAGTAGTAATAGGAATATGTACCCTCATCTTGCGGTATAAGTTGAGCGTTTGATCCAAACTCTGTGAAGAAACTCGAAACCAGAAACACGAAGAAGCAAACAGAGACAAGTTTGGAGCTTGACATCACAAACCCCATTTTGCTGTGTCAGAAGAGCACCAACGTTGGTTTTGAGTAAGAGGCAGACAGAAAGAAATAAGAGTTGGTAGGATTTGCTGGAGGGGAAGAGAATGTGGAAGTTTCAAAGATGGGATCTTTAAAAGATGAGAGAGTAGGCACAGGTTTTGTGATTCTGAGCTCTCGTACTGAGTAAAGAATTCTATCCAATACTATATACGCAAGCTAGTTACATGGAGTGGATTAAAATGTGACACGCAGGGACTAGGAGATAAAGCAAAATAAACAAATTTAATAAAAGAATTTTTACACTAATGTATAGCTCATATAACAGAAAGGGCTAAAGGCCTTAAAATGAAGAAGATTTTATTTTGGGGGTGACTAGAGGCATTTTGACACTGGTATTACAATGTGTTCAATTATTGTAAAAATGTGGGACCACACGGAAAGAAACAAAGGGGAAAAAGAAATAAGAGTTGAACTTGTCAGAGGCGAGGAGAATGACGAATTTTGTCGGAGAACTAAAGACATCTTGACACTGGTACTATAACGTATTAAATTATTGTAAAAATGTGGGGCCAGACTGACAGAAACAAAGGGGAGAATGAAACAAGAGTTGGAAGGATTTGCCATGGCGGGGGAGAATGAGGAAGTTTTAAAGGTTTTTTTTTTACTATAATGTCAAAAAGTAAAAATTTTGACATTCAACTATTATTTTCATTTTTTATATATTTATTTTTTTAATTTTTTTTGAAGAAATGCAGAATTATAAACCCATGTTCCTTTTAAATTATCAAAAGAACGTAGGGTGACATACCCCATGTTCAGCAAAAGGGCAATGAGACCTTGGAGGGCGCGAGGGAGTTCGTGGCTGAAAGTGCATCACGAGGCCTTGGCAAAGAGGAATATAATATCTAATATTTTTATACTAGGCTAAACATTAAGATAAAGCTATGAGAAATGACAAAAAAGGTAAAAATTCAATTAAATGAGAATAAAGACTAAAAAATAATTAAAATCTAATTTAGAGGCAACTAAAAAGAATTTTTGCAATACAATAAAAAAATTAAATATTTAAATATTTAGTAATATATCAAGAAAGTAAGATACTTTTTATTGTTATATTATTAAATAAGATTACTGATTAATCAAAATAAATATTTTTAAAAAGATTTATTTTTTAAAGACTTATATAAATTCTTTTTTAGGGATAATATAGAATTTTATAAGGATGAAAATTATTTTTTTAAGGATAATATATAATTTTATAAGAATTTATACAAAACATTATTTTTTGAAATCATTTATTTTAATTTTTTTTAAAAAAAATCCATTTAGATCTAGCCAACTCAACCTTATTCAACCTAATCCAATTACAAACTAAACTTTTTTAAATCAGACAAGGCAGCAACCCTATAAAATAGGCTCCGTATCTAACCAACGCATTTGGAACCTAGTAAAATCAATTTGATAGTTATATTAGTAAGGCGAAGAGAGTGTACTGGAGAAAGAATGGAGATGACAGAAAATAAATACCTTTTTTGGCAAGGGCCACCCTTTTTCAATTTTATTTTTTACCACTCTAAATTTCTCTCCCGAAATATAATTTAAAGTATTTCTAATACCACTTGTAAATTATTCAAAATTTTCGCCAAAATTTTAGTGGCTTATTAGTTCTTCTCACTTTGATGCATTTTGTTCCGATAAATAGTGGCATTGAGTTCTGATGGCTTCCCGGCGTTTGGCACCCTCTGTTCCATATTTCCTAAGAGAAGTGTATGCAAGCTTGGTTCCCTGGGAGAACTTGGAAGATTTTTTAGCTACAACTTCTTTTTTTTGGGGGGTCTCTTAAATTTATTTAATATTTTAATTTTGTCCTAAATGTGCTCATTCAATGTTTCTTATAGTCATGGTTAATGGAATTGGTCATTGTCTTCTCTCTTGTGCACATAGTCCTTTCTCCTTATTTATTTATTTATTTATTATATTCTAAAGAATTAAGCTCTTTGATCTATAGAGCAAGAGAGATGGAGTTCTTAAGGGGCTGAAGGTGTGTAAGCAAGCTACTTCTGTCTCTTATTTATTTATTTTGCCGATAACAGTCTGGTGTTTCTGCAGTGTTCAAGAATTGCAAGGAAATTCAAAAACTTTTACAAAAGGTGTATGAGTTGGCTTCTGGAAAAAAAATCAACTTTGACGAGAGAACTCCCATTTTTTAGACTGAACTGTAATCAGTCAGTGATTGATGAGACTATAGCCACTCTACGTATTGGTACCCCGCGCTTTCAATGAATGAAAATATTGCTTTTGTCACTTACTACGATTGGCACCTCCAAGCCGATTAAGGATAGAGTTTGAAGACAGGTCCAAGGATGGAAGGAGAAAATGCTTTCTAGGCATGAGAAGGAAATTCTTGTCAAGCCAGCTGCACAATCCATTCTTACGTACTCATTGGTTTTTTTTTTTTTTTTGGTGGAGGTTGTGTCTAAGATGAAAATTTTGGTGAGGAGATAATTCAAATGGCAAAAAAAAAAAATTCATTAGCTCAGTTGGGATCGTCTGGTGGTTCTGGGGCAGAATGAATTTTCCTAATTTCGGGTTATTTATAGTTAATATATATATATATATATTTATATTTAAAGAGATTTATTGTAGTTATTGTTCATAAGCCATGTAAGCTGTCACTTGCCCGAAGTTACATGTCATCCTTTCTTTTGTCTGTGTTTATTTATTTATTATTTTCTGGTGCTCCCCACCACCTAGTTTGTAATGATGTTTGGTATTTAGCTGAATGAAGCATATGTTACTAAGAATAAAATTTTATGATTAATCCACCTCTTAAAAACTCGAAAAAAATTCAACTTGGAAACTTCACAAGAATCCCACCTTTAAAAACGAGTCCATATATTAGTCTTTTTTTTTTTTTTTTTTTGGTTATAAAAAATTATGGAGACAGCTATATTGTTCTAACTTCAAAGTAAAGCAGACTCCAATTGGCAACACGAAATTGTTAGCAAGAACGTAGCCCAAAACCCTTTGCATGGATCCCCATACCTTGACAAATACAGTGCTAACAGTCTCAGTAGATGCCAAATAAATTAGCCAGCTGGTGTTAGCCACAAGGTTTTAATTTAATTATTTTGATAATAATAAAATTCTTAAGTTAAAATTTATACTAGTATTAAAATTAAGAATAATCATTTGTTCAAGAAAAATAAAATGCAGTAGCAACACATAACATATATATATATATATATATATACATATCATTAAAGCATTTTAACTAATTGAAAATTTTAGGAAAAGTTGTGTTATATATTATATTGGAGGATCACTTTTTACTTTTGCAAAACATTAAATGAAATATTAAAAAGTAAAATGAGTTATTTCATCCTTTTGAACACATTGGACAATATAAAAGTAAAAGCTCAAGAAATAATAAAGGAAATCTAATGCCATAAAGTAAAAGCAATTCTCCATCCTACACCAATCAGAAAAGTAGATCGAAGAAGAGGAAAAGAGCCAAAGAAGCAAAGACCATTGTTGGAGATAAAAGAATATAGGAAAGAAAAATAATACAAACTCTTCTTTTGCAAATTTTGATTCATCAAACTAGTAGCAATATCATAAGTTCTATATTCAAGAACCAAAGAAGAATATTAGAGATTCTCCAAAGTCACTTTGTTCATATCCTTTCAGAAACTCTCTCTCTCTAAAGTTTTTTCTTCTCTCTTCATCTGGGCAAAATTGCAGAAGCTAATTTGTGAAAAGAGAACAAAAAGTAAAACAAGAAGACAAAAGACTGTTCAAAAGTTTTCTTTTAAAAGCTTTAATGAAGAAAACGAAAGAGAAAGAGAAAGAATGGAAAAAAGGGAAGCTAAAGCATCTTGCCTCAACAGTCACTGCATTCTGCTTTAATTTTCTGATCTTCAAAACAATACAAAAGCTGAGTAAAGAAATGTATTACACAGACTCACGAAAAAGGCACGAAGAAAGAGTATGTATATATGAAAGAGAGTCAGTACAATTCTTCTTTATCAACAAAACCAAGTATTTCCTTCAGTAAAAGTGAAAGAAAAGTAGTAGAAGAGAGAGAGAAGAAGCAAAGTAAGGTCAAGGATTCAGAATCAAAAAACAAAAAAATAGTCTTTACAGCCAAAAGCATAACTCTTTTAGCTGTCTCTACTTTTATACCTATTGCAATGGCTATATTTGTGAAGTTGAACTCTCCAACGGATATATTTTCTTTGGGACCCACTATATAATAGTAGGATGAAGAACTGAAGCAAGACAGAGAACTAACGCAAAGAAAGAAAAGTTAAATTATATTATAATATTCATTGTTCTCTTCATCTTAAATCTTCTGAGCTTAGTCTCTGGATAAATCTAACTTGTGAGAGCTTTTGAAAGTGAGTTTATTGTAATCCTTTATTGATATCATTCTTCTGTAAATTTTTCCTAAGCGTGAGAAAAGTGAATTTTGGGTAAGTTTTTGTAAAACTCAAGTGTTGTAAAAGTTCTAGATGAGCTTAAAAACATAAGTTCTGTGGGTGTATACTCTGATTTTATAGTGAAAATCCCTTATTGTATATCAAGAGAATTGGACATAGGTCTTGAAAACCGAACCAGGATATATCAGATGTTTCCCTCCTTTTACTTTACTTTTTATTCTGTTTCAACCTTTATACTAAAACTTTGTTGACAAAGTCCTGTTTTATCTCATTGATCTTTACTTCTCAATTATCTTTTAAAAAATCCTATCGACAATATCTTAATTTGGCTACAAAATTTTTGCAACAATACTCTTTATTAAGTTTTGTTATTGAAACCATTTGATAGTAATATATAATTGATTTAATTATCTTTAATTTTATTTTTTTTACAAAAGCATCTATTCACTCCCTTCTAAATGCATTCTTCAGTTGGAGCTCTAAAACCGAAATAGATTACCATCTTGATAAGATATACACATGAAATACCATTAAACCACATATTACAACCAGGTAAATGAAAAATCTTCTATACACTATAGAACTTGGTATATGACTTCAAAGGTTTCTCTTTGATATTGTATACATCTATCACTATACTGTTAATGTTTACTCAAAGGAATTGAAAAATACATGTAAGTTTTCTTCCTCACTGATGAACTAATCATACATAGTTAATCTCGAAGAAGCTTACGGGAAGAGGAATCATCATCTATACTTGGTAGAGATATTGAGGAGCCAGCCCATGGCCCATCCATTGACTTGCCCCTTCGCTCCATACTTTCTTGAGAGACATGAGAAGATGTCTGGCTGTCATGTGATAGCATCTCAAAGGCTTTGAACCTTGCATCCTGATCTTGGCTTGAATCTCTGCGCTTGATTATTGGAGCTTGGATTGGAGTTTTTCCTTCAAGCATGCTCACTACAGATGACATGGATGGTCTCAGGGTGGGAGATGGGTTGGTGCACAAGAGAGCCAAGTTCAGCATTCTCATGGCCTCATCTTGGGAGTAGCTCGAACCAAGACGCGGATCCACCAGTTCCAGAAGGTTTCCTTGCTCTTGGAGAACATAGGCCTTCAATGGCATGCAAAGACGAAGCAATTAAAGATTTAACCAAAAACATGAAAAAAAAAAAGAAACTGCAGTAACACCACCACCTGTTTTTGTAAGTAAATTAAGCTTGGCATCTGATTTAATTTTGAAAATGCCTTTTGTAATGGGATGAAGACTTGAATAGAAGATAAAAAAGAGAAATTTTTTTACCATATTACGCAATTTGGATTTTGAAGACGACTAAGACAAATGAAATAATATGCACCTAAGTGCTTTGAACAATATTTCACTTATCAGAAGTTTGAAAAGTCAGAAAAATTTAATTTACCCAATCAAGAAGATAAACAAACTCATCCTTTGGCCTGTAATTTGTGTTGCTCTTTCCACTAACGATCTCCAAAGCAACAACTCCAAAACTATAAACATCTGCTTTATCAGTCAAGTAACCCCTCATCGCATATTCAGGAGCCATGTAACCACTGAAAACAAAAAATGCAATGCCCATCAATCAGTGATTTTACTAAACAAATATGAAACATTAATGTTTCCAGGATTATTTAAATGAGTATAGCTTTATGCAATAGACAGATCATAGATCACAGAGCAAGCCAATAGTGTGTGCTGAAGATAAACTATCTGCTAATGATCAATCAAGTATAGAATTAATGTAGCATAATACAGACATTGTTCCAGCTATTCGTGTGCTGATATGGGTATTCTCTTCTTCATCGAGCTTTGCTAAACCAAAGTCAGAGATTTTGGCATTCAGATCCTTATCAAGTAAAACGTTCGTTGCTTTGATGTCCCTATGTACTATTTTCAACCTTGATTCCTCATGAAGATAAGCTAATCCCCTTGCTATCCCCTGACAAATCTTCATTCTTGTGGGCCAATCCAAGTGTATCCTTTGTTCTTCCTGGCCTGAAAATTAAGAAAACCAGGGGAAAGGATAATGTTTTTTTAAGTTACGTTACAATTTGGAAGTAGGGATTTACACATACAAGGTGTCCATGAAGCATTTACCAAAAAGTGCTCGAGCAAGACTATTGTTCTCCATGTATTCATATATAAGCAGCAACTGGTTTCCTTCGATGCAACAGCCATAAAGCTTCACAAGATTCTGATGCTGCAAAGCAGATATCATTCCTATTTCATTAACAAATTCACGGTTCCCTTGCTTTGACTTGGAAGAGAGCTGTTTAACAGCAATGACAGCACCATCTGACAGTACACCCTGTCACAAAGCAAAGTAAATCAGTATCATATTTCATAATATGGATATACCAAGCATAAGTGGCATGCTCCGATATTTCAGAATCTTATACTGCTTAAGGAAATCCGTCTCATATTACCTTGTACACTGGCCCAAAGCCTCCTTCCCCTATCTTATTTGCTGAGTCAAAGTTATTGGTGGCAGTTTTAATTTGTCTTAGAGAAAAATAACCTGTTTTAAGATCCAAGAGTTCTGCAACAAGGAAGGTGGATAAATATAAGCAAAAGAAAGAAGAAAGAGGCAGAAAAAGTACCTGATTTAAGACAGCATAGCTTTAGCCTAGAATAAAGAAACCAAAACTGCATTTTCTTTTTAACACATTATCACCATTTTGTCTCTTTGAAGATATGTGATTCATTAATGTATATTCATCCTGCTTCTTGAATGCTAGCAAATTAGACCCTTCTATTAGCAAAAGCTAAATTACAGGAGCAGAAAATAGTTTATTTTGGACTCCAATCTTACCTTTGTCTTTTGAATCTTTCCCACCAAGGTAACCCTTCTTTCGAAGGACAATCAGTACCAGTATGAGGAAAACACATGATCCAGCCACGATTCCAATGATAGCTCCAGCAGACAGCCCTTTTGAAGGAACTTTGAAGTCTACAACCGAGAATAAATGCTTATATTACATTACATCTAGGTAGTTTATAAGAAAATAAGTCAATAATGTGAGAAATACTTACTTGGGGTCACAGTGATAGCAGATATAAGAGGTCCGTACACACCTCTGTCAGGAATCGCAGTAGTTCCTTTCCCTGCCCAGTATAAATGGATCTCCAAGGTGGTATCGTTCACATCAACATCAAATTCCCTTGTGATGCCCTTACCAACTCCACCCGCTTCCTCTGCAATGTTAAAATCTTTCAAGTATTTAAAACCCTGTGAAAATGCAGTACAAAATTTCTAGCTTCAGAACTTCTGTTTTCTAGCAAAATCAGATACAACATATGATAAAAATGTAAAAAGCAATTGAAACAATCTAACTAAGTATGTTTCTTCATCACTCACCTGAATTGAAACATCAAAAATGCGCATACCAAGGCTGCTAAATGTCTGATCATCAGAATACATTATCTCAGCAAAATGAAGCTTTACTTTATAATTACCCTTCAGCATACATAGGCCATAGTACTTAAGTGACAGAGGGCTAAGGCGGGCTGTTTGGTAGTATGTTGAACCATTAATATTCAAAGAAAATGTGTTTGTTGCTACATGATCAGCATTATCATCATTCATATATGCTCCTGTGCTGCTATAAGCCCATTTGTTTTTGAGATCAAAGTATGAAATGCCTTCTCGGTTGAGATCTTCTTCATATTCATCCCCCTCGAACTCCATCTTGGGCCCTCCACAGTTTATGAACAACGAATAATCTGCATAGTAAAAATATTATCACATGTTAACAAGGAGAAACTATCATGGCTTCACTTAACCAAATTATTGTGGTGCATGAAAGCATGACTGATGTACTAAGTCTCAACTTACACTGGGGTTTTCCTGCACAAGGTAGGCCCTTCTTCAAACAAACAAGTCTACAAGATGAATAGTTTGTTTCAACAGATGATTCAAAGAAGATAGATAACAGAAACTAAAAATTTAAAACAAGTACCAGGCAAGAACTTACGAATTGCTTGCTGAAGACGAGAGGCTAGCAGCCAAGTTCCTGTCCAGCAATAATAGTAAGTAGTCAGAATTAAGCATTAACATAGGTGAGTTTGAAATGCATATGTAATTGATAAACAGAGAGAAGCTTACACATCCAAGAGCTGGCACTTAGCTGCAGAAGCCTCTGTAAAATTGTTGCAAGATAAATCACTGAAAGAAAATTTATTATGAGATTAAAATTTTAGTTTCTTCACTATTATGGTATATTGTATTTGTATACTTGTCTAACAGTTAAATTATAAGAGGTAACTCTAGACTTTGCAAGTAGAGAAATATTAAGGAAAAGCTAACATATTATGTTGGCTGTGCAGTATCCATCCTGGAATTGCTCCACTCAGAGAATTGTTAGTCAGAAACCTGAATCCATAATTAATATCAGTCTCACTAATGATTCCAGAAAGTTAAAATCAATTGAGAAAAAAAAAAAAAGCAATCAACTTTCATGAAATTATATAACTGGCAGAATATCCACATTCTTTCTTATTACGCTTCTTGCCAGCAAATGCAAATGTTTTGCTTACATGTGATTTATTGATTTCAAGTCCTGAAATGAATTGGGGATTGAACCAGTCAACCTGTTGAAGCTCAGGTCTCTGCAAGAAAACATAGTTAAGACACAAATCAGTAAACCATAACCAAGAATCAATTAGCCAGCCTGAAAAACCTAGAATACCATAATTAGAGTGCAGGAAATGTTGGGGTAAAGCCTTAAATGGATCAATAAAATACAAAAGAAAAGAAAATTTCAACCATATATGGCCAATAAAATATCCATACAATGCAACTTACAGAGTCTTTAAGTTCGTTATTTCACCAACGTAATCTGGAATGGGACCAGTAATTAAGCAATTTCTCAATATCCTGAGTCACAGAAAGGATATAAACCATTTCATAAAAAACCAAAACGAATGATATAGCTCTTGGCAAAATGGTAGAAAAGTTTTCAACTCACAATCGTTGCAAACTCTTCAAATCCTTCAGATCAGGAAATGTCATCGTTGTTGTTCCATTCAAGTCAGATACTCTCCTGAAATCAAAATGTCTCCTCAATAAAACGAAAATAATTCTTTGTTGAAGATTAAATTCCAAAACAATTTTACAGTGTAAGGGCTTAAAGGGAAAAATAAGCACCTACAATTCTGACAAATTTTTCAACTCAGATATGGTGGAAGGAATTGGGCCTTCCATGCCTGTGCCCTGCATATTCCTAACAAAAACGTATAATTCCCTCAGAAACCGAAAAGAAAGTTAACATAACATACATTTAGTTTCTTCTCCAACAAGAAGAAACGTTTAAATGAAAGTAGACTCACAGGAAAATAACTTTGGTCCAGTTCCCAATAAAACTTGGTATCTTCCCTGATAAGGTGCTTCCATCTATCCTACTGCAGAAAATGTTTGGAGTGATCTCAGTATTTAACAAAGACATAACCAAATATAAAAAATAAAAAACTAAACAGAACAGTTGTATCACATCATATCACTCACAAATCATTTAGGTTCTTTAGATTTCCAAATGTTTCTGGTATTGTCCCGGTAAAATTATTTGCAGAAAGAAGTCTGCAGTTTCATGCAAAAACAAAGTTAAGCACCGGAAAAGCAACATGAAATGAGATATAGTTTATGTAGCCCCAAAAGGAAATGGAGGAAATAGAGAATAGAAAAATTAGCAATTCAAATCGATAAACAGGTTCATTTATCGGGGGGAAAAAAGGCCACAAATGAAAATTACTAGAAGAACAAAGGGCCTTACAGTCTCCGTAAGTTGCTCAAATTTCCAAGACTCGGAGGAAGGGGTCCTCCAAGCTGATTATCTTCTAGGATCCTATAAACATCAATATAAACATATTCAGCCCCAGGATCAACCATTTTTTTTCCATTTCAAAATGACATTAGCTTTGACTCCAAAACTTACAGCTCCTCCAGAGTAGTAATTTCACCGAATTCCGCGGGAATTGAACCACTAATTCGATTCCCCAAAAGAGACCTGAAGCAAATATACATTAACGATTTCAACTTTCAAATACACATACATGGCAAATAATATAGTTCCAACTGTGGCAAAACTGAAGAACTTAACTATCTGCATGCCTCATTCATACAGAACACGAAAATACCCCACCATATGATAACTTACAGAATGACGATAGGAATGCGCGTAAAAAACGTTGGAATTGTGCCATTGAGATAGTTGCGAGTGAGATCACTGCTCAATACAAGAAGTTTCTGTCAGTGTTTGGCAGATCCTGATGCATTCCACAATGGTATGAATGCAAATACGCAACGAAAGTATAATCACTTACAGTTCTTTCAGTTGAGTGAGATTTCCAAATTCACTGGGTAGCACTCCAGATATATTCAGGCCTTTCAACAGACTACCAATAACAAATTGTTGTATCAGTCATCATTTAAAAAAAAAAAGTATAAAATTTAAAGAAATTATAGTTTTGGTAAGGAGCTCGGTAATTTGTAAGAGGTGAATAATTTTTTTTTTCTCTATTAACTTAAAAATATCAAAGCTGTCTTTCTTTACTCATTTTATACAATGTATTCAAATATTTATTTTTGTTATTTTTTAAACTTTTACATTGTATATTATTAAAATAATTTAATTTTACCTAATTTGTTACATAATTCATAAAAAATCTAATAGTTTAGTGACCTAAACATTATTTATTTACTTAAAACTCTTAGGTTTAACATCTAACTCTCCAAATGATTCACTCTTAGCAAAAATTTAATGTTAAATTTTAAATAAAAATATGACAAATAAAAATAATTAAATTATTTTAAAATAAAAGATAATAATATTATGTAATTTTAAACTGTAAGAATCAAAAGAGCATTTAATTCTTATTTAAACTCACGTATTTCTAACCATATGATAATATTAAATATTTCATAAAAAATATAATTTGTTCAATATAACCAACTAATAACAGTACAAATTAACACATTAAAATACTATGGGTATAAAATAATGTGGGATAAATTCTATAAGCCTCTCTTTATTTTTAAAATGTATATAGATCTTCTTTAAAATAAAAAGTTACTCTATATTTTAATTTAATTTTAAAATTTTTTATTAAAATACATATTTTTAAAAACTAAACAAGTTTAAATGACAGATATTTTGATCAAAAAATTTAAAATTGGACTAAAGTATAAAAATTTTGTTATTTTTAAAAAAATTTTATATTTTTTAAAAATAAATAAAAATTTATATAATTTCAATAAAATTTAAAAAAGATATACATAGTTTTCTCAATAATGAAAATAGAAAAAAGCTTACATATTTGTGACATGGCAAACGGTGCCGCTTTGGAAAGTGCAATTGCAAGTGACATTCCTGACGATTTTCGAGGGTATGGTAGTCAAATTCTGAAACCCTCCATCCCCACTGCACGATCGTTGTGTGACCTTCCAATTCACGTTTGTTAGTTTATCCGATATTGCCTGTAGAGCCCTCACTGCGTCACATGACACACATCAATTACCTATTTGCATTCATTTCATCTTTGTTTACTTCTTTGGAACCCGCAAAAAAAATAAAAATAAAAAACTCATAATCATGTAGAAAATTCTCTAAAATGTGATATAATTGTATATTAATTAATAATAACTTATTATAAAGTTGGATAAGAGATCTCGAAGTTAGTAACATGTGTAAATAATAGGAAAGCTAATGTGAGTGAGAAGTCCACATTAAAAAAAAAAAAGGAACTATATGAGGATTATTACATAAGTATATATATTCTTTTAAAATTTAAATTTTAGTCGAAGTCAAAATTAATTAAAATTATCATTGTAAGTATTAAAGATATAATAAACTAATTAATACAAATTTAAATAAAAAATATGATATTGGTATTTAATAAAGTGAAGGTTAATTTCTGAAAAAATAATTAATTAAAGTACTTCTCATATATAATAACTGTCAAATAATATTTTATTAACTAGACAGATTTATAACTTTCATTGTTAAAAAAATTATCAACAATAAAAATTTTCTGAACATAATAGAGAATCAACCAGTTTCTAGATTTTGTTTTTGTCAAGATGAACTTTTAAGATATTTGACTTGTTCATACTTCAATGATGGCATGCTCAATTGCACATGATTTGAAGCTTCATGGTCAAAAGCCGCCATTGATTACTCAGATCGATGGCTTCATTCTTTTGTAGTCTGACCAAGTCATACATGGTGGACAATATAACAACGTGAGAGAATTAGAAATCCAACCTCCTTCATCCAAAGATGTAAAACCCTTCCAAACGTCATATATTTATCCATTTATTATATTATTATTAAAAAATAACAATAACAATATAAAACATTATATCAAAATTTTTCTATTAAAATATTATAGTGAGAAATGGCCATCATATATATAAAACGGGACAAAATCACAAAATCACACCGTTCTGGTTTTATTTTCTCTTTCTGAAGAAAAAGGGGTCACATGGTCTGAGAAAACCATTGATACTCTATATTATGCCTATCCCTCGAACAAATTTTAAATTTAAATTCTTTAAATATTAACAAAAATGGAACTCAGGATCAGTACAACACCATACATGTAAGGTATCTCAAGATTAGAGTGTGATTTGGTCATATTTTAAAGAAATTTTGGCAATAAGCAGACTATAGATTTTGCTTATGTACTCTGACAGAACAATTAAGATATAGCTGGAGTGATTAAGAAATTAGAAGGGTTAAATTATTGTTTTATTCCCAATGGCTTCATTTAATGTTTTTTTTAATTCTTATAAATTAACAAGTGGCTCTTTTAATTTTAAAAAATAATTTAGTCTTTATTATTAAATTTTTATCAATATTTTATTAAATTTTACTATTGTAATCAATATATACCATCTTAATACCCTAAATACATATAATTCAAATCAACTAACATAATCATTCAATAATCATATATATTTTTATATATACTTTTATCTCTTTTATTGATATATATTATACATATTTAAAATATCAAAGTGATACATAATTAGACTATATTAATAAAATTTAATTGAACGCAAATGAAAATTTAATGTAAGAACTAAATTTAAAAAATTATCTTATAAAAAACTTAATTACACATTTCAAACTTCAAAATAAGTAAAAGTATAGGATTAAAAGAATAATTTATCCTATTAAAAAGTAAGGCAAAGTATAAAGTGATTAATTGGAATAATTCTTTTAACTCTTCATGTAAACTAGAAAAAAAAAAAAGTTTATATTCTCTAAAATATGAGGCTTCTGAAATTTAAAAAAAAAATTATTACAAGAAGCGATAGTGTGTATAGAGTAGTTTTCTTTCTTTTTATCAATTCTATATTTTTTTTCTCTATTCTTCTTTTACTTTAAAATTACTTTATCAACTTCACATTTTAAAATAACTAAACTTTAAAAAAAAAATAACACAATCATTAACGCTATGTTTGGATGGGGAGAAAATGAGGGGGGAGAGAAAATCAGAGGGGAGGGATCATGTTTTTCCCCCTTTGGATGGAGAGAAAAGAGGGAGAGAGAAGAAAACTGGAGAGAAAATGCATGTGGGTCCCGCGTATTTTTTTTCTCTCCGGATGTAGGGAGATTTTGGAGAGAAAAGAAGTTGCAGCGTGATGTGTATTGTTTATTTCTCAAATTGTCCCTAAACATAAATTTTTTTCCCCTTGTCTTTCTCTTCAAAAAAAATAAATGTTCCAAGAAAAAAAAACATTGAGTAAAGAATGAAAAATACAAAAAAAAAATTTCAAAATAGCGAAAAAGCTTCCTTCGAAAATAGAAAATAGAAAAAGAAAAAAAATTCGCTGAAAATAAAAAAATATGAAAAACAAAAAAAAAAAGTCAGACTGACTGAATTCTTTGGACCTTGGTTCAAGACTTTCATCCACTTTTTTTTTTTTTCTATTTTTCATATTTTTTATTTTCAGCGAATTTTTTTTCTTTTTCTATTTTCGTTCTCAACACAATTTTCTTGAAAGCTTTTTCGTTTTTCGCATACATATTTAATATAAATAATTTCTTTAAATTACAACGTAATATGTATCTGGCGGCACAGGAAGGGTAAAATTGTAAAAAAAAATAACCACTTTTCTCCTCCACATATTTTCTTTTGCCGCATCCAAACGAAGGAGGGAGAGTACTTTTCTTCTCACTTTTCTCCTCCTCCGTTTTCACCCCGCTTTTCTTTCTTTCTCACTTTTCTCCTCCCCATCCAAACATAGCGTAAATGAGGTGATGGTGTGGGTTGTGGCAGAATGTAGAAGGTTGCATAGTCATTTTCGGTACATTGAATTTGTCTATTTGCCTAGCCTACAGTCCACACATTCACCTAGCAATAATTTAAGAAAAATTCTCTTTCGGGAGTGAAAGCACGGCAAAGCAATACTAACTTTCCAAACCCACAAAAGGACAAATGGTTTTCAAAGCCTCGTAATTGACATGACTAGCATGCGTCAATTTAAAATAATAATAATAATAATAATTTCAAGCTTATATATGTTGGCCATTTGTGGTCCACAAGCAATTATCAAATATATTGCAAACATTTCAATCATAAAATATTTATCCAAGTTTAGGCTTTCAGAATCTTAGTAGTTAGATGACTCTCTCTCAATGATTAGGATTAGAACTATTTATACATATTATTAATACATTATGTATTTATGATGAAGATAGTGTTCTTGGAAAAATAACACTTGCGCCTACTGTGGCCCCCTCTTGTCCTAACAAGGGTGGCGATTTCACATGGCGTCGCCAACTGGCCATATCTCCGTTTTATTGGATTAAAAATCACTCAAATAAATAAATTACACAAAAATATACAGAGTAAATTATATATATCTTCTTTTAATTTTTTAAAAATTATATAGATTTTTTATTTTTAAAAAATATTAGTATATATTTTATAAATAAAAAAATTTATATAATTTCAGCAAAAATGTATACTGTACTCAAATTAAAAATAAAAGGATCCCAGCAAATAAAAAGTCAAAGAAGAGAGCAATCGATGATGTATGAATGCAGAAACAATATTAAACAAACCATACACTAGTTATGATCAGAACCTTCAAGAGATTTTTTTTTTTTTTTGAAGATTACTGTAAGTGTTAGTGGGCTGAATGAATGACTGGAAAAGAAGAAGAAAAGGGAAGATTGATGAATTTCTGAATCCTGATGGATCAAGAAACACCCATCAAAACCCAGATAGCATAAGTGAGGAAAGTTCATAATCTGGAAGTGAAAACAGAGAACACGCAACTTGACCTTGTGATTATTGATACAATTAAAAAGAGGGGAAAGTGATGCAAAAGTTTCAATCTTATTTGAAACCAACTTGCACTATCAAACAATTTTAATTAAATCATTCTGAATTTTTCTTTTTTCCTGATAATCTAAATCTATTTATACGAGTGACAAAGGGTAGAGGAGGTTAAAAGCAGTTTCTTTCTGCAGGGTTCTGAATACCAAAACAAGATCCCTGTTTCGAAACTTGCAGAGACTTTCCGTGCTTTCCAATAAATGAAAATTTGAGAAGTGAGAAAGAACTACTAACCAAAAAAAACCAAATCAACAACAATAACATAATAATACTCGAAAAGAGGAAAGATATTCATGACAAAATTCGAATGAAAAACGGAGAGCAAAAAGCGAAAGACAGAGTAATAGGAAACGTACCTTCATCTTGTGGTATAAGTTGAGCGTTTGATCGAAAATCTGTGAAGAAACTCAAAAGCAGAAAGCCGAAGAAGAAAGCAGAGACAAGTTTGGAGCTTGAGATCGCAAACCCCATTATGCTGTGTGTGAAGAGCAGGATGAGTAAGAGGCGTCGTGAATAAAGAAAAAGACGACAAACAGAGACAAAAGGGCAGAGAGAAAATAAGAGTTAGTAGGATTTGTTGGAGGGAAAGGAGAGTGAGAAAGTTTCAAAGATTGGATTTTTGAACAGAAAATTTGTGATACGCAAATGGAGTAAAAGGGGAGCGAAAAGGAAAAGAGGCCCTTGAAGACGATGACAATTTTTTGGGGGACAACTAACAAATTAGAAGAAACGGATGGTTGCTTATTTAGTACAATAGTCTAATTGTTTTTAAGATATTTATTAGAGTAAACAGACTAACTTTTTGAGATTTGTGTCAATTATATTTTCTACTATTTTTATTTAAAAAATTATGTCTCATTTTTTAAAAGTTAAATTACACATCATTTTAAACTTAAAATTATTGATAAATAATTTTTAAAATTTTAAAACTTTACAATAAATTTTTTAAAACTTTTAAATTTATGTAGTAATACTTTATTATTATTTCATTATTATGAAGATTATACACACATGCCTTAGAATTTAAAAAGTTATTTGTATAAAAACTAAAATTTAAAAAATTTATTATCATTAGTATCACACTTCATTAATGAAATAACAAATGATGACAATGAGTTATCTATACATTTTGTAAAAGATTAAAAAGATATATTATTAAATTTTAAAAGTTAGGATAATTATTTACACAAAACTTATAATGTAAAGAGGTTACGTGTAATTTAACTTTTTTTATTAATAAAATTGTTAACACCAAAAATTATAAGACTGCTGTTACTGACTAATGGCTGAGAATAGCTAATAAAGTTCAATCAAAAAGCTTAGGAGAAACCATCGACAAAAAATGTTAGCCAATATTTAGGTATAAGTTGAATTGCCAAAATCAGTTAAATCTTTGTAATTAGTTGAAAATCTACGTCACATATAACAATATGTCGATAAAATAAGAAGATATAGATTCGACGTAATAACACTTTCTAAGGATAATCAAAGACCACGATTTCCACCCTCAAGCCAACAAGCAAGAGGCACCGCTTAGTAGAAGAATGTGTGTAACAATTAGAAGTAATGATTACTATGAAAAACACACATAAACTTTTAAAAAAACATACTTTACCACTGCTTTTAAATTCAGTCTTTTATCATCTTTGTCTATTACTCTCTACATGTTTTATTTATAGCTTTCAAATCAATTATAAACAAGTTGCATTTAGTTTCTTTAAAAATATTTTTATTATGAATTTTAAAGTTTATTTAATTTATGTAATTCAATGTAATATTCATCTTTACTCGCAAATTGCATATCATCAATCCCAATAAACTTTTAATACTTTCATCTTAGGTTTGGATTCGATTAAGATTTATAAAGACATTTTTTTAAGAAAAATTATTTTCTGTCTCCTCTGTTGACATAAAACAAAGACTAAAAATTAGTTTTACGAATTTAATTCAATGGTAAGGTCATATTAACTTTTCAACTAATCTCCAACTAGAAAAACATGCCATCAAAAATAAAGTTTCTATACAATATGTATTTTTTTAATACTTTTTATTATCTTATTAAAAATAAAAATTACAGTTTCATGTTAAAACTTGATATTACCTTAAATGTCTTTGTTGTTATATTAAGAATAAAATTATAATTTGTATTATGTAAAGAGTTAATTTATGTAACAAAAAATATATTAGATTAAAAAATTTTATAATATATATATATATATATTAAAATATCGTAAAAGTCTAGTATAATTTTTAAAATGGATGAGATATATTTAGCCAAACTTCAGACTGCTACAAAAGTTGACTTATGATGCACCTATCATACCTTTTAACCTATTAATCCTTTTTTAGTTTCTAAGAAGATTTCATAGATGATACACTCTTTATATTTGGTTCTGATTTTTGAAATGTATTTCCAAAAATGTCATATTCCCCAAAAATACAACATTCTCACAAAACTCCCAATTTTCATTCTCACATGGGAGGCGAGAATGTGGGATTTCCATGAAGAAAGAATGTTTTAAAAATGATAAAAGACTATTTTGCCCCTTTTAATCTTAAAATACTTCAAAAAGATAAAAAAAGTTCTTAATATATAAAATATAAATAAAATAGTGAATAAATTGTAAAATAATAATAAACATCTTAGCAAAAGATACTAATAAACATGAGATATGAAATTTAAAAAATTTAATATGAACCAAATATAAACATATTAAATTTTTCGGAATGTAACAAAATTTCTAATAAATATTTATAATGAATTAAAAGTAGAAATATCACATTTTTAGAAATATGATTTCTAGGAATAATATTCATAAAAATATAACCATTCTTTTAAAAGAAAATAAGATTCTGCGAACCAAATCCTTGAATCATAAAATGACATGGTTTTTTATAGTCCTTTCTCTTTTTAATTTTTTCAACTTATTATTTTTTTTTCTGTTTTAATTTTTTATTTTGTATTTGGATCAATGTTAAGAAAACCGGATCGGACCGGCCGGTTCGACCGGGAACCGGTCCCTGGTCCGGTTCGGTTGAGTTAGAAAACCGGTCAAGCAAAAAATCGGTCAAAAACCGGTCAAACCGATCAAAAACTAGTCAAAAAATCGAACAAAAAATTGGTCAAACCGGTTTGAAGCAAATTTTTTTTTTTTAATTTTTTCTATATAACAGAATAATTCATTTTAAATAATTTTAACAAATTAAAAATAGAAAGTAATAAAAAAGATGAGGGGGTTGAAATATGATTTTTTAAAAAAAAAAGAGAATATAAGAGAAATAAAATGTGTATAATTAATTATTTTTTATATTTACTTTTTATCATATTCAATTTTCTAATAATATTGCTCTCAAATATCAAGATACTTAGCTAAAATTATTATTTATTATTTTATTTTTTAATAATAAGTAGAATCTTAATATAATTTAGAAATTTTAAAAATTTAATATTAAATATTCTTAATTTTTAATCATAAATAATTTTTATTTTAAATTAAATATTAGTTTTTGTAATATCTTAAGAAATGTTAAATTAGTAATCAAATATTTAAAATTTACTAATATTTATTTGTTATATTAAAATTTTAATACATAAAATTTTTTTAAATAATATATTTAATTATCACCGGTTCGACCACAGTTCAACCAATGAACCGTGAACTAGTATTTCCACCAGTTCAATGACCGGTCCGATTTTAATAACATTGATTTGGATTCACACTTCGACTTTTTCTGACTTTCTGACCTTCAAAAATTGAAGAGTCAGCACACGCATTAGATGTGCAATTTTTTTCTCAGGTTTCCTTTATGGCAACATCCAACCACCTTGTCGTCAATTTTATTTTTCACCACCCCAGAAAGAAAAATACCATTTAAATATTTTAAAATTTTCTTTATAAATTCTTTAAACTGCTTGTCACTAAACTACGACCTAGTTATTCTCATTTTGAAACTTGCAACTCTAATTCATTAGAAATGGTTTAGTCAATTTAATTTTATGATAGGTGAGATGATAATCTAATTCATTAGAAATATTTTACATGTACATGTGGTTTTTATGAATAGAGACAATAGTGTAATTGACACCAACACAAGTCATGCTCTTCATAAATATAATATTAGGGCATTAATTTTTTTAAAAAAGTAAATTACACTGACTCATTATAAAATTTGTTAAAATTATACATATTTTTTTTCTTCGGTATAATTTTAATTTTTTTAACTAAAATATATTTCATAATTAACTTAAATGTAAATATCTATATATGCACAAATAAAAATTAAAAAAAGTATATTTTTGTTTCCAAATATGCACACATAAAAATGCAAAAGAGTAGATTTTATTTTTAAGAAATTTAACCCCCAAAAAAATGTATTTAGATTAATAAAAAAATATATTAGTAAAAAAATAAAATTGAATTAAAGTGTAATATAATTTTTTATTTTATTAAAATTTGTTGTATATTTTAAATTAAAAAAATCTATATAATTTCATCAAAACTTAAAGGAAGTCTTGTAATTTATTCTTTTTCTTTTTGGATTAAAAACATATTATATTCACTAAATAATAAAAGAGAAACAAGAGATAAGCCTTTGAAAATCTCTCCTCAAATGTGCTAGGACTAGTTAACTACAATTAATACTACTTAATTAACAATATTGTCCAAGAGTCAAGACATGAGATTCTCCGTCTTAGTTTATTTAGAATTGATCAACATCTGAATTACTACTGATTGAAGGGTTATAGAGAAGGGGCTACTTATAAAACTTAATTTGGGCTACTTATAAAACAATTGTTTTTCTTGAGAAAATTGGATATTTGAAGAACCTAATCAAGAAAACACACACACAAATACACTCGCGTGTGCGTACACATATACATAGATTGCCATAAAGGATTTTTGTGAGAGCTACCACAGAAGTTAAATATCTTATCAAATAAGCTTTGATATTTCATTAATTAGCAGTTTATTCATATTATTTTGGATAGTTAGTGAAATACAGTTTACTTCAGGAATTTTCTAACCACTCTAGCTATTGAATCCCGGAGCACACTCGAATATATGGCAGCATAGATACAAGAACAGAAGGGGAAAAAAGTGTAAAAAGAAAAAAAGAAAACGCTATTTTAGTCTAAGTAAATTGTTTAATTTGATTCTTTATAGATTCTTTTTAATTTAATTTCTTAATCATTAAAACACTCTCAATGTTATCCCTTCATTTTATCTTTATCCAAAATTTAATGTCAATCTTACAATATGTTAATGTGGACATTGTTTGTTTACCTGAATAATTAATTCATACCCTAAATCTGCATTTAAATTAGCTTACTATTATATTTAGGATTAAAATTTGTATATAGATGAGAAAGGTAACACTGAAAATATTTTAACAAATTAAAAATTAATTTGTAGATGACGAAATTAAAAATTTAAGACTAAAATAGGATCTTTTTAAGAAAATATATATACGTTTTCACTCATTAAGAATCATCTTTATAAAGAAAACCTTAACATTGGAAAAAGAACAAGCTATATAGGGAAGAAGCAAATGGTGTTAAAATCAACCACGCGTATTTGATTCTGTCATAAGAAATAAAAATGGTGTTTAGAAAAATCAACCGAATATATAAACTCCTATCTCTACATTTTAAAGAATGGTTAAAAAAAACCTAAAATATAACTTACTTCATCCACAGAACAAATCTTTGAGTTTAACACGAAACCCATATATCTTTTTTTATTTATTATTTCTAAAGAAAAAGTTGATAGAAAAGTCACACAAACCATTAATTATTTCTGATAAGCTCCAAATTAAAATCACGAATCCTTAATTCATTGGCTGCGACGAGTTACGTGTATATAATCATAAAAAGAATCAAGAACAAGGGAACAATTAATAAAGCAAAAAAGACAGGCCAAGTGTAAATGGTCTTTGGTAAAAGCCTTCATGCATGGTCAAACCCACATGATCAAATGTACTATTTGAGTCTATTATTGGACACAAATTAATAATTATCATTTAAATTAATATAATATCTTGGAAAGTTGACAACTTTATATGATTAGGACTCTCAAAATGATCTTTATTAGACTTTCATTCCCATGCATGAATGCGGAGAGTACGAGAACGATGCATATCTTTAACTCCTTTTCGGCGCGTTTCCCCCTCTAAAGGTAAGTGCTACATAAATGCCCGGATAAGATTCTGACAATTCAAATTGAAAAACTTTTAAAACAATTAAAAATTAATATATATGTGACTAATTATAAGGAGTATTATTATTATTATTATTATTATTATTATTATTATTTACCAACCTAATAAACTCAACCAATATGTGTGTGTGTGTGCAAGTTGCCAGCATGTTGCCGACTAGGCATGGTCAATAGCTCCGACTGAATCGAGCCTTCCCTTTCTTACTTTGAATATCTGCTCACTGGTCCATGGTTACGGGTCGGATTATGACACTACCTCCTGATTTCTTTTTTTAATTTTCTTTTTCTTTTTTCTTTTTAAATCTTTGCTTGACTTCCCTTATGTTTTGTTTTATTTATTGTTTATTTTTTGGGGAAAAGGACATGTCTACAGCAGCACCAGATCATTTTCTTGTGTTTCACTTTGAGTTGTGTTATTTTGGTACTATTCACACTATTTGTTTATCTCTTTCTAATGAATAATCTTTTAACAATAACAGAAAATTTATATTGATTGTTATTTATAGAAATCAATAATAAAGAAGTTAGGGTAGAAAGATGAGATGTAAAACTAATTAAGATTGTAAAAATATCATTTTTCCTATACTTTGTTAAAAGAGGAGAGGGAGAGGATCATAAATTTTAAGAAAACGAATATAAAAGGGAAAAAGAGAACAAATATAGTTACAAAATGTACTTTTGAGGTTTTGACTCTGACAATTAACTTTTAACTCTAAAATATCTTTTGATTTATCTGCTATTTATCTATTTTTTATTTGTCAAGCCCCCTTCATTTCTAATCACGAGTTCTTGATTTTTTAGCAAATGAATTTGAACCTGGAAACGTATAAACTATGAACACAGAAAATAAAATAATATTAAGACCCGGTTTGCTTTGCAGATTTTTTTTAAGGTTGACATAATTTTGTTTTTTGTTTTTTTGGGTTAAAAATAAAATCTTTTAATGATCTAAATTTTTCTTTGATTTTGTAAAAAATTTCTTTTTTTAAACAAATGTTAGAAAAACCATTTTCCCTTTTTTTTTCCCCTCAACAATCTGTTACAGTTTACCACTGTTACTGTTACCATAATGGGCCAACAAGGGGATCCAAAGTGAGTTGGATCAAAGCCCATTCCTAAGCCCATGCTCAAATCTAAGTTTTTTTATTTAGACCCCAAATAAAAATTTTTAAAGCGAGAAGAGTTTTGGAGTTGATATTAAAACTTTTCTTTATCATGCCTAAAGATAAGATTTATGAAAATGAGATGAACCTCATCTTAGTTCAAAAAATTTTAATTTGAACTAAGCAATCTTGAGTTCAAATTTTGATATTTAAAAATATTCAAGTTTAGGCCTATACTTGAATTTAGACATTTCTATGCTAGCAAGGATCAAATTAAGAAGTTTGAAATGTGTAGTTTGTGCCCAAGCTCATACTCAAAATTTTCCATTTACGCTCAGACCAAAAATTAAAAAATTTTAAAAGCAAATCGTGCTTTTGCATAAAACCAAACTTTTTTCTTTTGGAATGCCCCACTTGGTTGTGCGATTTAATCTACCTACCATTGTCATTGCCACTAAAATCCAACCCACCGACATTGCTTGTGTGTCGCATTATCATCCATTGCTTTGTTATAGGACTGTCTATCATTTGAAAAGAAGTTTTCTTTTTAATTTAGCAACAGTTTTAATAGCGATTAAATTATTTGTCATTAAGGTTTAATGGCGGTTCACTTGAATTGTTGTTAACGCCATGAAAGATTTAGCAGTGGTTACTATAAAATGATATATTTTCCCCATACTTTTGGTCTTAATTTTTTTTTTCAGCTTACATTAACTACTATACATACTTGTACAGTTGAAGTCCAAACGGATTCAATTAACAATCTTACTAATTAAATTTAATTTGTGATAATGATTTTCTTATGTAAATCATTTGTTTCAAAAATCAACTAGCATCATTTTTTTTTACTTTTTGTGGATGTAAAATTGTGAGATTATTAATTACTTGCATGGTAAATATATTTGGCAAACTTCTTCCTAGCCCCCAACACCTCAATTTTTTCTAATTACTAAAATTTTGAAAATGTGATAAACCTCGTATTGGTCCAAAAAAGTTTAATTTAAACTGATAAATCTCATGTTAAATTTTGAAACTTGAAAATATTCAAATTTAGGTTACTTGTATATACTTGAATTTAAACATGTTTATGTTGGAAGGGATCAAATTAAGAAGTTTGAAAGCGTGCCCAAGCTACTTGAACTTTTTTATTAGGTTTGAGGTCGGGCCCCAGAAAAAGCAAATATATTTTAAAAATCAAATTGTACTTTTGCATGAAATCGACTTTTCTTTTTCTCCTTTTGAAATGTCCAATCCGATCATTTGATTTAATTTATCAGCTATTATTGTCATCACCATTAACATCCAATCCACCGCTGTTGCTTGGGTGTTTAATTATCATCCATCACTTTGTCCCACTGTGCCTCCTATTCATTTTCATGTAATTTAAATGAAAGAAAATCTTTTCATAAAATAATTTCCAATGAAACAAAAAACAAAAAATTGTGTTATGAAAATTTAAAAAAAAAAATTTCCTTTTTAGCAACTGGCCACAAAACAAATTAAAAAGAGCCTAAAAGTAACTTGCATTTTTTCAAAAAATAACTTGATTAGATGGTCATTTTTTTATTATGAAAATATAACCATTCTAAAAGTCAAAAAAACACGCTAGAACTATTTGAGACTTTAACAAATAATTTTTCAGTGTTTTCTTCTAATTAATCAAAGTTGTACAATATGTTCTTGTTGAATTTTTTTTTTTCTTAAAGAAGAATAGTATTACGTAGAAGCAGCAAAAGATCTAGAAGAATTTTATGAGATCACCATTTTCTAGTTCTTATTTTTTATTTTGTTAAATTTTGTGCTTAATTGTTATTGTATTAAAAACACATAGTGCTAATAGCCATTAGTCAAGTTACATATGATTAATGACTATTAGCATTATGAAAAAGGTTTTAAATTTGTATATAACGATAGGGTGGGCTTCCAACACAACTGCACGAAGACTTGTGTCTATTTTTAAAAAAAAGAAAAGGCAAATGCACGTAGCTCTGTATAAAATTGCACTGTTTGGGTGTGAGGCGTAGGGTTAGATAATTCTAGTGCCTTACTTAGACCTTCCTGTAGTTTCTTAGATATATTTATGGTGATAAATTAATGATCATCTCACCTGTTTTTTCCCCCCTTATTTGAAGGCATGTCATATGAATTTTGGTTTTCCAATCTTGGAAGCCTTGGTTTAAAGATTGAAGTTGTATTTCTTATTTTGAATATTTAAGTTTAATTTTAAAAATAACACTTAAGATAATTTATTCTTTCAAAAGTATTTGGCTGATATGGAGAATGCATCTTTAAAATTACTCGAAGAAAGAGTCTCAATGAGCAATTAATTTAACAAAAATTGGTTTAATTTACTCATATTTTTATTGTGGATGGAAATGAGTTCGGAGTTATATAATCAAGCAGAACAGTGGTCTAACATTTTTAAATTTATTTAATCCTTTATCCATCTTCCGGCATCACACACACACACACACATATATTATATATATACATATAACTGTAAGTTTCAAGTAGTTTTACTCTTATTCCATTGGCCCATATGCGTATAAAAGAATATGTACAAGTTGGCAAATGCAACTTCATAAGTTGACTTGGTCCCCATTTAATTAATGTATATCTTCCTCAACCACCTCCTCTTAAATATATCTGCGCGTGACATTATTGCTATTATTTGATAATTCTTGTTATAGAAATTTATCAGAAGTCTTCTCTTACTCTTTCACATGTAAATAAAGTCAGACTCTGATCGTCTTGTAGTCTGAAGCTTTTTTGGCTTTTCCAGGCATCAAATGGGAGAGATCATGAACGCGAGTTTTCCCCAATATTCCCTTCTTCTGCTCCTTGCCTTTTGCTTCTTCTCCACTTTTGCTTTCGGAGCCACTCTTTCACAAGATGAAGGTGTATATATACGTATTAGAAATATCTTCCTGGTGTATTTTGTAAATATATATATATATATATATATCCATACCATATATAATGAATCTTGTTATGTTTAGTGGAAGCTTTGAAAGAGATAGCTGGGAAACTGGGAAAGACGAATTGGGACTTCAGCGTAGATCCATGCAGTAGAGAACGAAACTGGACATCAATAGTTCAAGTCAAAGGAAACGAGAATGCTGTCATCTGCAATTGCTCTTTTGTTAATGGTACCGTCTGCCATGTTACCAACATGTATTCCTCTCTCTTCTCTTTCTTCATAGTTCTCTCTCTCTCTCTCTCTCTATATGTATATATGTATATATATAGATATATATATATATATATATATATATATAATTTTTATATAAATTTTACATTTATTGGCAACTTAATTATGAATAAATTACAAATCTCTTCTGAATTTCGTTAAAATTATATAATTTTTTATTTTTAAAATATAAACTTTAATTTATTTTTAAAATTTTTAATTAAAATATTTTTATTAACTCAAATACATATTGAATAAATTTTAAGTTAATCAAAGATAATTTAATAAAAAAATAAAAATTAAACTATAGTGTAACATAATTGTTTATTTCTATATAAAACCTTGTATAATTTGCTCCTTGGTTATTCTCATAAAATACATTAGGCTAATATAAAAAAATATGTCTATAAGAAAATTTAGTTTAAATAAAATTTGAATATACTCTTGGGACTGTAATATAAAAAAAAAAAATCAACTAAAATAAGATAACTAAATAAATCTAATATAATTGCTAAGCTTGCCAAAATATTCATATACTTGAAACACTCTGAAATTGATCAAAAAAAAAAAAAGAAACACTATGAAATTCTTAAAAAAAAAACCCTAATATTTACATTGTTATTATGTAATTAATTGGACTTTTTTTCTGGAGTAAATAAATGGGGCACTTGGCCCAAGGAAAGAGAAAAACAAAAAATAAAAATCCACAAGGTAACAAGGTCACTATTACGTCCTAATTAAAACTCAGCCTAAGGAAAGGAGACTAGTGATCCCCAATATGGATTTCTAGAGCGAGAGAAAAGTTGTGATCAGTCGAAGAGTCTGCACATCTTGCTCTCCCAAAGCACGTGGGAGGCCCATGACATCCCAGTCCTTTTCCAAACAAATCCTAATAAGCTTCGTTAACTAGTTACAAGCCCCATGAGGCTGTTCAGAAATAGCATCCACGAAAGTACAAGAATTCAACTCTAGCAGGACCTTCTTATACCCTTCACTCCAAGCCAGCTGGTGACCGATAAGAGCCCTTCACGCCTCAATTTGGAAAGAAGAACACCAACCCAGATTTCTAGAGAAACCTTCCAACTAAACACCATCTGGACCACCTATAATGCCCCCAGAACCAGCGCTTCCTGGGTTCAGTTCCCTTTACTGGCCCCGTCACCATGTTAACTTTCACCCGGCCATTTGGTGGTGGTAACCACTTGATACTCACATCAGTAGCAGTAGGAAGGTACGTCCTCGTGTTAGAGCAACTTGTTAGAATTGTAGGATTTTGTGTGAAATTAGAATATTAATTTTGATATTAGAGTAAAGATCATATATGTGGTTGTCATGGTAGCAATTTAGAAGCTGGATCTTTCTCTTTATCACCCTATACTTGATGAATGGCTTTCAATGGGACTAGCACACATGAATTAGGATTAGAGAGGGAACCTAGCTCTATTTAAAATTATTTTATTGGGTCCTCCCATCATAGGCTTCAATAAAACTATTGGCCCACACTTTAATTCGCTCACTAGACTTTTTTAGTTAAATGTGTGCTAAAACCCATTAGCCTCATGACCATTTAATCAATAATTGAGCTTATAATATATTTTAATGGACCATGGTCAATCCAATTTTAGAAATCATGAAAAGAATTAATGTGAACCCATATAAAATTTTTTCAACATTCTCTAACTTGGACCACATTAATTTGATTTTAGGAAAACTCATTTTATTTTATAAAATGACTCCTGGGTTGACGAAAACAATAAAACTTTATGTGTGCACTTTATTTAGAAAACAATGGCTCTTAAGAAAGCACATCGTACATAATCTGATATAACATAACTACCAATAAGGGATAATGACAATCATCATACCCTTTAATAACATAAGACCAATCCATACTCACATATATTAACATTATATTGACATGGATTCTAAGTCTGGAAGTGTGGTAAGAAATAACTCTCAAAGTGATCAATAATACACTATTTCTTATCGGTCCTCGGTATGATTTCTCAATATCTGTATGCTAAACTGCAATGAGAAATTATGATTTCTCAATATCCATATACTAAACTGTAGTGAGAAATCATATGACTCATAACAAGTCTATACGCCTCAAAAATTTATCTCAAGAACACAATAAAGTGCTATAAGAGACATATCATACCAAATACAACGATTATCCTTAAGACAAGCACAATGTCTTAAGGTACATGTTGCATTCAATCCTTCTACAAATAAAATATTAAAGGTGATGATCATCAATAACATATCAAATATATGAAAGTTCATAAAATTTATTTATATAAACAAAAGACATTTGCAAAATCATTGCATAAAACAAAATAAAAGAAGACAAAATATGTGGACTCCCACTAATTTAAAAGATCAAAAGACCTTAAGATACTCATGTTCTCAACATGTTCATTAAACTATATAGGTCTTAATCCTTTAGTTAGAGGACCAACAAACGTTGACTCAGTGTTTATGAATTCTATGACAACGTCTCCTTTCTTAACTATTTTTCGTAATATTTACTACTATAATCGGACCTAACTATTTTGATAATATTCCCCAATTGTTTCTTAACCCCTATTTGATGAATTTTCAACATGTCAAGGGCTTTAGACTTTTCTCTAATGAGAAAGACATATCCGTAACAGGAAAAAATCATTAATAGAGGATAGGGTCCACTAATATCTATGTGTATTATTTCTAGGAGGCTTTTGCTATGAGTTGCACCCTTCTTCTTAGTTTTAGTCAATTTTCCCTTCTCACGTGTTTATTTCTTTATACCATAACAATGGTTAACAGTTCTCAATATTGAAAGATAAATTGTCAATTTTGGAATTCAAAGACAGTCTATATAGTCAGATAAAATGCATTTGCCAATCATATTAGAATCATAAGAATTTCCCATATTGTCCTTTTCAAAATTAAAAAATATCCAACTTTATTAATCAATAAAAGAGAAACTTAATATCTCCAAAAAAAAAAAAAATTCTAAACAAAACCAATAACCATATCCCAAAAATAAAGAAAGTTAGAAGTAAAATGAAAGTTTCTATATGTTTAACTTCAATGCTCACAATATTTCCTACTTTTAATTTGGACTCGTTCTTCCTTAGTTTCCTGTTGATTCTGAATCCCTTGCTCTCTGCCCTTCTTTGCTAGCTAATCTTTATATTTAAGACAATCAGCCTTTTTATAACCCTTCTTCTTACAGAAATAATAACTTATATCCTTTATTTTATCTCCATCATCTGTAGCCTGACGCTCACCATGTTTTTGGAAGTTTTGATCCCTTTTAGGAGCATGTGTTTTCTTGTTCTTAAATCTTTCTTTTCCTTTATGGAAATTTAGCCTATTGTGAGAACTAAGTATACAATCTCATTCTTTTCCTTCTTCAGTTTTTCTTCCTTAGCCACGCATTTAGAAATTAAGTTATTTAGATCCTAAGCCTGATCTTATGTGTTGTAAGCAGTCTTGATTTAACTAAATTCTTGCGGAAGCGAATTAAGTGCGTAATGAATGACAAAGCTATTTGGAATTGGAATATTATGAGCCTTAAGCTTAGTTTGAGCATGCACCATCCTCATAATATATTCCCTAACTCCCTTAATGCTATCATATTTCATACTTGTCAATTCACCCATGAGTTATCTTACCTCAGCTTTATCAGACACATGATACCTCTTTCCCACAGTATCAAAAAATTCCATAGCATTTGTGGTTTCTGGTAAACCACTCATGAGATGTTCAACAATTGATCTTTTTATAGCTATGAGACTGAGGCGATTAGATTTCTCCCACTTAGCATAATACTCCTTTTGTTCAGCAGTGCTATTCATAATGGATTTTAAAGGTTTATTCTCATGTAGTGCCAGATCTATATCTATTATTTTCAGAGCAAATTCTATATCTTGTTTCCACCTCTTATAGTTGGAACCATTTAGGACCTCAATGGTAGCGTTATTATCGTTTACAGTAAAAGAGACTGTAGATAAAATTACAACATAGTCAGTTTCAAGGCAGTTTAAATTGAGTAAGCTATCTTTGAGAAGTACCTATTGCATCATCATGAACTCTCCTTTGGGTAGAGAACATAACATGCATTAGGCTTCTCTAGCATGAAACTAATATAAATGAGAATATGTAGTATTGCAAGTTTTATCCCATTTGGGCAGATAACTCTCTCAAACTACGTATCTCAATCCATCAAGGAAGTTTATAGCTAAGAAAATCTACTCCTTTTGGGCAGATAAATTCTCTTAATTATTTACTTCCACCAGCACACTTCATGCCATACCAGAGTTAGTATATATAATAACCTCCTTTGAGCAAGTAATTATATAGTAACTTAATTTCTATCAACAAAGGAATTCAATGATTTTGTGTATTTTGATGGATAAATATCTTTGGTGACAAATATCCATAACAATACATAAAATAATATCCCCATACTAGAACAAAGGAAATTACCTTACCTCCTATCAACAAAAGGAATTAAACGATTTTAATAACTTTGATGAATGAATCACTTTGGTGATTTATTTACAACAGTTTATTAAAACAAAATTCCTAGATTATGAGAAAATTTATATTCTATTAAGATACTTTTATCAGATGTATCCTCAAAGGCCAATTATGAACCATGTGTGTATGAAAATTGTGAACAATAACAATTTTCTTTAAATAAAGCTTAAATATTGATGTTTAATAGCTTAGCTAGAGAGTATAATTTTTGTATGTGTATCCAAGGAGAGTGCACCTAAATTTCATATTCTATATATGTCAAAGTATTTTCTTGAATTTTTCAATAATTTTTTGAGGCCATTTGTTAGTTGAAAATAATAAAAAACACTAATTTTAATTAAAGAAAAAAATTAATAAATAATTTTATGGGCCTCAAAAAATAAAATAAAAATCTTCAAAAATTAAGAAATTACTTAATTTAAAAATTGGAATGAAGAACACTCCAATTGGAGCTTGGGGTGGCTCTCTTACACCACCCCTTCCATGCTATGCGCGTGGGCAAGGTCGACTGGAGGTTATTTTCAACCTCCAATTGGGTACGCGAGTCAGAAATGGGTTCAACAGACCCGGTTTTGACCTGCATAATTCTGAGCCTTGTTAAGCCATTTTTGCTTCGTTTTATTTGTGATTTTCATCATAATTGAGATTTCTAAGATATTTGTAGCATCAATTGTTCATGAAATTAATCATAAGGGAAGAACCAACCCAATTTTCTTCATGGGCTTTGCGGATATGGACCTTGGCTACATGAATCGCGTTTTGAAGTAATTCAGAACTGGAAATCATGGGATTTTGATGTAAAATGATATTCCTAATATGTCTGGATGGTTAATTAAACAAATCAACAAAGGAATTCGATGAATTTCATGAATTTATGTATGGGGTTTCAAAACATGAACCCTAAAATCTCAATGTGCAATATGGAGCATTTTAACATTGAAAATCATAGGGCTTTTGTATAAATAAGAATTTTTGACATGTACGTGGAGTTAATTGAGCAAATAAACAAGTGAATCAAAGAAATTTTGCAACTGATTATATGCAATTCGAACAAAAACCCTAACTTTCCTTTCTTTGAATTTCTAGCCAATTGAACGAATTTTAATACAATTAATTGTCACAGAAGGGTCTACAAACATGAGATGAAGGTTTCCCATGCAACAACTCAAGCAAAACTTCAATTTTAGAGAAATTGAAAATAAGATGCACTTGTATAATTCAAAATTTTGAACTTTAAATTCTCTTTACTCAGTTAGAATTAGGAGACAAATAATGTATCATATGAAAGCTTGTGATATAGGGAACCAAAGTCCTAAACTAATTTGGCTAATTAGTAAGCAACCACAAAAATATCAATTACCAAAGTGATGTGAAAGAACACTAATTTTATTGCCAAATTTTGAATCCTAGGTTATAGATTTCATACAAAAATCAGGCTCTGATACCACTGTTAGAATTGTAGGATCTTATGTGAAATTAGAACACCAATTTTAATATTAAATAAAGATCAAACCTGTGGTTGCCATGCTAGCAATCTAAAAGCAAGATCTTCTTCTCTATCACCCTATGTTTAGATGAGTGACTTTCAATGGGACTAGCACACATGAATTAGAGTTAGAAAGGAGACTTAGCTCTATTTAAAGTTATTTTATTGGACTCTCCCATTATAAGCTTTAATAAAATTGTTAGCCTAAACTTTAATCTGCTCACCAGACTTTTTTAGTTAAATGTGTGCTAAAACCCATTAGCCTCATGATCACTTAATCAATAATTGGGTTTATAATATATTTTAATGGACCATGGTCAACCTAATTTTAGAAATCATGAAAAGAATTAATGTGAGTTCACATAAAAATGTTCCAACACAGCTCTCATCAAAGACATGGTTTAAGAAGATCTGGATATCACAATGAGTTTGTAAGCATCCATCTCTAAGCCACTGAAAATGGTAGAGTTCCTTTTTTTTTTTTCCATAGGAGCTAGTATTCGATCCCAAAAGATATCCTCCAAGGTAGCTGGTTTGTTCTCTTTTAGTCATCACACAAGTTTGTCGTAAGCCATAACCTGAGATTTGCGTTGAAAAATTCAATACAGTCTGTGTCATCCACCAGACCACACCACACCCTAAATGCTGCCTTATAGTCCTGTAAAACATGCAGGGAGATTTCATTCCTTCCACACACGTGACAACAAGGGAACCTAGATCCCATTTTCTACGAAACTCTTTCATATGCAATCCATTGAGGGCCACTTGCCATAAAAAAACATGGACTCTTTCCAGGCCCGGCTACTTCCAGATCAGATTCTAGAAAGAGAACGCAAGACCAATCTTGTTTCCTGTTGAATGCTTATAGCCGCTTCTGATACCACCATTCCCTTCTCCTTTCCACTTGATGATATCAAAACCGAGCTGCTCGCAAGGAGGATGGATGGCATTTATCATTGAGCAGATATTCCTTGGCATATGATCCCGCGGCTGCCTCCATCTCCAGTTATTGTTTACATCTACCATGTCCGCCACCTTCAAGTCACTACTACTGCTCTCATCGGCAAGTCCAGGACATTTAGTCACGCAATGTGGTATTACCCACCCACTTGTTGCTTTAGAAGTATGTGGTTCTCCTATCGCCAATCTCATGGACTATGCCTTCCTCCATATCCTTCCAACTAGTGCATAAGGCCTTCGAAAGAGGAGAAGTATGCCTTATTGAAGGACTACCTGTAAAACCGAGACCTTTGTTATAGTTAAAACGAAGTACATCTTAGCAAAATCCTTGGGATCCATGCCTTCGGGTCCAGGCAAGTTTCATTAAGTGGGCTTCATTAATGTTTTCCATAATAAGGACTCCAAATCCTCCATTACTCTTGGGTTTGCACGTCTTGGCCCAACCAACTAGATGTGTTCTGCATTCATCAGACTCGTGGCCCAAAATGAAACTCCTTTGAAGCTTTTCAAGGTCTTTGCACATTTTCTTAGAAAGTTTTGCTACCATCATAGAATAAATGGGACTTAGTAAGGGTGATTCTCTCTTCCATAATCAAGCAATTGGCCTTCCACCTTGAAAGCCTCTTCTCTACCTTTTCAACAATGAAACTAAAGTCCTTAACCCTCCCTTTAAAGTAATTTAAAGGTACTTGAAGCTTCAGGCTTGGAATTTATTTTTTAACCTCTTGCTCCAAGCTTAGTTAAAATGGAACCTGCAGAAAGATTTGGATAACATAAGAGTTAATTATCTACATGGCAAAAAGTGTTTGGGTATATGGCTTGGCTCTTATAGATATCACGATGTGATCTCATGTTTAAAGGAAAGGCTGATTCCATTGATAAAATTTATTTCAAAAGCCTGCAATAGGTGAAAATAGATTTAAGCATTGAAGATAAGTAGAAAAGAATTGGGGAGAAATGTGAGACTCCACTTGGAAGGTGGGAGAAATTAAAGGAAAGATGGTTCAAGATAAACATTGATAGCTTAGTGGAGAAGAATGGATCTATTTCATATTGCGGTCTCATCCAAAATGAATTAGGTGACTGGTATGCGGGGTTTAATTGTAACCTTGTAGTGTGTTCCATCACGTTTGCAAAGTTATGGGGAGTACTATGGGGTTGGAAGCTTGCTTGGAAAACTAATATAAAGAAGATGATTATGCACACTAATTCGAAAATTGCGTTTCTCTTGATTCAAAATAGCTATGATGGTGTTTATTCTTGCCACAATTTGGTGGTGAAAATACGAAGTCTACTTTACTACAATGAGTAGTCGACTCACATTGAGCACTCCTACTGCAAGGTAAATTGATGTGTCGATTAGTTGGTGAAATATAGCCATAGTATCTCCTTTGATGTCCAAGAAATGGCACAACCTCCTTCAGGCATGGGCAACTACTCCTTGAAGATGTCTAAGGTGTTTCCTTTCAGCATTCTACCATGGTTTAGTTGGCTTTTGTTGTCTCCTTTAAGCTTGGCCCTCTTATCTACTCTTAAAAAAAAGGTATTCCAAGATACATTCCTAGATACATTCACACAAGTATCAACATTTTTGGAGAAGAAAAATACTATTTTTTAAGTCATTTACCTTATGTCCGAAGATTGCACAAAATGCATTAGGGCACTCCATAGTACATTGGATTCGCCTTATGTTAGCTTCCTTAAAAATGATAAGATCATATGCAGATAGTAAGTGCTAATTTAAGGCCCATTCATCCTAGTTCAAAGGCTTCGACCTATTTTTCATAACAGCTTCATGGATAATATGAGTTAATTTTTTTCATATAGAGAATGAAAATATAAGGAGAGAGAGGGTTCTCCTTCTTGATCCTTCTAGACAAAGAGAACATATTAACTTGGACCCATTCTAAAGAACCTATGTTCAAAGTAATGCACTTTATAATTAGATCCTACATCTTCTTAAGTAACATGACTTCTTTGAGAATATTATTAATGAAGTTTCATCTAACTCAACCATACACTTTCTCTAGGTTGATCTTACTAGTAAAGAAGCCTTTCCTACACTGTATTTATTTATTTATTTATTTTTCATAGAATGGATAATTTCTTGTGCTATTGCAATGTTATCTTAAATATATCACCTAGGGGCTAAACTTACTTTAGTCGGAGAAATGAAAGATAGCATCAAATGTTTAAGGTGCTCACAATGATTATAGGAATGTATTTGTAGATCATATAACAAAGAGAAGTTGGTCTAAACTGACTTATATTTTTAGGAGAGTCAACTTTAGGAATTAAGATTATCATGGTATTATTAATCTTCTAAATTGCCTCTTTCACCCTTAAAGGTCTACTGAATGAATTTGCAAGCAACTTCCCCCACAATATCCCTGTTTTGATGATAAAAAATAACTAAAAATCCATCTGGCGCCCTAAAAGAACCAATGGAGAAGAAAGCATCCTAAATTTCTTTCTCAATGATTGGTCTACTCGGATCCCGTATGATATCACCCTTCAGAAGAGGGAAGCTATAATCAATCTGGTGGTAGGGTATGCCATAACCTTCTTCTGTAAAGAGGTTTTTATAGTAATTAAGTGCCATGTTCTGAAGAAGATCTTGATTCTCCTCCCACTCCCCATTTTCCTTCTTGAGCATCAAAGTCTTGTTCCTCTTCCTTTCAGTGATAGTTTTAAGGTGGAAATACCCCAAGTTTCTGTCACCATCATCTATCCATTGAGTACATGCTTTTTGGAGCCAAAGTACCTTTTTTTGCTTTAAAACATCATTCAGTTATTTTTTAAGCTCATTCTCTAACTTTAATAAGGCCAGGAACGGCCTTCGGGTAGAACTTAGCTTTCGTTAGATCCCACCCAAACGATTAAGCCAACACTTCTTCTTTTTTAAGATGTTTCCAAAGATCTTGGTAGTCCATTCCTTCAAATTCTTAGTAAGCATAGTTAAAGACTTATAAGGAAACCTTTTTCTCCACTTTTCAGAAACAAAATTCTTGAAAATCGTATAAGGCAGCCAAGTGGTCTCAAAGCGAAAAGGACGATGTCCATGAGTGCAATCAGTACCTTTGAGGTTGAGGAGTGGGGTGATGATCTGAGCTATCTAATCTTGGCAACACCTAATCATAGCATCTTGAAATTGAATTCTCCAAGTATCATTACAAAAAGCCTATCAATTCTCTCCAAAACTCTGCAATAACATAGTATGAATGGGCTTCTCCCGATAAATCTGTGCTCATAGGTTTGAACTTCCAAGAAGTTACATGCATTAATTCATTCTTCAAAGAGGTTACACCTTCTCATATTAATAGTGGCCCTACCACATTTTTCATTCACACTTCTAATGTCGTTAGGGAAAGCCTATCTCCGAACGTGATGATGCTATGCTATTTGATCAGTAGATCATGCGTGAGCTTTGGAGTCTTTGTGTGGGAAAGTAGATTCGATAGAATTTGCGTAGATAAAGATGTTTTCTCGTTAGTGTCATGTTATAATATCTATCTTTATAAAGAATAAATGAGCTTTTGAGCATCTAGCTGTCTACGTAACACATGCCGATGAGAGTTACACTCTGTGCCAGGTTTTTACCTGATTTATCAATTGATAAAGTCTCTAATTCCTATTCAAGGGGTCATGGTATAAGTAGCAATGGTTTTTAATTTGCCCTAGGGAATCATCCTTTGCTTTTCTCTAGGATTCCCATAAACTACCGTTAGAAGCCAATCCTCCCCTTGATCACAGTGCACAAAAGGTGACAGAATTGCATATCCGTATCTAACACCCGTAAGTGAATGGTGCCAGTCTTCCACCCAACCCATATCCCACCTACGTATCCTACTCCAGGGACCAAAGTGCAGACATTAAATCTCAATCTCGAACAAACTTTTGGGCCTTGGAGTTATCCACCCTCGTTTCAAGAAGGACCAGAACAGGAACTTAATGGAGCCTAGTGAGCATGGCTACATGTCTTTTAAAGGGTTTGCTCCCAGTCCCGCGGCAATTCTATGTCATTATATAGAGATTCATAAAAGCAAGTATGGAAGGAAGAGGTACACAATCAAAGTTTATATTGAAGATTCATCTATGAGTTATCTTCCTCAGAGGCATTTTTCATCTGCTGTTGCACACCTGTAGGACCAAGGGAGTTAGGCACTATGTTCTTGATGTAGTCGAAGTCTGGAGGTCGAATAACCTCTTTCTCTTATAAGTAAGTTATGGTGTGATAATTCAAAGGATACTTGGCTGGGTTATTAAGGCTAATCTCCTGAAATTTAGGTCGTGGGTTTTTCTTAGGAGTATGCTTAGATTGAGCTTTATTAAGGATAGTCTCTCGCTAATAAGAGCCCTCTAGCTTCAAAGCACTGCTGGGCCAAGGTGTTAGGATCTTAGGCATCTTCTCCTTGGGCTTATCCTTTTCAAAATGCTCCTAACATCAAGCTTGTGAGTTTTAAGGGGTTGTTTAGCTAGTATGGCATGTGGCTTACCCTTTGCATGACCAGGGCCTATCTCTTTCTCAGTCGAGCTATTTGACTGTTACTTGAGGCTAGGATGATAACCATGATATCTCATTCAGATGTTCATAACGTGATCCCGATAATACAGGGTGGTTAGCATGGATTGCGGTGGAAATAACGATATTCTCTCCCTTCCCCATAGTGGAGTTCTTTCACCGATAACGTCTCTGTTGATGCACCACAATCCATGGTTCATATAGAGCTGGTTCCTTGGACTTTATTTTAACATAATCATCACCTTGCTCTTCTTCTCCCACTAGTTCTGATCTCTTCACTAGACACATTCGTCTTCGACGTGACTGAAGCATCCACATGAATAACATAACATATGAAGATTCTCAAATTCAATAAAGAATCCTCTCCCTTTGAGGAGGAAGGTGAAAAGAAAGGGTTTGGTAAGATCTACTTCCACTCCAATTCTGGCACAAATACCCCTAATTTGATGGGATGTGGTCAAATCCACCTTAAGTGTCTTCCTAAGGTGGTTCCTTATTCTACAGAGCACTTTCTCATCATAATACTCTAGAGGTAAATCGGGCAACCTAACCTAAACCAACACCTTATATATGGATTCTTTTGAAGGGTCGAAGGCCTAACGCCACTCTCGAATAGTTAAATAGTGATCAAACAACATCTATAGGCTTCCTTCAATCACAAAATTGAAGTCGTCTGAGTTTAAGAACTTGATCGCAAAATAATCATTTCTTACTGTTAGGGAATTAAATTGTATTGAAGGGTATTATGGACATGACAATCAAAAAGGGTGTTTTAGTCTTCACAAGGAGCTATCACCATGTTAAAAACGCTGGGGAATGTATTAGATCAGGGATAGATGAATGACATGTGACTTCTCCTTCTCTCGGCTATCTTCCCTCTATTCTTTGTCTTTGTCTACTTCTATTCTCTTCTCTTTCTCTCACGTCTCTTCCACTTTGCTTCTTCCCAAATTTCTCCCTTACAAATTTAGATCCATATTAAGTGTTATTAGAGCACCCGATCCAACATGGCAGATGCAACTCGAGCATAGACCAATCTACATGAAATGCAGGAATGATTTAGGATTGAAATGAACCAGAGATTTATAGCAATTGAACAGCAAATGACTGGAGTTCAAGAACTTGTGTGAGGACTCTCTTCTCGGTTTACTGAATTGATGAACCAGACTCATGATCGTGGAAGGTTGGGCCATTGACCAAGCGTGGGAGATTACTAAGTACTAACCATATTCACCAAGCTTGGCTTCCTGAGATTCTTTGTAGAAGATATCAACAATTGGATCTCAAAATGTGAGAGGTTCTTCATTGTGGATGGTACACCAGAAGATAACAAAGTAATATTAGCTAGTCTAGCTCTTGACGAGGCCATATATAAGTGGTTCCAAAAGTTCAAAAAGAGTAAAAATGGTAAACTTAATTAGAATGTATTGATTGAGGCTATTAAAATCATATTTGCTCCTGTGACTGATGATTTTATGAAGGAGCTTATGAACTTGAAACAAAAAAGGGAGCTTAGCAGACTATGAAGAGGCATTTGACAAATTAATATGTAAGGTAGACTTAACTAAGAGTCAGAAGCTAAGCTGCTTTATAGCTAGGCTAAAACTTGAATTGGCAAGTGGAGTTAAGTTATGGAATCCAAAAACACTACTAGATGCCACTAGATTAGCTAAATTGCAAGAATTTATTATTAAATCTATGCAAAAAGAGTCTAGAAGTCAAAGTGGTTTTAAGAATAAATTTGAGTCTTCAAAAATCAAAGTAGAATGTGTTCAATATAATGATGATCAATTGGATATCCTTTGATATGAGGAAATCATGGGTCCTGCATTTCAAAATATACAAAATGCAGATGGAATTGTAGTTGAGGTAGGATATGTTGGAGTTAGAATTAAGTTTAATGTAAATGAAGGCAGAACCACTTCCATGACCTTTGGTTTGGCTTGTGAAAATGTTGCAAAAATAAATGAACTTATTGTCAAGGTGTTGGAACAAAAGAATTTATTGGAAGTTCAAAAAACATTATAGATGAAACAAGAGGGGAAAGTATCATAGAATTCTTATAGGAATTGGTCCTGTTCAACAAATTCAATGAGACAATGTGAGAGTCAATTGGTCCCTTTTGCTATACTCTCTTCTCCTTCTTCAATTTTAAGACAATATAAGCAGCTTCAAGGAGTTGAAACACTATGCCAGAACATCATAAAGTCATATGTGGTGTGTCCTGTCTATAGAAACTATGCAAATATATATCCTGACTTGTCATTACTTTCACAGTATTAGAGGATCATATTTTGAGCATTTTTTATAAGAGAATTTCTACAATTGATGAACACAAGTTCAAGAAACATGGTATTAATGTGAAAACAAGATCTTTGGTTATGGTTGCTGATGGAGGCCATCCTAAGGGTTGTTACACTGAAATTCAAGCAAAATGCCTTTCACCAAATGAGTCAAAAGTTAATGAACTTATTAGTGTACTATAGGAGAAGGAAACTGGTGTTGTGGCACACTTTTAAATGGATCCTAAAGTCTAAAGCATCTTAACTGTTGCTCAAAGGCAGTGGCCTCACATCCATGTATCTGATTTGTTTGTTATGGTAGATTCAACTATCAAAATGGCAAAAGCTGGATGCCAATTCTTGCTAAGGATTATTATGACATTTTTTCATCTTGGAGGTGGCTTATTTCTCTTCAAAGTAAAGTACAATGGGTGTATTTGGATTGCAGGACTATGGTTTCACTTATTATTAGATGCAGGTTGATGGATTGTTGAATGTGGCAAGTCCTGCACCCTTAGGAGTTGTTAGGCATCTGAGTATAGGAGTTGTTAGTAATCTTTGTTATTTCATCAAGAGTTTTTTTGTTGCTTGTAATAAAACCCTTCTGGTTAAGGGTTTTTAGGGGGGATATTGATAGGAAATTAAATTGTATTGAAGGATATTATGAACATGACAATCAAAAGGGGTATTTTAGTCTTCACAAGGAGCTACCACCATGTTTAAAATGCTGTGGAATGTATTAGATGAGGGATGGATGAATGACATGTGACTTCTCCTTCTCTCTGCTATCTTCCCTCTACTTTTTGTCTTCATCTACTTCTATTCTCTTCTCTTTCTCTATTACTCTCTCTCATGTCTCTTCCACTTTGCTTCTTCCCAAATTTATATCCGTATCACTTACATCCATAATTGTAATAACACTGTTTCTTACCCAGAACTGTTGAAGCTTTTTTTTAAGAACTTTAAAGCCGATCTTTCTACTTAATAACTTCACTATTAGAGATCTCCAATAAGAGCGACTTATTCTTTTCTCTACACGTGAAAGGATGAACTTCGAGGTTGAAATTTTACTTTGTTAGTGCTCTGCAACCTCAAATTCCTACCCTAGAATATCGTCATCCAGATCCTTCTCAGAGTACTCATAATTGTTCTTTATTTCACTCTTTTCCACATCATACCTAGTTTCATCCTCCATACTCATCAAAGTTATGCCCTTACAATGTTCCATTGTAAGAGCGTATCATATGCACCAATTGCGAATGAGTTCCTTTGCCTATTGTTAAGGCATCCTCATAGTTCTCAGGACCCGAAGCCTCAACACTAAATCCCTTCTCTATGCTTTTCATCTTCTTGGTACTTCTTCTCAATTGGTCGTCTTCTTCTGATGTCTTCACCACACCAGAATCCAATAGAGAGAAGTTTGAGAGGGAGCACATTCCTTCAACTTAGGGCTCCGTTTTGGTTAAATGTTTTGCGAAAATATTCTCTTTACACATATAATGTCTATTATACTGTATTTATTATTTTATCTATTAAATCACTTTTTTACAAGTAAAAATAAAATAATTATTTTTTATCTCAATTACTTTTACTTACTCATATCTTATATTTTTGTTTATTATTACATTCCCTAATCAAACAGAACACAACTCTTTAAATTTTAACCAAACGAAACACATGACTCATTAAACATAAACTTTACTAGATTTATTTTTGTATTATATATAGTACCTAAGATTTAATTAGATGCATTTCTGTTCGTTACATACACAAATATATATATATATATATATATATATATATATATATATATATATATATATAGTCCTTAGAAAATTAAACACTGAAGCATTCTTAAATGGGCAACGTCCTTTCCATTAAAAAAAAAACAAGAAAAGGAAAAACTGTTACGTAAGTGATGACAACTATATAATCATTAGGTCTAGTAATATCTATTAAGATTTTATTAACAGAATTACTTAATTATTTTGTTAGTTTAAACATTTGATAATTTTTGCATATATACCATGTATAAAACTAATTAATTTTGATAATTTATTAATTAGTTTGTATATTCTAATGCAAATTTAACAGTTAGTGGCATCTCGGTAGACTATCAATATCGAGTATTACAGAATTTTCTTATTTTTAATCAGAAAAGGATTAGGCAGTTAAAAGTAATTTATTTTTGTAATTTTTTACCACAGTAATTTTTTATTATTATTTCTCATGCTGGTCTCTGTCTTTTGGGGGTGCGCCGTCTTCATTTCAATCCCCATGATTGAATGATCGTGCAGACTCCTGAAAGCACAAAATCTCCCAGGGACGCTCCCGCCAGAACTGGTGAGGCTGCCTTACCTCCGAGAAATGTATGTATTTGACATTTAGAGACAGTGCACTTCTTTCATCAACTAATTTATATGCCATTACGCCTCACGCCTTCGCTTCGTTCTCTTTTGTACAGTGACCTCACTCGCAATTACCTTAACGGCACAATCCCTCCAGAATGGGGCTCCATGCAACTTGTCAACATGTACTCTTGCTCTCTCACCCTTCCCTTGATTTCTCTCTCACATTTTGTTGTGTTTTTCGTTTTTTGTTTTTTAATTTATAGACCATAGATATAGAGTTTTTGATTTTGAGCATAAAAAATATGATTCTGGTTTCATCAAATGAAGATGAATCTGATGGTGCATTTTTCTTAATTATGGTAGTTCGCTTCTTGGAAACCGGCTGACGGGTGCAATCCCAGTAGAGCTAGCAAACATTTCCACTCTTCAGAGTTTGTAAGTGCTGTCAATTAATCTTAGCGAAGAATTTTTCCCGTTTTAACTTTGTGAAAGTTTTTGGTTTAACTTAACTTTACCTAAAATGGATAGGGTCCTGGAGTTCAATCAATTGTCTGGAAATCTTCCGCCAGAGCTTGGGAATCTTACCCAGATTCAAAGACTGTAAGCCCTTGTTTTGATTTGTCATTTATAAGTAATGCGTCGTCTTCTTTTGGACGTTTAATTACCTTAATTGCTTTCTGGTATCCGACCTCCAAATTAATCTGTCAATGCTCATTGATTGACTATGTACTTTGAAATGTAAATTCCATGGCTTATATTCATAATCTGTTGTTGTTGACCTAGGCTGCTTACCTCCAATAATTTTACTGGAGAGTTACCTGCAACATTAGCCAAGCTCACTACATTGCAGGATATGTAAGCTTGCTATTTTATTTTCCTTTTATTGCTCTGATGACTGAACTATATTGTTATTTTCAGTTCTGAAGTCTGAACTAACAGCAACTTTTCCTTGCACCTCACATGATGCAGTCGAATTGGAGACAATCAATTTTCTGGAAAGATACCTGATTTTATTCAGAACTGGACAAGTCTCCAGAAAATGTGAAAACCTCCCCCCCTCCTTTTTTTTCTTCTTATGAACTCTATTTGCTTTCAACTCTTGCACGACACAATGTCTTTTAATCTGAATCAATGATTTTTTATTTTGACAGGGTGATTCAAGGGAGTGGTTTAAGCGGACCAATACCTTCTGTAATTTCACTTCTGGAAACACTAACTGACTTGTAAGTATGAATATATGATGATTTACATTGTAAGTGAGGTTTTAAAGTTGACTTGCATTTTAATTACATTTAGCTATGATTGAAAATGATACGCAGGAGAATTAGTGACCTGAATGGATCTGAATATTCACCTTTCCCACAACTCGATAAATTGACAAACTTGGAAAAACTGTGAGTTAAATTGTTTTGATTAATATTTTTCAACTTTACGTCACTTTTTGAGTCAATGCCTCACTAATGCAATCATTTGGGGATAGAAAATAAACAGGAAAAGAGGTACTGATGCCTTTTTGCTGTCAATCTGATTGTTTCACAGGATATTGAGGAATTGCAATATTAATGGAACACTACATGAATATCTTGGGTCAATGACAGGTTTAAAAACATTGTAAGTGCTCATTCATTTCTTTCTGATTCTATGTTCCTTTTCTTTAGTGTTTCATAGACATTCTGGATATCTTCATTTTTCAGAGACCTCAGCTTTAACAAATTGAGTGGACAGATTCCAAGCAGCTTCGAAGGCCTAAGGAAAGTGGACTACATGTGAGAAATCTTTTTTACCTTATAATTCATTTACTCCAAGACAAAGGCATATATTTCATCTGTTGGCTGCGATTTCAGAAGCCAAAAGGCAGCCTGAAAAACTGTAGAAGCCACTTACCACTTACTACTATTAAATAATCAAATAAATATTGAGACCTTGAAAGTGCTAATCACAGATATTTTTGTTTAAATCAGTCAATATTATCATCTTGGTTTCTTTGCATCTAAAACTCAAATTTTCACTTTGAGTTTAGATCCTCCATGAAGAAAATGGTTGAAGAAAGGCTGCGTTTTTTCTTTTTCGGTCAATCATCTTCTTCATTGAATCTGGTCTACATAAATAACCAAGAAGGCAACAGATCTACCTTATCTTGGCCGAAAAATTAGGAACAAAATAATACAAAACAAACTGAAATACAAATGAAAAGGATAAATCGTAACAATCCAAACAAACAACCATATCAACATTTGAATGCATTTAAGTGCTTATAAGAGTTTGTTACATAAAGATAATTCTAATAAAGGATAATAATAAATAACTACAATTTAAATAATTAAAATAACTTTCAATATTCCCCCTCAAGCTAGGTTGTAGATATTGATCATTTTCAACTTGGATCTCAATTCTTCAAAAACTCTGGACAATGCTTTTGTCAAAATATCAGCAACTTGAAACCTTGTAGGGACATGAATAAGCTCTACTCTTGAATCAACTTTTTCTTTAATAAAATGACAATTAAGCTCAACATGATTTGTTTTATGATGATGGATAAGATTCTTGGCAATGCTCAAGGCAGCCAAGTTATTACACATCACCTTCACAGGCTCTTGAATAGTAATTCTCAACTCCTTGAGTAACTTTTGAAACCAAATTCCTTCACAAATGCCTTGTGACAAAGATCCGTACTCTACTTTTGGACTACTTCTAGCCACTACTGATTGTTTTTTACTTTTCCAAGTTACTAGATTGCCCCAGAGAGTAATACCTAGATGTAGACCTGCAATTAACAATAAATCCTACCTAGTCAGCATTAGAATAAACTTCTACTTTTCTGTTTAACTCCTTTTTGAAGAAAATTTCATTTCCAGGGGTCATTTTTAAGTATCTAAGAATCCTATATATAGCTTCTAGGTGTTCCTTTGTTGGCCTATTCATAACTTGACAACATCGATTGAAAAGCTTATATTTGGCATAGTGTAAGCTAGATATATCAACTTACTTGTTAGCCTTTAGTACCTACCAGTATCAACTGAGGGACTATTTTCTCCTAGGCTAATTTTTGAACTTGCTTCTATGGGCGTTTCAAATGATTTACAACTAAACATCCCTATTTCTTGTAATAAATCCAATGTGTTCTTCCTTTGAGAAACTACAATTCCATTTTTGGACTGTGCAATCGCCATTCCCAAGAAGTATTTAAGAATACCAAGTTCTTTAATTTTAAACTTCCTGGCCAAGGCATGTTTCAACCATTTAATTTCTTCTACAAAATCACCTGTTACAATCATATTGTCTACATAGACTATTAAAATGGCAAGTTTCCTCCAAGTGAGAATTTTACAAATAATGTATGATTTGTTTGGCATTGAGAATATCCATACCCCTTTACTGCTTTTATGAACTTATCAAACCATGCCCTAGGTGACTACTGTAACCCATATAGTGATTTGTGGAGCTTACATACCTGTTTTACACCTTTACCAAAGCCTAATGGCACGTACATATACACCTACTCTTCAAGGTCTACATGTAGGAAGGCAATTTTCATGTGTAGTTGATGGAGTGGCCAATCAACATTTGCAGCCAATGATAGAAGAACCTTGATAGTATTTACCTTAGCTATTGGAGCAAATGTCTCCTAGTAGTCAATCCCATATATCTGAGTGAATCTTCTTGCTACCAGTCTTGTCTTGTAGCGATTAATGCATACGTTAGGGTTGTACTTAATGGTGAAAACTCACTTGTAATCCACAGCTTTCTTCCCTAGGTCAGTAATTGTCCATGTGCCATTCTTTTTTAAGGCATTCATCTCTTCTTGGAAGCTCTTCTTCAATTTGGACTTTTATGAGCTTCTTGAACATCCTTGGGCATTGTCTCATTAGTGCTATTAACAATAAATTCCTTATACCTTGAGATAAGTGCTTATAAGAAACAAAATGAGATATGGGGTGCTTTGTGCATGATCTAGTCCCTTTTCTAAGAGCAATAGGAATATCAAGATCATTACTTGGATTTGGCTTGGGAGGATTGTGTAGCCTAGGAGGTGTACGGCTCTAATCTTCCTTTCTCCTTCTTGAATATGTCATGAGCTCCTTTCGAGTACCATCTTCAGCCTCTAGTTTCTATATGTGGCTCTCGAGTTCCAGGTTGGATATGGTTTTGTTTTTTAGATGGTGCCTCGAGTATAGGTGCAGAGTTCTGGGCAAAGCTATTTTGTGGGTCTCTAGGTTATTTTCTGGTTCGGGCAGGTTGTTTTCTGAGCTATGTATTTGTAAAAAACCCCATTCTTGCTCATGATGATGGGTCTCCTGTTGAATGGGTGTTTTTTGATAAAAAGATTGGTTTTTAAAAAATGTAATAGCCATTGTAACAAAAAATTTTCTGAGAGCTGGTAAGTAATATTTATAACCTTTCTTTGTTGAGGAATACCCTAAAAAAATGCACTTAGTTGATCCAAGGTTAAATTTGTTGCAATGATAAACATGAACGAATGCTATGCACTCAAAGATCTTTTGGGGTAAGGTGGAAATAAGCTAATTTGAGGGAAAGGTTTGAATAAATGTTTCACACGAGGTTTTGAATTTAAGGACTTTGGAAGGCATTTAGTTAATGAGATATGTTGCAGTGAGTATTACTTCACCCCAAAATATGTTAGGTACATTTGTAGTCAACATGAGGGCCCTAGCAATCTCTAAAAGGTGTTTATTTTTACATTCAGCTATACTATTTTGTTGTGGTGTGTAAACACATGAACTTTGATGAATAATTCCTTGGTCAATGAGGTATTTATCAAAGGTTGAGTTAAAATAATCTTTGGCATTATCTAGCTAAAGGACTTTTATTTTTGTATGAAATTGGTTTTGCATTGGGATATTGAAATTTTTGAATAGCAAAAGGCTTCGGATTTGGCATTCATCAAATAAACCCAAGTTGTATGTATGTGATCATCAACAAAAGTTATAAACCATTTGGCTACATTTATATTTTTGAATTTTGAAGGACTCCATATGTCACTATGTATTTTTGTAAAGGGTTGAGAAGCATTAAAGGCATCAAATGGATAGTGAGAGCGCACATGTTTAGAAAGTTGACATATTTCACGCTGAGGTAAAAGAGAATTTTCATTGAAAAATTGAAGATACATTATTTCCATATATTGAAAACTGGGATGACCCATTCAATAATGCCACCTCATTTTTTCTGCATCAATTAGAAAACATACTTTCTCAATCTTTTCTGGTCCATTGATGACAAACAGACCCATACACTCCTTAGCACATCCAATTGTCCTCTCAGAGTCCAAATCTTGACAAATACAGCCATTACTAATGAAGTTATTAGTGCATTTAAGCTCTTTAACTAGTTGGCTAATAGATATCAAGCTGCAAGTTAAATTAGGCATGTAGCTTATTTCTAAACATCAAATTATCTGATAAAACCATAGAACCAGATCCAGACACTTTCGACAGAGTACCATCAGTCCAGCTATATTAGGTGTAAAATTAATGAGTAAAGATTCATGACCTGTCATGTGATCCATTGCACTGGAATCAACTATTCAACTATTATTTTTCTGGGCTTGTGAGGCCAATGCAGAAGGGAAACTACTTGTTTGATCTACTGCAGCAGCACCTACCACTTCTTCATAGAATGGAGGTTTCTGGTTGCTAGATACCTTTTGCAACCACTCAATTTGTTTTCGATTGAATGGACTTGACTCTAGGGGTGGTTTTTCCTCACTTTGAGCCGTGTACCCTTTATGCTCCCTTCTTGGTTTTGGCTTCCAATTTGGAGGCTTACTAGGAATCTTCGAGTAGGTTTCTTTAGTGCAACCAGTTCTGTTGCAATGATTGCACCAAAATTTGTTCTGTCCCTTCCGTTTGTTGTTGTCAAACCCATGGCTATTTGACCCTGTTGCAACTAAGGCTGAAACTTCATGATTATTTTGGGTATTTTGAGCACCCAAAGATAACCTTTTTCTGCTTTCTTCTTGTCTAGCTTCTGAGATAGTTTTTTCAGACTGGGCAGGGGCTTAATGCTCATCACTCTACTCCTGAGTTCTTCAAAATTTTAGTTGAGTCCCAATGGGAACTTGTATATGCATTTTCTATCAACAATCTTGTTGTACATAGCTGCATCTCTTGCACAACTCCAATTGTGAGTTTCAAAAATGTCAAGTTGCTGCCAATACCTCATGAGTAAGGAGGAATATCTGACTATGGTCTTGTCTCCTTGTCTGAGGTCATGAAGAATGCCCTCTACTTCAAGGAGTTCCATTGTATTTTCACTAGCTAAGTGTCACGAGCTGTCCTCCAAATGTCTTGTGCAGTCATGAGAGGCATGATATTCTCCCCTATGTCTGTGTTCATCGAACTGATGAGCCATGACATTACTTGGTTGTTTTCTGCCTTCCAAACTTTGAATCTTGGGTCTATTGTTGCTGGTGCCATAGCAGTACCATTTACAGAGTCTCCTTGCTCTTCCCACATAGAAACATCATCATCGAATGACTCCATCGAAGCTTATTCTGTCCATTCAACTTATGGGTTGTAATTGACAGAGGTGAGGACTCAATTCCTCCAGGGACATGTGGTGGCTATGATGTAGGGTAGCATTGTTGTGGGCCATAGAAGTAGAGGAGAAAGATTCGACTCTCTCTATATTCATTGCTTTAAAGCTGCCAAACTGCATCATGGAATTTTTCAAGCTGAACCCAACTCTAATACCGTTAAGAAAATGTTTGAAGAATGGCTGAGTTTTTTCTTTCCCAGTCATTCATCTTATTCATTGAATTTGGTCTTCATAAATAACCAAGAAGGCAACAGATATACCTTATCTTGGCCAAAAAATCAGAAAGAAAATAATACAAAGCAAACTGAAATACAAATGAAAAGGATAAGCATAATGACCCAAACTGACAACCATATCAGCATTTAAATGCATTTAGATGTTGACAAGAGTTTGTTACATAAAGATAATGCTAATAAAGGACAATAATAAATAACTACAATTTAAATAATTAAAATAACTTCCAACACTCCAAGAGTAAAGTCAACTCAACTACCTGTGGAATGAAGGTCAACCTTGGGGAGGTTAGGCACTCTTAAGTGAACGTTGACACTCCAATGCCACTTTTATGAACAAGGGATGAATCTGGATATATGCATGCAAAATACTGTTTCTGATAGATTTTTCTGCTAATTATATGTTCTGTTTATTTGAAAACCACATCCACATCTGTCATTGGGTTCTATTTTAAAAGTTCGGACCCATTTATATGTAATTTTCCAAAGCAACATTCTTGTCACTGTCAGAGGATCATGCCCTACTTTGAAAGGGAGAAAGAAAAAGAAAATGCAAGAATGGAAAGGAGACAGTATATTATGGGAGATAAAGAGAGAAAACATGCTAGACTTTGGACTTTCGGTTCAACAAACATTACTGGCATTCACCTCTTTGATCTTTGTTAGTATCTAAATTAAATCAATATATTTGTTCAGTCAAACCAGTTAAGTAAACAGAAGAACCTGTGGTAACAATCTGAATTGATCAATTTATTTATAGAAGGATCTTTGCCATTTTGCTGATTCATTGATAATTGATGAGTTGTATATATTATTTTCTTGAAATTCTTTTTACATAGATTTTTGACTAGAAACCTTCTCACGGGACCAATACCTGCATGGACAGAGAATGCGGACAATGTGTGAGTTCTCTTTCAAATGCTTCATTTATGAGTCCTTAAATTCAATAATTCATATCTCCTGTGTGGTCAAAATAGTAGAAACATATCAATTGTTTTTTGTTTCTTTCTAAATGTCTGTTTGTTCCATTTTCTTTTTTCACTGGGAAACGTTGCTTTAACTTCATGGGGTATATGCTTATGTCGTTGGGCTTTTAGTATTGAACCACAAGCCATGCTGCATGAATGTAAATCAGCATAAGCATGTAAATATCAGTAATATAGAAAAACTAATTAGACAGTCCTTTTACATTAAAAAAAAAAATTATGTAGGCTTGTAAAATATGATCTAAGAAGAGCAATTTAGTGTTAGGGCCATAATTAACTTCAGTTTCCTTTATGTATGAAAGGATTTTTAACAGTTTCTTGGGGGTATTTTCTAAACTCTTACATTAATTAAAAGAGTAAATCACACATACTTCTTTTGAGAAATGTACAATTTAAAGTGTAGAGTAAATTACAATAACTTTAAAGAGTAGAGTAACTTTTTGTTTTAGAGGAGGTTTATGTATATTTTAAAAATAAAAGAGAGGTCTGTGTAATTTCAGCAAAACTCATGGGAGATCTGTGTAATTTACTCTAACTAAAATCCTCTATAAACTCTTCCTCTGAAATAGGTCAGTTGTTTCATACCCTCCTTGCTTACAATTGTGTCTCTATTTTAAGGTTCAACAAGGAGGTAAATACACCTTTCTTATTTTAGCTAATCCTTTCTCATTCTATTATATTTTGATTTATGGAACAATTTACCGTTCCCCTGTACCCTTCAGTTGAAGGATGCAATTTGGTTTATTTAGTAGTTGATGGGCAGCTCACCTGCTGAGCAGTAAAGGAAATCATTTTGGAACTTTCCTGTTCATGCATGGAGTTCAATTGCTCATTTATTCATTGAATTACACTTCTGAATTTTGATGTTGATATTCTTAGGTATTTCTAGGGTTGCCAAATGTTTCATTATAATTCTTTGTTGCATCTTCCAAGATTCTGAAATGTATTTTATTACTTGTACATAGAGATCTCTCATACAATAACTTCAGCATCGAAAATGCAGGGCAGCAGACATGCTCACAAAATAATGTGTAAGAGTTCTTGCACATATTTGCATTTGTTTGCAACTTTAAGAACCTATCTGATCCTTAACAATCACTTATATGTCATAGGAACTTGTTTGCAAGCTCGTCAATGGGCAACAACTTGTAAGTTTTATAGGATACATGCTAAGTTATTTTCATTACATATATGAAGCTTAAACCTTATATCATTTATGATGGGATTTTGCTGACTTGTTCTGCCCTTTTCACCATTCTCTCAGAGGAATGCCTTCATGTTTGAGAAGCATTGGCTGTCCTAAAAGTAAGTTTATGTATCATTTTTTTTCCACTCTTTAGATCTCGGTATTTCACTATTGCTTTAGCATTTGGAATCTGGATTTTGGAGCTACTTTGGGTACAAGGATAAGGGGGAAATTTTCTACCATAGACTGTATACCATGCTTGTATATCAAGATCTTGTTCTGCCACTCAGCTGTATTATCTAATTTGAATGACTCTCTTTTTTATTTTTTATTTTAGATGTAAGTTTCTTACTTAGCTTGATTCATTTCAATGGTTACTCACCCTGTTTTACTTGTTCCAGCCTTGTACTCTCTCCATATAAATTGTGGTGGAAAGATGGTGACAGTCAATGGAAGTAAAACATATGATGATGATTCAGATGCAGCTGGACCAGCTAGATTCCGCCTGCAGAGTGGATCAAACTGGGCATTTAGTAACACTGGTTATTACTTGGATAATGACCGTGCAGCTTACTATACCTGGCCAAATACGTCTAGGCTTTCTATGATTGATGCTGAACTGTATATGAATGCGCGCGTTACTCCCATTTCTCTGACTTATTATGGGTTTTGCCTGGGAAATGGAAACTATACAGTAAATCTCCATTTTGCAGAGATAATGTTCACTGACGATGAAACATATAACAGCCTAGGAAGGCGTGTATTTGACATCTACATTCAGGTACATGCCTACATCATTTTTCTACTTTTCGTCAATTGTCACACTGACATTTGATATAGAACAAATACCTTTAACCAGCTCGTCAATAGGTTCCTTTAGGATATCTGATATGCACACTTACATGGAGTAATATTTTAGGAGCACATCCAACCATAAGCATTAGCTCAAGTGTTGAACCTCTCCTGTGGGTATCACGTGCTAAGCTGACTTAGACTGATATCAGCACTTAGGAGCACATCCAACCATATGCATTAGCTCAAGTGTTGAACCTCTCCTGTGGGTATCACATGCTAAGCTGACTTAGACTGATATCAGCACTTAGGAGCACATCCAACCATATGCATTAGCTCAAGTGTTGAACCTCTCCTGTGGGTATCACATGCTAAGCTGACTTAGACTGATATCAGCACTTGCATATGCTTTAGAATAACACTATATAGTTATTAAGAATTTCTCTCAAGTCCTCTTTTCTTTCATATGAATCCAAGTTTTCTCATATCCAGTATACAGAATATCACATTTGTAGGATTGTTTTCCTAGTAGATTGACTTCAGTATGAAATTATTGATAGAATATTTCCATCAGTCCCAAAACTACAAATTTAAAACTTGTCGCCATCACGAAGCATTAAGGTTTGGACTGAAATCTTGCAGGGAAAGAGGGTGCTGGAGAATTTCAATATTGCTGAAGAAGCAGGAGGAGTTGGTAAGGCAATAACAAAACCATTCACTGCTGTTGTCACTGGTAATACCTTGGAGATAAGATTATATTGGGCTGGGAAAGGGACAATTGCTATCCCATTTAGATCAGTGTACGGTCCTCTTATATCAGCTGTATCCGTGGATTCTGGTGGGTTGTACACTCTTTAAGTTTTAAATTTTCTGCCACCATATCATTATCATCTAATACATAAAGCTGTTTCATAAAAATCAAGCAGACTTTATGCCCCCCTCAGAAAATGGAAGTAGCATGTCTGCCGGGGCTGTGGTAGGAATTGTGGCTGCAGGAGCAGTTATTGTGATCCTGGTATTTGGTATACTATGGTGGAGAGGCTGTATAGGACACCAAAGTTCGTTAGCAAGAGGTAACTACAAAGCAACTACTACCATTATCGTGGCAACCAATCCTTTCATGTAAAACTCAGAATTTTTTGCTTGCAATGGGCTTTTGTATTTGTGTAGTACGAATTTTGGTGTTTGACTTGTTTTAAGATGGCAATTATCTCACCTTATGCATGATCTTGCACTTTAGTGGCTGAAAATTAGTTGGAAATTCTAGCTTTCTCATTTTTGTTTGTTTTACTAACAGATCTTAAGGGCTTGGATCTGAAAACTGGTATATTTACGTTAAGGGAAATCAAAGCAGCAACCAACAACTTTGATGCTGCTAATAAGATTGGAGAAGGAGGGTTTGGTCCTGTTTATAAGGTTGTACTCGCTGTGACATGTTCTGTTAGATAGCATGCATGACCAATTGCAATTGTGGTTCTTGCTTACTTGAAAATCCATTTTAACTTTCCTATAACTTTATACCATATCCAAAAATGCAGGGCATTCTTTCAGATGGCACAATAATTGCAGTTAAGCAGCTATCTGCTAAATCAAAACAAGGGAATCGTGAATTTATAAATGAAATAGGCATGATTTCTGCTTTGCAACACCCCTATCTTGTTAAGCTTTATGGCTGTTGTGTTGAAGGAGATCAGTTGTTGCTAATATACGAGTTTATGGATAACAATAGCCTCGCTCGTGCTTTATTTGGTAAATTATTAAACCCTTTTTGGCCTGCTTTGTAGTAATCCAATATCTTATAACATATATGCTTCGCTATATGATACTGTAGTCTAATTTCTATCACATTCACAAATGAAGGCCCAGAAGAATCCCAGTTAAAATTGGATTGGCCAACAAGACACAAGATCTGTGTTGGTATTGCTAGAGGTTTGGCTTACCTTCATGAAGAATCAAGATTGAAGATCGTTCATAGAGACATTAAGGCCACTAATGTGTTGCTTGATAAAGATTTCAATCCCAAGATATCTGATTTTGGTTTGGCCAAGCTTGATGAAGAGGACAATACACACATAAGCACTCGAATTGCTGGGACATAGTAAGTTCCTATTTTTTAATTTCTTTTGTATGAATTTTATTGGTAAATATATTGTGCATATAATTGAACTGCAAAGAATTGTACTGACATATCATATTCAAATTTTCCAATCTATTATGAACTAAAAGATATATCTTAGCTCTATGGAATTTCTGCTGTTTCTGACAGATTATAATGGATGTATTTTCATTTATGCAGCGGATATATGGCTCCTGAATATGCAATGCATGGATATTTAACCGACAAAGCAGATGTCTATAGTTTTGGAATTGTTGCCTTGGAAATTGTTAGTGGGAGGAGCAACACCATTCACCGGGCAACGGAGGAAGCATTCTATCTTCTTGATTGGGTAAATATTCTCAAGCTCTCCTGTGATCATGTCAATTTTATTTTCCATGACAATATCTACAAGGAGGTATTTGTTGGGTACAACTTCGCAAATAACCTCATTCATTTTTCCATCTAGTGGCACAAGCACTCTGAGAGCCATTTCACACACCCCAAAATTTAACTAAACTGCTGTAATTCCCACCTTTAAGATGTCTAAACAATTTTCATCAGTTTTTTTTTCCCCTTGTTTCTGCAGTGAAAATTTGATCAATGTCTTACGGTGAGATTTTTAATTCAAACTTGGGGACTGTGGTTTTGATTGCTTCTTACTGAGCTATACCAGAAAAGAACGCTTCCATTTTGTATTTCCTGCATAATTACAGACTCTCTGCACCTTTCATTCCGCCTGCAATTATTTGATTCTTTTCAACCATGAACTGACTTGGAATCAAACGGCTGTTTGTATTTTAATTTTACCAGGCACATCTTTTGAAAGAAAAAGGAGAATTAATGGAGCTAGTTGATCGAAGGTTGGGTTCGGACTTTGACAAAGAGGAGGTAACGGTGATGATCAAAGTGGCTCTGCTATGCACCAATGTCTCCCCAACGCTTAGGCCTGCCATGTCTTCAGTTGTAAGCATGCTTGAAGGCAGAACTGTAGTTCAGGAGATAGTTTCAGAGTCAAGTGAGGTATTGGATGAGAAGAAGTTGGAGGCCATGAGGAAGTATTACAATGCGATGGAAGAAAATAAGATAACTGAGATTCAAAAACAAAGTATATCAGTGGAGGAGCCATGGACTGCTTCATCTACATCGGCAACAGATCTCTATCCTCTACATTTGGACTCCTCTTACTGGGACAAAAGAGATTAGATCAATCTCACAATCTGCAGAAACTGCATGTTTTGTGTTATTCTAGCTATGGCTTGCCATGAGTTGATATATACTTTAGTTTTCCTTGTCCTTTTAATTCTTTTATGATCCAACTATATATGTTTTTTCTTTTTTCTTTTTTCTTGTGAAATATCTGTAAAGTTTAAAGCATGAACTTAGTTGCATATGTACAATGGTACAATTAGCAAGGATGATGATGTTTAGGAGAGCATTTGTGAAAAGTTGAGGATGCATTTCTGGTTATTAGAATACTTGGGATTTAATCATTTTATATGATATAATCGTCATGTGAAAAGAAATAAAAACAAAATAATTAATTATTAAAGAAAATTCTCACCAAAATATCACATAAGAGGGTCCAAATTCGGATACGTGTAACTTTAATTCTATGCCAAAGAGAGCAGCACTTGTTGGCATGAATTTGGGTGAACGTGCATCATCCACCATGGTCCTTATCTGCACGTTGCGCTGAAGCTTGCTGTCACTTCCGCCAAAACTAGCCAAATTTTTTTAAAGAGAATAACCACCTGCCACATGTGGGGCTTAATAGTTTTTTATTTTTTATTTAAAAATTTTTCTTTTGAATATTTAACTCTTATAACAAAGTAATTAAGGTTGTTCACAGGCAAGGTTAGCTCGGACATATAATATGTCCAAATGTCGATTCAATTAAAATATTAAGCTTGTTTTTATACTCATAATTTGGTTTGAATAAGCTCGGATTTATGTTGAGTTATAATGGTTTAAAATTGCTCGGATTATTTTTTTTCATAAATTTATACTTATAATATAAAAATATTTTTTTTGTAAACTCATAAATATATATTTTAAGACAATAGGCTTTTAGAACTCTCATATTTTTATCAAAAATAAAAAAAATAACTTGGTATTATCAAGCAAAATATAAGGTATACTAATATAATTAGCCTTAGGTAAATATGTGTATTTTTATTATTCAACAAAAGAAATGTCAGTAAGCATGCACACCAAGTATAAAAACAATTAAAAAATAGGGATGGTTTAGATAGGTAACGAAAGTTACAACATATAGAAAGAATTAGATGAAATAAGAATAAAAAATATATAAGATGATAAGATATTGATAATTAAAAAAAATAACTATTAGGGCAGATTGAGTAGAAAATATTTTTATCTATGGCTCGACCCGATTCGATATAATTGTATTTAAAGTTCTACTCATTTTATATTTTTAACCTGACCTGACTCTACCTGATGAGGTTAGATTAGGGCAGGCCCTTAAAACTTAATGGGTCAACGAACACTCTTAGAAATAATTACTTTCAAAGCTATTATAAATCTCTCTATTTAAATTAATTTGTTATATAATACTTACACTTAAATTTAACTTTTAAATAATAATTACTTTTTTAAATTTATATACTAACCTTTAAATTTAAGATTAAGTAATAATTTTTTAAAAAATGTAATTACTATATTTGGAAAGAGTGATTATTTTATTATAAGAATTAATTATTAAATAAATTTTAAAAAAATTGAGCCACACATGTGGCATGTGTCTACAAGGAATGTGGTCGACTTAGAATACAGGTAGGGATCTAATGAGAGTTTTCTCAATTTTTTTAATCATGAAGTGATACCTTAAAAATTGAGGCCAACTGTACGGAAAATATATCTAAAGAGGTTGACTAACAGAGGCTAACTGGTTAGAGCTGTCATCACCAGCTGCTTAAGGATTAGATTTAGGGCTTTAGCCTTAAGGGTTTTTTTTTAATAAATAAAGTATTCTAAAATTTATTTAGACTTTTTTTTTTCTAAAGGATTTCTTAAAAAATTAATCTCTTATACATTAATTTGGTTCATTTTAGATTATACTCCTAAAGTGATTTTTAAAAGAATATAATAAATGTTATTAGACAAAGACACAATATGCTCTTAATAAATTGAAAATAATCCTTTTAAGTTACTTCATTTGTTTAGCTTAATGCCGAGGTTGTTAGAAATATTGTTATGGCAGGAAAAACAAAAATCATATGAGAGTTGCGAGATGTTGCATTAGGTAACGAATAAACTGTGGTATAGGTTGTTGAAGGATGCTATTTGCCATTATTTAATTTTTGAATGTTTAATTATTGTCATTAATTTAGTTTTAAGATTTTAAAAAAATTATTATTTTAGTCTTGTTTCTAATTTAGTTAGGACTAAATTGATGATAATACATTTTTAAGTCAAAATTAAATTAGTAATAATAAATTTTTGAAAAATAAATTAATATTATTAAAATATTTCAAGAATCAATATATAATTGGTTACTTGATTAATACCGCCACATCTTTCCAATTATATAGATAAAAATTAGCATACAATATTCATTATTATTATTATTTTGGGTAAAATTTACTAATCAATCGTACGTATTCAATATATATGAGCATACTTTGGGTAATTTACTCTAATTTTATCCTTTTAAAATATCAATACTTTTTGTAAGTAACTTCTATTTTTCATCATTAGCGCAGAAGTATTAAAGTCCACATTGTTCTGATCAAAAGAAGGTCAGAATAAATAAACCCTTATAGAGATCAAGCAATACGAACCTGCATCTTAGCTAACTTCAATAGAGTTACAATTTGTGAAAATGGCTTTAACTTTTTAGGAAAAAAAAATATGCCTTTATGTGCATATATATATATATATATATATATTTGAAAATACTTAATTTTCAAATATTGAATGAAGAAATCAAAGCTGACAATTTTTAATTTCCCCCACCATCTCATCCCTCTCTGTTGATTCTTTACTAACACACACACATATTGCTCATTTTTTCGTTTGATGTGAAAGAAAATTAAAGTTCTACGTTTCAGTTAGCACTAAAGTATAGTCTATCTATAACGTACAATAAAATTACAAGTTGCCATATTGTGTTATATTTTATTTTTATTTTTTGGTAAACGTACAACTGGTATTTTTTAATTAAAACTCAACTCCGACGACTCTGCATTTCCCACTCGACCACGCGACCATTTTCTCAGCTGCTTTCTCTGACCAAACTAAATTCTTCTCTCCGATTTCTTTTCCCACTCCACAAGTTGAAACTTGAAAAGAAAGTACACTCAAAGTTGAAAATTATATCTGCATGCATATTTAAGTACATATATATATATATATATATATATATATGTATATATGAATATTTATGATCTGAAGGTTTTTCCAGATCTATGCCCTATAGATGAAGATGAGTTTGGCTCAGTTTTTCATCCTTTCACTCCTTTCCATTTTGTTGACATCTTTTGCTTCTGCAGCCAATCTACCAGACGATGAAGGTATGTATGAACTACCCTATATTTGAATAAAAAAGGGGGAAAAAAAAAGTAGATATGATTTGGTGTGGGTCTCCTCGTATATATGTAGTTTTCTTTTCATTTTCATACGGTACTGTGTTTAATTGTGCGTAGTGGAAGAACAAGCTTGTTTATGATGTGGGTATATATACTGTATACTGATCATTCAATCATGAATGGTTAAGAAAAAATTATTTGTTAGAAAAATTAAATATCGTTTACAGATAAAAGTATAACACCTAAATAATGTTTCTGTGACTGGAATAATTCAAACTATATAATATGATATTTAAAATTTTTCATTTCGTTGAAAATCTCTTTTCTAGACAAAAATTTTCTTGTGTTTGTTTTAGTGAAAAAAAAATTCAAAAATATTTCACTAATTTGAATTTTGCTTCAAAAATTTTTCAAAAAATTTAAAAATAAATAAATCATTTTTATTTTTAAAAATTTTTACCATAAGTTTATTGCTTATTATTATTAACTATCATGAACCACCATCATGGCCAAGGTTTGAGACTTTGGGCCCAAATATTTTTTTTTAAATGAAAAATTATCCATTTTCTCATGAAGCAAATGGAGCCTTATAGATAATATTTTTCGTGCAAATTAGATTTTTAACTTTAAAATAATTTTTTATAATATTTTGAGAATAACAAACAAATAGAGAGTTTGACTTTAGAGAAATATTATGTTTCACTTAATTTCTATTTTGATCGATTATGAAATTTATTCGAATAACCTTCCACATATATAATAAATCAAAATAGTTTAAAGTTTATTTAACTAATCTGAATTATATATATGATTACCATTCCTATATGTATGTATAAACACACACACACACACACAATCTAATTTTTATTTTAAAAACCCGCTCTTCACGTAAAATTATAAAAGATATGAATTCAATTATCAAATTAATTATAAATAATGTTAGTGTACAATATTAACATAGAGATACATATTTCAAACATTTAACAGCGAAATATTGCTATATATAACTCTAGCTTGACAATTATAACTCTGCTTTTAAATTAACATTGAAATTTATAATTAATAATAAATCTTCGATGATATAAACTCTGATCCTCAATTTGATCAAAATTGTATCGAAAATAAAAGCATAAATAGTATGGGTCAATATGCACTTACTTCATATACGTTCAACTTAGAATTTGGTATTTGTAGCATTTGACAACTTGGCATTATTTTCATGTTTTGTCGTAGACATCAATTATGGGAGTACTTAGAATTATGAGAAGCTTTGGGGTTCTCTTATTCGGTAAAGTGAAGGAAGAGTATTATATTAATTCAAGTAGTCTCCTACCAAAATATCACACCCTAGGTCAAAACCCCATTTTTCCAAAATATACACAAATATTTTATGAAATAAAAAATTAATCTATATTTTAATCTAATTTTAAGATTTTTAACTAAACCTCTCTCTATTTACATATTTTTTTATATATTTAGATTAATGGATAGTATCTTAATAAAAACTTAAAATTAAACTAAAATGTAGGCAAATTTTTATTTCAATGGAAGCCTATATAAATTTTAAAAATAAAATAAAATTTTATATAATTTAATCAAAATTTAAAAAAAATTGTATAATTTACTCAAAATTTAAATTTTCTAATACGTTAGTGAGAGGTTACCTTGTGCAAATCCTTACTATCCTAGGTCATATTTAATGATTTAAAAATGTAACATTAATATTTAATGTAAGAAGAGCCTAAAGTGATATATTAATATATAAGATTTATTCATATTAATTTTAAAATATATATGATTTTGTTCATGACGTTATATATATAAGATGTGTATATTTAATTTAAATAGTGCAAGCCTTAAAAGACATAGCGGAGACGTTAGGGAAGAGGGACTGGGACTTCAACGTAGATCCATGCAGCGGACAAAATGGATGGGTCACGCCTAACCCTGTCCATGGCGACGAAAACAACGTCACCTGCAATTGTTCTTTTCCCAGTAATGCATCTATCTGTCATATCACTCACATGTACGTCTCTCTCTCTCTCTCTCTCTCTCTCTCTCTATATATATATATATTTTTATGCACTCGGAAACATCTCTCTCTCTCTCTCTCTCTATATATATAACAAATTTGTTGGTGTGGCTTGACAAAAGCGCATGTAACTATGAACCCATGACCTTGGCTTGTTTTTACAGGCTTTTTTTTTTTCACAAAAATGGCGTTTTGACAATTATTTGTCTTTGTGAAATCTGCTTAAATGACATTGTTTTAAGAAAAAAAGTACCACATAGACAAGTCCAGATATAAAGCAGTAATTCACCATACCATTCCAACAAACGAAGTAGCATTTCTATCAAAAATATTCTGATTTGAGAAAGGGTATTCCCAAATGATTGGAAAGGAATCTTATTTTAACAATCAAACATACATAAATGGAGAACGAATCTCCTGTAATAATATAGACTAATATAGGGGATGCAGCAAGTATTTTTATTGTTCTCGTAAGGACTAAAAATTTAATTAGGAAGATAAAAATTATAATTATGAAAGAGAATTACAATTTAAAATTTTTATTGGTAAAATAATTGAAATTTTTATTCTCCCAATTATATTTTTTATCTTTTCGATCAAATACTTCCAGAATGCGTACTGTATCCTTTGCAATAGTCTGTACTACTATAAGGAATCCCTTCCCGCATAAATAAAAATTTTCTTCCCATTCTCAATTCTACAGCAAAGGAAGCTGCCAAACAAATGCGCATAATTGTAATCTCTACATTTTGAAGGAAAAGCTTTTCTATGTGCATCCTTTAATATGGAGAGCCATTCAAATATCTTTGCTAGTAGATATCGACTTTAAGAAAAAAATTATGGATTTGGATTTTTTGAAATTTTAATAATTTTTTATTAAGTTAAAAAAAAAAAAAGAGAGGATCCAAGAGAGAAAAGAGAGAATGCATAAAAGCCTCCTTAGTGGGGTATTGTCATTTTTATAGTAATCCTCTATGCATTTAAAATTAAAAAAAATACAAACAAATAAAAATGTATAAAGATTAACTTCCTTTTCTTTATCTATTTTTTATTTTTTCTCTATCTTTCTTCAAATTATGTTTACTTACTAAATACCTTTAAGTTTCATCCACTCTTGCTCTTTATCCCTCCAAATTGACAAAAAAATTAATGGAGAGAATTGAGAGGATACAATCCAAAAGCTACTTAACCAACCCAAATTTTATTAGTTTTAATCTAAATTTAAGAACTAGCTTTTCAAATTTTTCTAGTTCTCAAGGTTTGTTTAGTTCAACCTTGAAAGATTTTTAAGTGATTAACCACAAATTAAGGTATTTTTGCAAGTTGTAATATTTAAAATTTGATTAAAAACAACATTTTGTATCAAATTGTTTGCAAGGCACTCTGTATATTGAAGGAAAAGCGTCCGGGTCTTCAGGTTTTTTTTCCAGTGATTTGTTAATGTAATCATCTGCGTGGCCCAATAAACATGCAGACTCTTGAAAGGACAAAATCTTCAAGGCGCACTCCCGCCTGAGCTGGTCAGGTTGCCCTATCTTCAAGAAATGTATGTAAATGTTCAAACTTACCCTCACAACACATTAAGGCGCAATAGGCTTCTTGAATTCTTTCATCAACGAATATTTTTCACCTCTTTGATTCTTCATTTCTCTTTGGTATAGTGATCTCTCTCGCAACTACCTGAACGGTACAATCCCTAAAGAATGGGGCTCCTTGAATCTTCTTCTCAACATGTATGTAATCTCTCTTCCCCTTTCTATGATTTCTTTGTAAAAGTTTCAATTTCTCTTCATTATATATGCATTGTATATGTGTTATGTAGGATTAGGAAGAAATTAGTTAGAGTAATTAGGATTAACTTGTTGTTAGTAGAAGTTGTTAATGCTGTTAAATGATTTGCATCCTAGTAGTTTATAAATAAAAGATAAAGTAGATGTAATTGGTTTGAATGATTTGTGATGTACCAATTGTTATCAAAGCCTTTTCATTTCTATGGAATGGAAGAAGAGTTGTGGGTTTGGGTTAGCAAATGTGAGTAGAGGGCGGTGGCAATAGATGTTGCTAGAATACAAAACCTCCTGATGCAAATGAAGGAGGAACTGAAGAAGAGGAGAGCAACCAACTCCAAAGTAGAGATGGCAAACAAGAATCAAATGCAGACCATTGTTTAAGATCCTCTGATCATGCTAGTCCAAGAAGAGGAAGTTGGTCAGAAAACTCAGGAAACCACCATTAACGTCAATGAAGACGCCATTAACGACGGTAAAGAAGATGATGGTGACAAAGAAGATGAAGAGGATGGAGAGGCAACGGATGAGCTAGACTTTGGGAGATTGAGAAAGGGAAGTGGACCTTCGCAAAACGACGGGAACGATTGTAGAGTCTGCAACTACGAGAATTATGGTGCCTACAACAACGAATACTTCACGAATTTGTCGAACGATGGAGCAGAGGTGAAGCTTCTTGACCTCCAGTTCATGAATCTGTCAAACGATGGAACAGAGGTGAAGCTTCTTGACCTCCAGATTTTTTCCAACACAGGCACCTCCACTATCTATATTTCTACTACGAAAGGTAGAGCAGGCATCTGCTGAATAGAAACTGTAAAATTTAAGAAGAAGAGGAAGAGCCTCTGACCATGGAATTTCAAGAAGAGGAAGGATATCAATTCTCGGCTAACTCAGAAAACGAAATTCAAGATCCATTGCCTTTGAACCAAAAGATACAGGAGCCTTCCAAGTGCGTCTCAGGGTCGATGATCTCAGCTATTACGATGTTAGAGTCAGAAATTACAAATCGCGATAATGCAAAGATGGAGTTTGCAATTCAGAAGGTTCTGTTCTTGATGGTAGACGAGGTTTGGGTCGGACATGTGGACAGTGACTCAACTTTCATGGGAAAAGTTGATATGTTGCTCTGTGATTCAACCACAGTTGTCGAATCAATTCAAGACTCATCGGTTCTTTTTCCTCCGCCATCGATAATGGCATCTCTCTCTCTCCCCTTAGCTTGAGCTTGACTGTAATAAGAGAAGAAACAGAGAGGAAACAAGGGAGCTAACACAACTTCCAGAGACAAATAGCAAAGCTGACGTCCTTGAAATTTACGTCGGGGGTGTAGCGCATGGGCATGAGGTGCCGGTAGTTGATGAACTTCGCAAAGGCCTTGACCTAAGGCTTTTTGGCGAAATCCTTCTTGATGACCTTGCTGGGGTGCTTCTTGATCCCAACGACCAAGCAGTGGCCGCATGCATGACCGAGGGGAAAGTGAGCACCATCTTGGTAGTTCTGAGGCAAGAAACGAGCACCGATAGCACAATAATTGATGTCTGGCAGCAAGAGATCAGCGAGCTATCTAGCATGAAATTTGTTTACCATCCCGGCAGCTCTGAGGATCTTCAATTTGATTTAAACGGGAAGCTGGAAAAGCACAATTGTTGTGCAAACACTGTAAGCTTCAATGGAGAGGTTGTGCTCATCAGAACACCATTCTTGCTGATTTACTTCCAGGTGGCTCCATTGGTGGAAGTCAGGAAGGGATGAAGAATTGGACCAGCGTGACTGTTGGAGACAGAAGGGATGTGTACGAGCTGTATAAGAAGAAGCAACAAGTACAGAGGTAGTTGCACTAATGGAGACGATAGCAAGGCAGGTGGTGTTTTTGCAGCTGGTCAAACACCTGGGGTCCGGATCTCCCGCACGTGTGCAGGACCTGAAACGTGATTTGCAGGGCCCAAATTTCATTTGGACAATTTAGATTTTTTAAATTTTTATTTAAATTATAATTTTTTTAAAAATTTATAATTAAGAGACTATTTTTATTTTATATTTTATTTCATTTAAAATTTAAAAAATATCAAAATCTTAAAAAAATAAAAATAAAATAAATCTAAATCGTTTAGATATGATCTAAACGATTTAGATCAAATGTGTAGGCCTGCACACCTTTAAAGATGTGCAGGAATCCATTTCGCAATGGTTCGATTACTTTAACCTTGATCCATATAAAAAGGCTTTAGATATTTGGCAGCTACAAACACATTTATGCTTAAAAGGCCATGGCCACCAACAAATTAGGCCAATAGTTCTACAGCTTGGCGAGGATTTAGAATGAATAAAGGGCCAACCCAATTTATTGTCCAAGGATCAGCTGTATTAATTTTTCTTTTTAAGAACCAATAAATTGTTAAATTTCTGAATTTTTGAACTTCTGAATTTTTTGATTTCTTTGAATCTTTGAGAACAAGGATCATTTTCAAGGAGGGAGTAATGGGAGAGCTTAGTTGGATTAGTTAGGACTAATTCGTTATTAGTAAAGTTATTAATCCTATTAAATAGCTTGTATCTTTAGTAACCTATAAATAAAAGCATGAAATAGATGTAATTGGTATGAATGATTTGAATACTTATGTGTTTTCTGTTACCATATCGATAAGATTCTGACAAATGGGTCCTATTTCGTGCGTTAGTTCCCTCATTGGAAATCGACTAACGGGCCCAATCCCAGCGGAGCTAGGAAATCTCGCCAATCTCAGAAGTTTGTAAGTTCTTGAATACCGCATTAGAATTTGTTTCCTTGTTTTAATTCTATTGAAGTTCTAGAGGAACTTTGAATGGATAGGGCTTTGGAGTTCAATCAATTGTCTGGAGATCTACCCCCAGAGCTTGGGAATCTTTCCCAGATTCAAAGACTGTAAGGCCTCTACTTGATTTTCAATTCAGGTTACCATATTAATATTTTGGAGAATTGGAGAAAGTATATTTTACCTCTTGAACTAGTTATGCTTAATTACAAAATTGGAATGTGAACTTTAAAATGTAATATAACATCTTAATGAAATTTGGACTAAAATAAAAATGTTAATTCCTGGTTAAAATTACCTGCAAAGGGCTGTTTTCTTGCTTCAATCTTCACAGGTTAGATTAGATAGGAATGAAAAAATACACATAAGAGGATTACATGACCCTTTGCAGTCAATTTTAATTGAAATCTAACATTTTCATTTTAATCCAAAATCTAGGGAGATATTTTGTTACATTTTAAAGTTCATATACTAATTTTGTAATTAAGTCTTAGTTTAGGGGTAAAATATAGTTTCTGCTATTTTTTTTTTAATATAACTGTGTTCTTATTAAAAGCTCAACCTCTTGAGAAATGAAGCTTTTTGCATCTAAGGAGGTTAAGCATTTCATAGCGATGTCTTCATAAAAATGGCATTTTGATTCCTGCGATTGGTCTTTATTTGCAGAACGTTGAAGTAATATTAATGCTTATTGACTGATCATTGAGTTCATATTTCCATGCCTGTATTCAAAATTTGTTATTGAAAATTGAAATAGGTTTCTTACTTCCAACAATTTTACTGGGGAATTACCTGCGACATTTGCAAGGCTCACTAGATTGATAGACTTGTAAGCTTCTGATTTTGTTTATTATCTAACGTGGAAATGTATTCATATTTTAGCTTCTCAGTTACTGTAATTTTCTTGTCTCCTATCCACACATAATGCAGCCGAATTGGTGGCAATCAATTTTCTGGAAAGATACCCAGTTTTATCGGGAGCTGGACAAGTCTAGTAAAACTGTATGGACCTTTACATTGTCGTGAACTTTTGACATCTCCAGTTGTTGAATTACATATTGTCTTCCATCTAAAGTGTGTTTATTTTTTTCTCCTAATTTTTAATAGAGTGATTCAAGGGAGTGGTTTGAGTGGGCCAATTCCTTCTGAAATTTCCTTTCTGCAAAATTTAACTGACTTGTAAGTATGATAATTTTTAATACTGTGACTAGGATTTCAAAGATAACTTGCTTTGTTGTTGTTGCCAGCCATGCTTAACCTATGATATGCAGGAGAATTAGTGACTTGAATGGATCTCATTCCTCTTTTCCACAACTTATTAATATGTCAGGATTGAATATATTGTGAGTTGAATGCTTTGATTGTGAGTTAATGCTTCAATAAGCCACTGTTTCAAGGACATAAAGAGAGATACTGATGTCTCTTTGTTGCAAAAATTCACTTATGTGATTGTTCTGCAGGATTTTAAGGAGTTGCAATATCAATGGAACACTACCTGAATATCTTGGAACAATGACAAGTATAAAATCTTTGTAAGATTCCATTTCTTTTCCATTTTATTTGGCTGTTGCCAACTGTAGTTTTTTTTTTTTTTTGCTGGTATTATTATCTTATTGAAAAATCTTTGATCGTTCTAGCTTTCAATATGCCTCTATTTTTCAGAGATCTCAGCTATAATAAATTAACTGGACAAATTCCAAGCACCTATGTTGGCTTAAGAAAAGCACGATACATGTAAGATTTTTTTTTTTTGGGGTAGTTTTCATTGTATAATTACACCAAAAATCCAAAATGAGGGCAGACAAATCCTGGTAACTGGGTTCAACTTCATCTAGTAGCTGCATTATTCAAGTAAGGGAATTTGTGAACTCAGAGTGCTTCGCTACTTGAAGCTACGGAAAGCACTTTCCAAGTTAAAAATATAGGAATGTCATTCATGACATTGAAACTTAAAAGTGCTAACCACCAATCTGTTTCAACAGTGAATGCCACCAAAATAACCTGAAGAATGTGTGTCACCTGAGTAGAAAAAGCCAAGATTTTGATTCTATCGCAATGAAATGTCACAACGTTTTGATGAATGAAATATGTTCTATTTATTTGAAATTCATGTGTAAATTCATCAGTGAATTCTGCTTTGAGAAGTTCAAACTATTATACACGTACTTTCTTAAAGAAGCATTTTTTTTTTCTATGTCAGAGGTTTATGCCTTTCTTTTGTTTACAAAAATATTGGATAAAAGAATTAAAAAGGAAAGATATTAGGGATAACAAGAATAGAGAAGATGAACTTTATACTAAACATAGGACTTTGGATTCTAATAGGTTATATGATTGATTTTTGTCATCTATAATTTGAAGAAAAACATCAATACAGTTAAATTTAAACCAGTTAAACTAACGGATGGATTCTTGAATCAATTGAATTATATGTATATAAAAAGGGGGTGGGTTAAGGATTCCTATCTCATTAACAATTTTGTTGGGTCTTCAATAATTAATGAGTTAGGGACCATTTCAATCCAAAAACTTAAGTTGTTAACTGAATGCTCATGAATGGTTTTATTTTTTAACTCTAACACTTGATAATATTTTTACTTAGATATTTAACTGGAAACCTTCTCACTGGACCAGTGCCCGAGTGGGTAGAGAGATCTGGCTTCGTGTAAGTTCATTTTCCAATGCTAATTATATGATTACTTGAATTAAATAGTTCTAATTTTTCATATGATTAAAGTAATCAACACATTACTTATTTTCTTTCTCTCTTTTTTCTTTTTTTTAACATCTGTTTTGAGAAATGAAGCATTCATATCTGTCTATCTGCTCTTGTACTTGGGTATTTTGTACTTGGTCACCTACTTTGGTAAAACTTGCAATATTTGATTGGTGATTAATGAATAAGTATAATGTGCCCATAAATTATGCCGAGCAACTATATAATCATGAGAAGCTTTAGAGCTAATTTGATGGTCCTTTAATGGCTCAAGCCAAAGAGTTTCATAAAATATGTGACGAGAAATTTAGGGCAAGAATTTTTTTTCAAATTTTAATTTCCTTCGTATGTGGAAGAAATTTAAATATGCAAGAATTCTTTATAAAGTTCTGAAGAATTTTACCTATGAAATTTCTTATTTTATTTCAAAACAATATATAAATGGAAGTAGGTTATATAAAATCAACCAATCATCCTTAATAGAAAAGGAAACAAATAGGGGCATAATTAAAAAATAAAGACTGATAGAACAGGGATTAAATAAGGAAATAAATAAGGAAATAGAAGTATTTGACTTTAGCCCATTAGCCCATAATAAACCCACAATAAATATGCAAGAAGTCTCTATAATGTTTTGAAGAATTTCACTCTAAATTTTCTTATTTTATTTCGAAAACAATAACAACAATATAATATATAAAAGGAAGTAGGTCTCGTAAGATTAGTTAATTATCCTCAATAGAAAAGGAAAAAACTAAAAATATAAATGAAAAATAAAGACTCATAAAATAAGAATCAAATAAGGAAAGAGAAATATTTGACTTTAGCCCATTAACCTGTAATAAATCCACATGATTCTCGCCACTAAATGCCCATGAATCTGTTAGGAGTATAAAGAATGGGTTCAGGAAAGTAGTTAGTCGGTATTTTGTTAGTTAGTTAGACAGTGAGTTGTAAGCATGTTAAATTCTGTTACCCATGCAATTGGCGAGAGTCAGGAATAAGACTTGAATTAGAATTCTTCTTTCACTTCTCTTTCCTCTTCTCAATTTTCTTCTCTCTTCTTACATAACAAGTGGTATCAAAGCCACGATCTTTGGACATGGTAGAAGCTACATGCACCCAAGCTGCAATGCGCGATGCCAAAGAGAGGCTGAGAGCAAATGTTGATCAGCGAATGACTTCGATGGAACAAAGAGTGTCAAGTCTTTATGAATAAATGGAAGGACTATCGTTGCAGATGACAGAGGTAATGAGATCGTTAGGATTGCCGAAAGGACACATCGGAATCAGAGACAGAGAATGCCAACAAGGGGAATTTCCAAAGGACTATCACCTGCCTACTTGTTTTACCAAGATGGATTTTCCCAAATTCCATCGAGAGGATGCGTTAGGCTGGTTAGAGAAATGCGAGACTTATTTCTTGTTGGATAGCACGTCAGAAGAGATGAAGGTCACTGTTGCAGGCCTTCGTTTAGATGAAAAGAGTTTTTGTTGGCATAAAAGTTATGAAAAGAATCAAGAAGGAAGAGTTGTAACCTAGGAAATGTACTTAGAAGCAATTAAACGGAGATTTGGACCAACATATGAAGATCTCATGGAAGAACTCATGCAGCTTAGACAAACAGGAAACGTATCTGAGTATCAAGAAGGTTTGATAATCTTTCATACAAAGTGAAGCTCACTGAAAGTCAATTAATCAGTTGCTTCATAGCTGGGCTCAAGGAAGAAATTGGGAAAGGAGTTAGATTGTTCATACCACAGAGATCATTAGATGCAATGAAAATTGCCAAACTACAAGAATTAAGCTCAGGTACAGCAAGTAAAGGTGGGATGGGCAAGAATGCACCAAGAATGGACTATTCAAGGAATAAAGTTTATAGTGAGCAAGAAAGAACTGAATTCACTAAGCCATCAGTGATGGGAAGCATCAGTAATCACCATAAAGAAGGGCTATTGGGTAACAAAAGGCGTTTGAAGCTTTGCAAGATCATGTCACCTAAGGAGGTTGAAGAACACAGAACCAACAATCTGTGCTATTTCTGCCATGGGAAAGATACCCGGGGCATGAGTGTCCTCAACGGCAGAAACTTCAGTTGCACCTAATAGAAGTATTAAAAGGCATAGAACAAAAAGATGATGACAATGTGTTGGGAGAAGAGTTGAATCAGAATTTGGCTACCATCCCCAAGATCTCACTAAATGTAATGGAAGGAATGGATGGTCATACTTCGATGAAAGTGCAAGGGGTTGTGGATAAAAAGATACTTTATATCTTGATTGACAGTGGAAGTACTCATGATTTTATAGATATTCATACAACCAAGAAATTGGGACTTCAGATAGAATATTTGAAAGGTAGTGAAGTTACAATGGCTGGTAAAGGTAAATTGACAATCCAAGGAGTGTGTTGGCATTTTTTGTGGAAGATGCAAGGAGAAGAATTTTAGACAGAGGCATTAGTCATTCCTTTAAGTGGCTGTGACGTGGTTTTGGGGATGAGTTAGTTAAGATTAATAGGTTGTGTGCAATGGAATTTCACAAAGTTGACCATGTTGTTCTGGTATAAAGGGAGACTTATGAAACTAGTCACTAATTCTCCTAAGCCGTGGAAGATGGTGACCCAAAAACAGATCTAAGGGATTAATAAGAAGGAAGCACAATTCTTCCTCATTCAAACAACACAACCAAGGGGAGTGGAGGGGCAGTGCTTGTCCATACAAGCTAGTTGTATAGAGAGCAACCAAGCTAAGGTCCCTCGGGAGATTCAACAATTGTTGGAGATTTATAAGAATATATTTGAAGTTCTTACCACTCTACCTCCTTTTCAGAAGGACACAACCACAGCATAATCTTGGAGGAAGGTACAAACTCTATTAATATCTGGCCCTACAAATATCCCACTACCCGAAAAGATGTCATTGAAAAAATGATAGATGAGTTGCTAAACTTGGGAGTAATTCAACACAATACTTCTCCATTTGTAGCACCCATAGTCTTAGTTAAGAAGAAGGATAGTTCACGGCGAATGTGTGTGGATTACTGTGAGCTAAACAAACGTACCATCAAAGATAAATTTCCAATACTTATAGTAGAAGAGTTATTGGATGAGTTACAAGGAGCACATTTATTCACTAAGTTGGATTTGTATGCTGGATACCATCAAATTAGAATGGAACCCAAAGACATTCCGAAAATAACATTCAAAACTCACTCAAGGTATTATAAGTTCATCGTTATACCCTTTGGCCTTACAAACGCCCCAATCACATTTCAAGTAACCATGAATAGCATCTTCAACGAGTATATGAGGAAATTTGTGCTTATCTTCTTTGATGACATTTTAGTTTACAATCTAACCTTAAAGAGCCACGTCATTCACTTACAACAGGTGCTGCAAACTTTGAGGAAGCATCACTATTTTGTTAAATTGAGTAAGTGTTCCTTTGCTTCCTTACAAGTAGAGTATCTAGGTCACATCATTAGCAAGGAAGGAGTTGCTACTGATCCGCAAAAGATTAGAACAGTACAACTGTGGCTTATTCCTATTAGTCTTAAACAACTTAGATCATTTTTGGGTTTAACGAGGTATTACCAAAAGCTTATTAGAGGATATGATGAGATGGCGAGACCCCTAACATCTTTGCTTAAATAGAATAGTTTTGTTTGGGCTGAGGATGCAACTAGAGCCTCCAAAATTTGAAACATACATTAACATCAGCCTCAGTTCTTTCTCTCCCAGATTTCTCTAAAGTATTCATAGTAGAAATTGATGCATCTAACCTTGGAGTAGCAGCTGTGCTCATGCAACAGGGTCAGCCACTTGCTTACTATAGTCGAGCTTTGTCACCCAAACATGTAGCTTTATTAGTTTATGAAAAGGAGTTACTAGTAATAGTTCAAGCAATAGAACAATGGCACCAATATTTAGATGAAAAACACTCTATCATCAGAATAGACCAATAGAGCCTAAAGCATTTGTTAAACCAAAAGTTGAAGACTTCATTGCAACTTTTTTAACTTGCGAAGTTGGTGGGTTATAATTATGAAATACAATATAAAAATGGGAGTGACAATAGGGCTGCCAATGCTCTCTCTTGGGTACCAGGGATTAATTTTCTGTAGATACTCGCCTCTTTTGTCTCCACAGATTTATGGGATCAGATTCGAAATTCCTGGCACGAAAACACTAATTTTAAAGCCATAATTAAGCATTTGGTACAGCACCTCACTGACTAAGGAAGATATTCTTGGGATGGACGGACTTTACGAAGGAAAGGCAAAGTGGTAGTAGGGAATAATGAGCAATTAGAACATAAACTCATTTCATGGATACATTCATCTCCCCAAGGAGGTCATTCAGGCATATGTGCTACTTATCAGCAATTGAAGTTTGTTTTTTGGTGGAATAATATGGAAGTTGCGGTTAAGTCTTTTATTCAGCAATGTGACATGTGCACAATGTAAGCATGAGACCATTGCAAGTCCTGGGTTGCTCTAACCGTTGCCCATTCCTCAGGGAATTTAGGTAAGTGTTTGTATGGATTTTATTGAAGGTTTACCCCTATCAGGTGGAAAGAATACCGTCATGGTTGTGATTGACATAATGAGTAAATATGCTCATTTTCTTACCCTCATCCATCTTTATACAGCAACCACGATAGCCTCGCAATTTCTTGACAACATTTACAAACTCCATGGGGCCCCAACTGAGGTGATTAGTGATAGGGATCCCATTTTTCTTAGTCAATTCTGGCAAGAACTCATGAGAATGCTAGGTATCAAGCAAAATCTGACCTTAACTTATCATCCACAATTGAATGGCTATTTGAGGTCCTAAACCGCTACTTAGAGACATAATTGTGTTGCATGACTTGGGAGAAACCATGTGACTAGCATAAATGGCTGTCCTTGGCTGAGTGGTGGTATAACACCACATATCATACAGCCATTAACACAACTCCTTATGAAGTGATCTACGGGCAAAAAACCCCTATTCATGTCCCTTACTTGCCTCAAGATGCCTTAGTGAAAGCTGTTGATCGCACTTTCACAGCAAGGGAGCAGATAACTGTTATATTAAAACATCATTTGTCTAGAGCAATTAATCGTGTGAAGCAACACACAAACTTAAAGATAACAGATTGGCAATTTGTAGAAGGTGATTAGGTCTTCTTAGAAGCTGGCTCCCAAGTATTTTGTCCCCTATAAGATCATACAAAAGGTAGGACCAGTTGCTTATAAATTGGAATTACCATCCAATTCCCGGGTTCACAATACCTTTCATGTCTCCTTACTCAAACCTTGTCATAACCCAACTATAGCCCAGCAACATCCTCCTCCTTATTGGCCTCTTCAACCTGATCATTTGATTCCTGAAAAGATCCTGCACAAAAGGGTTGTCAAGCATAAGGGTCAACCTACTATTGAAATTTTGGTTCAATAGCAACAATTGCCTGATGAAGAAGCTACATGGGTGAAACTATATGACTTTCAGTAGCTATATCCCAATTTTTGTATTACTGATTCTCACCTTTGAGGTCAAGGGTCCTCTTTGAGGGGGGTGTATTGTTAGGAGTATAAAGAATAGGTTCAGGAAAGTAGTTAGTCGGTATTTTGTTACTTAGTTAGCCAGTTAGTGGTAAGCATGTTAAATGTTGTTGCCCATGCGATTGTCAGGAGTCAGGAATAAGACTTGAATCATAATTCTTCTTTCACTTCTCTTTCCTCTTCTTAACCTTCTTCTCTCTTCTTACGTAATAGAATCACTACTCATTAATCAATAAATATCCAAGATTCTTCCCAAGAATCATGGGATTTTAACACTCCCCTTTAAGCTGGGCACAATTTAGAGCTTAAAATTGCCAATCATTTTCACAAATCTCAAATTTAGCTTGAGCAAAAACACTAGAACCAACAATTTTCACTAAATTGTTTAGGTCCTTTTGATCAATCTTTGTAAGAATTCCCATTAGTCTTTGGTAAATGGATTAGCCTCAAATTGAGGTTTCTCCTCTTTGGTCACCATTGATTCACTTGTCTCATCTTTTTGTCTTGACTTCCAATTTGTTGGCTTACCATGGATTGTCCAGCAATTCTCCTTAGTGTGACTTGATTTGCTACAGTAGTCACACCAGATACAGGTATCCTTTTTTAGCTTGTTGTCTCTTGCAGCTATATGAGGACCACGAGCAACTAAGGCAGAAGAATCAATAGTGGCAAAAGCATTTTGGTGACCATTGGCTAACCTCATTCTGCTCTGCTTCCTTCTATTTTCAGAAAAGGTCTCCCTTAGAGTGGAAAGTGGGCAAGTATTCATTATTTTCGCCCTTATAACTTCAAATTTGGAATCCAGACCCAATAAAAATTGGTACACATGCTCATTTTTAGTGAGTCTTTTGGAGTACAAAGCATCATTGGTGCAGGACCATGTATGAGTTTCATACATGTCAAGTTCCTGCCAATGACGTTGGAGGGTGTTGTAGTATTGGGTGACACTCAACTCCCCTTGCCTGAAATCATGGAGGAATGACTTTATTTCAAACAAGGTTGCAGTCTTTTCAACCAAAGAGTAAATGTGCATGACTGCTTCTCAAATTTCGACAACAGTTTTGCATAGTAAAAAATTTTCTCCAATTTTGGTGGTCATGGTATTTATCAACCATGACATCACTGTGTTGTTTTTAGCATCCCGCAAGAATTATTTGGGATCATTGGTGTTGAGTGATGGAGTGGTGCTTTGAAGATAACTAACCTTCCCTTTCCCTTTGACAAACATGAGCACACTGGTAGACCACTGAAGGTAGTTACTCTCGTTGTGTCTTTGACTAGTAATGAGAGTGGGAGAGGTTTCGAGTAAAGCACCAGGGAAAGGCAAACCATTCAAGGTGTGTGACGTCTTCTGTCCAGATGAAGGGAGGGAATAGGTTGATGAATTCTGCCCATCTTGCGCTTTGGTATTGAAGGCCAATTCTTGGCTGAATTGGATGGAAATATGGTCAAGCATGGTAGTGCTCTGATACCATGAAAAGTTGTACTCTAAAATTTTTTATTTTATTTTGAAAACAGTAGCAATAATATATAGAAAGAAGTTTGCCACAGAAGATTAGCCAATCATCCTTAACAGAAAAGGAAATAAACAGGCCATAGAAAATCGTCAATCATCCTCAATAGAAATGGAAACAACCAAGAACATAAATGAAAAATAAAAACCTATAAAATAGGAATCTAATAAAGCAACAAAAGGATTTGACTTCAGCCCATTAACCCGTGAAAGACTCACATGATTCTGGCCACTAAATGCCCCTGAATAACTACTTATTAATTAGCAAATATCCCATATGATTCTTCCCAAAAATCATGGGATTCCAACAAGTTCTACTCTGAACTTTATGTTTTCATTTGAGAAAATGAATTTTATCAAAAACTATATTTCAATTGAATGTCTTGATTCTGCATCTTGTCAATCATATGGTTACTACTGTGGATATTGTTTAGGTGAAGGCCTAGAAATAATTTTATTTACGTGGAGGACAAAATCAGCATTTTTATTTTGGCAATTTCTTTCTCATTATTATGTCTTTTTTATGTATTTTATTTATTTTGGTGATGTGAATTTATGTAGTTCCGTACCCTTCTATTGAATGCTTCAGTAGGAGATGAGCATCTTACCCACTTAACATTAAGGAAATCATTTTGAAAATATTCTGATTAAGGAGTTCAATTGTAAATTTATCAGTTGGACTAGATAGGAGAAATGCTTTTGTATATTAATCTTAATATTATACTTATGATCCACCATGTGTTTCATAGAGTTTAGATTCTGAATTACATTTTATACATTGCACATAGAGATCTTTCATATAACAACTTCAGCGTTGGAAACCCAGGGCAGCTGACATGTGAAACGGGAAACGTGTAAGACTCCTTGAATTTCTGTGAATTTGTTTGTAATTTTAAGAAGCTATCTGAACCTTGACCATCTCTACCCTGACTTAGGAACTTGTTTTCAAGCACTTTGACTGGAAATAACTCGTAAGTTATATATCGTGCATTCTAAATATTTTTATTTCATGTATATAGTTTAGCTATTTTATATTTTTTACTGAAACATATACTGGTGATTATATGGCGTGTTCTGCTCCCACGGCTTCCATCTCAGCGGAACAATTCCATGTTTGAGAGGCTTTCGCTGTCCTAAAAGTAAGTTAATGTGTCATGTATTTCCTGTAGACTGTTGACATATTATTATTTTACCCGTAAAACCTTTTCTCCCCTTTGTCTCATCTTTTAAGGTAGAAGGGGGAAATTGTTTCCCACAGACTGCCATACTCGTATATCAAGGGTTTGTATTATCAGGACTCTTAAAACTTGGTGCTGAAGTTAAAACAATGATCCAAAGTAGGAGGAATATAAAGAAAGAATTAAATAATAAAATTGACTGAATATTTTATTCTTGCGAATTCCTTATTGTGCTTGATTCCTTGAAGTAATAGTGGTTGCTAATCCTTTTCTGCTTATCCCAGTCTGGTACTCTCTGCATATTAACTGTGGTGGCAAGCAATTAACAGTGAATGGAAGTACAATATATGAAGACGATTCAGATGGATCTGGATCAGCAAGATTTGACCAGAGTGAGACAAATTGGATAATGAGCAGCACTGGTTACTTCTTGGATAAAGAACGCATTGATTACTATACCTGGACAAGTGCATCTGCACTCTCTATGAATAATGCTGAATTATATATGGATGCGCGTGTTTCTCCCCTCTCTCTGAGTTATTATGGGTTTTGCATGGGAAACGGAAACTACACAGTAAAGCTCCATTTTGCAGAGATAATGTTCACGGACGATAAAACATATTTCAGCCTCGGAAGGCGCGTATTTGACGTCTACATGCAGGTACATGGTTATATAATTTTTCTTCATTTGTCAAGCAAGTGTTTGATATAGCACAAAGGCCTTTGGCCAAGTGGAAACTGGGTTCCTTGGGAACATGATCAAGCCAGATCCAGAGCATTGAGGAGAACTTTTAACATAAATTCTGTTTTTTTTTTCATGTTCATAATATACTAGAAAATCAGATAATATTTGCAGAATTTTCACCACTCAAAAGTTTGGCACTTTGGCTTAATATAAATAATTAACTGTGATGAAATTGTCATCACAATACCAAACAACATTTTTAAACTTCAAGTCACCATGAACCCTTTAGGCTTGAAATGAAATTTTACAGGGAAAGCTGGTGCTGAAGGATTTCAATATTGCGGAAGAAGCAGGAGGAGTTGGTAAGGCAGTCATAAAAGAATTCACAGCTGTTGTGACTAGGAATTCCTTGGAGATCCGCTTCTATTGGGCCGGGAAAGGGACAACTGCTATTCCGTTTAAATCAGTATATGGTCCTCTCATATCAGCTATATCTGTGGATCCTGGTGTGTTGAACTTCTCTGCAAGTATTAATTCTTCTACCATCTTTGTGATGTTATCATCTAATTATATGCAACTCGCTTGCATATAAATCTATCAGACTTTTTACCCCCATTGGAAAATGAAAGTAGCATTTCTGGAGGGGCAGTGGCTGGCATTGTGGTCGCTGTGGCAATAATAGTAATCCTGTTATTTGGTATACTTTTGTGGAGAGGCTGTCTACGACCGAGAAATTCAGCAAGAGGTAATTTACTAAACACAAGCTAATCACTATTGTTATCAATCATCATGATTATCAATCCTTTCTCTGAATTACTCAGGAATTCGAATGGATAAATATGTATATTGCATGCATGTGGCATTCATGTTAGTAGGTAACTTATTTTTAGATATTTAGTTGTCTGACCTCTGGTGCTAATTGATAATCGTGTTAACCCTGTTAGAAGAAAGTAACAGCTATTTCAATTAATATTTCTGACTTTTGTTTGCTTCTACTGACAGAGCTAAAGGGTTTAGATCTACAAACTGGTATATTTACTTTAAGGCAAATCAAAGCGGCAACAAACAATTTTGACGTTGCCAATAAGATTGGAGAAGGGGGATTTGGTCCTGTTTACAAGGTATTTTTCCATGACCAACTTTTATATTGCTTGCTTAACATTCTGTGTTAAATTTAAAGCTTTACATACACCTTTCCCCAAAATGCAGGGTTTACTGTCAGATGGCACCATAATAGCAGTTAAGCAACTCTCTTCTAAATCAAGGCAAGGAAACCGTGAGTTTATAAATGAGATAGGCATGATTTCTGCTCTGCAACACCCTTGTCTTGTTAAACTCTATGGTTGTTGTGTTGAGAGAGATCAGTTGTTGCTGGTATATGAATACATGGAAAACAATAGCCTCGCTCGTGCTTTGTTTGGTAATTATTTCTTATTTGTTCAACTTAGATTGCTGTGTTTCAAACAATCTCCAACTTTACACAAGCAACTTGTGTATTTTGCTCTAATTTTTATGATTGTGTCACCTTCACAAATGAAGGCCAAGAAGGCCAATTACATTTAGACTGGCCGACAAGGTACAGGATTTGTATTGGTATTGCTAGAGGTTTGGCTTTCCTCCATGAAGAGTCAAGACTGAAGATTGTTCATAGGGACATTAAAGCCACTAATGTGTTGCTTGATAAAGATCTCAATCCAAAGATATCTGATTTTGGTTTGGCCAAGCTTGATGAAGAGGATAATACCCACATCAGCACTAGAATAGCTGGGACTTAGTGAGCTTCTATATTCTAGTTATTTTCTTCTAGTTGTGTTAATAAATATTTTATACATTTGAGTGGACTGCTAAGAAATCGAGCATTGTGGAATTTCTAAAATTAGTGTGATGGGTGTGTTTTCAATTCAGTGGATATATGTCTCCCGAATATGCAATGCATGGTTATCTGACTGACAAAGCAGATGTCTATAGCTTTGGTATTGTTGCATTGGAAATTGTTAGCGGCAGGAGCAACAGCATGCACCAATGCTTCCATCTTCTTGATTGGGTAAATATTCGCAGGCTCTTATGCATTCATGCCAGTTTTATTGTCCTTGAGATTATGTTCCAGGACAGCGTATGATGGGTAAAATCTACAATTGCAAATAATCTATTTCAATTTTCTTTTAGAGCCAGCATTGAGAGCAGTGAATTTTTATTTCGCACACCGTGATTTTCTGAGAACTGTTGTGATTACTCATGATCATGAAGTTCTCCATTTGAGTGTCATGAAAAACTTGACAAATGGCAAAATTATAGTTTCTGACTGAGAAGAGAAAAAAATAAAAGCTATGTCCATGTTTCTGTTGAATATGTTTTCAACACTGGGCAGTAGACATAATGCAACTCTTTCAAATAATACCTTGGCGCTTTATATTATTTGATTTTGCAGGACACATGTTTAACACTCTTTATCACACAAAACATAACGCGTCAAATAATACTTGAATACTTTAGATTTTGTCATGTCTCCCTTTACATGTCTGTCTCTATGTCAAAGTTCGTACTTCTTAATTTCTGGCAGTGTAAAAGTGTCCAGGGCATATGATTTTAATTTCTCCTTGCTTAACAATGCATGGAAAGACTACTGCCATATTAGATTTTCTATATATGTAATATTTTTCTGTGCGCCTTATATTCCACTGGTTGTTTGTCGTCAAGTATAAACCAACTTCATAATTTCTTTTTCCAGGTAGATCTCTTGAAAGAAAAAGACAGTCTAATGGAGCTAGTTGATCCAAGGTTGAATTCAAAGTTTATAACTGCAGAGGCTATGGTGATGATCAATGTAGCTGTCCTATGCACAAATGTGACTCCATCACTTAGGCCCACCATGTCTTCGGTGGTAAGCATGCTTGAAGACAGAACTGTTCAGGAGGTGGTTTCTGATACAAGTGAGGTATTGGATGAGATGAAGATGCAGGCAATGCAGCAGTATAACCAAAATCTAGAAAAAAAAAAGATGGCAGGGACTCAAGGTCACGGCCAGAGCATCTCAGTGGAGGGGCCATGGACTGATTCGCCTACATCACTCACAGATCTCTATCCTGTTCACCTGGATTCTTCTTATTGGGTGAAAAGAAATTAGAATATATGTAAGATTTGGTCCTTGAAAGATTCTTTTTGCTGTAGAACTATTAATTTGACTACATGCAATACTTGGTCGTTAAGAGATTCTTCTCTCTTCTTCTTCAGTCTTTGAAAAATTAGTATTGTACAAGTAAGTCCTTATAAAATCTAAATCCTGTGCACGCTTAGTCCTTCTGTAATCTACCATGGTTAAAACCTAGTGGGGACACTGACATGGCATGTTAAAAACTTATATGGAAGGTATTTTTATGATGTGTAATTTTCATTAACTCCAATGTGGTATTATAATCCTTTAATCAGCATCTTAATCATCATTTTCTTCACTCTTGTTCTCCCGCGCCCCCCCCCCCCCCCCCCCCCCCGGGCGGGGGCTTCCTCTCTTCTCTCATTCTCTTTTCCTTCTTGTCATTTCTATAGCAACTTTCATGGAAATGTTTTAGAAAACCCACTGATGTAGGACAATATAAATAATAGAGGAAAAGGAAGAGAGAGAGAGAAGGAAAAGGAGAGATGCAGAAAAAACAAGAGGGGAAGGTTCTGAAAGGAGAGAGAGAGAGATGATTAACAAGTCGAGAATTTTATTAATGATCAACTTTAATAAATTATAAAAAATTTGCCTATTCTTAAGCACTAAAGGCTTTATATAGAATTTAAAAATAATTTGTAGTAAAAAATAATATTAAATTCTTACAAAAAATAATATTAAAGTCTAACAAAAGATAATTAAACCTATAACTAATACTATTTAAAAAATTAATCCTAATTTCAATTAAAATATTAGTTTTTATATCTAATTTTAATTTCTAATTTAAAAATAATTGATAATATTTTTATTATTCTCTTTCCATTCTTTATTACTTAGTAATGGGTATTCAAATAATGAGAGAAAATTTGTTAAGGTGAGAGAACAATCCTATTTAAGTATTATGTTAAATAGCTCATAAGTGAGACTTTGACATCTCATTATACTTTAATCTCCATCACCTTCTTTATGCAATTGGCTATTTTATGAGAAGTTTACATTGGGTTTTGCTCCATAGCCTTTATAATGCCAAGAACTTCATCAATTGTGTTTTCTTTTCCCCATTTTCTTCTTTGATTTTGATTACACACTTTGAAAATTCTCATTTATGTAGTTCATGAGCAATTTGTGTACCAAGGCTTGGTAGCAAACCTCATCTCCAACCTGAAACCCATTATAATCGTAACAAAAAATGTCAACACCTAGGTTGGCATTTTGTCTCTCTTCCTTTTATCAAGCTAATACTTTCTTAACTGTCTGAGCTCAAACCATCACAACTCGTTATTACGAAGCATGCTATGATGTCCTTCAAGTTCAATATTTGGAAGCTAGTTGGGATGATTTTGTTGTTGAAAAATGACATCATATTGAGTGAGACCCATCTTCTTGGTCTCTTTGGTTTTGTGTTTGAATAAAGACACATGCATCTTTCTTGATCTTCGGCTTAAAACCTATGTTGGCAAGTATAGGTTTCTCATATACCATGTCAATCCTTACTAATCAACCAATCTTTTTGTTTCTTATACTTTCATGTCCTTTATTTTCTTTCTTCTCTTGAAATTTCCTTACTCTTATTCTTAGATGAATATTTTGCCTTTGTCATAGATACTAATGGGCAACCAATTTAAGGTACAAGAAGATGCATTGAAAGAAATTGGTGAACTTCAAGTTAGCATAAAGATATGGAGTTCATGAGCAAATGAATTCCTTTATACCTTTTTTCAAATTTTATCATAATTTCTTCCACTAGTATGCATGGATACAGCAAAATGGGAATAGTACCCATATTGGATGCATATTTGATACTAATAAGTGTATGATATGGGTGTGTACATATCCCACCATTTTTTTTTTGGTGCATTTCAAAACATTTCATAATGAGCTAATATGTTTTGAAATGCATAGAGGCATTTTGAAATGGCGTTGAAATGTCAAAGGAACGAAACAACATCATTTTGTTCAATTTTTTTCATTTCCTTTCTTAAATGCAATGCTTTCCACTTCTTCTTCATTCAGCTACATCCTTAATTTCTAAGCTCCTTTAGTGTTCCTTTCTTTTTCTTCTTCTTCTTCTTCTTCATTCACTTATTGTCCTCATCATGGTGCTTCATTGTTCAAGTCTGTTTAAGATTCACAACCTAAACTTTTGTCTGAGCTTTGGGTCTTCATCTTTACGGCATTCTTCACTTTAAACTCAAAATCCTCTTGCTTCATTGTGGTTTGAGGTCCATTTATGCTTTCTATTCTATTTATGCCTTTTGTTCTACTGGGGTGTTTTGGCTATATCTTATTTAGCTTCTTTTAATTCCATTCTATTTAGCTTATTCTTTATTTTAACTTATTTCATTTCTTTGTTTTAGCTTATTCTATCTTTGTTCATTTTTGTTTAGTTTCTTCATTGCTTTATTTATACTATTTAAACTTCATAACTTCAAGTAACTGTAACTTTGTTATCCCTGTGTTACTAGGTTTATTTGTGGCCACTGAAACTTCTAGCCCTGTTAGTACTCCTAATAGTTATACTTTTGCCCAATATTATTCTACCAATAAACTTCAAAAAGAAGAAACTCTCCTATGGGCTTATGTGACTTTAATTAATAGAAGTAGAAAAAAAGAAAGTGCTCGTCCCAATAGAAATAAGTGGTAGAAATGTAATTATTGTAACCATAAATATAACGAGTCTTCTTCCAAAGTAAAGTAGCATTTGTTAGGGTATCTAGTGAGGGAATTGCCATTTGCTTAAAAGTTAATGTTAATTGTTTAGTTGAAATGACAAAAATACAAGAGGAAGTTAATGATATATCAAACCTAAAATAGGTGCCTTTATCACCAGCAATCATAGGTTTGCCTCCTCCAAACCAAAATGAAACTAGACCTTTTGAAAATAAGTACAATCAAGGAAAAAAGAAAGTTGTGGATATTTTTGAAAGAGCCTTTAACAAAGGAGTTGGAGAGAATTTATGTGATAACATGGCTAGAATGTTTAATTTTGGTGGTTTATCTTTTAATTTGACATGTAATTTATATTATATTAGCTTATTTCAATATGCTGCAAACATCATAATTAATGGATTTAAAACTTTTGGATATAATGCACTAAGAGGCCTTTTATTGCTAAAAAAGAAGGCATATATGGGGAGGTTACTTGTACCGATCAAAGAGACCTGGAGTTAAAAAGGGAGTACGTATAGTGATAGATAATTAGATTGATGTACAATGAAGGTCATTAATCAATTTTCAAGGTCTTATTTTCTGAAGGTAATTGATAGGTCTAAAGAATATAAAGATAAGTTTCACTTAGTTAGATTGATGCATGAAGTAATTGAAGAGGTTAATCCTTAAAATATGGTTTAAGTTATTATTAGTAATACCCCTATTTGTAAAGTTGTTGGTAAAATTATTATGGCTGAGGAGAAAAAAATTAACACAAAAATTTAGTTTTAATTCTTCAAAATAAGATAGTCAATTATTGGCTTTCTTCCTTCCTTGTTTTAGTTATTCAAAAAAAAAAAAAATCTTCTTCATTTTAAGGCTTCTCTCTCTCTCTCTCTCTCTTAATATGTGTTTTGGTTACTTAGTTTGCTTATACTTAATTTGATCCAATCTTTGAAACTTTCTCATTCTCTTTCGCTTTAGTCAAATAAGATTGGAATTTTTGTATCATGTTGATAATCATAAGGTCACAAAGTTATGTGCAAAGATTGTTTTTTTAAATTTTATTGTAAAATTCCAAAGGAAAGTAACATAAAAAGTAAAAATATGTATAGAATATTTTTTTTCTTACTCTATTTTTACTCTTTTCTTTCTTCAAATTCTATAAAAATTTTATAATAAAGAATTGTATAAAATTCAGACTCAAATCACATAGAGGGTCTCTATTTTCACTTATAGATTATAGAGTGGGTTTTGATGAGTGCCTCATAAAGTCATAATCTATCAAAAATTCACCAATTTTTCCTTTTTTTTATTCTTTTACCTACATTAATTTAGCCCATTAACACTTTGGTAGATTAAAAAAGTATGTTCTATTTTGTTTCTAAGATCTGCATTCATATACTTTTAATGGCAGATTTTTGATTATACATCATCAATTCCTCTATACTTTATTAGCTTTTCCTTTGCTGTTATTATTTTATTGTGGTTAATCTTTGGTCCAATAAAATTAAGGTATACTGCTATTTTTTTTTTCTTAAAAGATGCTTAAATAACATAGCATTCTCCTTTATTGCAAAAATATACACAAACATTTTTAAAGTCAAAATATGACTAAAATACTCTAGAAAATGATATTAATTTCTTTCACTAAAACTATAACTTATTAAAAAATTATTTTTTAAACCTTTATCTAATGTATTTATTTTGTGTTAAAACCATAAATTTAATTTATTTTAAATTTAAAAATTAACCATTTTTATATTTATCAAATACATATTAATACTTATTATATTATATAAATAATATATAATACATATATATATATATATATATATATATAAGTTATTGTTAAACTCCAATAAATATTATAAGACTATAATTTTATTTTTAAAAAAATAGTAATGAAAATTAAATAATTTTATTTAATTGAAAAACAAATATTATGTTGAAAGTTAACTTTCAAATGACCAAAAATTAATTGGAAGGGAGCCAAGTGTAATTCTTGAAACAAGAAAAATATTAAGTATAATTTAGTCAAATCTTATAAGAAGTTAGCATAATTTATTTATTATTTTTATTTGAGTAAATTATAATAATCTCTTTTGGGATTTGTTTAAATTACATGTGACCAATGCCCTTCTTGTTGTTTTTCTTTTTCAATTATTTTTATTTTACATTTCAATATTTTCCCTGAGACTTATGAAAATGGACAAATTCAACTTGCTATCACTTGCTAGAGACGGAAAATAGCTTTGCCACGCACTGCTTGTATTGTTATAACCATCACTTGTCTAACTGTGCATGCGATGAGAAATCTTAGCGCTTTTTTGTCCTTAGTGGATTAGTATAATCTTTGAATAGTATTCAAGTGAGTCCATCGATCAAGATAAGAATTGAATGGTTGAGCTTTTTAGAGCATAAATTTTAACCATTTGAAAATTGTATATTCTCCAACCATCAAAGGTAAATATTTCATATATATATACATTTGCTCAAATGAAATCCATGTTTGCCAATCCTATACTTCAATCCACTGATTAGCAGCATAATTACCTTATAATAAATTTTTTAAAATTTGAATTGAATTAAAATTATTTCTTAAAAATTAGCACAAGAAAAAAGACTCAAAACAAAATATGTCAGGTAAAAAATAAAAATTACATATTTTTTTAATATAATTGCCGCCATAGAGTGAATAATTGAAAAGTAGCTAACTACGCAAAGTGAATAGTAGAAGGGGTCAATGCATAGTGACAAGTCGTGTCCTTTTTTTTGGCCACACGAACAGTTCGTTCTGATGACCATCAGTCTTTATAGTCTTTCCTTGGCCAGAGATGGGGATTGAGAGCCATATACAGTTGTGTTTGAGCATGGACATGAAGATCATTCTGCTGGCATTTTTCTTCACAAGTATTGCTTTAGGCGCTCTTGTGCCAGACGAAGGTATGTACGGATAGTCTCTGTGTTTTTTAGACGATCGAACAAGGTTTTCACAGTTTATATGTTTGATGTTGATAATACTATTACTATTAACTTGGTATGTTTATATATATATATACATACACACACACACACACACGTGCATGCAGTGCAAGCTTTGAGAGACATAGCTAAGACGCTGGGGAAGCAGAACTGGAACTTCACCGTCGATCCATGCAGTGGACTACGTGGATGGACCGTCAGGTGTGACTGTTCGCTCAACAGTACTGCCTGCCATGTTACTGGCATGTACGTCTCTCTCTCTTAGCAATATATATATTTTTTAAAAAGAAATTACATATATCGAATTTTTTTAAAATTATATGTTTTTTTTTTATTTTTAAAAAGTCTATAATTTTTTAAAACAATTACTCAATACTTTAGTTAAATTTTAAAATTTTTAACTAAAATATCTTTTATTAATTTAAATATATTTTTTAAACTAAAAAATTCTTTTAAACAGAGTATTTTGATAAAAAAATTTAAAATTGAATTAAAGTGTAAAATAATTTTTTCAAGTTTGGATTGGTTTTAAAAATTCTCATGACATACAATTCTGCCTCTAGTTTATTGTCATGGTGAGAAAAAAAAAAAAAAACAGACAATGATAATATTGTTGAAATTTGAAAGTCAATCTGAAAGTTGATTATTGTTCTACAAAGTTGATGGGCAACTAATAATACCAATATTACTTGGTAGACGACGAGAGGCAGAATCAGAGGATTGTTTGAATAATTGGACCAAATTTGTATTTAGAGAAGGATCAATAAAATAGTGCATAGGAGCTAAACAATTACATTCAAAATTGTTCTATTTTTCAATATCTCAGAATATAAGAATTAATTAATTGGGAGGGCGAATTCTAGTGTATAACTATTTATTAGTATATGTTCCTAAAAACTGGAACTCTAAAGTAGATGAATAATGCTAGAGAATTTTAAATTTTCAAATTCGACTAATTCTCTAAATGATATTTTATATTGGTGTTGTTGTATAAAGGGATTAAGTATTTTTAAAAATTAAAAAAATTAGAAGATAAAAATTTAAAACATTACGTGTCCGACAAAGGAATAATATTTGACACTAGCAAATGTAATTGTTCACGTAATATTCAAGTCAGCAAGATTAATATAGTTAAAAAAAAGAAGAAAGGTTCGGAACAAAAATGATACTTAGAGGATAGAAATGAAATTAAAAATAGAGAAGGGACAATAATGAAACATTGAGCAAACTTAATAAAAAATAAAATTAAGTTTTGCCCATATATATATATATATATATATGATTTTTCTTAACAAATAAGCCGTATAATCTTTATTACTTTTCTTCTTTATATTTTGCTGGTTTTATGTCTCTATCCTACATGCTACTTGTTTATTCAAATATTTAACTAAAGTTTTGTTCAACTATTAGGTTTAAGTTTTCACATGAAATTATGTTTTGTTCGTAGCACGATAATAAAAAATAATTAAATAATTTTATTTTAAAAAAATATCTTATTTAAAATAATTAATTTTATTGACAAAAAAGAGAGAAGTTTTTTTAATATATATAAAAATATCATATAAATGAGATAATTTTTTTTAAAAAATTCCACTTAATTTAGCCAAAATATACAGTAAATTTAGCGTAATTTACTTACTTTTTTAACTGGTCGCTAACAACTCATCAGAGTTTGAATTTTTTAAAATTTTTTATTATAAAATTATTTTAAAAAAATAAATAAAAAAAGAGCCCAATACATATTTTACTCCCTGTGACACCCTCTCTGAATTCTATGGATGATTTGGTACTAGTCTCACTTTGGATTTGAACATGCAGCGTCATCAGAGAAGAGAGTCTTCAAGGGACATTACCGCCGGAGCTGGTTAGGTTGCCTTACCTCCAAGATATGTAGGGACTTCCATTCAACGTTGGTAATCACCTCACGGCGAATTTTTAACTTGTTCACTTCTCTAACTATTGTTCTCTTCTACAGTAACCTTACACGCAACTTCCTTAGCGGTACAATTCCTCCAGAATGGGGCTCTATGAAACTTGTCACAATGTACGTTCTGTCATCTGTGTACTATCTTTTCTTTTCCCCATTTGGAAGCCATTTTCTTTCATGGCTTAGCTGATCCTCGGCTTAATTCTTGAATCGTGAATCTAACATAACTTTATCTGATTGTATGTATGGCAGTTTTCCTCCTCACAAACCGTTTAACGGGTTCAATCCCAATAGAGCTAGCAAACATTTCCACTCTCAAAATTTTGTGAGTTTCTGATCACTCGTTCCTTTGAGAACTTCTCCAATTTCAAATTTGATGATTATTTGGGGATTTTAACCTTGAATGCATAGAAACATCGGTTTCAATCAATTGTCGGGAAATCTTCCTCCAGAGCTTGGGAAACTTCCCCGGATTGAAAGACTGTAAGGGATATATTTAAGTTGACACACGAGTGTTGATTTTTTATTTTTATTTTTTTCCTTGTTTGATTATATTATTATTTTTGGTTAAATTAGGCATCTTTCTTCAAACAATTTTACCGGGGAAATACCTGCAACATTCGCTGGGCTAACGAAGTTGACTCACTTGTAAGCTGCCACTTTTTAAAGTTTTACTAATAAAAAACTGGTTACTATTGTGACTCTGAAGTTAATAGTAATTGTTCATGTTCTCTTCCCTCCATTGTGATGCAGTCGAATTAGTGACAACCAATTCTCTGGAAAGATACCTGATTTCATTGGGAACTGGACAAATCTCCGTTTACTGTGGGGCCTTTGTACTTTTCAGTTCTTCAGTTGTTTTAATTGTCAAATAATGCGTTGCCATGTATTTAAGCCAGAATTTTGTAACAGAGCAATTGTAGGGAGTGGCTTGAGTGGGCCGATTCCTGTTGGACTTTCCCTTTTAGTAAACTTAGTTAATCTGTAAGTATGGTTTTCCATATCAAAAATTTTAATTTCACACGAACTCCAACCCTGCCCACTTCAATTGTATTCAGTAATGCTTAAAATTTTTTGCAGGAGAATCAGCAATTTGAATGGACCTGATTCGGATTTTCCACAACTTAATAACATGACCCAGATGACCACAATGTGAGTTATATAATATTGCTGCTGTTATTGTTTTTAGTTGTTGTTGTTGTAGCATTAGCCATACATTTACATAGAAGATGCTAATGCCTAAGTATACATGCTGCCCAAATATATACGTAATATTGGCCTCTTCTCACAGGATATTGAGGAGTTGCAACATTGTTGGATCTCTACCTGACTTCATTGACAAAATGCCAAGTTTGAATGTGGTGTAAGTCTATATTCATTTCTTACTTTATTTTGCCTAGTCAATGATAAATTTGAACTTTTTTTTTTTTACATTGTTTTCTACAAATCTTCAATTCTTACAAATTTCTTGTAATGCATACTCAATGGTTTTATAGATTTAACTTTCTTTGATATCTACAGTGAAGAATTCAATGCACTGACAAAGCTACATCAGACAAAATGCTTTTGTTTTCTATGCATGATTGTTAATTTCATTTTAGTTTCAACTATACTGTACCTTACATACAATGTGTTTAATTGAAAATCCATAGCATCACTCTACATGTTGATAAACTTTTAAAACTAGCATTCATTCCATTCTTGTTTCTAGGTGTTAGAATTGTGTTAGTTTATCTTTTCTTTTTTATTTTTTCTTTATTTAGTTACATTATACAAGTCCTACATTGGTTACATCTCAGGCTAAACAATCTTCACTCTATTTATAAATATATGTAACGCACCCCCTTTTTTAAGGCTTTTCAAAGCATTCACTCTCTTTCTTTTATTCTTTAGAAGAGGATATGGGAATTCATTGAGATGAAGTATTCAACTGTAGTCATGGAAAGAAATTGTTTTAGATATCCTAGCAGTTATCATATTTCAAGGTTTCTGGTTTTCATGTATCTTGCTATGTAAAACTTCCTTATCCTTTTTACTTCAAACTAGTATAGAAAATATAATAGTTTCAACTTCCTTGTCAAGCTTTTTTTTTTTTTAAATTCAGAATATAATTCTATTGCAGAGACCTCAGCTTTAACAAACTAAGTGGAGACATTCCATCCAGCTTCACAGGTCTCTCAAAAGTGGAATTCTTGTAAGCCAGATTTTAATTATATCTGCAAATAATTAGCTAGAATAGCTCTCTGAGGGAGTCAGAAATATTTGTCTAAAGGACTGCAACCACTAGGAGAGGGAGAAGAGGAAAGCAGAAAAAGCAGTTCACTAAGATAAGCTTGTTGTATGTTCACAGGTCAAATTGAATTGGCCTCAAAATGTTGATTGTAATGGTGACTCCTAAGACCTGAGGGATGTATGTGTTTTTAAGGACATCTTCTAAGTTTCTGCATATCCTGATTCTTTTATTAAGATCTATCTTTATGCAGACTCTCTCCCTCAAACACACATGAACATAATACAATGATTTTCCTTTTTCAAAGGACATGACCATGCATCTACAACTACCATATCCTCCAGCAACTACAAAAAAGAAAGAAATAAGAAGAAAATAAAAACAGAAAGGAAAAAAACAAGAATTTACTTTTATATATGTTATAATGTACAATTCTCAATTCTAGTTTTTACCTTTTATCAAGTAAACCTTTCCAGTATTTGTCAATTTCATGAATTGCAATTGTTCATGGAAAATGCTCTTTGTATTGAAACTTATGTTGTTTTCCATCTAGATATTTATCAGGAAACATGCTAAGTGGACAAGTGCCTGATTGGTTAATGAAAGGTGGAAACAACGTGTGAGTACTTCTTCATCAAATGTAACTCTTGTCATTATTCAAAGGTAGCTTAGTTGTTGTCATTATTGGAAAACAATAATAAACTAGTATTATATGTTTTTGAAGAATTAGGTAAAGGGTGACACAAAGGAGCAAAAGACGCTGAGCTCTCTATCTCATGCATTCTCAATTTTATTCCATGAGAGGGCAGATAAATATAATAGGAAATAGGGAGATTGGTCTCTGATTTGCTTGACCAATCTGATCCTTAATATCATGGGATACAAAGATTGAAAATAAAAAAATAAAGATAAAGATACATAGCAAATAAATGTCCACATAAATAAGAAACAAATCTAAAAATAATTATAGTAATAAAAATAATGAGATATCAATACTCCCCTCAAGTTAGTGAGTATATGTTGAGCATTCCCAACTTGGAGTTCAATTCTTTAAACTTGACACGAACAACAGTTTTTGTTAATAAATCTGCAACCTGAAAGTTGGAAGAGACATAACTTAATTCAAGTAAGCTAGAATCAATCTTTTTCTTAATGAAATGTCAATCTATCTCCACATGTTTCATCCTGTCATGATGAACAGCATTCTTTCCAATTTCGATAGTAACCATATTGTCACAAAACACTTTCATTGGCCCATCAACATTAACCTTGAGCTCATTGAGGAGCCTTAATAACCACATGCCCTCGCATATCCCAAGTACTAAGGTACAAAATTTAGTTTCAACATACTTCTAGGTGACTAAGTTGCTCCATACAAATGTATAGTAGCCTGTGGTAGATCTTCTATTAGTCACAGATTTAGCCCAATTTGCATTAGAGAAAACTTCAACACCCTCATGAGTTTCCTTTTTGAAAAATAGGGAAGCTTATACTTTACTAGGAGTCATCTTGAGATATCTCAAAATTTTGTACACAGTTTCTAAGTGTTCTTCGTTTGGACAATTCATCAATTGGCTAACAACACTTGTAGGGAATTTGATATATGGATGAGTGTGAGATAAGTAAATTAACTTATCTACAAGTCTCCAGTGTATACTAGTATCAATTAGTGAACAATCTTTCTTGAGACCAAGTTTATGGTTACCATCTATTGGAGTATCTGCAAGCTTGCATCTTAATATACCTGTTTCTTCAATAAGGTCAAGAGTGTATTTCCTCTGGGGCATAGTGATTCTTTTTTTATTCCTCACCACTTCTATCCCTAAGAAATATCTCAACTCATCGAATTACTTTACTTCAAACTCCTTTGCAAGAGACTTTATCAACTTCTCAATTTCATTAGAGTAATCACTTGAATTCACAATATCATCTACATAAACAATCAAAATTGCTAATTTTCCATCATGACTAGATTTGACAAATAATGTGTGATCTGTTTGACACTAATTGTACCCATATTTCTTGACAATAGTAGTGAACCTTTCAAACCATACTCTTTGTGATTGCTTGAACCCATATAAAGATTTGTAAAGTTTATACACTTTAGTTGAACTATCCTCTATCTGAAGTCCAGGGGAAATTTCCATATACATTTCCTCTTTAAGGTCTCCATTGAAGGAAGCATTCTTCACATCTAATTAATAAAGGGGCCACTCCAAATTTGCTGCAAGAGAAATTAATACTTTTATTATGTTAAATTTTGCCATTGGAGCAGATGTCTCTTGATAATCAATGCCTTGGATTTGGGTGAATCCTTTGGCTACAAGTCGAGCCTTATGGCAATTGATACTCCCATAAATATTGTATTTGATTGTAAAAATCCACTTACACCCTACAACATGCTTACCAGGAGACAAATCAACAATGTCCCAAGTTCTATTCTTCTCAAGAGTCTTTACTTCTTCATGTATGGCACTCCTCCATTCTGGTTTCTTTATTGCCTCATAAAAACTATGTGGTAATTTTTAAAGAGAAACATTGTGCATAAAGGCTTGTAACTTTAGAGACAATCTGTTATAGGAAACAAAATTAGTTATAGGATGCATAGTACAATGCTTTATCCCTTTCCTCAAAGCAATAGGTAAGTTTAGCTCCTCACAGTTTTCAGAATCAAGAGGAAAGGAAGTTGACTAGTCATGCTCAGGAAAAATGCCTTGTTTCTCTTGCTGATTTACTATTTTTGTACACTGACCACTGTTTTGCCACATTGGTTTTCTTCTTTCTGGTATAGACCAACATGGTTTTCTTCTTTCTGGTATAGACCAACATCTTGTTCTGCTGTGAATGGTTGGGGTAGGTCTTGGGTTCTTTAGGATTGATTGTGTGTGGATCAAGGTCAAGTGAGACAGATCTAGGTTGGGAAGTAGGCTAGAAATTGTGAGAAGTAGGTTGGATAAAATCATTAGTGAGAGTGATGTTGGGGTCAAAAATTTCATGAGGTGCAGGTGCAATGTCAATATCTATATTACTCTTAAACAGCCATTCATTTTGTTGAGTGTTGCTGTAACTCTTCCCCTGAATGGGTGTTTGGGAGTAAAGAAGTTGTTTTTTAGAAAAAGTAACATCTAAAGTGGTAAACATTTTCTTTAGAGGGGACGAATAGCATCTATACCCCTTTGTGGTAGATGAATACCCAATGAAAATACACTTTATGAACCTTGGCTCAAGTTTACCTTATGATCATTATGAATGAATGAAGTGCATCCAAAGACTTTTAGAGGTAGGGATGACATGGTTCTATTGGTGGGAAAGGCCTCAAGTAATTTTTTTGGTGGTGTATTGAAATTTAAAACTTTTGAATGCATCCTATTAATGAGATAAGTGGCAGCTAAGACTGCTTTTCCTCAATAAAAGGACGGAGTATTAGTGGTAAAGAGAAGGGATTTAGCCACTTTCGAAATGTGTTTATTTTTTCTCTTTGTAATCCCATTTTGTTAAAGTGCTTTAACACAAGAACTTTGGTGAATAATACCATGTTAGGTGAGGTAGGAATCAAGAATGAAATTAACAAATTCTCTACCATTATCGGTTCTAAAAATTTTTGTTGAGCTTTGGAACTGATTTTGAATGTATTTATGGAAGTTTTGAAAAATGTTTGCAACCTTAGATTTCTCTTTGAGAAGGTAAACCCATGTAAGCCTTGTGTGGTCATCAATAAAAGTGACAAATTACCTTGCACCATTTAGACTTTTAACATCATTATGTATGAGAGAAAAAGGATGAGAAGGTTGATATGAGTGAGATGGATAGGAAGACCTAACATGCTTGGACATTTGACAAATTTTACATTGAATAGAGTTTGTACTTTTATTGACCAAATGAGGGTATAATTTTTTTCAAGTAATAAAAATTTGGCTGGCCTAACCTATAGTGCCATAATAGAATGTCCTCATTATGTTCTAAAGAAAGAAGTGGTGAAAGAATAGCATTATTGCAACTAGTAGGTCCATTCAAATAGTAGAGTCTAACATTTTCCTTAGCATTGCCAATCCTCTTTCTCGACTTCAAATCTTGAAAATAACACTCATAAGTATCAAAATTAGTCTGGCAATTTAAGTCTTTTGCAAGTTTATTAATAAATAATAAGTTGTATTTTAATGAAGGAACGAGTAGGACATCCTTCAAAATCAACTTTGATGATATTTTTACCATTCCAACATCAGTAACTCCAGACAATGTCCCATCAACAATTGTCACAAATTTATTAGAACTAGGAACAATATTATCAAGGACAGCAATATGACTGGTTATTTGTTCAGAAGTACCAAAGTCAACTATCTAATTGTTGGAACCTTTGGAGTTGACTCTAGTAGGGTTACTTGAATGAGCCATGACTCCAGTTCCAATCACTTTCCTAGAAGCTCCCTGATTACTAATCATCTTTTGCAATAAATCTAGTTGCTCTTTTATCTCCTTGTTAAACAGGTTCTGATCATATTGCCCATGATTTTGTTCCTCTCCAACTGCCATAAAACCATGGGTCTCGCGTTGATTTCATGGTTTCCAATTACCTAGCTTGCCGTGGAGTTTCTAGCAAACATCTTTAGTTTTTGGCTCCTTGTTTGTTTGGGTTGCCGTTGATGATTTGGTGGTGGCAGCATTAGCCTGAGATGCTCTCATAGAGTCGAAACTTATTTCCATCCTTGTTTGTGTCAGCCAAGCTCTGATACCATGAACAATTAGGCAAAGGGTGACGCATAAAGAGCAAAAGATGCTGAGCTCTCTATCTCATGCATTCTCAATTTTATTCCATTAGAGGGCAGATAAATACAATAGGAAATAGGAAGATTGGTCTTTGATTTGGTTGACCAATCTGATCCCTAATATCATGAGATGCAAATATTGAAAACAAAAGGAAACAAAATAACAACATAAAGATAAAGATAGGCAGCAAACAAATGCCCACATAAATAGGAAAATAAAATAAAATAATTATAGTAAAAAAAATAATGAGCTATCAACAATTTCTTTTTGTTGCTTGATGCACATTTGTGTTATTGGGTATCTTGCTTTTGCAGCATCCTTCATCTCCGATTATGATCTTATGTTGTGTTTTGTAATTGACTATCCTTTGACTGAACCTTCTATGTATGAAACTATTGTCAATTTCACTTTCTCTCTTATTTAATAGGATCATTTGCAATATCACCCCTTAAGTTGTAACAACAATTAAGTATATGATATTTCTGTCTTTTGTTGACAACTAGCATATTACTATTCTTTGTTCTGAAGATTTCATTCATAACTTCATATTCTAGAGAGTCTTCTGTTATGGTTACGTTTATTTATGAGATGGTTAGAAAGGTAATTTTGAAGTAAGAAATTGGCTTACGTTTGGAATGTTTGAAATTTGATGAGTTACTTTATAGTTATGAAAGCAGTTTAATTTTAGAAATTTGTTTGATGTAATAATAGTTGTATTATACAGAATGTAAGCAAACTACATAGGAAAAGTTTACAGAAGAAAAGGAAAATAAAGCCTGTCTAGAGGTGTGATAAAAGGTTGTCTTCAAAAATATTTGCAGCATACTGTAAGGAACAATCTATTCCATATGAATTACATTCCATATCTTTTGCACAGAGACCTTTCTTACAACAACTTCAGCATTAGGAACCTGAAGCCTTCAGCTTGTGAAGAGCAGAATGTGTAGGAATGCTTGAATCTTTGGGAATGTTTCTTTCTTTTCTTCTAATACATACAGAAGCTTGCTCAGGTCCTGAAATTTTTTTATTTGCTTAGGAATTTGTTTGCAAGCTCTTTGGAAGGAAACAACTCGTAAGTTCTTAGTAATATTTCCTTTGCTTTATATTATAATGTTTACTTTATATTGTATACTTGAACAAATGCATTTGTTTGTCCATTTGGACCATTTCTCACTTCTCCCCTAAGAAATGACTTAATTACAATCTTCCTTTGAAACCAAAAAATACTTTACAACTAAATCCATTTTGACCAAAATAATCTCAAGGATAAATTGTTTTTAATAAAAAAATATAAATTATCAAAAAGAACCTTTTTCTTAAAACTTTTATTTCAATGTTATTTATTCTGTGCTGTGGTGGAGACTAGAACAGAAAATTGGAATTTATGTAAAATTCATAAAATAGTTTTTACAAATAGAAAATTAGCATGGAGCTTTTTTATTATTCAAAAAATTTTAGCACACCTTTCCTTTCTTTCGCCCTTTTAAACCTCTAAACTATCCCACAATTAGAGTTGTTCATAGGTTCAGTTTGATTAACCGAATTGACGTTATCGGTTTTATATATTCTTGATCCTTATTGGTTTTGACTTCTAATCAGTTTAGTTCGATTTTTGTTCGGTTTGGTTCAGTTTGGTTTGATCTAGTTTGATTCTTTTTTTTTTTTTTTTTCTAAAAGTGATTTAAATTTTTTTTTTTAAGATTTTGTTTCTTGTAATATGTAAAATTTGCTTATGATATAATGCATCTCTTAACATTCTAACCAATAATAATGTTGAAATAATTAATTATTATATATTATTTTTTCTATAAAAAAAGTATCCCTTATAATTATATTCAACTATTTTATAATTATAATTAAATATCATATGTAAAGACTATAAAATAATAGCATTTTTAATTTAATAAACTCATCTAAATGTAAGTAAAGTAGAAAAAAAAAAATATCACTTTTTTTTATTGATAAAAAGCTTATGTATAATTTGGACTTAATTAATAAAAGAAAAAAAAAAATATTGGTTCGGTTAAAACTAAACCAAACTTGACAAACCAAGAACTGAACCAAACCAAACCAATTGGTTTTATAATGTCCAAAATCGATTTTAGTTTTTTTTTTAATTGGTTTTTATCGGTTTGGTTTGGTTCAATTGATTTGGATTGATTTTGAACACCTCTACCTACAGCTGTCCTGGACAGTTACAGCACGTCTTTTTTTTTTTTTACCAAAAATATAGCAACTTACATTAAACAGAAAACAAACAAAGTACAAATACCAGTAACAAGTACAAAGTGACAAACATAATCATAAAAACAAATTTAAATATAGAAAAAGGAACAAGAAGTAGAAAATACTGCATAGATAGACAAACTGTTATATAGAAAGAGAGTAGAATGTGGAAGTGGGGAAGAAAAAGAGAGATAAGATAGAAAAGATCATATTTGTATTCATCCATCTTGCCTCACTAACATACAAGTAATAGGATATAGCATGGTTACAAATGAATATCTAACTAACTCATCCTACTAATAGAATAACCACCTAACTATTTCCTAATCCATTCATTTATTCTCCTAACAATACTCCTTCCCATGAAACGACCCTTGACCTCAAGGGTGAGGATCATTAATACAAAAATTAGGATGCAGCTGATAGAATTCATACACTTGCACTTAAGTAGCCCCTTCATCAAGCAATTGTTGCCACTTGACTAAGATTTCAATAACGGACGTCCCCTTGTGCTTCACCACCCTCCTATGCAAAATTCTCTCAAGAGCTAAGTGGTTAGGCTGAACTAGCCAATCGAGAGAGGGTTGCCTTTGTGCTATAACTAGATTGTAGCAGGGCTTGGGTAAAGATACATGGAAGGTGTTGTGAACTTGAGAGTTGGATGGTAACTTCAACTTGTAGGTAGTTGGCCCAATCTTTTGTATGATCTTGTAAGGGCCAGAGTACCTAGGAGCCAGCTTTTGAGAGCTCCTAGATGTTACTATCACTTGTCTATAAGGTTGTAATTTCAAGAAAACCCAATCTCCTACTGCAAAGTGCCTATCTACCTTTCTCCCATCTACTTGTTGTTTTATGTGGTTAATAGCTGTATGAAAATGATGTTTTATCATAACAATCATCTGCTCTCGTGCTATAAAGGTGTGGTCAACAACTTCCACTAAAGCATTATGAGGCAACAACTTCCACTAAGAATGGGGACTTTTACCCGTAGACCACCTCATATGGGGTAGTGTTAGCGGCTTGGTGAAAGGTAGTGTTGTATCACCATTCAGCCAATGAGAACCATTTATGCCATTCACGTGGTTTCTCCTAAGTCATGCAACGTGGGTATGTGTCTAAGCAACAGTTTAAGGCTTCGGCTTGGCCATCCAATTGAGAATGATAGGCTGAGGTTAGGTTTTGTTTGATGCCAAGCTTTGTCATGAATTCTTGTCGAAAATGACTAAGGAAAACAAGGTCTCTATCACTGATCACGTTGGTTGGAGTCCTATGAAGTTTATAAATGTTGTTAAAAAATTGTTGGGACAAAATTGTTGTTGTGTAAGGGTGTGTGAAGGCAATAAAATAGACATATTTGCTCATTTTGCCAAAAACAACCATAACGATGTTCTTTCCACTTGATTGAGGTAGTCTTTGAATAAAATATATGGAAATACTTATCCAAATTCTTTGAGAGATAGGGTAGTGGTTGTAGTAATCCAGGATTGGCAATGGTCTCATTCTTACACCTTGCACATGTATCACCCTGCTTAATAAAGGACTTGACAGCAACTTCTATATTGTTCCACCAGAAGATAGACTTTAATCGTTGATAAGTAGCCCGTGTTCCCAAATGACCTCCTTAGGGTGAGGAGTGCATCCATGAAATTAGTTTATTCTTCAAGTGCTCATTATTTCCACCTACCACCTTGCCTTTCCTTTGAAGGACCTGTTCATCCCATGAATAGTTTCCTTGGTCATTGGGATGCTGCACCAGATGGCTAATTATGGCTCTAAAATCAATATCCTCATACTAGGAAGTTTGAATTTACTACCATAAGCCCGTGGAAATTGAGGAAACAACTGTCTGCAATAGATTGACTCCTTGTACTCAAGAGAGAGCATTTGCAGCACTATTGTCATTGCCCTTTTTGTATTGTATTTCATAATCATAGCCTACTAGTTTAACAAGCTAAAAAAATTGAAATGAAGTCTTCAACTTTTGATCTAACAAGTGCTTTAAGTTTGTTGGTTTGTCTTGATAACAAAATGCCTCCCGTCTAAGTATTGATGCCATTGCTTTACTGCATGGACTATTGCTAGCAATTCTTTTTCACAAACTGATAAAGCCACATGCCTGGGTGATTATGCCTGACTGTAATAAGCAAGTGGTTGACCTTGTTGCATGAGTGTAGCTCTTATTCCTTGATTGGAATCATTGGTTTCCATTACAAATGTTTTAGTAAAATCTGGTAGAGTAAGAGCAAGGGTTGATGTCAGAGCATGTTTCAAGGTTTGAAAAGTTGTTGTTGCATCCTCAAACTAGATGAAATTGTTTTGCTTAAGCAAAGTAGTTAGAGTTCGTGCTATTTCTCCATAATCCCTAATGAACCTTTGATAGTATCACGTTAACTCCAAAAATGATCTAAGTTGCTTAAGAGTAGTTAGGATAGGTCACTGTTGTACTGTTCTTATCTTTCGTGGACAAGTGGCAACTCCTTCTTTACTGATTATGTAGCTTAAATACTCTACTTGTGGGGTAGCTTAACTTTACAAAATATTGATGTTTTCTCAAGGTTTTTAGCGCCAATTATGCACTAAGATGTCTTCAAAAAACACCAGCATGAATTTCCTCAAATGCTTCTTGAAAATGCTAGTCATTGTTGCCTGAAATGTGGGTGGTGTGTTTGTAAAACCAAAAGGCATGACAACAAACTCATAATGCCCTGAGTGAGTTTTAAATACTGTTTTTGGAATGTCTCTCGTTTCCATTCAAATCTGGTGGTATCCAGCTCGTAAATCTAGTTTAGTGAACAATTGTGCTCGTTGCAACTCATCCAACCGTTCCTTTATTATAGGTAATGGAAATTTATTTTTTATGGTGTGCTTGTTTAGGTCTTGATAATCAACACATATTCACCATGAGCCATCTTTTTTCTTAACTCAAACTAAGTGCTGCAAAAGGTGAGCTGTTCTAAATTATTCTTGAATTTAACAATTCATCCACCATTTTCTTAATGAAATCTTTTTGGGCAGTTGGACACATGTAAGGTCAAATATTAATGGGGATTGTACCTTCCTCTGAATTTATGCTGTGGTTGTGTCCCTCTCTAAAAGGTCGTAGAGTGGTGGGAGCCTGAAACACATCCTTATAACTCTCCAATAGTTGCCAGATCTCTTGAAGAACCCCACATTTGTTGTTATCTATACTATTGGTTTGTATGGACAGGCATTGCACCACTTCCCTCATGTTTTGTATTGCTTGAATAAGGAAGAATTGTGCTTCATCCTTATTAATTTGCTGAATCTATTTTTGGTACACCACCTTCCATCGACTAGGGGAGTTGGCCATTAATTTCGTTAGTCTCCCTTTATACCAAAATATCATTGTTAGGTTAGCAATATCCCATTGCTTGCACTCTATTGCTCTTAGCCAGCTCATTCCCAAAACCATGTCACAACCACTCAAGGAGAATAACCAGTGCATCTACTTGAAATTCTTCACCTTATATCTTCCAACAAAACTTCCTACATACTGCTTGAATTGCCAGTTTGCCCCCTCCAGCTGTTGTAACTTCAACATTTCCCAATTTTTCTATTGAAATTCTTAGTTTCTTGGCTATGTAAATTATAAAATCATGAATACTCCTACTATCAATCAAAATATGTAATACCTTCTTGCCCACAGTCCCTTGCACTCTCATAGTAGTGCTACCATCCATTCTTTCAATTGCATTTAGGGAAACTTGGGAGTTTTAACCGAATCTTGAATCAACTCTTCTTCTGGCATGCTATCATCATCTCCTCGTCCTATATTTTCTACTGCTTCTATCAGATATAGTTGGAGTTTCCGTCATTGAGCACACTCATGTCCTAAGGTGTATTTTTCATAGCAAAAATAACATAGATTGTTGGCTCTTTAATCTCCTTAAATGACATAATCTTGTGAAGCCTTAAACCTCCTTTATTGCTTATCAGCCCTTCCTTCTGGTGATTATTGATGCTTCCTATCATTAATGGTTTGGTAGAATCAGGTCTTTCCTACTTGACATAAGCTTGATTTCTTGAGTAACTCATTCTTGGTATGCTCTTTCCCATTCCCCCCTTGTTTATTGCACCATAACTTAATTCTTGTAATTTGGCAATCCTCATTGCATCTAACAACTTTTGTGGCATGAATAATTTGACTTCCTTCCCAATTTCCTCATTGAGTCCAACTTTAAAGTAGTTGATCAATTGGCTTTCGATAAGTTTCACCTTGTGTGAAAGGTTATCGAACGCTTCTTGACATTCACGTTACATTTTTAGTCTATTTGAGCTACATGAGTTCCTCCATAGGGTCTTCATACATTGGTCCAAACCTTCGTTTGATTGCTTTTGAGTATATCTCCCGCATTATGACTCTTCCTTCTTGATTCTTTTCGTAACTTCTATGCTAATGGAAACTCTCTTCATCTAAATGAAGATTAGCGACCATAACCTTCATCTCCTTAGGAGTATTATCCAATAGAAAGTAGGTCTTACATTTCTCTAACCAACCTGATGCATCCTCCTGATGAAATTTTGGAAAGTTCATCTTAGTGAAACGAGTAGGCAAGTGATAATCCTTCGGAATTTCCCCTTGTCGGCATTCTCTGTCTCTGATTCTGACATTTGACCCTTGCGAACCAAATGACCTCATTGTCTCCGTCATTTGCGATGACAGTCCCTCCATTAATTTGTGAAGACTTGACACCCTTTGCTCCATCAAAGATATTCACTGGTCTACATTCGCTCACAGCCTCTCTTTGACGTCTTGAATTGTAGCTTGGTTGTGCGTAGCTTCTGCCATGTCAATCGGTCAATGCTCTGATACCACTTGTTATGTAGAAAGAGAGTAAAATGTGGAAGTAAGGAGGAAAAAGAGAGATAGGATAGAAAAGATCAGATTTGTATTCATCCATTCTGCCTCGCCAACATATGAGTAATAGTATATAGCATAGTTACAACTAAATGTCTAACTAACTCATCCTACTAACAAAATAATTGACTAGCTACTTCCTAATCCATTCCTTTATACTCCTAACACAAACTTCAACCAATTCCTTCCTTTGCAGTAGCAATGTCTAAGACTAGAATAGATTCAAGAGAAGATAGGGGAGAAATCTCTCAACTATTGGGGCACATCCCCTTAACAGTAGACTTGACAATCTAATCAACTGCTTTGTTAGTGATCCTAGGACTCCAAACAAGAGAGAAGGATGAGAACCTTTCCCTTAACTGGATAATATCATTAACAATAGTTCAACTCCTCCAATCCAAACAACTCTCTTGAATTTTTCATTGTTAATTATAGACACCTAAGCTTTACAGTTTGATTCAAAATACAGCATGTCCAAACATAGATCAAGAACCATCAAAATTCTTTTTCTCAATGCAAAAGCTCCACTCATAAAAGTAGAAGAGGTAAGACATGGAGCCCCACAAATTTCTAAAACACACCCTTTGTAATTTCTGATAATGACTCCCACCCCTACCAAATTCCTTGCAATATCAAAAATGCCATCAATATTAATTTTTATTTGATCCATTGCTGGGAAAGACCAACCCACCACACCAAAATCACTACTCCTTTCTAGACCAAGATGGACTGAAAACCAACCATTAGTAGACCAAAATTCCTTAACAATGTCAATAGCCCTCTTAACAATTATTATAGGATTAGGGGTTACATGCTCAAACACCCATTCACATCTAGATTTCCAAATGTACTAGGAAATCACATCTATCAAGGATTTGTCAAGATCATTTAAATTTAATTCCAGCAACACATAGCAAAGTCATCTATCCATTCTAGTCACATTACAAAAGGTGGTTTTCAAAGCAAAACAACTATCAAACCATACCTTTGTTGTCCAATCACATAACAAAAGCATATGTTCAATAGTTGCCGCTTCACCTTGACAGCATGGGCATGGTGAACCATTACACTTTTGTTTCCATAAGTTTTTCTCTGTTGAAATAGCATCTATGCAAACTCTCCAAAGGAAGTGATTGATCTTGGGTGAGATCCTCAATCTCCAAATAGCTTTCCAAAGTGCCTTCAGGTTGTGGGATGAAGTACCTGCACGATCACTATTAATAAAAGAAGCAAGTATTTTGGCCAAATGGTATCCCTTGCTAACTATATAAACACCTTGCTTTCCATTGGCCCACGTCAGTTTGTCTTTTGCATTGCAAAGAGAAATAGGGATACTTTTTATGGTTGATAATTCTTGCAACAACCATTCCTCCACATTTGAAAGATCCCATCTTCCATTAACAATAAGTTCTCTTACCAAACTATTTTCAACAATTTCCAAAGGGGCATTAGATTGAAGTCTAAAATTTGCTAGTGATGGAATCCAAGGGTCATTCCAAAATTTAATACTTCTACCAATATTATCCTCTTTTGAGCAAATTGCAGTTTCAATTAGCTTCTTTCCTTCTATTAAGCTTGACCAGGCCTAAGAAGCTCTCGAATTCTTCTTTGCATTTAAAAAATTTGAATTTGGGAAATAAATCCCTTTCAAAATCTTAACCTGTCATATGGAGAAGCCAATATCCTCTACCTCTGTTTTGCTAGAAATGCTAAATTAAAATTCATAAAGTCTCTAAACCTAAGGCCCCCATTATGCTTTGACTTTGTAAGACTACTCCATGATTTCCAACGGATCCTTTCTTCTTCATGCCTTTGACCCCACCAAAAAATTAGCAATTATGCTATCCAACTATTGGCATGTTTTCTTAGGAAAGAGAAAACAAGATATTGGAAAGGTGGGAATAGCCGAGGCTATTAAAAATTAAAACTTCTCTGTGAATTTGTGACAAATACCATGCTTCCAGCCTTGAATTTTAGAGTTTACTTTGTCTCTAATAAATGCAAGGCCATCTGCATTGTCATTCTTTCCACCATTTCTTGAATGCCCAAAACTTTCTACTCTATTGTCAAAAATCTCTGGCCTGGCAAATTTGACCTTCACTGCGCCATTGATGAACGATCTTGTTCTTCCATCTGGTCGATGCTCATTTGAAGTCCTTTGACTTCACTTATCACTTACTGCTTCATTGACGACTGTCCATGATCTTCCATCAAGTCGGTGATTGCTTTGCCCCTAACACATGTTGCTTCATTGTCGACTTTGTTTGTAACTTGCTGCTCCACTGTTGCACACACACATTCTTCCATTCCACGAAGGGAAGTCTATGTCTGTGTCACTTCAGCCATTGGCCCAAGGAAGGGATGCTCTGATACCACTGATAGGAAGAAGAAGAATAGAATTGAGAACATAGGAGAATAGGGAGAGAATGAAGAGAATCATCAACTGTACTAACTATCTGAATTGAATCCTCCTTCCTTTGTTACATGAAGGGAGTTAGTTAACAACCTAACAAACAACTTACTAACAGCCTAACAAATTCTAACCACTTCCACTACTAACTATTTATGCCTAACATATTATTAATTATTGTCTTTTAATTGTTTAGTTTACTCTTTTTTTTTGTGAATGTGTTTACTGTTTTTAATAATTATTTTTTTTATTTAAGGATTTTAAATTTTACTTAATTTAGTAAAGTGGGTATTTTGTAAAATTAAGGGTAACTCGGTCAAAATGAATTTAGTGATGGTATCTTTTGGTTTTAGGGGAGGGCCAATTAATTGTTTATAATAGAGGGGAGGAATGTGTAATTAAATAATTTCTTAAGGGAGGGAAGAGTAATTTATTCCAAATAAAACACTAAAGATTAAAATACTGACTTGTTTTACATATTTTATTGTTCTTCCAGTAAAATCATCCCGTGTTCCAGAAGTTGTCCTAAAAGTAAGTTACTGGATCAATTATCAGGTGTATTTTTCTTATTGCTTTGGCTCTTAAAATATTTCTCTTTTTATTTATCTTTTCCCCACTCTTTGCACATGCATCCAGTTCCTCAGGGAGGCTGAGATGCCTGTCACTGTCACTTGATCTGGCAAAGAAGTTTCTTGTACAACTTCTATAGCATATTGTAGTAATCTAAGGTGAAAATATGACATATAAACAAAGAATCGCACATCCGGTTCTAGAAAATTTATGAGTCACACACATGTTTACTTTTCCTTCATCTTTTGGAGTACTTCCCTGATAATTCTTGAGAGGGTTATTGAGAGCTCAACCTCCCAAAAGGTCAAGGCCTTCCACCCTTGGATCTCCTTGAGATCTGTGTAAAGTAATTTATACTATCATATACACAAATCTTGAGGTAATCTAATGGTGGAAAGTCTTTATCTCTCCACAACAAAATCCTTCTTGAGATGTATGGTCATGATTATAATATCAGCTACAACAGGGACGTGTCTAGATATGTATGTCTTTTCCTTTACTACTTTTCTTGGTGATGAATTCTTGGCAAAGGAGCCAGTCACAGCCCTACCCAAAGAAAAAAACAAAAAAACTCATCATTAAATCTTTCATTCACATGAGTCTCATTCTCAGTAGTCTCCCTTTACCATTTGCAAAAAGTTCACTAATTTTGGTAGAGGAGTGCAGGTGAACATTCATGGCTTATTTTGGCAATCTCATATTGACTATCATTTTCATTTTTATTCTAGTATCCGGCTCATCAAGCTGGTCCAATAATATATACTCATGAAAAAGGAACTCTTTTTTTCTGTGTACTCTTAATTGACATGTACAACTAGGATCATAAGTAATCATCAATAAGAAATGCAAGGTTTTGTTTCTCTGAATTGGGATAAATCAGCTGTCATCCCGTCCCTTTGTCCCCCCCACCAAAAGAAAAAGAAAAAGAAAATAATAATAATAATAAAAGCCTCTATTATCCCTTGTGCCAAAAGATAATAAGTAATTTAGAAAATCAAGTTTGAATAAAGGGTTCATTGGCAAGTTCTATAACCCTCTTATTATTTGAAGTAGTTTTAATTTTTTCTATACTTCTCTCAGTGTACTATTCATTCCACATAAATTGTGGTGGAAAGGAAGTATATGTTAATGGAGGAAAAAAATACAATGAAGATGTTACTGAGGGTAGAGCAGCACAGCTATTCCTGAGTGAAAGATCAAACTGGGCATTCAGCAACACTGGTAACTTCATTGATGATGATCAACGTGCCTCAAAATCTTACATTGTGCAGAATATTTCTGGACTCTTTATGGCTGATTCTGAACTATACACGAGTGCACGCCTTTCTCCCCTTTCTCTGACTTACTATGGTTTCTGTCTGGAAAGTGGTAACTACACAGTAAACCTCCATTTTGCTGAGATAATGTTCACTGATGATAAAAACTTCAGCAGCTTGGGAAGACGAGTATTTGATGTCTACATTCAGGTAGAGAAGGCATGATTCTTCTACCCAATATAATTCTTCATATCTTCTATCAGTTCAAGAAATTCATCAACTCAGTGATCTGGATTTAATGTGCATTGACATTATTGCTAACAAGTACAATTACATTTTCAAATCTTATGAGTATCATGAAACATGTAGCAATTGAATGGAAATATTAGGGAAAACTGGTGCAGAAGGATTTCAATATTGCAGCTGAAGCAGGAGGTTCTGGTAAGGCAGTCATAAAAAATTACACTGTTGTAGTTAACAATAATGACTTGGAGATTCGTTTATATTGGGCTGGGAAAGGGACGACTAGTGTTCCTGAAAGAGGAATATATGGTCCTCTGATATCAGCAATTGCTGTGGATGCAGGTGTGTTGTATTGCTTAATAAATTATATTGTCTTGTCCATCAGCTAAATTATGTGATCTAATCTATACACAGTACACCTCTTCTTTGATGATTATGTGAACAGATTTTACCATCCCATTGGCAAGTGGAAGTCTTCCATTAGGTGCTGTGATTGCAATTGTGGTTGTGGGAGCAATTCTTATTGTCTTGCTTTTGGGTATACTTTGGTGGATAAATTGTTCCCAAAAAAAAAGTACCCTTGATCAAGGTGTGTGCAAAATGATTATTACTATTATAACTGTTGGAAATCACATTTAATGCATAATTATTCTCAGGCTTAAATGCTTTTATTTGTTTCCTTATTTTAAGGCTTTTATGCCGTCATTTGTTTCCTTATGTTTACTGGTTAATGGGCCATAATTCTTGGGCATCTAGTGGGCAGATTCTTGATAAAAATCACATTGGTTTTTGTTGGTTAGTAGGCTGAAGTCAAAATTGTTTCCCCTTTAATAGTTTTCTACTTTATGAGTCTTTATTTTTATTTATGTTCATATTTGTTTCCTTTTGAGAGTAATTGGTTCAACCTTCCGTGGCCTACATTCTCCTATAAATTGCAACCATTGTGTTTGAAATAAAATAATAAATTTTAGTGCAAAATTCTTCATGGTATCGAAGCTTACAAGGCTTGAATGACAAAATACATTGGTGGTTAGTGTGAAAACCATACATTAATAATTAGTGTGAGAAAACCATACATTATGGTTTGCGTGAGAAAACCATATATTGGTAGTTAGCATAAGAAAATCATAAATTAGTGGTTAGCATAAAAAAACTATACGTTGACGGTTAGCATGAGAAAACCAAGACCTCTAACTCATGAAAAGTGAAGTGAGGATATCCAGAACCAGGCATTGTGATTCATAGCCGAAACTGTGCAAGCTTCTTCCAAAGCCCTCACTACAAAGTGAGGGAGAAGGAAAAAAAAAAAATCATGGAGATTCCATAGCAAAGAGTAATGAAGAAGACAAATGGTCAGAAACCCAAATCGAAAGGTAATAGGGAAGAAAATTTTCAGACAACCTTCAAATACAGAGAAAGAAGAAGATTAACAATGCTAGCTCCAAGTTATTCCTAGCTTGAGGGGGAGTGTTGGAAATCACATTTAACATGTGATTATTCTCATGCTTAAATGCCTATATTTGTTTCCTTATTTTGAGGTTTTAATGCCATTATTTGTTTCCTTATGTTTGTTGCGTAATGAGCCATAATCCTTGGGCATTTAGTGGGCAAATTCTTCATAAGAATCACATGGGTATTTGTTGGTTAATCGGCTGAAATCAAATGTTGTTTTTCCCTTAAATAGTTTTCTACTTTATGAGTCTTTATTTTTATTTATGTTCATGTTTGTTTCCTTTTGAGGGTAATTGGTTGAACCTTCTGTGGCTTACATTCTCCTATAAATCGCAACTATTGCATTTGAAATAAAATAAAAAATTTCAAAGTAAAATTCTTCAATAGTGACCAAAGATTTATTTATTTATTTATTTATTTTGGTTGAGGCTCTCTGGAAGACTTGCACATTATGTGCTTTTGCTTTGCTGCTATAAATTTGGCTGTGTAAATTACTTTATATTATATAGACACACATAAACTGCTAATGATTATCTTGCTCAAATATGACACAAAAACAGATGCAACGGTTGATTAGTCCAGTTATCTCATTGATTTTTTGTCACTGGGGATTAAATGATATGCATGAAATTGTATCAAACGCATTTTGAAATGGTTATCTCCAAATAACGTAGCTGTTTCTTTTGCCTCTGACAGAACTAAAGGGTTTGGAAATGCAAACTGGTTTCTTTACCTTGCGGCAAATTATGGCAGCCACAAACAACTTTGACATTACCAATAAGATTGGAGAAGGAGGTTTTGGTCCTGTTTACAAGGTGTCTCATTTGCAATAAATTTTTTTTTCTCTTGATTTACTGTGATTGTCATATTTTCTTAACCATCTCTTAAGAAGTTTCTCTTTTTTTAATCTAATAACACTTCTGCCGATTATCAAATATAGGGCTTCTTGTCAGATGGGACCATAATAGCAGTTAAACAACTTTCTTCCAAATCACATCAAGGGAATCGTGAGTTCATAAATGAGATAGGGATGATTTCTGCTCTGCAGAACCCTCATCTTGTTAAGCTTTATGGATGCTGTGTTGAGGGAAGTCAGCTACTATTGGTGTATGAGTACATGGAAAACAATAGCCTTGCCCGTGCTTTATTTGGTGAGGTTTGGCCTTTATGCTATAGTTGATTGTTCTATGTTTATGCATGATCTATCACTTAACAGACGTAGGGATTTTCCATGCTTCCATCTTCTTTAATTTCACTAATTTGGCAAATGAAGGCCCAGAAAATTTCCAGCTGCATCTGGATTGGCCCGCAAGGAAAAACATTTGTATTGGTATAGCAAAAGGTTTAGCTTTTCTGCATGAAGAATCAAGACTGAAAATTATTCATAGGGACATTAAGGCCACTAATGTACTGCTTGATAAAAATCTTAATCCCAAGATTTCTGACTTTGGTTTGGCCAAGCTTCACGAGGAGGACAATACACACATTAGCACCAGAATTGCTGGAACTCGGTTAGTTAATTAGTTCCAATTGATAAATTTTTTTTGAATTTATTATTTATATTTGTATGTATAACGTCTGTGAAATGAAAATAGAAGCATGGTAGTAAACATCACCTTTACAAAACTGATGTTGATTAAATTATATGGTAACCAAAAAAAAAAAAATCAACACATAGGCGGCTTTTAGCATTACTGACTCTTCTCCATTATTGTAACACATGAATTTTCTATTATACAGAGGTTATATGGCCCCTGAATATGCAATGCATGGTTATTTAACCAAGAAAGCAGATGTTTATAGTTTCGGAATTGTTGTTTTGGAAATTATCAGTGGCAGGACCAACACCACTCAACAGTCAGAGGAAGAATTCTTTTATTTGCGCGATTGGGTAACCTACATCTCCTGCTCCATTACATTTAATTGACCTTACTAGATATTATTGAACGGGGCTATTTGTTTTGGTTACCTATGTGAAGAGATTAATTATTAAAAGTCATGCTTAGGCTTTATGGATACCTTAAACTTTGGATATAAATTGAGTAGATCTTGCTCAACTATTTCAAATAGTGTACATATGTGTTATATGTGCTTCATTATTATATGCTTCATCTAATATAATAATGACATTAGCTGTGCTATCAGTTGTTGTTTGTTTCAATTAAACTTTGACCCTGGCATCTAAGGCTGCCATTTATGTACTGTTGTTACTAGGCACATCTGTTGAAAGACGGAGGTAATCTAATGGAGCTGGTTGATCCACGATTGGATATGGACTTCAACACAGAGGAAATAATGGTTATGATTGATGTGGCTCTCCTATGCACTGAAAACTCTCCAACACTTAGGCCTACCATGTCTAAAGTGGTTAGTGTTCTTGAAGGCAGGCCTGATGTTCAGGAGGTAGTCTCAGATGAAAGTGAGATCATGGATGAGATGAAATTGGAATCAATGAGGAATAGCCTCCTTAAGAAAGAAGAAACCGGTAAAGATGAGACTCAGGCAACAAATTTGTCAAGCCATGCGTCTCAGACTACATCTACATCTTTTTCAGATCTCTATCCGGTCGATCCGGATTCTTATTTTTGGGAGAAAACGCATTAGGTATTGTAAACATGGCCTCCTTATTTTAAACATATTTATTTTGCCAGTTTGACGTATACATTGCATTGATGTTGTCTAAATTCTCTTGTGATGCCACCCTTGTATATTTCCTACAACTTGATATGTAAGTATCTGGAAAGGAGAGACATGGATTGGGTCTCTAACTGTGGCAGGTATTATTCTACCTCTAGAAGCATGAAACCGTGGAATAGTTAGTCGCGTTTACCTGATCTCTTTTATGCTCTTTTGGAATAATTTCCCGGAAAGTTACCCTTTGAATCTAAAGGAACAGGGTTGGTTTATTATAGAATTATATGCTCTTTCTGTACAAAAACTAAACTGTCTTCTTGATAAAATAAGTTATTGAGGAATTAAGGATATGGTAATGAGTTAGGTTTAGTGTCTCTCATCCACTGATGGGGAAAAATAGAAGCAAAATGTGGTATAGAAACCAATTTATTGTTGATAAAGTTTGCTAGTTTGTTATGGGCGTAGGTGATACTGTTCTGACTTGTTTTTAATATATGTTGTGACTTGTGAGTAGTAGTTCTGTTTTTCCTTTTTTGGATACATAGTCACTCAAAAGATCAAACTAAAACCTCTTAAAAATTACGCAAATTCCTTATCACTTGACGATCCTAGTGGCTTAATTTCCCATTAATTTTATATCATAAGGATTTTTTTGTCTGATTATAAAAATTAAAGACTTCATATGTGAATGGAATTTTGGCATGTGATAGTCCATCACTTGACATTGTTGCTTTTCTTATGTAATTTCTAATTAGTATATCAGGAAGAGAACCAAAATATCAGCTTTGGCTTTGCCGTTAGTGGAGGAAATTGGCACAAAGATAAGGGGACTCAGAAAAAGGTAAAAAATGAGTATTGTATTGATCAGATATTGAATATGGTGACTTAAAAACAGAGTACTCCTAACCAAAGAGCTTTTCATCTTCTGCTAAAAGTTGCCCATTTGATAAGTACTCAACTAAAGTATTCTAAGCCAAAAAAACCCAAGACAGAAACACAGACAACTTTGGAGGCGGAATTCACAGAACAATTTTCTTCATCTACCCTTTTCACCTTGTTATTCACAACGAGTACACGGAGCAGGTGAAACATACGATGATTTTTTTTTTTTTTTACCCTCTTCCTTTCGCTAAAAGTTGTGGAAAATCATCATGAATATCGTCTTTTACCATATTCAAGTCAAAATCAGAAACTTGCATTCTATTTCATACTTTAATTCGGTTTCCTCGTTCAGACCTTGTGAATAGAAGAAAAATGTGGACAAGAAAATGCAAAGCTAACCAATGGGACTGAAATCCCACCTAGTTTAGACTTCTACTTGATTTTAATAGAGACCGTTTTTCCCTTACCGACGGCACTTTCGAGTAGTTTGCTATTATAAAATTTTGGGTAGGGAACCTCCTCTCCAACCTCATGACCCCATTATGACCGCAGCGAAAAACGTCGACACCTGGGTTGGCGTTTTGTCTCTCTATAAAATTTAAATTTTTAGTGATTGGATCTGCATTCATCTTCTTTTAACGGTGGATTCTTTACCGTACATCATCAATTCCCCTTTGCCTTAGTAGCTTTTTCTTTGGGGGTATTATTTTATTTTTGGCTAATCTTTGGTCCAATAAAATTAGGGTATATTATTATTTTCGTCCTTAAAAAAATTTAAATTACATAGTATTTTTCCTCTACTATAACAATATTTTTTAAATCAAAATATAACCAAAATTCCTTAAAAATAATATGTACTTCTTTTATTAAAACTACAACTTGTCAAAATATTATTTTTTAAACCTTTATTTCAATGTTATTTATTTTGGGTTGAAAACTATAAATTTAATTTAATTTACATTTAGAAAATTGATGATTTTTATGTTAATAAAATATATATTTAATACTTGTTATATTATATAAATAATATATGTAAAGATATTTTGGTCAAACTAGGTATAATTGTAGTTCATTTTTTACTATAAGAGAAGTCAATGTAGCACATTTTTTGATTTAAAAAAAAAAGAGTGTACATTTTCAAAATGAAAGGAAATGTTATGTAATTTAGATATCTCTTAAAAGAAAAGACTATAATTTGCCTATAAAAGTAAGATAATCAATGGTTGATACCTAATGGGGCATGCCAGGGAAAGTTGCTCTGATTATTTTGATATTCATAATAATAATATTTTAGATTAAATTATGCTATTTTTTTTTTAAAAGATTTGATTAAGTTATATTTGATAATCTCATGTTTCAAAAATTACAATCTGGTTCTCTTGACATTCTGATATATATTACAAAAATTTTTCATCCAATTTATTTTTTAAGAAAGACTTTTAATTTTTTGCACAATATGAAATTGCAAATTTATTTTTAATATAACGATAAAGGCAACTATATTAATGTTAAACTTTAATATGAAAGTGTAATTTCATTCTTAAAAAAATAATAATGACAATTAAATAAATTTATTTTTATAATAAATATATATTATGTAGAAAATTAATTTATTCACTGACAAAAAAAATCAATTGGAGGGGAGGTAAATATGACTTTTGAAACAAGAAAAAAAAAACAAATATAATTTAATCAAATCTCATATTTTTATTTGAGTAAATTATATTAACATCCTCTGAAATTTGGTTAAATTACACTTGATCTGTATTCTTGTTTTAAAAATTAGACTCATCTCCCATTTAATTTATTTTTTGCCAAACAAATTAATTTTTTTATATATTATATGTGTATCTTTTAAAAATAAAATTATTTAATTATTATTATTATTATATTAAGAATAAAATTATGGTGGTTAAAACTTAACTTTTTGACATAAAATAAAATAAAATAGTATTATATACTGTTTATTTAAAATTAGTGTAATTTATTCCTTTTATTATTCGCACTCCCTGTCCAATAGGCAATGGCAAGTGAAACGGAGGCCTTCCATGTATTACAAAGGCGGCCCACAAGGGGCATTAATATACCCTTTATTATTTTTCTAAGAACACTGTTTACATATAAATAAAGTGTGCTATAATAGTTCTAAGTCAAGTCAACGATGGAGTCATTCATCTAAAATATTAATGGAAACAGAAATAATTTTGTGACTTAAACGATTGCGAGATATCTAATAAGTAGGGGGAGCCCAAAAAAAAAAAAAGGCAGCATGCAGTTCCAGATGGAATTATGACTACACATGCTTGGTAAGAATTGAGAATGTTAAAAGGAATGGAAAAAATTTAGAAAAAATTTATTATATTTGTATAATTATTATTTAATAGTATTTATTTTTTATAAATTTTTTGAAGTAAGAATATAGTAATCATTTTTTATTTATAAAACTAATTTTTTTCTTTTTATTTTATATTCCCAACTTTTTATATATTAAATGAACTAATAATTTAAAAATAATAATTTATAGCAATATTTTCTTTATATATATATATATATATATTGTGGACCATCACATTAATGGCCAATTTATAAGCTTGGAATTGTGTATTTATATTGATGTAATGGAATGTCATACCTCTTAAGTTATAGTTATATTAAATGTTTTAAGAATTGGATCAATTATTAAATCAGAAACATGAGTACTTCATGATTTGATAATTTTATTGTAGTAGAATTATAGTTTAATCAATTTAATTTATTTATTTAAAACTATATATATTATAATTTTAATTTCTATTCTTATGAATATATATATATATATATATATATATATATATATATATATATATATATATATATATATATATATATATATATATATAACTTTGCAGCAAATAGTTAAGACATCATGGTTCTTTAAAGGTGTTGGCTTCTGTATTTAAGGTCCCAAGTCCTAGGAATCGGTTCAACCCTTGAAATAGTATCAATGTACATGCAAAACTATCCATTATTCAAAATCTCGATTGGTCTAGTTCAATGTTAAAAATAGTAATCTCATCGCTTTGAAAACCTTTTACTTTTCTGGGTCTTCGTTTCGAATGTGGGTATTAGTATTGCTTTTTGTGAACCAATTTTTTTTTTTTTTTACAATTATTTTTATTTTGCATTTCAATGTTTCACCTGAGACAAACAAATTGCACAAGTTGAGCTTAGAGGTTATGAAATTAAACAAAATTCAACATGCTATCACTTGATAGAGGTGGCAGAAAATAACTCTGCCACGCAATGCTTCCATTGTTATAACTATCACTTATTGAATTATTTTGTGAGAAGTTTTAGCATGCGGATCCTTTATTATGTCTTAAAGTACAATAGAAGAATTGTCCCTCTCAATTAAGAAATGAGTTTCTTCTTTAAGTTTATGTTTTTTAATAAATAGAATGGATCCCTTACCCAATAAGAACACTAGTTAGTACTTCTTTCTTCTTAATTGAGTATAATCTTTACATAATATTCACATACGTACGTGCGCGCTTTTGCATCTCAAGAGAAAGAATTGAAAGTTTGAGCTTTTACAGCACAAATTTTACCCATTTAAGGATTGTATATTCTCCAACCGCCAATAAATAATCTCAAATGTAAATTATATATATATATATATAGACTTGCCCAAATGAAATCTATGTTTGTCAGTCCTATAGTATTGCAATCCACTGATTAGCAGCATAATTACTTTTTAAAATTTAACTCATACTAATTATTTATTTATTGAATTGAATTGAATTGAATTGAATTTATTTCTTAAAAATTAGCACATGGAAAAAAATTTAAACAATATTTTTCAGGGAAAAAATGTAAAATATATGTTTAATATAATTGCTTCCGTAGAATGAATTAATGAAAAATATCTACGCATAAGAGATGAAGGAAATGCATATTTCAGAGTGAATAGTAGATGGAGTAAAAGCATTGCATGGTGATGAATCAGTCTTATTGAAGTTCAAGTCATGTTCTTATTCTCTCTCACGTACGGACATGAAGATCATCCTGCTAGCATTTTTCTTCCCAGGTATTGCTTTAGGCGCTCTTGTCCCTGATGAAGGTACCTACAGATAGTCTCTGTGTTTCTTAGATGATCGAGCAAGGTTTTCACAGTTTATATATTTGATGTTGATAATATATATTATTATAATTATTAACATGGCATGTTCATATATATATATATATAAATACACACACACACACACACGCGAGCATGCAGTGCAAGCTTTGAGAGACATAGCTTGTAATACCTAGAAAATATATATATATGTAGTATAAATAAATAAACAATATATTTTAGGAAAAATATATATATATATATATAATTTTTATATCTATTTTAGGTTCAAAAAAAAAAATTTTAGGGAGTTTTCTAATCTTTTCTAAATATCAATCAAAGAAATTAGACTTGTTGGGGGTAAAAGTGCAATATTAGCCAAAGAATACTTTAATAATTCTTAAACACCTTCTCTCTCCAACTTTTTCCATCTGATGCAGCGTCCCACTTCCTTCTTCATTTTTCACGAAAGGCTTCCCTTCTCTTCGCTGCACCTTATATCTCCATCTTCAAAAAAGAATTCTCTCTTCTATTTTGGTTACCTCCATCACGCATCTACCACCGTTAATCCCTATTCCGGTGCTTCAATCCTGGTGCTTCTTCCCATCATTACAATTCTATTATTCTTACCTTCTTCCCATGTTTCTTCGCCGTTCAGCTGCAATCTCTGGATCCTGGAGGTAGTTTTTTTTCTCTTCTTCCTTTATCTTTCTTTTCCATTAATATTGATCCTTTCACATGTTTTATTGAAGCAAAAATTCCCTTCATGTAGCTCTTTTCATTCCTAGTGCCGTGGGTGAGCTCCAAGATTGGGGTTTCTTGAATTTCAACATTTAAATGTAAATTAACCCTTCTAAAGTTATCTTTGGAGTTCCAAGAAGTGAGTTTTAAACTTAATTTGAGTTATGGAAGCTTAGATTGAAAAACCCCAAATTTAAGGTTAGTATTTAGGATAGAAATGTATATAAGAATTTAGGGATTTATGTTTTAGGGAGTATATTAGGTTATATAAATAATTATAGATGTTATTGGAGTAGTTAGTATAATTAATTTATATTGGTTATAAATTTTAGGTGATACCAGGGAAACTCATCCAACTGAGACTCAGCATTGAACAGTAGGGAATAGGGACTTATACTACTAGTCCCAACTGGTGAGTATGTAGATAATAGAGTGGTTTATCTATTTTATTCCGATTTATATTTTTCATGGTGAAATTTTCAATTGTGTGATTTATGTGCTCAAAACTTCAAAATATATATATATATATATATATGATGATTTAATAAATTTATCAAAAGAAATTGATAGTTGAAATGTGGTGTGATATATTCTTGTGAAACACAAAAGAATGAATTGGATGGAAAGAAAGTGGTGGTGTGTTTATGTTTATTTATGAGAAAGTATTTTGTGTTATTTTGTAACCTCTTATATTATAGAGATTATAATAAAGGTTAATTTGTCTTAGTTAATTATTTATTTACCTTTTAATTCCTTATTTAATTTTGCTAGCTAAATGTTATTTGAATTATTTTTATTTTATATAATGAATGGGAATCTAGTTAGGATCCTGTAGCCGTTAGCGGAGATAACGGCCTAGGTGCACCTAGAATAAGTTGTGAATTGTGATAGTACTGCGATGTGATGTATCCAGTGCTGCGATTTGATTGTGAAAGTGATAAGATTGGATGAATCCAAAGAAATGCCATGATATATGATGATTTGGTTTGATGATTAAATTCCTCTTTATAATACCCATTCTTAGAATATTTTTCTTATATTTAAGAAATATAGATTTTATCTAAAGATTTCTTTTTATTTAAATAATTATTTTTCACTTCATCCATAAATCTTATTGCCTCAATTATTTGAAAATCATTAATTTTTAAGAACTTTGATATGCACTTGTTTTCCTTTTAGGCACTTTATTGTTTATACACTCACTAAGCCAGTGGTAGGCTTACCCTTTTCTTTCATTATTTTTCAGACCAGGGAATGAAGGAGTAAAGTGATCTGGGAGCTCGTGAGCTACCAGACTCTTAGAGTAGGTGTTTAAATTTTGTGAAATTGTGTCAGACTCCATGATGTGGTGGCATTTAGGTGTAAAGAAAGAGTTTTGGAATTGTCTATATTATATGGTCACTTATAATATGTAATATTGTTTATACTTTTCTAACTAGGCATTTTGATTATGTAACTTACTGGTGCTGGTGCTGGTTTACTGTATTTTTCAGGATGGGATGTCCAATTTTTAGGGGAGATGCTGCCGAATTTTCGGTAGCCCCTAATGGTATAATAAACTATATATTAAATTTTCTAAAACTTGTGGGTATATAGGTTAGTTAAATTATGTGATATAATAGTTGACTTTAAATTTAGTAAGGCTTGCTAGGCTAATCTAATCTCCAGATTAGTTTAGCCTATGCGCCGGTCATGTTTCAGAATTTGGGTCGTGACATAGCTATTGGAACTTCACCGTCGGTCCATGCACCGTCAAGGGTGACTATTCTCTCAACAGTACCGTCTGCCATTTTACTGGCATCTATGTCTCTCTTTCTTCGCAATATATATTTTTGATTACAAAGTATTCTCATTTTGTTTCATCTATTTTTTGGTTTTTTCTTAAGATCATTGTTTTATGAGATACACCAGGGTGGATTTAAGATTTTAAATTTAAAATAATTTTTAAAATCATGGAATAAAAATTATTAGAATAAATTATCATTTCTTTTTTTTTTTTTTAAATTGTACTAAAATTATATGAATTTTTTTAATTTTCAAAACATATATTTTAGTTTATTTTTATACTAAAATATTTTTCATTAACCTACATATATATTAAGTTTTTTTTTTATTTTTTTGGCAAGAATTAGAGGTTATGCTGTTTGTAAGCTAATTAATATCCTCACCGTTATTTTTCATCCAATTATACCCAAATATACATATATAAAAATTAAAGAGTATATTTTGTTGACATTAAATTCAGAAAATTTTTAAATTAATTATTTTTTTATCAACCAATAATTAGTTGACACATGCCTTTCATGTGAAAAGATAATAATTTTAAAGTTATTCTCTTTCTTTTTTATGCAAATTGAGTAACTTGTGGTTAATTATTGCATATTAAAATTTTTAATTTTGTATAACTTTTTGATGTACCTGTTAAAACTTAATTTATTAGTAAACTAATTTCTTAAGGTTAGTTTTAAATATAACGTTGGCTTTGAGTAATAGATTTCTTTATCAGCAATTTACTTTTTTGAGTTACTGAAGGATATGATATTGAATCATGCTCAAACAATAATCAAAGCAAAACACAATTCATAACAGAACATAATAGAGAAAATTATATATTCTACAACAAGTTCTTCAACTTAATTATGATATTGAATTAAAATTGATATATTAACATAACCAAAATTGCCATGATCAAATTGAAATCATGCCCAAACAGTAATCAAAATAGAACACAATTCTTAGTAAAATTGAGCCAAAATAGGGCTTAATTAATGGCAAATCACAGATTCATAACAGGTTGATAATTGATACTTATATCAAGAGTTTAACAATTTTGGTGGCTTAAAAGATAAAGCAATGGATAATGGTTTAGTTGGGTTCAGTTAAAATGAACAAAATCAATAATAACCAAAAACTAAATCTAAACCATTTAATTTTGACAACATAAGAATTGATATGAAGTTTTTTCTTTAGATTTCTTTTCATTTTGATTTGATTTGATTCAGTTTGAATTGGTTTTAGAAACTCCTAATGCTAACATACAATTTACCACGGTTGAATATTGGTTAAAAGACAAAATTCAACATAAGCATAGGATCCTGACTCTAATTTATTGTCACGGTGAAATATTGGACCAAATTTTTATTTAGAGAAAGGATCAATAAAATAGTGCTTAGGAACTAAACAACTACATTCAAAATTGTGCTCTCTCTCTCTCTCTCTCTCTCTCTCTATATATATATATATATTCAGATCTACTCTTCCAAAGTATCATTTTTGTTAACACCGTCAATGTTTCCATTAAAATGTGCGGACATGAATAATTGTATTATTTTTTTTGTCAAATACTCTGTATAAATGATATTAATTATTCCACATCAACACAAATAACTTGAAAACTTTTATCAACCCTGACTTTCAAATAATTTTAACACATCATCACAATGCCAAAAAATCCCAAATCAATTTTGCCCCATAAGACAAGTCTCATCTTATCAAAATCTCAAAAAAAACAAAATCACAAAACGTCATAAAGGAGTTCAGTTTTCTACTGTGCAGCATTTCAACCCTCCAAACAAGAAGCCCTACCCTTTCATTATTATTATTATTTTTGTTCTAATGATTCTTTGCTGCATAACATGAGCGCTATACAGAAAACGATGTTGAGTGGTCGCAAAGTTGAATATGATAGGTTAATGCTTTGTGATTTTTTATATTTCTAAGGGTTTAGGCTTATTTAATTCCACAATGAGCATTATTCTCTGTAGAATCATCATCGTACTCGTCATCCTTTACCAACAACACAGTGGACTTTTTCAATATTTTCCCAAACCTTGCCAAACTTTCACTTTGCTTGGCACTATTCCCTCAACAAGATCATACAATTTTTTATTCTATTTTTTTTTTAATTTAATCAAAATTGAATTTTATCATGATATTTTAAGCTTGCTTGATGAGTGGTGCATTTTTTAACAATGCCTTAAAAATTAAATCGGTCATTGAATTAAAATAAAAAATAATTCATAATTTAATAATTTGACTATATAAATGTAAAATTATTTTTAAAAAAATATATAATATTTTATGATTAAATTAATGCATATATTGTAAAATAATATTTAAAAATATGAAATTTAGTTAAAATATTTGTTATATGATAACAAATAGGCTGGATAGAGTTTAATAAATATCATAAATATTTATCCTATAATGCAAAATTTTTATTTAGGCAGAAAAAAAATTAAAAATTAGTTTTTTTATTAGTTCAGTGTCTTAAGTACCTTATGTTTTATAATTTTTTTACCTATCAATTTTCAAGTTGAATCAGATTGGAATCATAAACTTATCTAATTAGCAGTGAAGCCCTCTAGTTATTCAAGAATTTTTGCACACCTCTCCTCTCTTTCCTCACCCTTTTAAGCCTCAAAACTATCCCACAACTGTCCAGAACAGTTACAACACATGCTGCTTCCTAAAACTACCCCAAAACCGACCAAAACACTTGCATAACTGCCAAAAATCTACCCAGTTACATAATTGTTGTGGGCCCATCATGCTAAAATCAATGAACTTAATTTATTTTAAAATTTAATTGCATTTATAACAATGCTTATGTTGATTAAATATAATATTTGAAACAAATAATATTATCAATTATTGTCTTTTAATTGTTTAGTTTCCTTTAATTTCTTTTTGTGTTTACTGTTTAATAGTTATTTTTTAATAAAGGATTTTAAATTTGACTAAATTTAGAAAAGTAATTATTTTATAAAATTAAGCGTAGTTTGGTTGAAATGAGTTTAGTTACAGTATTTTTTGGTTTCAGGGAGGGCCAAGTACTTCTTTATAATAGAGGAGAGGAATGTGTAATTAAATAATTTTTTCGGGGAAGGGAGAGTAGTTAACCCTAAATAATACTGACTTGTTCTGCATATTTTATTTTTCTTCCAGTGGAATCATCCCATGAAGTTGTCCAAAAAGTAAGTTACTGGATCAATTATCAGGTGCATTTTCCTTTTGCTTTGGCTAAATATTGCCCTTTTTCTTTATGTTTTTCCCCACTCTTGTGCACAAGCATCCAGTTCCTTAGGAAGGCTGAGATGCCTGTCCCTGTCACTGTCACTTGATCTAGCAAAGAAGTTGCTTGTACAACTTTTATAGCATCTTGGAGTAATCTAAGGTGAAAATATGACATATAAACAAAGAATCGCCGATCCAGTTCTAGAAAATCTATGAAACACACACGTTTACTTTTCCTTCATCTTATGAGGTACTTCCCTAATAATTCTTGAGAAGGTTATGGAGAGCTCAACCTCTTAAAGTGTTGAGGCCTCCCACCCTTGGATGTCCTCAAGATTTGTGTAGAGTAATTTTGTTTATTGTATACACAAATCTCGAGGTAATCTGATGGGCTATGAGTGAAAGGCCCAGGTTTGGAAAGGTCTATGTTAGAGAGGGGAAAGAGCCAAGGGACCACTACTGATGAGATGGCAGCGGCACATAACTAATTCAATGAGTGGAGAGAGAAGAGGGGGAAATTCGGGTTGTTATGGGGGCAGGAGATTGTGTGTGGGGATTAGGAAAAGTCTGGAGTAGCAGAAGGAGAGGCCTCTGGCTCTTGAATCCCAGGGGAAGAGTCATCTTCATTCTTCATTTTCTTTTTTCTTTTTGAATCGTACTGAGTGACGTTAACTTCCTGCATATACAGAAGGAGGTTCATAATTACGTTTACTATCAAAAATAGTAAAAACCTGACCAGGTTGCATCATAATCCAATGGTGGAAAGTATTGACCTGTCCACAACAAAATCCTTCTTAAGATGTATGGTCTTCATTACAATATCAGCTACAAGAGGGACCTGTCTGGATATGTACGTATGTCTTTTCCTTTACCCCTTTTCTTGGTGATGAATTCCTGGCAAAGGAGCCGGTCACAGGCTCAACAACAAAACTCATCATTAAATCTTTCATTCACGAGTCTTATTCTCAGAATTTTCCCTTTGCCGTTTGCAAAATGTTCACTAATTTGGTAGACGAGTGCAGGTGAACATTCATGGCTTATTATGGCAATCTCATAGGGACTATCATTTTCATTTTTATTCTAGTGTCCAGCTCATCGAGCTGATCCAATAATATCTACTCCTATGAAAGGAGCTCTTGAATGTTTTTTCTATGTAATCTTAATTTACATGTGCAAGTTGGATCATATAGTGAATCATCAATAAGAAATGAGAGGCTTTGTTTCTTTGAAGTGGGATAAATCAAGTTGTCATCCCCTCCGTTGGTTCTCCCCCAAAAAAATAAAAATAAAATAAAATAAATAAAAAGCCTCTGTTGTCCCTTGTGCCAAAAGATAATAGGTAATTTAGAAAATAGTGCCAAAAGATCATAGGTAATTTAGAAAATAAAATTTGAATAAATGGTTCATTGGCAAGCTCCATAATCCTTTTATTATTTTAAGTAGTTACTAAATCTTTCCTATACTTCTCTCAGCGTACTATTCGTTCCACATAAATTGTGGGGGAAAGGAAGTATATGTTAATGGAGGTAAAAATAATATGATGAAGATATTACTAAGAGTAGAACATCACAGCTATTCCTGGATTGAAAGATCAAAATGGGCGTTCAGTAACACTGGTAACTTCACTGATAATGATCAACATGCCTCAAAATCTTTCATTGCGCAAAATAATTCTGGCCTCTTTATGGCCGATTCTGAACTGTAAACAGAGTGCATGCCTTTCTCCCATTTCTCTGACTTACTATGGTTTCTGTCTGGAAAGTGGTAACTACACAGTAAACCTCCATTTTGCTGAGATAATGTTCACTGATGATAAAAACTTCAGCAGCTTGGGAAAACGAGTATTTGATGTCTACATTCAGGTAGAGAAGGCATGATTCTTTTACCCAATATAATTCTTCATATCTTCTATCAATTCAAGAAATTCATCAACTCTGTGATCTGGATTTAATGTGCATTGACATTATTGCCAACAAGTACAATTACATTTTCAAATCTTATGAGTATCATGAAACGTAGTAATTGGATAGAAATATTAGGGAAAACTGGTGCAGAAGGATTTCAATATTGCAGCTGAAGCAGGAGGTGCTGGTAAGGCAGTCATAAAAAATTACACTGTTGTAGTTAACAATAATGACTTTGAAGATTCGTTTATATTGGGCTGGGAAAGGGACAACTACTGTTCCTGAAAGAGGAATATATGGTCCTTTGATATCAGCAATTCCTGTGGATGCAGGTGTGTTGAATTGCTTAATAAATTAGATTGTCTTGTCAATCAGCTAAATTCTGTGATCTAATCTGTACACATTACACCTCTTATGTGATGAGTGATGACAATCAGCTGAATTCTGTGAACTAATTTGTACATAGTACACATCATATTTGATGATTATGTCAACAGATTTTACCATCCCACTGGAAAGTGGAAGTCTTTCATTAGGTGCTATGATTGCAATTGTGGTTGCAGGAGCAATTTTGATTGTCTTGCTTCTGGGTATACTTCAGTGGATAAGCTGTTCCAAAAGAAAAAGTACACTTGATCAAGGTGTGTGCAAAGTGATTATTACTATTATAGTTGTTGGAAATTACATTTAACATGTGATTATTCTCAAGCTTAAATACCTTTATTTGTTTCCTTATTGTGAGGCTTTTATGTCATTGTTTGTTTCCTTATGTTTACTGGTTAATGGGCCGTAATTCTTGGGCATTTAGTAGGCAGATTCTTTATAGGAATCACATGGGTTTTTGTTGGTTAATATGCTGAAGTCAAATAATTTTTTTTCCTTAAATAATTTTCTACTTTATGAGTCTTTATTTTTATTTATATTCACGTGTGTTTCCTTTTAAGGGTAATTAGCTGAGCCTTTTGTGGCCTATATTATCTTATAAATTGCAACTATTGTGTCTAAAATAAAATAAGAAATTTCAATGTTAAATTCTTCGAGCTGTCATAGCCTATAAGGCTTGAATGACAAAATACATTAGTAATTAATGCGAGAAAACTATACATTGGTGGTTAGTATGAGAAATCCATATGATAGTGGTTAATGTGAAAAAAAATCATTAGTTGGTGGTTAGTGTAAAAAAACTATATGTTATGGTTAGCATGAGAAAACTATATATTGATGGTTAATGTGAGAAAAATATACATTGATGGTGAGCGTAAGAAAACTATACATTAGTGATTAGCATGAGAAAATCAGACATTGATTGTTAGTGTGAGAAAACCAAAACCTCTAACTCACAAAAAGTGAAGTGATGATGCTTAAAACCAAAACCCTCACTACAAAGTAGGGTGAGGAAGAAAGAAAGAAAAAAAAAGTCATGAAGACTCCACGGTAAGGAGTAATGAAGAAGACAAAGGGTCAAAAATCAAAATCAAAAAATGACAAGGAAGAAATTTTTTGGACAACCTTGCAATATTGAGAAAAAAGGAGATTTGCAATGGTAGCTCCAAGTTATTTCTAAGTTGAGGGGGAGTGTTGGAAATTACATTTAACATGTGATTATTCTCATGCTTAAATGTCTTAATTTGTTTCTTTATTTTGAGGCTTTAATGCCATTATTTATTTCTTTATGTTTGTTGGTTAATGGGCCATAATTCTTAGGCATTTACTGGGCAAATTCTTCATAAGAGTCACATGGGTTTTTGTTGGTTAATAGGCTGAAGTCAAATGTTGTTTTTCCTTCAATAATTTTTTACTTTATATGAGTCTTTATTTTTATTTACGTTCATGTTTGTTTCCTTTGGAGGGTAATTAGCTGGTGAACCTTCTGTAGCGTGCATTCTCCTATGAATTGCAACCATTGTGACTGAAATAAAATGAAAAATTTCAGAGTAAAATTCTTTAGTAGTTACCAAAGATTTTTTTTTGGTTGGCTGAGGCACTCAGGAAAACTTGCACATTATGTGCTTTTGCATTGCTGATATAAATTTGGCTGTGTAAGTTACTTTATTTTTAACTGTTAATGATTATCTTGCATAAATCTGACATGAAAACAGATGCAATGGTTGATTAATCCAGTTACCTCATTGGTTTTATGTCACTGTATGCATGAAATTGAATCAAATGCATTTTGGAAATGGTTACCTCCGAATAACGTAACTGTTTCTTTTGCCTCTGACAGAACTAAAGGGTTTGGACGTGCAAACTGGTTCCTTTGCCTTGGGGCAAATTATGGCAGCCAGAAACAACTTTGACATTACCGATAAGATGAGAAGGAGGTTTTGGTTCTGGTTGCAAGGTGTCTCATTTACAATAATTTTTTTTTTCAATTGATTTATTGTGATTGTCATATCTTCTTAACCATCTCTTAAGAAGTTTCTCATTTTTTTTAGTCTAATAACACATACCGTTCGTCAAATATAGGGCTTCTTTTCAGATGGGACCATAATAGCAGTTAAACAGCTTTCTTCCAAATCACATCAAGGGAATTGTTAGTTATAAATGGGATAGGGATGATTTCTGCTCTACAGAACCCTCATCTTGTTAAGCTTTATGGATGCTGTGTTGAGGGAAGTCAGCTACTACTGGTATATGAGTACATGGAAAGCAACAGCCTTGCTCTTGCTTTATTTGGTGAGGATTGGGCTTTATGCTATAGTTGATTGTTCTATTTTTATGCATGATCTATCATTGACTACACTTAAAGATTTTCCATGCTTTCATCTTCTTTAATTTCCCTAATTTGGCAAATGAAGGCCCAGAAAATTGCCAGTTGCATCTGGATTGGCCCACAAGGAAAAATATTTGTATTGGTATAGCAAAAGATTTAGCTTTTCTGCATGAAGAATCAAGACTGAAAATTATTCTTAGGGACATTTAGGCCAGTAATGTACTGGTTGATAAAGATCTTAATCCAACGATTTTTTGTGCTGGTTTGGCCAAGCTTCACGAGAAGGACAGTACACGTAAGAGCACCAGAATTGCTGGAACTTGGTTAGTTAATTAGTCCTAATTGATATATATATATATATATATTTTATGATTTATAATGTATATTTGTATGTATAATTTCTGTGAAACAAAAATAGAAACACAGTAGTAAAAATCACCTTTTACAAAACTGGTGTTGATTAAACTTTATAGCAACAAAATATTAAAGAAAAGAAAAAGAAATCTAACCCAACGGTGGCTTTTGGCGTCATAAACTCTTCACATTTATGGTAACACATGAATTTTCCATTACGTAGAAGTTATATGGCCCCTAAATATGCAATGCATGGTTATTTAACCAAGAAGGTAGATGTTTATAGTTTCGGGATTGTTGCTTCGGAAATTATCAGTGGCAAGACCAATACCACTCAACAGTCAGAGGAAGAATGCTTTTATTCACGTGATTGGGTAAGCTACCTCTCATGCTCCATTACATTTATGTTAATTGACCTTACTAGATATTATTGAACGGGGCTGTTTGTTATGGTTACCTATGTGAAGAGATTAATTATCAAAAGTCACGCTTAGGCTTTATCAAGGGCTTAAACTTTGGATATAAATTGAGTGGATCTTGCTCAACTTTTTCAAATAGTGTACATATGTGTTATGTATGCTTCATATAATATAATAATGACATAAGCTGTTCTATCAGTTGTTGTTTGTTTCAATTAAACTTTGACCCTGGCATCTAAGGCTGCCATTTATTTACTGTTGTTCCTAGGCACATCTGTGGAAAGACGGAGATAATCTAATGGAGCTGGCTGATCCACGATTGGATATGGACTTCAACACAGAGGAAATAATGGTTATGATTGATGTGGCTCTCCTATGCACTGAAAACTCTCCAACACTTAGGCCTACCATGTCTAAAGTGATTAGCATTCTTGAAGGCAGGCCTGTTGTTCAGGAGGTAGTCTCAGATGAAAGTGAGATAATGGATGAGATGAAATTGGAATCAATGAGGAATAGCCTCCTTAAGAAAGAAGAAACCGGTAAAGATGAGACAGGCAACAAATTTGTCAAGCCATGTGTCTCAGACTACATCTACATCTTTTTCAGATCTCTATCCGGTCAATCCAGATTCTTATTTTTGGGAGAAAACGCATTAGGTATTGTAAACATGGCCTCCTTATTTTAAACATATTTATTTTGCCACAGTTTGATGTATACATAGCATTGATGTTGTCTAAATTCTCTTGTGATGCCACCCTGATATACTTCCTACAACAAGTATCTGGAAAGGGGAGACATGGATTGAGTTTCTAATTGTGGCAGGTATTATTCTACCTCTAGAAGCATAAAACCGTAGAATAGATAGTCGTGTTTACCTGATCTCTTTTATGCTGTTTTGGAATAATTTCCCTGAAAATTGCCCTTTGAATCTAAAGGAACAGGGATGGTTCATTATAGAATTTTATGCTCTTTCTGTACAAAAACTAAATTAACTGTCTTCTTGATAAAATAAATTATTGAGGAATTAAGGATATGGTAAGGAGTCAAGTTTAGTGTCTCTCATCCAGTGAAGGGGAAAAATAGGAGCAAAATGTGGTATAGAAACCAATTTATTGCTGATAAAGTTTGCTAGCCTGTTATGGGCGAAGTTGATGCTGTTCTGACTTATTTTTGGTAAATATTGTGACTTGTGAGTAGTAGTTTTTTTTTTTCTTTTTTGGATACATATCCTAAAAATTACGCAAATTCTTTATCATTTGACCATCCTAGTGGCATAATGAATTTATTAATTAGGGTATGTTTACTATTATAAAAAATAAAAACTTCATTTGTGAATGGAATTTTGGCATGTGATGGTCCTTCGCTTGACATGGTTGTTTTTCATAAATAATTTCTAATTATTACATCAGGAAGAGAACCAAAACATCAGCTTTAGCTTTGCTGTTAGCGGAGGAAATTGGCACAAAGATAAGGAGACTCAGAAAAAGGTAAAAAGTGAGTATTGTATCTATGAGAAATTGAATATGGTGAGTTAAAAACAGAGTACTCCAAACCAAAGAGCTTTTTCATCTTCTGTTAAAAAGTTGCCCATTTGTTCAGTACTCAATTATAAAGTATTCAAAACCTTGGAGCCCGAATCCACCGAACGAATTTTGCTTTGTCGCAAACTCACAATAAGCAAAACAAGTACAGGAACAAAGCGCAGAAAAACATAGTAGAGCCAGAACGATTATATATATAGAGAGAGACACACACACACACACACATACAAGGCTACATTGCAAAGGTGAAAATCGTGAACTTAAAGGCTATGGAAATTAAGTGAAAGAAACCAAAATAAAATTTTCTTCAGCTACCCTTTTCACTCTGTTATTCACAACGCGTACAGGGAGCGGGTGAAACATATGCGTTGGAGGTTCTTTTTTTTTTGGTTCTTCACTAAAAGTTGTGGAAAATCATCACGAATATCGTCTTTTACCAGATTCAAGTCAAAATCAGAAACTGGCATGCTGTGTCATCCCTTAATTCGGTTTCATCATTCACACCTTGTGAAAAGAAGAAAAATGTGGACAAGAAACTGCAAAGCTAAATCAATGGGATTCAAATCCCACATGGTTTGGACTTTCGAATTCTACTCGACTTGAGTTTAATAGACCGCTTATAGGTCCGATTGGCAAAAGATGGTAGTTTTGACTCTTGACTTTGAATATGGTCTTTTTTCCCTTACCGACAACACTTTCTAGTAGTCTAGTGTGATAAAATTTAGTCAAATATACACTCTATTTTAATTATTTAAGTTTAAATTTCAAGTGTTTTAAAAGAATTTATTGTTTTAAATGTAATATGATCATGAGGAGAATAAACCTTTTTGATTTTTTGAAAAAGAATTTATTCTCGTTTAGCACGAAAATTGAGGAAAAAAATTCAAAGAGCTTACTTCAACAAAATGTCACCATTTCAGAGGGAATGCAACTATTCAGCCCCGTTCACCAAAAAAAAAAAATCCTAGTGGCTTTGATCTTCTCTTTTTATTTTAAACTATGGGTTAGAAATTGTTTAAAAACTGATTGCATTATATTATCTAGATACATTGAAAATGGGGAGGCGGGAAAAAAGCTCATGTATAAATGAAAGATAAAGGTCAGTAATGAACTTAAATTTAACCAACATCATGAATACATGCATAAGGGAAAGAAAATATCATAAGAGTAAAAACGAAAGTATAATGCAACTAATAGAAGGCAAATACAAGAGTATGATTGTAATCATGTAGGACAATCTGTGAACAATGGAATAATAGCAGACAATTTTAGTTGAGATGTTATCATTCAATATAGGATTTGTCCAACATCATGGTCATCCTTTAAAACAGACATGCTTTCAAATTAATAAATTATTAATATGTCAAATTATATAGCACTATTACCTAAATAAGTTACGAAAATAATGAATAAATAAGATCAATAAAGGTAATATCATATTGCACCAGGACATAATCTTTAAAATAATTATTTTTACAAATTTTATATGTCAAGTAATATTAGACTTTAAAATAATATTTCCATCACTAACACCAAAGTTAGCAATGAGATATATGTTTTTGTTATGAGTATAAGTTTTTGGGAGAATCACACCCCAAAAACTAGCTATTAGAGTGGGAGAGTCCAAATCCTTAAAAAGTCTTTCTTTCAAAGAAACCTTCCTAATATAGAACTCATAACATTGCCACCCCCTTTAGAAGTTGGCGTCCCGATGGCTGCACTATGCGACACTTCACTCAGCGGTGCTTTACTCGATCACGGTCAGCCCCTCCGCTGGTCAGAACCCTCTGCAGGTAGCCCTTTCCAGTGAGGCGACTCTCAATGAAAGCACAATTTGTTAGGAGTATAAGTTCTTGGGAGAATCACACCCCAAAAACTAACTATTAAAGTGGGAGAGTTCAAGTCCTTATAAGACCTCCCTTTCAAGGAAACTTCCCCGATGTGGGACTCATTATAATCCCACCTTTTTCGAAATCCAGCGTCCCGACGACTCCACTCTGTGATGCTTTACTCAACAGCGCTTCACTCGGCTTTCTTCCAGTCAGCCCCTTCACAGGTAGCCCTCTCCGTGACTATCGGGCTCTCAATGAAAGCATCAATGTAATTAGTACAAGCCCAAAGGGAGAGCCTATTTTAAAAGATTAGCCTATTAGAAGGGAGAGCCCATTGAGTTTATAAAGTTCACTTTACTTGTGAGACTCTCTGATGTAGGACTCATAACAATGCACCCCTATTCGAGAGCCGATGTCCCGGCGGCTCCACTCCATAGTACTTCACTCGGCGGCACTTTACTCAGCCTTCTGTTGGTCAGAACCTTTCGCTGGTCAGAACCCTCTGTGGATAGCCCTTTCCGGTTGGGCGACTCTCAATAAAAGCACCATTTGTTATGAGTATAAGTTCTTGGGAGAATCACATTCTAAAAGCTAGCTATTAGAGTGGGAGAGCCCAAGTTTCTTTCAAGGAAACCTCTCCGATGTGGAACTCATAATATTCCCACCCCCTTCGGAAGCCGCGCGTTCCGACGGCTCTACTCTATGATACTTCACTTAATGGCGCTTCACTCGACCTTCTTCTGGTTAGCCCCTCCATAGGTAGCCCTCTCCGTGACCATCAGGCTCTCAATGAAAGCACCAATGTAATAAGCACAAGCTCAAAGGGAAAGCTTATTCCAAAATACTAACCTATTAGAAGAGAGAGCTCCTTGAATTTATAAAGTTCACTTTACTTGTATTCAAAGCCAAATAGTTTCTAACTTGACTTGTCATTCGTCTTGGCACAGCAAATCTCTTTGCTTGATTAGCATCTTCCCGTATTGTATTTTCAGGAGAACATAAGAGAATTTAGTGAAGTTATAAAATTAACTTACAATACAAAGTAGTATACAGATGTATTAGTTTTCACTTATCAAATTTTGTTTACAGGGCTACAAATTTACAAATTATCATGATTGCTTTATAACTCTTATAAATTTAGTAGAGTAATATTATCAAGAGAAATTTGTAAACCGATGTTCTAGCCGACCAAAAACAATAGGGCAATATTTATTTATTTTCCTCTAAACAATTAATAGGTACCACTGAGATTGATTACCATTGCAAATTCATGAATAGTATGATTTTGATAACTATAAGCAGACCTCGTATTTCCTAGCACACTCACATGAATAAGTGAACCATTGCAAGGACTCATTATAAAATGACCTAAAATATGTATCTTTTTTCTTTTGGACAGAAAAAATTTGAAAGAGATATTATTAAACAAACTATAAAGGTCACGACTTACAAGACTAGTAAACAATGAAATTAGAAATAAAATTTAAATAAAAAATTGGTAAAGCAAAGCTCCTGGATCTCTCAAACATCGGTCCAGAAGTAAATAAACAATGGTGCCTCATAATAGCAAAATTTTAAGGAACTGGAAAAAATATCATATTGATTCACTTCTAAACATAACTAATAAGAAGTATCACTGTAGATTCAACTCCTTAAGGAACTGGAATAGCTAAATAGTCACCACTAAAATAATACTAAAGTTGCCACTAATTCTACACTAACTTGTGTCTAAATAGTTGCCACTTGAGATACTTGTCACTTAAATATAAAAGTAGATTACAAGAAAGAATTCAAGAGAGACAAAATATGTCATTAGTTTGAGCTTGTTATATATGTTGTACCTTTATTTCTTTTCAGCCTCTCATTTGAAGAATTCTACAGCTTTAGACACATTACCATTTAATAATTTAGTAACAGTATTTTACAGTGACATATATATATATATATGATAAAAAGTCACAATCTTTGTTAATATAATAAAATAAAAAATATATTTATTTTAAATTTTAAATTTCATAAATAACTATTCAAATACTAATTAGTGTTGTGAAAAATTATTGTTGAAAGGACATCTAATAATTTTTTGTTAAAAATATCAATAAACGGGTTTCAACATACATAATGATTGATGAATTACTTATTAAATGCTTGTAAAATCATTATGTATATATATTATAGAAACAACATTCCTCAATGGAAAAGGTTGTTTTCATTTAATGCAAGCGATAATTTTTTAAGCAAGTCTGGAATAAATTTCAAAAGCACAATTGGCATTTAAAAAACATAAGAAGAAATATTAATATAAAAAAATTAAATTATATATAACTTTTCCTCATGTAGAGATAACATTTTGACTTTTAAAATTTGATAATAAATGTTCATAAACTTTTAAATTTGTATAAATAACCTCAATAGTATTAGTTAATTTGTTATTTTATTAATATAATGTAACACATTAGAAGTTATCTACACATAATTTAAAATTTAAAAAGATTATCTAAACATAACTTAAAGTTTAAGAAGTTATTTATACAAAAATAAAATTTAAGAGATTCATTGCCATTGACATATAACGTTTTATATCTGCACAAATTTAAAAGTTTAGGAGAATTTATTGTTAAGTTTTGATGGCCAAAGAATTATTTATATATAACCAAAAAATTCAAAGAGACTCTATGCAATTTAACTTATAAAAAATTATTAAACATAAATTTATAATTTGCCATGTAAAGAAGTATCAATGTTGTCCGATGTAATTTGAAAATATTATTATCAAATATACTAAGAGCTATAGCTTTATATTTTTTTATGTTGAATTTTTTTATAATATCCCAAATAATACAAAAAATCTTTTCCTTTGTATTATTTCAACAATAAAAAGTCAAACTCTGTTTTCCTTTTTTTTTTTTAAATAAAAGTAATGTTTACATAACATATAGGAGCCTAATGCTTTTTAATATAATCATCCAAATTCTTTGGAGGATATATATAATGCTTTTCTATGGTTAAGCCTTGAGACTTGATTGAAATGATATGAAACCGAGTGAAAAACATTCGAGCTTGTGTTGTCATTTTCTGGTTGGCTCTTGAAAGATGATCAATGTGAATCAAAGATCAAGCTTGTCCAGGATTTTCCAAGGAAACAAACGAGTGAGTTCTCTAGAATATAGTTGTTTAGACTCCATAATGTCAAACATGCTTTAACGGCTTTAGCACTCCATTTGACTTTGAAGATTTGAATACCTTGTTAATATCTGATGGAGTCAACGTTACATACACGGCGACCATATATTCAAGTGTTGGTCTTCCCGTTACATCACTTTTTCTTGCACCCTTTTTCTGAAGTTACCATATATCAATCTTTATATCAATCTTTATATACATAAATATACAGATATAGATAGTCCTGCGTTGAGAGCCACACCTTTTGGTTAGCATGGAGGTGAAGATTATAATTCTGCTAGCCTTTTGCTTTACACGTATTGCTTTAGGAGTCACTCTTTTGCCAAAAGATGAAGGTATGTATGAGTGTGTGTGTGTGTGTAGCCACTTCTGTACTAGTTGTGTCTTGGATCGATGAATAAGGTGAAGGTTTATTTGATATTTGTGTATATACAGTGCAAGCTTTGAGAGACATAGGAAGGACACTTGGGAAAGAGGATTGGGACTTCACCGTCGATCCATGCAGTGGACAAAGTGGATGGACGTTGAAGTGTAACTGCTCTCTCGTTAACGGTACTGGTTCCGGTACCATCTGCCATGTCACGAGCATGTACGTCTCTCTCGCGAATTCAACAATGTATATGACAACGGAAATAATCATCATTTCATGTTAGATATATATACATCAAAATTACTCTGTACTTTAGTTTTGTTTAGATTTTTGGCATAGAATGTATTTCAATATACCAAGGAGTTTTGGTTAGGGGGTATTAGTGTCGATTTTAAATATGTTTTTAACGTGTATAAAGGAACACAGAATTGAATTTAGGAATCTGGAAATTGAGATAAAGGGGGAAAGGAAAAAGAGGCGTAGATGATGGAATTGACAGGTGAGATGGAAGGTATGCTTGAAAGAGACGATGATTATTGAGTCTGTTCATTGACGGTAAAATTAGAAAAAAATTTTGACCTTGAGTATAATCAATAGAGTAAATTAAATACATTTTTTATGACTTTTATTCAAATTACATAAATATATTCTCTATTTTTAAAATATACATAATTTTTTAAATAAAATATAAATCACACATTTTTTTTTAAATTTTATTAAAATTACATTAGATATTTTTTCTTATTTTTTTTAAATCTGTATATATTTTAAAAATAAAAAATTTGTATAATTTTAACAAAATTAAAATACATATATAATTTTAACAAAGCTAAAAAAATCTATATAATTTATTTTCTATTTTAAAGGAAACTTGTATATGTTTTAAAAATAAAAAGAAGATTTATATAATTTTAATAAAATTTTAAGAAAATTGTATTTATTTTAAGAACCAAAAAAATTGTGTAATTGTATTAAAATTTAATAGAAGTTTATATGATTTATTCTAATCAATAAAAAAAAATTTCTCCTAGTTCCCGCCTAGTCCTCAGTAAACGATGGAGTATATTTTAATGGATCAACTAATATCGGACCAATATACACACACACAATCATCTGAATCAGTGAAGAGGATGATTATGGCTTATTACAAAGCTCTAATCACGTGCTTAATTTCCAACATGCAGCGCGCTCATAGAACAGAGTCTTCCGGGGACACTCCCACCGGAGCTCGTCAGGTTGCCTTACCTCCAAGAAATGTAAGTGCTTCCATCCAAATTTGCTCATCACCTTACTACGAATTTCTTCTATCTACTAACTCTCGCATTCTCCAATTCTCATTCTTCGTTTCAGTGACCTCACACGCAATTACCTTAACGGTACAATCCCGCCAGAATGGGGCTCTATGAACCTTGTCATCATGTACTCTCCCGCATATCTGTTTATCTTCGGATTATTTCATGAATCACGAGTCTAACATGACTATGAATGATTGTTTGTTATGGCAGAACCCTCGCTGCAAATCGTTTATCGGGTTCAATCCCAGTCGAGCTAGCAAATATTACTACTCTCAGGATTTTGTGAGTTTTTTATTATTCGTTTCTATAAGAATCTATCCCATGTCAAATTTTGATGATTATTTAGGGATTTTAACCTTGAATGCATAGGCACGTCGGTTTCAATCAATTGTCGGGAAAAATTCCTCCAGAGCTTGGGAAACTTCCCCAGATTGAAAGACTGTAAGGGTTGTACTTAATTTACTACATTTAGTGTGCCACACATCTAGTTTATTTGTTTGATTTATGTGCCGGTGTGTGTGTGTGTATATATATATATATATATATATTGGCGCTATCTTTACCGTGCAGTTAAGGTTTTATGTCTTCATGCCTAGAATGGTTTTTATATTTTATTTTTTATATACTAGGCATTTTTCTTCAAACAATTTTACTGGGGAAATACCTGCAACATTCGCTGGGCTAACCAAATTGACACACTTGTAAGCTTCCAATTTCTAAAGTTTTAATAAGCAAAAACTGGTTGCTATTGTGACTCTGAAATTGATAGTGATTGATCATTCTCTCTTTCCTCCAATGTGATGCAGTCGAATTAATGACAACCATTTCTCTGGAACGATACCGAATTTCATTGGGAGCTGGACGAATCTCCGCAAACTGTGGGGGCTTTGCTCTTTATGATTTTTCATTTACTTTAGTTTTGAATTATACATCCGTTTGTATTTAAGCCAGAATTTTGTAACAGCGCAATTGTAGGAAGTGGCTTGAGTGGGCCAATTCCTGTTGGACTTTCTTCCTTAGCAAACTTAGTTCATCTGTAAGTAGTTTCCTATATCATAAATATAATTTTACATAAACTCCCCTCTCCCCTACTTCAGCTGTTTTTACTCATGCTTCAAAATTTTTATGCAGAAGAATCAGCAATTTGAATGGATCTGATTCGGTTTTTCCACAACTTAATAATATGACAAAATTGACCATAATGTAAGTTATATTTATAATTGTTGTTATGTTTATATGCCACATGTTAACGTAAAAGATACTGTTGTTGTTATGTTTATATGCCACATGTTTATGTAAAAGATACTAATGCCTATATATTTATGCTACACAAATATACATATTATTTGCCTCTTTCCACAGGATATTGAGGAGCTGCAACATTGTTGGGTCACTACCTGACTTCATTGGCGAAATGGCTAGTTTGAATGTGGTGTAAGTGCATATTCATTTCCTTTTTATCTCCCTTAATCGATGATAAATCTAGAATTTTCTTCTACATTTTAATGCATACTCATTCGTTCTATGGATATACAATGAAGCATTTAATGCAATGACAAAGCTTCATTAGACGAATTGTTTTTGTTTTCCTACATTGATTGTTAACTTATTTTTGGTTTAATTATATTGTATATACAAAGTGTTTAATTTCAAATTCAGAAGATCTTAGTCTACAAGCAGAAAAACTTTTAGAACCAGCATTCTTTCCATTTTTGTCTCTAAACCTTTCCCTTTTCGTTTCTAAACCTTTCCCTTTTCCTAACCCTTAGAAAAAGGAAGCTGTTACCATCTACCCCGAGGGAATGGTTGGGAATTCCTTATTGGTATAGTCGTTTCCACTCTGAAAATATTTGTTATCATTGCATCATTAAAATTCTGAAAGAGTAATATGCATATTAACTGAGATTGTGCATTCAACTGTAGTCATGGAAAGAAAATATTTAACAGTAACCATTTTGCCACCGTTCATGGTTTTTGTGTAACTTGTTATGTAAGACTTAATTATTCTTTTTATATCTAATTATTCTAGTAAATATACTATGTTTAACTTCCCTGTTGAGGATCTTTTAAATCCTGGATATAATTCTATTGCAGAGACCTCAGCTTTAACAAGTTAAGAGGAGAAATACCATCCAGCTTCGTGGGTCTATCAAAAGTGGAATACTTGTAAGAAAAATAATATCTGCAATGATTAGCTAAAATAGCTCCCTGAGGAATTCAGAAATATTTATCTCAGGGACTGAAACTGAGAGAGCAAAACACACACACACACACACACACACACACACACACACACACACAGGAAAGTAGAAAAAGCAGTGCAGCGAGATAAGCTTGTTGAATGTCATGATGAGTCCTGTTGGATGTTTATGTTTAAAGGACATCTTTATGTTTCTCCACATCTGAATATCTTTATGAAGACATTCTCTTTTACACACACAAACATAATACAATGATCTCCTTTTTAAAAGGATCATGGCCACACATTTACTACTACCACATCCTCCACCCAAGTACAGGAAAAGGAAGAAAGAAAAAGAAAGGAAAACAGAAAGGAAAAAAAGGAAAAAAAGAAAAGATTATTCGTCAAAGTTACAATGTTCAATTCTAAATTTTAGTTTTTACTTTTTGTTGAGCCATGTAAATATTTCCAGTATAAGTCAGTTTCATCAATTGCAGATATTCATGATGAGTGTTCTCTGTATTGATTTTTTATATTCTTTTTATCTAGATATTTATCAGGAAACCTGCTAAGTGGACCAGTGCCTGATTGGTTACTGAAAAGTGGAAACAATGTGTGAGTTCTTCACCTTACGATAATACTCTTGTCATATGATATTCTTAAGTAGCTTACTCATTGTCAGTAATGGAAAAACTTAGTAATCTAGTATTATTTATGTCTTTTTGTTGCTTGATGTGCATTTGTGTTATTGGGTATCTTGCTTTGGTTGCATTCTCCATCTCAGTCCTCAGATTATGATCTTAAGTTGTGTTTTGTAATTGACTATACCTTGATTGGACCTTCTATGTATGACTAGTAGTTAATAAAAATATTGTCAATTTCACTCTTTTCCCTTATTTCGTTGAATGATTTATAATCTCCCATTATCTGTCAATTGCAATTCATTGCCCTATCATTTTATAATGTCATTGTAAATAGTAACCTTGTCATCTGATTTGGTGTCAAAATTTTACATTTGTTTAATATGCCAACTACTGATAATATATAGGCTCTATGTTTAGGTGTTGCACAGGGAATTTAACAAAAGAGTACATTATTCTTATGTTAACCTCTCATGAGAATTGTCGTCTAAATCATACTCGCTTCCCTTGTTCCTTCAGAATTTACATAGACATTTATTGTCTTTGATTGAAAACCTTTACAGAAGGTTGTACTGAAGGAACAGGGTATATGTGTACAGAAAAATTTAAGCACGAGCTATTTGTCTGGTAAAAATTCAAAATAGGGCCTGTCATCTGCAACAATGCTTTTTTGCTTAATCCTGTCTATCTAAAAATATTGTAGTCCCTGACTTGATGTTTGTCTTTCAAATGGTGTGGTGTAAATATTATGTGATGATTAATTTCAACAGTTAGCATAAAGATAATAGGATAACCCAGATTCTTCTTTTTGGAGACTATGTGGGGGGTCAATGTATATATACATACATACTTACATACACAAAATCAATTTTACCTACTAAATAATTTTATAGACTGAGTTTCTCGCTGTTGGATTAAAACCTATCTTGAATATCATACTCATGACATTTTACATTAATCCAAGGTTGTTTTGTATCCCATCAATATATATCATAAAATTAATATGAAAAACATTTTTAAATATAAGAAACTATTAGTAAACTATCCAGATGTAAGGCAAATGGATCACCCTTTATTTAATTTGCAGCATATTGTAAAGAATAATCTATTCTATATTAATCACATTCCATGTATTTTGCACAGAGATCTTTCATATAACAATTTCAGCATCAGGAATCTAGGGCCTTCAGCTTGTGAACAACAGAAAGTGTAGGAATGATGAAGTCTATATGGAATCTTCTTTCTTATATTTCAATTCATCTTACAGAAGCTAGCTCAATTCCTGAAGTTTTCTTATTTTCTATAGGAATTTGTTTGCGAGCTCTTCAGAGGGAAACAACTCGTAAGTTCTTAGTTATTTTTCCTATGCTTTTGAATGTCTACCTTTTTTATGTGGGAAAAAAAATCTTTATTAGAAAGAAAGAGAATTACAAAAGAGGAGGATTAGACAACCTCCTAGAAAGAAGAAAGCAGAAAGAGAAAAAAGAATAAAGGAGAGAAGCATGAACCAAGATTTTCTCATGCACGTTTGGACCCATTTCTCAAGACTTAATATGTTCCCAATTTCAATAAAACTAAAGATGGAGAGCTGTCTGATTAAGAACTTATATACAATAATGGTTTTTTTTTTAAATTGTTAAACTTTGGCATCCTCATGAAGAGAAATTAAAATGTAACAGCAAACTTGTGAAAGATGATTCCATGCAAGGTATTGAGGACAATGAGGAGTGCTAGTTTGTGTGATTTTCTATGCTTGTTTCCTTCTTTATTTGATATTCATTCTGAATAATATGCAAGTATTGAAATGCTGACTTCTTCTGCATCCTTCATTGTTCTTTCAGTGAAATCATCCCATGCCTGAGAAGTTGTCCTAAAAGTAAGTTAATGGATCAATTATCATGTGTATTTTCCTTTTGCTTTGGCTCTTGAAATATTTCACTTTTTCCCCATTGTTGTGCAAATACCTCCAGCTCCCCACGGGAGGGTGAGTTGTCAGTAACTTGATCTAGCAAAGAAGTTTCTTGTACAAATTTTATAGCACCTTGCAGTAATCTAGGAGAAACACGTGAGTTAAACAAAGAATGACAGATCAGATTCTAGAAAACTTATGAATAAACAGGTTTCTTTTACTTTGCCTTAGTCTTTTAGAGTACTCTCCTGATAATTTTGAGATGTATATTCATCATTAAAGTATCAGCTGCAACAGGGACGTATCTAGATATGTAGGCATGTATTTTCCTTAACCTGTATCTTGGTGATGAATTCCTGGCAAGGAGCCACGGGCTCAGCAATAAAATCCATCAATAAATCTTGTGTTCACATGGGTCTCATTCTCAGTAGTTTCCCTTTGCTAGGTGGAAGAAAAAAAAAATTTCTTTAATTTGGTATAAGCTTGCAGATGTACATTCATGGTTTATGTTGACAATCTTATATGGGGTACCATTTTCATTTTTATTCTAGTGTCCAGCTCATCAAGCAGTACTATATATCTATTCTTGAGAAAGACAGTCTTGAAAATTTTTCTGCATCCTCTTGATTGACATGTCCATGTTGGGGTCATGGAATGAATCAGAAACACTAAATGAGAGGTTTTGTTTGTCTGAACTGGAATATATCATTCTGTCATCCCCTCCCCTGGATCTGCAAACATAAAACCTCAAAAAGGATCTCTATGACCCCATGTGCTAAAAGATAATGGGTAATTTAGAAAATAAAATTTGAATAAAAGTTTCATTGTAAGTTCCCTAACCCTTTCACTTTCTTTTTACTGGTTATTAAACCTTTGCTGTACTTCTCTCAGCTTACTATTCATTCCATGTAAATTGTGGGGGAAAGGAAGTATATGCTAATGGAGGTGAAAAATATGATGAAGACAGTGATCCAGGTGGAGCAGCACAGTTATTTGTGAGTGAAAGATCAAACTGGGCATTTAGCAACACTGGTAACTTCATTGATGATGATCAGAGTCCCTCAATATCTTACACCTGGGAAAATAGTTCTGGACTCTCTATGGCTAATTTTGAACTGTACACAAGTGCACGGCTTTCTCCTATTTCTCTGACTTATTATGGTTTCTGTCTCGGAAATGGTAACTACACAGTAAACCTTCATTTTGCTGAGATAGTGTTCACTGATGATAAAAACTATAGCAGCCTGGGAAGACGAGTATTTGATGTCTACATTCAGGTAGAGAATGCATATTTTTCTGCCCACTATAATTCTCCAGATCTTCTAAAATTCTAGACATTCATCAGTTCAGTGATCTGGATATAATGTCTATATCATGAAACGTGTAGTAATTGGATTGAAATATTAGGGAAAACTGGTGCAGAAGGATTTCAATATTGCAGCTGAAGCAGGAGGTGCTCGAAAGGCAGTCATAAAAAACTACTCTGTCGCAGTTAACAACAACGCCTTGCAGATTCGTTTCTATTGGGCTGGGAAAGGGACTACTAGTGTCCCATTCAAAGGAGCATATGGTCCTCTGATATCAGCAATATCTGTAGATCCAGGTGTGTTGTATTGCTGGGTAATTTTTATTGTCCTGTCAATCAGCTAAAATGTGTCATCTGATCTGTACACTGTACACTTTTTGATGATTATGTGAGCAGACTTTACCATACCATTGGAAAGTGGAAGTCATGCACCTCATCTACCTTTAGGTGCTGTGATTACAGTTGTGGTGGTGGGAGCAATTATTATCTTCTTGCTCCTGGGTATACTTTGGTGGAGAGGCTGTACAAGAAAAAAGAGTGCACTTGATCAAGGTATGTGCAAAGTGATTATAACTATTGTAGTTACCAAACTTGGTCGATAATGGGGGCAGGAAAGATGAAACTTCTGGCCAGAATAAGGAAGGCTCTTATACCATGTTAAAGTTGATGGTTAAAGCATATACGTGATGAATAGGAAGGCTTGCTTACCCAAAATGTTCAACTGTACACACAATGGCGGCCCCCTCCCTTATTATTATTTATAGTAAACTAGATCAATCTGAATACAGATGATGATCCTTCAAGAGGATGAAAACTCCTGAAATAATGATAAATGGGAGAACTTGAAAATTTCAAGATAATAATAAACTCCTAACCTATAGATAAAGGATATGAGAATTTTTAAACGTTACATTTATTTGTTAAACATTCCTACTTAATATGTAAGACTCATCCTTGAATAATTGATAGGTTTTTCAACAATGTATTTTATATAGACATATATAAATTGCTAATATTTATCTTGCTAACTTCTGATGCAAAACCAGATGTAATGGTTGATTGGTCCAGTTTTCTTTTTATTTTTAGGTCACTGGGGAATAAATAAAATCCATGAAATTAAATCAAATGCATTTTGAAATGGAATTTTCTCAGATAATCTATCTTTTTCTTATGCTTCTGATAGCACTAAAGGGTTTGGACCTGCAAACTGGTTCTTTCACCTTGCGGCAAATTATGGCAGCCACAAACAACTTTGACATTGCCAATAAGATCGGAGAAGGAGGTTTTGGTCCTGTTTACAAGGTGTCTCATTGATGAGAAATGTTTCTTTTGATTTATTGCTATTGATATATTTGTAACCATCTCTTGATATGGTCAAATAAGACTTGATACAGTTTTTGATTTTCAAATGCAGGGCTTCTTGCCTGATGGAACCATAATAGCAGTTAAACAGCTTTCTTCCAAATCAAGTCAAGGGAATCGTGAGTTCATAAATGAGATAGGGATGATTTCGGCTCTGCATCACCCTCATCTTGTTAAGCTTTATGGATGTTGTGCTGAGGGAAGTCAGCTACTGCTGGTATATGAGTACATGGAAAACAATAGCCTTGCCCATGCTTTATTTGGTGAGCTTTGGATTTTATGCTCTACTTTAGTTACTAGATATATATTTAAGCAGGATCTATCATTCACCACATGTATAGAATTTTGATGTGTTTTTATCTTATCTGAATTTCACTTATGTGACAAATGAAGACCCAGAAAAGTGCCAGCTGAATCTGGATTGGACCACAAGGAAAAATATATGCATTGGCATAGCAAAAGGCTTGGCTTTTCTGCATGAAGAATCAAGACTGAAAATGATTCATAGGGACATTAAGGCCACTAATGTGCTGCTTGATAAAGATCTTAATCCAAAGATATCTGATTTTGGTTTGGCCAAGCTTTATGAGGAGGACAATACACACATAAGCACCCGAATTGCTGGAACTCGGTCAGTTACTTAGTTTCAAATTTATAATTTTTTCTAAGAATTTTATTATTTATATCTATACATATCATGTCTATGGAAATGAAAATGGTAATAAACATTGCCCTTTGAAAAATTCAACTTGAATAAATTATTTAATAAGATATGATAATTAGAAAACATATAGCTATAGAGGAGCTATTGGCATTACTTACTCTTCACAATTATTGTAATACATGAATTTTCTATTATGCAGTGGTTATATGGCTCCTGAATATGCAATGCATGGTTATTTGACAAAGAAAGCAGATGTTTATAGTTTTGGAATTGTTGCTTTAGAAATTATTAGTGGCAAGCCCAACACCACTCAACAGTTACAGGAAGAATTCTATTATTATTTGCGCGATTGGGTAATCTACATCTCATACTCTGTTGCATTTTTACTTTGGTTACATATGTTAGAGATTGAGAATGAGGTGGCAAAAATTGAACTCCTAACTACTTAGTTATAAAAGCTCTAATACCATGTTATGGATCATTTCAATCCAAAAACTTAAACTATTAAGTGAAGGCCTATTATTGGCTTTAGTAATGTCTCTATCAGAGATTGATAAAGATCATTCTTGGGCTTTCTCCAAACAACTTAAACTTTTGGCATCCTTGACTAATTATAAGTAAATTATGGAAATATCTCATATATAATTTCTTTTACTGTCTATCGATGTTTAAAGAGCATCAGAGTTTCACTCTCTTCTTAAGAAAATTGTATTCCTTCAACTTGGAAAGAATCTGACTATTGACAATTTTACATCGTTGTCTTCTTTTTCCATGAAACTTTTGGTGGCTATACAGATATAACCGAAGCAGTTATTGTGTTTACTAGGTGAACTTTTATTTTTTATTATTTTATTATTTTTTTAATTTTCAGGTAACAACATTTAGGTATAATTAAGTAATCTTGCTCAACTTTTTCAAGGGGGGGACATAGTGTTTTAGATTTGCTTCATATGATAATGACGTGAGTTGTTTTTTCATTTGGTTGTTTGTTTCAAACTTTGACCCTGGTATTTAAGGCTGCCATTTCCATACTTTTGTTCCCAGGCACATCTGTTGAAAGATGGAGGTAATCTAATGGAGCTGGTTGATCCAAGGTTGGATATTGAATCCAATGAAGAGGAGGTAATGGTTATGATTAATGTGACTCTCCTATGCACTGATAACTCTCCAACACGTAGGCCTAGCATGTCTTCAGTGGTAAGCATTCTTGAAGGTAGGCCTGTTGTTGGGGAGGTAGTCTCAAATGAAAGTGAGATAGTGGATGAGATGGACTTGGAAACAATGAGGAATAACCACCTTACTAAAGAAGAAAACCGTAAAAATGAGACTCAGGTGAGAACTTTCTTACGCCATGTGTCTCTGACTACTCGTAGATCTTTTTCTGATCTCTATCCAATCAATCTGGATCCTTATTAATTACTTGGAGAAAATGGATTAAAGGAATTGTAGACATGGCCTCCTGCTTTTAAATATATATATATTATTCCGTTGATATTTTAAAAATTTTTTTGTGTTGCCACCACGATATATTTTCTACGACTTGAAAAGTTAGTATATGGAAAGGGGAGACATAGATCAAGTCTCTGGTTGTGGTTGGTATTATTCCATTGATGCCACAGCTTGAATGTATATGTCTTAGTGTCTTACCACAGCTTGATGTATATATTCCATTGATATTCAAAGATTTTTTTTTTTTTTGGGTGACGCCACCATGATAAATTTTTTTTTTCCTAGTTCTATAACTTGAAAAGTATCTGGAAAGGGGAGACATGGATTTAGTCTCTGGCTGTGGTTGGTATTATTCTACCTCAATTAGCATGAAACGGTAGAGTAGGTGGTCGTGTTTACGTTATCTCTTCTATACTGGTCATGAATAATTTCCCTGGAAAAAATTGGTGCAAACTGGTAGAATCTAAAGGGACAGGTTTGGTTCAGTATAGAATGGAATAGATCATCTGTCGTGCGCTGTCTGTACAAGCACTAGATTGATTGTCTTTGCTATAATATAAATGAATAAGGATATGGTAGTGAGTGGATTTGGATCCTCCAAATTTATTATGGTATCAATTTCGTAAAGAAGAACACGGGGGACTTATATTTAATAATACACGTGAGATACATTAATCAAATATTAGACCTTCGATATTATGTTTTTTTCTCTTCAAAATTGATCTTAGAAAATTTAGAGTATCCAAATCCTGAAATTTGGTTGACACATGTCAGTCATCACTTTTTCTTTTTCCTCCAAAACCATCTTACCCAGCCTAGTATCGCTTGCTTGGTCCTTTCGCCGCTGGCTGTGAATTTTACATGTGTCTTGATATTTAATAACTTTGTCTTGATTAAGATTCTTGATTGCTTAATAATTACCTTTGTTTGTGGTAATAGGAAATTTGAAGTTTGTTAGAGAGCAGAAATTAAGGAGAACATATCATGCTACAAAGATTCAAGCTCAGTGGCAACAAGTGTAGATAAAAATGAATTTTTAATTTGTCCAAGTGGTTGAAGGACACAGATGCTTCTTCTATATTGCGTACATATATTTCTTCACTTGTAAACGGAATTGTGTCAGATTGCTCATATCTTGTATGTGATTATAACGCCGAATTCAATCAAATCAGATCTTTAATGCCACAAAAAATATAGAAGCTTATATGATGCATGAATCGGAGATCATGAATCTACGAGAGATTGAAACATGGCATCTTATACATGTAATATATACAATGTATTGCTATTTAGATTTTAAGCATTAGTTTTTTATACATCTTCACCAAATTGGAAATAACGGTACAAAGACAAATTACTTTAAACTTTTTAGGGGTAAAGTCAACATAACCGCATTAATAATTGTAACTGAACCGAATAAAATTAAATATTGAAATATATAATTCCCTCTAAATTTAATCATTCAACAATGACAGATATAAGAATTAATTTAATTCTTATAATCAGAACATAATTGGATATTTTACTTTTGATGAGACCCAGAAAGAAAATTGATTGAAATACATGTAAATTAGTATCAAAATTATCTTATCGCAATAAAATATATAAATATATATATACATATATTAAAAGGGAGATAGGTAGGACCTGGGAGAAAACGACAGTTGGAGACCTTGTCGTGAATAGTTACGGAACCGAAATCACAAACAAAATTGGGTAATTCAGTTCACCACAAAGGGTTGTCTGCATTGAATGCCTTTAGATCCTTCTCTCTTTCCATCGCCAAGTAGAGAGGCTCTTGCACCAAACGCCACCTAATTGTCGTCATCGTGATAATCGAAGAAAAAATTACACCTGAAAATTTTAAATTGAAAATAATTATATTAAGTAATTTTAAACTTTAAAATTATTTTAAAAGATTTAAAAATAAAAATTTTAAACTGTATAAAAAAATTATAATTTAAAACTTTAAATTAAAATTTTTAATCATTAAATATTTTTCAAAATAATTTTAAAAATTACAATTTTTGTAATATAAATATCTCTAACTTAAGATACTTAATAATAATTTTCTCATAATCAAATTTCACCTTTCCAATCACAATCTCTCAAGTTTCTTGCACGGCTGATTAGCTAATAACTCATTCCCGAAGAAGCATACCGACAGAAATATAAAACATAAAGAATATTGATAATATATAATGTTTAAAAATAATATAAATATAATTTATGATGTATTTAATATGAATGTCCATAAAAAAATATATGATTTAAATATTAAATAGGATAAAATTTAATTATGATTTTTAAGTATTATTATTAAAATTTTCACACATTATGTATTGAATATTACAGGAATCTATTTTTTAAGTATAATATCTTTACCAAAATGAAGAATTTTTTAGTGCATGTATGATTTGTGCACGCACGGGTTGGACTTGGAATTATATCTTGTTTTGCATGCACAAACCATATGCAGAACTTTCTTGCCAATATTTAAAAGACTAAATTATATAGATTTTCTTTAAATTTTGTTAAAATTATATATTTTTTAATTTTTAAAATATATACAAATTATTTTTAAAATAAAAAGTCACTTTAAACTTTATTCTAATTTTATATATTTAGACTAATAGAAGCTATTTTAGTCAAAAAATTTAAAATTGAACTGAAATATAAGATAACTTTTTATTTCAAAAAAGATTGTATAAAAAAATTATTGAAATATTTATTTTGTATAAAAAACTAACCTTTTGACAAAAAATAAATTAAAAAATTATAATATACATCAAAATGTAAAAAAAAGTCAAATATAATTTTGGTTAAAATAATGACTTGATCTTTTATTTTATTTATCATTTCAAAATAATTCTTCAAATTTGAAATGCTTTAAAATAATTTCTTAAATTTTTAGATTATCTCATAAAAATTATTTTTAAGTAAAATCTGTAAAGACACTAACATCTGTCACTTTAATGCTGATGTAGCAATTATATGTGTGTTTTTTTTAAATATAATTTAAGTGATAAGTTGGCATCCAATTAATATTTAATTAAAAAAAATCAAAAAAAGAGGTTTGAACATGCGCCATTCATAGCGCATAAAGGGAATGGCGATGTCAAAAGCAGCAAACCAACTCGCCTCGCGCATTAAGTACCTGGAATTCTTGAATATTCCCATCTCCTACTAATCTAATGAGACCACTCCTCAAATGACCAAACCTTACACACCATGGGTTCATCAATCTTGCGAAAATCTCATTTTGTATTCAGAACCACACAACCACTTCTAATTTGAGAAAACAACAAAATCATCAACTACCATTGCAAGAGCATCCAATTTAATAAAATTTATACTAAAATTGAGAAAATTGCTTACATCACCACGAAATCAAAATTAATGAAACAATTAGCAAATCACACAAGTTGCGTGATGATCTCTCGTATCCAAGATAGTAACATTGTTAAATTCCAGCATTCAACAGAAATTACATCATATTAACACAAGCAGAACCTAATGAATCCTATTTCATAAACACCTAATAAAAGTCCTAATTCTCTTACCGATGGGGTGTTTTTAGGAAGAATAACCGTTCCCATCCTTAGCTTAGAAGAGCATAGCTGCCGTTTGGGACAACACTGTGCAGAACATCGAGTAGGGAGATAACTTCAATGATGAAACTAGGGGTTCTTGGAACCCCAGCAATAATGGACACTTCTCTCTGTTGCTTCCGCCTACAAAGTCAACCAGAAGATTCAATGGGGAGAGGAGGATCCTAAATGGAGTACCATTTGAAAATGGCCCAACCTTCAAAGAATTCGAGTCTTCCTTTGGCTTGTAGCAAGCAACAGAATTCTCACTAATGCTGAGAGATGTCACAGGCACATGACTCTTGATGCTACTTGCACCTGCTGCACCAATGGGGAAGAGGACGTCAACCATGTCCTCTCAGACATTGCCCGTCAGCCCCTTCCTCTTGACAGCTTATTGTCCCTGTTCAACGTAGAGAAATCTTGTTCCACGACAACTTAGCTGATTGGATGATGTGTAATCTCCAGTTTGGAGCATCCTCTTTGGCACCATGTGTTGGAAGCTCTGATGCCACAGGAACAACTTTGTTTTTAATAATAATGCTTGTACCCTCGTTGAACTTGCCTAGAATGTTAAGAGCTTTGTTGTTCATATTTTAGAAGCCAGGGGTTCGTCATCCAAAATGTGGACCGCGGTGTCTCTTAATTGCCAGCGTTCCTCCTTTCTCTCTTGTGTTCTTTGTTTTGCTTGTTAATATATCATTCTTTTCACTCAAAAAAAGAGACAAAGAGAACCCCACCTCTTCTTTGTAGCCACATTGCCATAGTTCTATCTCTCTTTAGGAGTTGTCCATAATTTTTTAAATGAAATTATAAACCTCTAAAAGAGTTAGAGTAAATTATACATTTTTTTATAATTTTATTAAAATTACGTAGATATTTTTATATTTTAAAAAATATATAAATTTTTGTTAAAATTGTATAACCCTCCTTTTTATTTTTTAAAAATATATAAATCTTTCTTAAATAAAAAGTAAATTACATAAACTTCCCTTAAATTTTTTTAAAATTACATAGACCTCTTCTTTGTTTGTTAAAAAAAATTGTACATATTTTTGAAATATAGAGATTTATGTAATTTCAATAAAATTTAAGAAAAATTTGTGTAATTTTTTATATTTTAAAAATATAAAAAAATTATATAATTTTAAAAAAAATTAAAAAATTTATATATTTTTTAAAAATATATATATATATATATATATATATATATATATGTATAATTTTAACTAAAATACAAAAGTTGTATGGGTAATTTATTCAAAAAAGTTAACATAGAGTACTCTTCTAAGTTTGGGTAGAGTACTCTTCTAAGTTTGGGAGATGGGAGGGCGAAAGAGACGGAGAGAGAGAACACTTTTTCTGTGTGGCCACATTACCATAGTACTATCTTTCTCTCTAGGACTCTCTTTCCTTCTGGTGCTGCCCATAACTGTAAGGAAGGTTTACTTAGAGAGAGAGAGAGACTCGAAAATGGGAAGGCAGGTGGAATGCAGTTTGTGTTATTGTCTGCAACGTTGGTTCATCTCTACCGTTCTGCTCTTGCTTCTTCTGGAGACCAAGGCTTGCAGCAGCCAGAATCAGTGCGACTTGTTCACGGGTACATGGGTCCTGGACCCATCCTACCCGCTTTACCAATCCCCCACGTGTCCCTTCATCAAGCACGAGTTCACCTGCCAAAAGAATGGCCGCCCCGACCTGATTTACACCCACTTCAGATGGCAGCCCCGTGACTGCCCCTTGCTCAGGTACCCCCCCCCCCTCCCTCTTTCCTTCTTTTTTCTTTTCTTAACTTTGATTCTCAATTTTTTCTACTTAGACACAAACTAACAGCAGAAGGCAGACCCGAATCTGGATTTTTTTATATTTAACAAGAAAATATATAGTGTATATTAAAACAAAATATTAAGGCATTTTAGCACTATTACAAAAGATTCAGATCACATTTCTTCACTAAGATATTATCGATACATTAAAGATCAAATTTAAAATATATTTAATATTTATATTTATATGGTATAACATTTTAAATTATATTAAAATATTCTTGATATCATTGCTTTTAACTCTCCTTGATTCAACATATATATATTTTTTCAATTTATAAATATTTTTTAGGAAATAATAGGTAGATGTCATGTGAGCTTACGGAATAGATTCCAACGCAGCCTGTATGGCAACAATTAATAATTTATGAAAATTAAAATAAAAAAGAGGCAATAGAGAAAGAGAAGTTTTGGGAATTAAATCAATTAATGATTCGGTTGTCAAACAAATATTCACATGCAGCTGGAAGCACTTAGCAGTGGTTTGGAGAAAAGTGCCTTTCTCTAATTGTAATTGACAAAGAAGTGTCGGGCGTCTTGTTTTTGTTTCCTGTTTCTGTCCTTCACATTTCATCTTAATTCCATTTCAGTCCCTTCTGCTGACGTCATAATTGCCTCTGCTGTCTAGAGCTCAGATGTCAGATTCCACTCATTCGTTCATTTCATCTTTCTGCAGACTTCGCAGTGCAAAACACAAATTGATAGGACGATCGGATTTGCCAAAAATAAATTATTATTTCTTTAACTGTAGTCTTTTAAAAATTATTTTAATATCAATTGATTCATTCTAGTTTTATTTATTCAGATGCGTGAGAATAATATTATATAATATTTTGAGAATAAAATAAAAACAAAAATTTTCAAGTAATAAAATAATACAATTTTTTTAAAAAAAATTGACAATAAATATCTTTAAGAAGTCTAATTTATTAGTTTTTTAATTTATAATTCATTAATTTGATCATCATAACAATTTATTAATTTTTAATTTTACTATTTATTTCAATCCAATTTTTATAATATTAAAAAAGATTAAAATAAAATTTTTAAAAATAAATAAATATATTAAATCGATTATGTAAATATTAAAACTGAATTAAAAAAATAAGTTTGATATATTTATAATTAATTGAATTTACATATGATTAGTAAATTAAATTTATATATATGAATTAAGTGAATTTCATAATCAATTATTTGATTCCTTCTTATATATTAATTGCAGATTTAATGGAGTGGACTTGTTGGAAAGGTTGAGGGGGAAGAGCATAATGTTTGTGGGAGATTCGCTTAGCAGAAATCAATGGCAGTCGCTTACTTGCATGCTTCACTCTTCCATTCCTTCTTCTAATTACACTTTGACCAGAGTTGCCGATGTTTCCATCTTTACATTTACGGTAATATCTCTTCAATTTATTTCATTTTCATTCTTCAAAATTTATTAAAAAAAAGTTAAATTTTCAATTCAGTAATGATAGTCAGATTAGATTTGGTTTTCAAGTGTTGTCTTTTACCCGATTTTGGTGATGTTTATTCATCATTGTTCACAAGTTACTTATGCAAAATGGCTACCTTCCATATTGGCCTACCATCCCATTCCAACACTTAATGCCTTCTCTCTTGTCGTTTTGTACCAACTTGTAAGCATCCTTTTTTCAAAAACCAAAAAAAAAAAATAAAAGATGATAAAATCTAGGTATAATTTTTTAATGTTTAATATTAAATTTTTAGTTAAATTACATTATTTTTTCTTAAGAGATGGCAAAATTACATAGTAATTCTTTATTTTAAAATTATATACTTTTCTCTTCTAAAATTAAAATATGTGCTATAATTATATTTATTTTGACAAAAATATTCTTATACCTATATTTATATTATATAATAAATATTAAATATGTATTTGATCAACATAAAATAATTAATTTTTTAAATATAAAATAAATTAAATTTTATAAATTTTCATTCAAAATAAGTAAAATTAAAATAAAATATGTAATTTTTAATAAAAAAAATTAATATTATTCTCAAGAATATTTTAATTATACTTTAGTATTAGAAGAATTTGTATATATTTTCATAATAGATAAAAGGGTTGTGAAATTTAAACATCTGTTATGATAGGGTATAAGAATATAATAAGTAGATATTATTTAAATATAGTGTTATGAGGAAAGGATAGTATCTCGTTTGCTCAATTCAAGCAATATTAACTTTTTCTAACCATATTTGGATTAATGAATTGAAAGGGTAGGGGAATTTTGATGTTCAAACTTTAGATAGAAAAGTAACTAGTGAAAAATGGTATGGAGATGCAGGAGTATGGAGTGAAAGTGATGCTTGATCGAAACGTGTACTTAGTAGATATAGTGCGAGAAGACATAGGAAGGGTGTTGAAGCTTGACTCAATTCAGGGAAGCAAGCTTTGGCAAGGCATTGATTTCCTAATCTTTAACACTTGGCATTGGTGGGACCGTAGAGGACCCTCTCAACCGTAAGTCTCTTCTTCTATTATTTTCAATATGGTAGTATTTTTCATATTTATTTAGTTTCAAAATTAAAAGTTATTATTTTTAAGATTTAGTAAGGCTATGTTACAAAATTTTTATAATGATATAAGATATTACTCAAAATGTTGCATTTTATGTCTCACCCAATCATGAATATTACTAAACATTTTAGATTCTAATGTATCAAACCCAAATATTTAGAAGTTCTTTGAGATTTGAGATTGGTAACAAAACCACTCACAAGAATAATATAGGAAAAAGAAAAGGAGAAAAATAATACAAAATTTAATATGGTTCAATTATTTTTTTATAGTTCATCTCAAGGCTTGACTTATTGTGAAGCCTAAATAGGAACCAAAGGGACTAATTTATAAGAATACCATGGATCTTCTTTTTCTTTTTTACTAATGTGGGACTTTAAAAAAACTATTGCAACACAAGGTACTAAAATTAGAATGATGGCATGTCAATTGACTTCTTTATTTTACGGAATCATACTTTGAATTAAAATATTTAGAGTTGATAAGGGGTAGAGATATTATTTTTTGTTAATTTTTATAAAAATTAATATAAATTTGAAGTCTGAATAAATGTTAATGCAAAACATATAACTCCAGACTCAACCTTAATAAAAAGTTTCAGGTTCATAGTTGAAGGGTTTATTGTTGTAAATTTCAGATGGGATTATATCAAAGTAGGAAATGAGGTTTTGAAAGACATGGATAGGATGAAGGCATTTGAAATAGCACTTACAACATGGGCTGCATGGGTGGACACCAACATTGATCCTGCAAAAGTCAAGGTTTTCTTTCAAGGCATTTCACCATCTCACTACAAGTAAGTTACAGTTAACCCTAATCCAATTCAAATCTACTAATTGTGGACACACTCATGTAACCATGTTCTTTTTTTTTTTTTTTCAGTGGTACCCTATGGAATGAACCAAGTGCCAAGAGTTGTGTCCGGCAAAAAACTCCGGTGGCCGGATCGAAGTATCCAGGGGGGTTGCCGCCGGCTGTGGCAGTGTTAAAGAGTGTACTAGGGAGGATGAAGAAGCCAGTCACACTGCTTGACATTACAACCCTCTCATTGCTACGTAAAGATGGTCATCCTTCTATATATGGACTTAATGGTCCAGCCGGAATGGACTGTAGCCATTGGTGTCTTCCCGGCGTTCCAGATACTTGGAACGAAATCCTTTACAATTTCATTCTTTGATTTAGAATTAATTAATAATGTTATTAATTCATAATTCATCCTTACACGTAAGGTAAAAAATTAAAAAAAAAATGGGTGTAGATTTTTATGAAAGGACCATTTTGATTGTAATGTGTCATGTACACGTTCCCTAATTAATTCCATTTGAAGTCAACAACCTTGGAAAGTGTACAAGTTTAATACTTGAACTATAAATATTAGATTTGTTTAATTAAAACATTATATATATATATATATATATATATATATATATATATATATATATTATTTTTACAGATAATTATATAATTTTTAAATTAAATCATATATTTGTTATATTATCATTCAAAAATTATATATTTATTATGTTTTAATTGAAATTTTAATAATAAAAGTATAAGAAATTACATATAATTGTAGTTATATATATATGAATTTTATTGCAAGATGAATACTCAGAATTCCTTTCCATCTGTTTTTAAGCTGATAATTTAATGAATGCGATAATAAAAATTAGAGCACGCTGTCCTAAAATATAATTATACTACTTTTGAATCAAATAAATCTCTATAAAATTAAAAAACGACCGTGGATGAATTTCTTTGTGAACACAACTTCAAATCTTAACAGAGTCAATTTCTTTGGGAATTCTTTCTTTCGGCTAAGATGACCCACTTTTAATTAGAACGAAAAGACTAGCCTAGATCCGCCCCAGCAATACTGACAACGATCCACCACCTCACGCAGTTATGCTCAATACTTTATAGTACCCACCAATAAATATTATTCCCATTTATATGTTAGAATGCAACCATGGGATCCAGGTTTTATTTTCAAGTAAAGTTTTTTATTTAGAGAAAGTATTTATCAGTTTACACAATATCTAATATTTATTCATATATATATATATATATATATAACAAAAAAAACGGTATTTAATTTGATTGATACTTGATACCGATAGCATTCCTCTTTTGTAATAATAAGTAAAGAAATTGAGGATGAATATCAATTAATATTATTTACCTCTCAAAATGGCAAATTACACCTTCTCAGCGGCTGACTTTAATAGGCATCAAAGGCCAAAGCGGAAATTTTGAAAGATTTGGTTGGAATTTATGAGCCATTCTATTTTATTTTCTTTTAAGTTTTTTTAGCCGTATGTGTCTCAAAATTGGTTTAAACATTTTCTAATGATGATATACGTATTTCCAAACATTTTACGAAAGGAAAAAAAAAAAAAAAGGCGAAAAGCCTTAAATGACAAATGGGAGGCAGACAAGATAAATGTGAGTAATTTGTGCCAAAATTTCTCTACAAAAAAGCTGGTTTTTAACCCAAGTGGCACACATTGAGAGTCTCAGAAAGATTTGGAACAAATTCAAAACAAAATGGGACTATGGTTGGGTCGTTTGCCGCTAATATTGGCTTTTCTATGGGCCGTGGCTCTTGTTCCACCATACCAAGCGCTGGGCAATGCTTTTCGGCATTACCAAGTGAAGCAAGCAGAGGAAGAAGAAGAAGAAAGGTGTAATTTTTATCAAGGTAGTTGGGTCATTCATCCCTCCTACCCTCTCTATCATGCTTCCAAAAATTGCCCTTTCATCATCGGACAGGCCTTTGATTGCCTCAAAAATGGTCGACCTGACCAGGATTATCTCAAATATAGATGGAAGCCCTCTGCTTGTGACCTCCCTAGGTATTCTCATTTTCCTTATTCCTTTTAATCTTCATATTCTATATGTTTCATTGGTAAGAAAGAATTTTTTTTTTTAATTAAATTGGGTTTGATTATTTTTTTGTTATTTTAATTTTTTGAATGTTTCCAATGATATGGATGAACAGGTTTGATGGAGGGAAATTCTTGGAGAGAAACAGAGGGAAGAAGATAATGTTCGTGGGTGACTCCATAAGCAACAATATGTGGCAGTCACTTGCCTGCATGCTTCACTCTGCGGTCCCAACCACAAATTACAACTTAATCAATCAAACAAAGAATCTCCTCACATTCTTATTTCCGGTACATTTCATTTCAAAACTTTAGCCTCCACAACTGTTCGATTAACTTTATAATCTTAGCTTCTTTTCTTTTTGTTTTTTTTGGGGGGGGGGGGGGGGGGGCGCTTATAGGAATATGGAACTGAAATTACGTGGTTGAAAAATGGGTTTCTGGTGGATTTGGTGAAAGACAAAGAAAAAGGAAGGATTCTAAAGCTGGATTCCATAAGTTCTGGGGACCAGTGGAAAGGAGTAGATACTTTGATTTTCAACACCTACCATTGGTGGACTCATACAGGATCGTAAGCCTCCTTACTTCAATGTTGCAGAATTTATAAGAGAAGGTAAGGTGGGTAGTAGCTAACGGCTTTATTTTATTAATGTTTAACAGATGGGATTACTTTCAAGTGGGGAGAGAGCTAATTAAAGACATGGATCACATGGAAGCCTACAAGATAGGATTAACCACTTGGGCTAAATGGGTTGATTCTAACATTGATCCTTCAAAGACCAAAGTTCTGTTCCAGGGAATTGCTGCTTCTCATGTTGAGTAAGTTATTTGGGTTTCAGATTTTATTTTACCTAACTTGGTAAAAGTTAGATTCATGACATTGGACCTAAATCGTTTTCATTTGCGAGAGAACAAGAGACAAGAGATGAGTGAGATTCACTCGTGCGAATCTTATATGCTCTTTTTCTCCCTTTCTTTCTTTTACTGCATCTTTTCACCAGATCCAAATCCCGTGGTGTGACCTATAATCGACTTTTGAAAATTAAACTTGACTTAGATAGTAGCTTATAGAAGTGAAATTGAAAATAGCAGTAGAGAAACAGTAAAGTAATAATGCTATCTTGATTGATATAGTGTAACATACCTCAATTATTTATTGGCATACTACTTCACATTGAGATCTTTATTGGTAATTTGATATTACACAGAAATTTCATTAGTAAAGTCCCTGTCTCTTTTTTCTTTCATCCTTAAATTATTTTTTAAAAAATAAAGAAATTATGCATCAGATGATGGCTCCACCTAAGTGTTTATACCATGTGTGATGTATCTAACAATCTAAATTGCGCATGAGTTAGAGAAGTTGTGAAAAGAGAGCCAGAGAAAGGCAAATGCTAGCAGCTTTTAATTGAATATAAAATCCCAAGACATTCTTATATAGGTTTGCTTACATGAGAAATTTTGAGACACATATAATAATGTATAAGTTGATTGTACAATAAACTAATGAAAATTCAAGGGAATGTTGCAAGTGGTTAAATCCACTAATAACGACACTTTAGCAAATATTTATTAATTCCTTACATCGCCTAACTGGGTGTTCTAAGAATTTATCAACATAGTTTCACTATATTGAAATTGCAATTTTTTGTTGTTGATTATCATTTTTTGCAAATTGCATAAATGACTCGATGGAAACTTGTAAAAAAAAAAAAAAAACAATCTTAAAATCCTAATATTCATAATCCAAATTTGTTATGGTGAATATTATTTACTACGAGAGGTGTATTGATCTTTCTTCCTTGATCGTTGAAAAGTGGGAAGGGTTGCCTGGGACAAACTCGGCCGGAGCAAGGGGCAGAGCCGCCGTATCCAGGGGTAGACATAGTGAAGAGCGTTCTGGGGAACATGAGCAAACGTGTTCATTTGCTTGACATTACTCTGCTCACACAGCTTAGGATAGACGGCCATCCTTCTATCTTCACAGGCCGAGGCGCTTCTTTTGTCGACTGTAGTCACTGGTGTCTAGCTGGTACTCCTGATTCTTGGAATGAACTCTTGTATGCTGCTTTGATTGGCAATAAATGAATACTATCATGCTTCTTTTTTATCTCTAATTTATGTTATTTTCTCTTACTATTTTTGAATCAGGGAACCATGCTTCCATAAATGACACATTTGAATACCAGATAACTCTTGTAATATTAAAAAATGTACAGGTATCTTGCATGCTTGAGATTGTTGTCAATTCTCAGAACCTGGATGAATCTGGAAGCACCGATACTGACTTGAACATGGAAAGTATCGGTACTTCATATAACTGGATGTACTAATACAATCCAACGCATTTTTGGTACTAAGTTTATTCAAATTGCAATCAAATTTGAGGGAGATGCATTCGGGAACGCGATAACACCCCATTCATAGTTTCATATGCACCGTCAATGTTTACTGTAGCTTAATTACATTCATCTCAAATTATAACAAAGCAAATATCAGTGACTCTTATGCCCTCTATTAAAACTTGAACCTTTCTTAGAAACTATTATAACATCATCCTCTTTAACCTTGGAGTGCCTTCTATGGATCCCCCTTCCAAAATGACCTTCTGGCTCACTTCAATCAAATCACTAGCAGCATTACTCTCACTTATTGTAGCTTATTCCCTTCTTTTCTTTCATTCAGATGTTAAAAATTGCCACAAATTCAAATTCATATTAAAGAATTAATACATGACTATGAACTGAAATCTACAACAAAAAATTACCATGAGAATTTGAGGATGGGGCTTGAAAGAAACAATCAAGACAATGATCCGATACCTATACAGGCAATGTAAACATCAAAATACATTTGAATTTTGATTCCATGAGACAATAACCAGTACTCGTCATATCTCATCCTATGTACATCTCAGCTGCGCGCCTAAGTCAACTTTTGTATTCTTTTATCCCTTATTGGCAACTCGATGGGCTTCTGGGCCTGGTGTGGATGATCAGGGCCCTTATAAACCTTCAGGTGGGTGAATAGTCTTCTGCCAAGCTGCATATACCAATCCTTAATTATTGTAGATTCAGCTAAGAGATAACAGCACACCATCATATAAACGCACGCGTCATTAACTTCATGTGATTGTATTGTAGGTTCCAGCATCATTATGGATACTAGATGTCATTGTCAACAACTGTCGTACAATGTGACTAAACGACAAAATAAAACTTCATAATTTATAGAACTATCTTGTGTATCTAAAAGAAAAAGAAATCTTTCTAAGAAATTCTAATTGATATGTTTGAAGTTGAGACAACAGATAACTTTCAAGAAGCCTCAACATCATAAACATTTTTATCTTATTTCCAACTTATTTTATTGTGAGAGAAAATTTTTATGTGATTTTAAATTCGATGGCTACAGGTAAATGATATCAATATCACAAATTGCTAAAACAAGATTAGTTCACTTCCATGCAATACAGCTGCCTCATCTCACCATACTTTGACTGAACACAAGGATCAAAGCAGAGTCCAACTTCCTACAGGCAAATATGCAGATAAACCTAAATTCTTGAGTTAATTCAAATTTGCAGGGGATTGGCTTCAGCCTTCCCCACTAAATACGTCCATAGTTGCTGAAGATGAGTCTTGCATATGTGATGAAAATGAATGATATTAATGAGAAATATATTAACTTCCCTACAAATGCTATATAAATGCAGTACCTAGAAAGCAGCATAACATTTCCACTTCTAATGTATGTATGTATTGGGAAAAAAAGAAAGAACTACCATTAATGTTTTACATATATTTTACAAACCAGTTGAGCTTACCCTCCCCTTAGGAAGCATGCCACTAACAGCATGTTCAATAATTCTTTCTGGAATTCTCTGCTGTAGTTGGGCAAATGTCTCCACTTTCATACCACCAGGTCGTCCAGAATGTCTCCTATAAAGCTTTTCGGTCCTCTTTTTCCCAGATACAGCAACTTTTTCTGCATTCACCTTTTGAACCCACAAGTAAAGGAGAAAATTTTAGACTATAGAAATCATATAGTTTTGTATATATGACAACACTATTCAAGGCCACATACATCAATCACAGTAGAAGAGAAGACTATCCAAGTGAAAAAAAAAATAAAGAAGAAGAAGAAGCCATAATTTCAACATAAGGCTCAGGCAGTCAAAAGACAGACCATCAGGAATTTTGACTGAGCCTCATGTTGAAGTTTTAGGCTAGGAAAATTAGCTGTAACCCTTTATTTCTTTCTAAATTAGGACACAAATTTAGGAATAAAAGTATAAATAATAATAATAATGCATTAGTGACATAGAGCTACGTATATTGACTGTTTAGGCCATTTGTAACTTGACACCAAAAGTGATAGAGAAAGGTGTTCCAAAGTAGAGAGATGACAACTGTTAAACCAGACTGTCTGCATAGCATATATTATACCACAACCAGCTAACAATGGCAGTCACTTCTGTTACTAATAACATAAACACAGAGATGATGCATTCGTAACGTAGTTTATATGTCAGGTAGTGTACGGGAGAAAAAACAGACTTAAAAACACATACCACAATTACAAAGGCACCCATGTCCACACTGGGAGTATAGGTTGCCAGATTTTTCCCTCTGATATAAATAGCAATTGTTGATGCTAATCTCCCAAGAATTTTGTCTGTAGCATCAACAATGTACCACTGTTTATCTGTATTCACATGATCTGCAGCTTTTGGATACCAGGTCTTGTTCCAAATGTCCTGCATTTTTTCGGTTTTTTGTGATAGAATGATAACCTCTTCAAAGAAGCATCTAAACAGTTTAAAATTTAAAATGCATGGTGAGTAGAAGACCCCCAGAAATTGCAATTAGATGTCAAAATAAATCTTCAACAGCTCAATATTAAAATACTGATGGACTTTTGGACCAAATGTAGTTAATTTGAATTTTGAAGTTAGGAATTAGAATACATTGGAAGTAGAAATAATGTAGCAGTTAATGACTTCATAGAGTTGATATTAAAAGAAAAAATTGCAAAAAGTACAAAAATGATTAACTGTGGGAAGAAATCACCCAGACATTTCCAAGCTGATTAGGCTATTGGGATGAGAACATATGCTAATACAGAAATTACTAGAAAAATATGAAAATCGAGAAAAGGAAATTATTACTTCATCATTTTGAAGAACTTACAGAAGTTAAGTCTACAATTAATTTTCTCGAACTGTAAACCAATAATGCTTGCTCAGACATTTTCTAAACAAATTATTATAAGACACTAGTTCCATATGAAACTAACAAAGCCCAAAGGTCATAGTTCCCCTATAAAACCTAACAAAGTTGGATTGAGCACAGAGGGGGAGAGGGCTAATGAGCACCAAAATTTAAATTTCTGGGCACTTCGCATTTCTAGCGTTTCTTTCAATCAACTTAAAATTTGAGCTTTCCTCCTCTTTTTTTTTTTTTTTTTTGGTTTTTGTTTTAATTCTTTGTTGGTTTTGAATTTCGATTCCCCAGTAACGAATTAAGAAAGAATTTCAATAAAATTTTCTTGAACATTTTTCTGGAGAAGCAAACAGAGCTACACAGAATTCATCAACTAAAATACAAGTTCAAGGAGATAAGAGAGCAGGGTTTTTACCGGGCCATTGACTTCGGATTCCTCGAACATAAATCGTTCATCTTTTGGAACAATGGAGAGATCCTGGCAACGAACAAGAAGACTTCCCCTGGTATTGACGGGAACACTGGACCGAATAGAAGACTTTGATAATGCCAATTGGAACCCAAGAAGTGAGGATTTAGCATTTGAGTTCTTGTGAGAAGAAAAAGAAGGTGTGGCTGAAGATGAAGTACACGTTACTGAGGTTGAACCACAGACCAGGGCCATAGCTGCTCAAGCCCTCTCCCTTCTGCTTCCGCCGCCGCTGCCGCTGCTGCTGCTGCTAGTACTATCTCTCCCTAAGGAATTTGGATAACTATTTCTTTTTTGGTTCTATCTTTTACTTATTTTCATTTGCCGTGGTAGGATTTTTTTTTTTTTAATGAGCAAAAAGCCGAAAACTGGAACTTTGGATTTTGGTACACAGAAAAACCCCTTTTATTTTTTTACTATAATAAAAAAAATCTCAAACCTTAAAGCAAATTAACAGAATTCACATTCAAGTCACTCCCCCGTTCACATGCATTTTTCAATAGTCAACAGTGTTCTTACCACAGTCTATTCGCTTTAGCGGTTTAGCCCCTGACTACGAGCAGAGAGGATGCTCCGCTGCCCCGTGGTGACTTGCTTGTGATGAGACAAGTTGACAATGCCGTATACTAAAATCCATCATCCAAGAGCATCATGTCAACTACTAAGAAGATAAGGTTAGCGTAAGTTTATATGAATCCAAGAGTGAGATAAAAATAGTTTTTTGGATTTGAAGTTTTAGATCTTCCAAGTTAATACACCATTTACTCTAAATAAGTTTTAATATGATGGGATTTCAAAATATATTAAATATTAATGTATGCATTATATAAAGATCTCAACCTTTTTATATTTAATATTTTTAATTAAATCCATCATATAATTAGAAATAGAATTTTAGGGTTTTTACACGTTACACCTATTCTTAAGAGATATTTAACAAGTCTAATAACCTAACCCTAATTAAATCATTTAAATAGATTTTGACGTCGGCTACCAAGAGGTTTGAGAGGTGACCATTAATCTTTTGTTTCGAGTTAATGTAGGTTTGTTTCCACAAGTCATTCATCTCTAATATTTTAAATTAAGCACTAGCAGCATTCTCTAAAATAACATATAACACATAATTTCAATGATAAATGTAGCACCACTATCTATACTAAAATATTATCTTTTACAATTTAGTCTATTAATCATATAAACATAGAATCAAAGTGATCTTCGTTACATTTATCATAACTAGACCCATCAATAGTCATGTATATTAATATAACCAATAACATAAATCAAGTATGGATGTGTAGTATGAAAATTGCATGTAATATGATCTTAAACATGTCTATTTTCAATTGGGCCTACTTTATTCTTTAATGAGATCTTAATAAGCAAATTTAGAGTAAAATGAAATATAAATTTTATTCTATAAAAAATATCCATAATGTATGTCTACAGTTGAAAGCATTCAAATGTAAACTGCCACTAAATCAACATATCATTAAATGATATAACACCCATATGAGTAGTGTGCTCATGAAAGACCTTGGATGGTAAACCTTCAGTAAATAGGTTCACAACCATAGAGTTTATTCTAATATGCTCTATAAACACTTGATCACTTTAAATTCTTTCCTTAACAACAAAGAAGTTGATATCTATATGCTTTAACTTTCATGAGCTCTTATTGTTGTTGGAATATAGTACTGTTGACTTATTGTCCCAAAATAACTTTCAATTTTTCAATACCATCCAAAATTCACAACATTGTGACAAAATTCTATGGTCATATGATATGATTGGATGCCTTATAATAAGCTATGAACTTCGCTACCATAATGAAAGGAGCTATAAATGTTCATTTAGTACTTTCTTAGGAAATAGCTTCTTTAGCTAATAAGAAGATATAACCAAACATGGACCTTCGACTATCTAAACATTCAGCAAAATCAGAATTAGAATACTTAATAATTTTCAACTGATCTAATCTCTTGTATATGAGCATAGATTTTTGTTCTCGGTAAGTATTGCATGACCCTTTTAGCCATTTTGCAATGATCCATCTTTGGATTACTCAAATATCTACCTAACATTCCAACAATATATACGATCTCTAAACTTGTACATACTAGAGTATACATTAGACTCCCTACAACTAATGTATAAGGAATCTTTTGCATCTTTTAAACTTTAAAGTTGTTCTTGAGGCATTAATTGAGATTGAATTTGCTCCTTTAGTAACAAGGGTGTCTCATAGGTTACAATTCTTCATGTCAAATCTTTCAAGAGCCTTTTTGATATAACTTTTGTGTGATAACCCAAGAATATCTTGAGAGTGATCACAACGTATCCAAAACTTAATACAAAAGAAGCGTTCCTAAGATCTTTCATTTTAAATTTCTTGACTAGAAATTTCTTGGTTTCATGTAATAAGCTTATATCATTATTGACAAGCAATATATCATTGACATATAAAACCAGAAAGATGTGTTTACTCTCACTGAACTTATGATATATGCATTTGCCAACTACATTCATCTCAAAACCAAAGGAGATGACAAATCAATGAAATTTATGATACTATTGATAGGAAGCTTGCTTAAAACCATAAATAAATTTATTTAATTTTCAAATTATTTTCTTTGTATCTTCTAACACAAAGTTTTTTTACTACACTATATATATTTTCTAGTTGATGTCATTATTGAGAAATGCAGTCTTTATATCCATTTGATGTAGCTTTATATCAAAAAGGGTCACAAGTGCCATTATAATCCTAAAAGAGTTTTTCAAAGAAATCAAAGAGAAAGTTTCTTTATAGTTAATGCCTTCCTTTTGAGTAAAGCCCTTTGCAACAAGATATGCCCTATATCTCTCCATACTACCTTTTGAGTCATTCTTGGTCTTAAATATCCATTTACAACTAATGGGTCTTACATCTTTAGGCGATGGAACAAGATTCCAATTATCATTTTCTTGCATAGACTTAAACTTTTCATTCATGGCATCAATCCACTTTTTAGAGTTTGAACTTTGTATGGCTTAATGGAATTTGATTAGATCATCTTCCACCACTCCAATGTCATCCTCAAGCTTTTGGAGGAAGACAGCATAGTTGTTTTAAATTGCACTTATCCTCTCTCTAATGGACCTCTTTCATGGCATCTGCTCTTGAAATTCTTAAGGTTATTGAGTTTGCTTTTCAGGAATAATCTCTTGATCTTGCAGAGAAATTTCTTCAACAATGTCCATTTGTTGAATCAAATTTGTTATTTGAACAATGCTAGGAATTAAAGCTTAATCATTGTCAATAACAACTATAGGAAAAGAAACAAATTATTCTTTAAAGATAAGGTCCCTAACTTTATCTCCCTCCCTCCACCCTCCCAAACTCAACATCCTCGAAGAACCTAGATTCCCTATATCAAAAAAGGACTTAGTTGTAAGATCATTAAACTTGTAACCTTTAGACCTTTCAAAATATCCAACAAAGTAGCAGATAACCATTCTTAAGTCCAATTTCTTTTCATTTGGCCAATATGGCCTTACCTTAGCTAGACAACCCTAAATGTGAAAATGTTTCATGCTAAGCCTTTTGCTCATCCATAATTCATAAAGGGTTTTAGCTACTGCTTTAGTGGGTATTGTATTGAGTATGTAAGCTGTAGCCTTTAATGCTTTTCCGTAAAAGGATTCTGGCAAGTTAGAATGACTAATCATACTCTTTACTATGTCTTTAAATGTCCTGTTTCGTCTCTCAATAACATCACTCATGCGAGGAGTACCTAGCATTGTGTATTATGGGATGATACTGCATTCCTCTAAAAATTTAACAAAAAGTCCTAGATGTTGTTCACCTGATACGTCATATTTGTTTTAGTATTCACTACTACAGTTAGATCTAATAACTTTTATCCTCTTACTAAGTTGATTTTCAATTTTAACTTTAAATGCATTAAACACATCCAATGACTAAGACTTCTTATGAATGAGATATAAGTAGCCATAACATGAGTAGTCATCTATAAATGTAATAAATCATTGACCATTCCAATAGACTATAGGGAATGATCCACAAATGTTTGTATGGATTAGTTTTAAGACATCTGAACTCTTATTAACACTTAATCTCTTAATGTTTATCTATTTCCCCCTAATACACTCAATGCAGAATTGAAAGTTTGTTAAATTAAAGGGATCAAGAATTTCATTTGACACAAGTCTTTCAATTCTTTGTTTAGATATATGACTTAAACATTTATGTCATAATTTTACAAAATTCTCATTCATCAATTTACCTTTTGTACTATATGAATTTAAATGCAATGTTTCACTAACCGAGATAATAGTATCAAGAAAATATAAGTTATCATCGAAAGATAAAGAACCAATACGAATAAGATTTGAATCTCAAAATGGAATAAATTTACTATTTCTCAAAAAATAAGAATATCTAAAGTTATCCAATATAAAAATGAAAATTAAATTTTGTTTAAATGACATTACAATATATGTCTCTTTCAAATCTAAAAAACACTCAGTCTTTAATAACAAACTTAAATTTCCTATTGCCTTTACTTGAACTAATTTGCTATCACCCATATAAATGAATCTTTCATCATCACTTCGCATTCGACAATTTAGGTAATCCTGCATAAACACACTTATGTAAGTAGTAGCACCAAAATCTATCTACCAAATACGTTTAAGTACAAAAGTTAGATTAATCTCAGAATAAACTAAAGTAAGAAGCGTACCTTTCTTTGCACGCTAAGCATAATATTTGGTACAATCCTTCTTCATATGTTCTACTTTTTGCAAAAGAAACAAGCAAATTTTGCAACATGATCTTCTTTTTTTTTCTTTAATGGTAAAGCAACTGCAACTTCCTTCACTTTATTCTTTTTCTTATTTTTGTCTTTAAAGGTTGTTACCAAGTGAGCACTTTCAAATTTTTCTTGTCTCAACATTTCCTCTTTCTATACACAATAAGAAATGAGCTCATTAAGAGTTTATTTGTTCTTTTGGCAATTGTAACTTACCTTAAATTGACTAAATTATGCATGAGGATATATCAAAACCAAATGCATGAGCAAGTCTTCATACAACTTCAACTTTAATCCTTTTAATTTTGAGACAAGATGAGACATCTTCACGATGTACTCCCTTATGTTCCATTTGCCTTTTTATCTCATTAAAACAAAACTAGTTACTTGTTTTAGCCTTTTTGCTTTTAGCAAAATGCTTTTCTATTTGCTCAAAGAATATCTTGGCATCAGTCTCTTTAGACATAGAGCCCCTAAAGGTTTCTGGAATTGCACACTTCATGATCATAAGACTTATGTGATTAAAATGATTCAACTTCTCAAAGTTCATAGTATCCTAAACAAAACCTTTAGTTACAAGAGAACAAGTCATTCCTTTCATAGTGTAACGTCTGGATCCATGCAAATGAGAACTATCATAACATTCTCTTTCCAATTCTTAAAGTTTATGTCATTTAGCACAAGTATTGAATTAATGTTGGTAGATATCATAGTTGCAAAAGTAGTAATTGAATAAAGAACAAAAACAAGCTAACAATCTTATATGGATAATAATATTTCATCAATAAATTCAAACAGTGGTGAACCTATCACAAGATACCTAGCATAGCACTAACAATCTTATATGGATAATAATATTTCATCAATAAATTCAAACAGTGGTGAACCTATCACAAGATACCTAGCATAGCATTAACATTTAGTCTTAGGACAAAAATATCAACTTGTAAGTGGTATATTCAATACAATAATAAAAATATTGATAATAAATTTTATCAAATAATAAGCTTTTTTTGGACTGACTTATTATTCATATGGAAACCAAATAATTTTTTAAAAAATAAAATTTAATTAATTTAAAGAATGTATTTTTAATTTTTTTTAATTTTAAATTTGTATTTTCTTTTAATAAAAAAGTTTTTCTAATCATCATATATTTATTACCACAAGTATGTTTAAAACTCTACCAAATAATAACCTTTTTTTAGGCTAGTCACTATTCACATGAATTATAATCACACTATCATTTTAATATTCTAAATAAATTAATATGTACAATAGAGGTTACTTTGGTAACATGTTGTTTCAAGCAACTTACTCTATAATATCAAAATTTTGAAGAAAATATAGCACCATCATATGAATTTATATCACCAATATATATATATGTATATATAAATAATGAACATAACCTTTAAAAATTAAAAATATACATGCATAAACCTAGTATTAAGTCATTACATGCATAATATATATATATATATATATATATATATATATATATATATATATATATATATATATATATATATATATAATCTTTTTATACATGCCCCATAAGGAATTTAGCCATTTGAATTACTTAAGTTAAACATGCCATGAAAAGGATATCTTCATTCAACATAACATATATCTTATCCTTATATGAGGGTCCAACAAGAGATTTAGTCATTTGAACCAGATAAGCACTATCTAATATGCTTAAAAATCACAGAAAGCACGCAATTGATTTTGAAGAGGATAAATGATAATTTATTTAAAAAAAATCCCAAATTTTCCTCTTTTGTGGAATTTAGGGCTCTTATCAATATATGAAATTTTCACTTAATCTTAAGTCTCTATTATGAATTCAACATGAAATTCTAATTAAACTTAGGATTTCAAATCTAAATATAAATTTATCCTTAATTTAATCTCTAATTCAACAATAAAATATTAAAATTTCATATCTAAATATACTAAGCCAAATATAAATAAAAGACAATTAAGAAAGCTAAATTTCTTAATGATTCAACATGAATGGTTCTAATACCACTTGATCTAAAGAATACCATATGATAAAATCCATCATTAAACAAGAGCATCATATTAAACCATCAAGAAGATAAAGTTAGCAGAAGCATACCTGGATCCATGAGTGAGATAAAGATATTTTCTCTGACTTAAGGTTTTAGATCTTTTAAGTCAATATGCCAATTATTCTAAGTATATTCTCTGACGATGGGTGACAAATGCCATTTTTTATATATTTTATTTTTCTTATTTTGGACTTTTTAAAGATGAATTATGGCTTAATGGATTTAATTAGGTGAGATTTGATTTTATTAGCCATTGTTGCATTTTATGAATTAATTTGTAAATTATTAGTTTTTAATGCATAAATTTATTTTTAAATAATTTTGCAAATATTTCTACTTAATAGTTTTTATTCTTTTGTGTAGATTTTAGTGGACAATAGGAATTTAAAGGATGAAAATTAATTTGGAAAAGAAGTGGAAGTCACAAGATTGAATCAAAGGCTAAAAATTTGAGGATAAAGCTTTCGATATGCAATACCAACTTTGGAAGAATTTTAGAGAATGGAAAAATAGGAAATTAATTGAAGGGAACATGTGATTGAGAATGAAGGGCCATGGGTTTCATGTGAGAATGATGCACATATACACTTGGGCACTCACACATCTAGCCATTCACAATCCACGAGCTCATGTGGTTGACATTTGTTGACATTTCTCTAGCTCACTTACACACTCCCTCCTATCATTAACACTCATGCACGTTCACATGTCCCTCGCACTCTCATCTCTCTCCCACGTTGACCCATCATACACATTGCAATTCACTTCTAGGCATTCCACACACTAACACATATAGAATAATACACACATAGAGGTAAAGAACAGTGCTTACCATTCACACACCCACGACACTCATTCACAAGCTTCATTCTCATGAGACCAAGTCATCACACACAACACTCCGTTCATCCATGTAGCACACGGACTAGGGGAAGAATGCACCAACACATACAATCACACATATTTCATGGGATTAACATATGCATGAACAAGTAGATAGCAACATGGCATCACTCATTCACGTACAGCTGGGCCACATGTAAAACAGAGGATGAGGGATTCACATGGAAGATTCTTATGTGGACATATGAATGACATGCACGGGTTTCTGGACATGGACATCTCACATGGAAGTCAATATGAAGTCACGGGATTGAAGGGGATGAATCATGCATTTAGTCACATGAATTCAGCACACGAAGCATGCATCATTCTTTCACTCATACATTGACTCACACAAAGAGAAGCACGAGTTGGGAGCTTTATGCACACTCATACACTTACATGTAATACTCCAGTTAGTCCACCATTCTCATGTGTACATGATACACACATGGGTCCAGCTCTCTTGTTCACACAAGGAAGCTACACGAGTAAGGAGGCATGAAACAAACATAAAGGGCTGTAGAACATGATTTGAGAGATGAGCATAACAGAGAGTTAAGCTAAAGGAATGAAGGAATTAAAGGATGAAGAAGCATGTGAGAAATAGGGAGGCAATACACATAATAATTAAAGAACCATAAATGTAGAGCTGACATGGAATAAGCTAGGGATTGTAAAAAAAAAAATGGAGAAAGGCACGTGAGAAGTGATTAAGGTGAAGAGCAGGGGAAGCACGGGTTTTGACATAGAAAGCAGAACACGTGACTAGCAGTTGAGGAAAAAGAAACACATATGAGCAGAACATGAGAAAAGAGGAGAATAACACATTAAGGGGCTGGAGAATCAAAGGAGGCTCGGGCAGAAGGGAATTATGGAGAACGCACCAGAGAGGAGACGTAATTGCTTATTGATATTCATCCATCAAACTCTATGGCTGTGTGTTTTCCATTTCATGTTCCTCCATCCATCTCCTCAATGAAAGCTTGAATTTACTTGGGTAGCTAGCTAAGAATGTGACTTCCATGGATGAAGATTTGAGCTCTAAGATACATTCCCAATTTGGTTAAATTCTCTTCTCCATATCCTTTACTTTTAACATTAATTTCTTTATTTAATTTAGTTAGGTTTAGCTTGTTAAATGGAGATTTTAGTAGTTGAATGTACTGGATTGAATTGCTCTGTAATTTTGATTGTAATTTCACATTTGGAACTTGTTGTGAACCTTAAGTATTTATACAAATTCCATACCTAATGGCTAACCAATTTGCTAGTTAATTCATCTTATTCTTAAGCTATTTAATATAATGGTCATTGTATTAAGTGGCTAGACTTTTGTACGATATTTGTACTTGAGAAAACCTTTAATCTAATTGGTTGATTAGCATCTTTAAACAAATTGTTTAGTGAATTTGATAAGATTTATATACTATTTTGGTGTGTTCTTATTCCTAACTCAAGTTGCTAGTTTTTCATGATTTTTTGTGGTTGCAAATTCTTTGATCATTAGTAATTTGAGTCTTGGATGATAATTCAAGAGTCTTTATGAAGAATACACTAAGAAGCAAGAATTTAAGTCCAAATTTTGGTATATTAAAGGGGAGCAAGGATAATTGAATTCTAAAAGGTCCATTTAAAAGCGAGTTATCACACTTTGTCTAATTATTGTCGTCACTTAGTTTTAAGTTTTTATTTCTTGTTATTTTCTTTAATTCATTTAAATTTCAGTAATTCAAAATCTCCCTAAACACCTTTTATTTAATTATACTAGGAAAACTTTTTCATAGATAATTAGAAGCAAAACTCATTAGGAAATGACTTAGGTTGTACTACTAACTACAAATATTTAATCAACATAGTTATTTGAGGTTGCTCGACACAACCGTCAATGGGATCTTAGAGTGTATTGAATGTTATTGTACATATAAATGGCTCTAATACCATTTGATGGAAAAACTTAATCTAAAGAATATCATATGATGAAATCCATCATCAAACAAGAGCATCATGTAAAACCATTAAGAAGATAAATTTAGCATAAACATATCTAGATCCATAAGTGAGATAAATATGTTTTCTTTGACTTAGAGTTTTCAATCTTCTAAGTCAATATGCCAATTACTCTAAACATGCTCTCTAATGATAGGATCTCAGGGTAGCTTGAATGTTAATGTATGCATGACATGGAGACCTTAATCCTTTTATATTTAATATTTCTAAGTAAATCCATCATATAATTAGAAATAAGGTTTTAGGATTTCTACACATTAAGCCCATATTTAACAAGATTAATTAGATCATTTAAATAGGTCAACCTTTAAAATAGCATATACCACATAATTTTAATGATATATATGACACCTTAATCTCCTTTCATTACCTAGCCTCTCCATAGGCTCGGTTCCATATGATTTCCAAAGAGTCACTACTCTCCCGTGGCATTTACATGCTATGAACCGGGATTTCATATACTCATCTTTTACCCCGTGGATCCTGTGAACCCATCTCAAGCATCCTCAACTCAAACTCCACACATACGACTCATACATAGCATAAAACAACCCATAAGCCACGGGTATAGAGCCAAAAACCAGTAATATTGTATTTTCTCACTTGGGCCCAAAAGTCATATTTTGGCTCTAAGTTTGGAAAATCATAAGAAATTGTAGAAAAATGGGAATGCAGTAAACTTTAGCTTTCTGGAAATCTCAATGTGTTAACTTTACACTAAAAATCATTCCCAATCACAAACACATCGTTTGGACCATGTTTGACATCGAAAATGGGAGGAAGGTCCAGCTGTCACTGTTTCTGGTGCAGCTTGCTGTCATGATTTTCGGAAATTCATAACTAAATCCACAAAAATCCAATCTGGGCACATTATACCAATTCGGAAAGATACGGATGTTTACTAGAGGAGAAAAATAAGTCTAGATCAGTTCAGTAGCTCCTGCACCCCGAAAACTGATGGAACAGTGATGGGGGTCAGATAAGCTCACTGATGCTGATACAGAACTTCAGTCGGTTCAATCTCTCTCTACAGACCTCCGATTTGGGTGATTCTAGTTCCTACAAGTCACTTTAGTTTTCTAGTTTATGAGTATAAAATTTCACCACATTTAGAATCCATTTGGTCTAAAAGTGCCACAGATTTCATTTCTGCCCTATGAAACAGTAACATGACCAAATCAACAATTTTTTCCAAATTCAACAATTCACCAAATATTCTCTCGTCCTCCGAATATTTCCCTCTTTAGCTTCACAAGAAGCTTTCTACAAACTCTAGAGGCATGCCAAATTTCATGGCAAACGGAGCTCATCCGGTCATACTTTGACGGAGCTCACAAAAATACCAGTTTTGGCACCCCATAGGTCCAAAACGGGTCCAAATAGCCTCTCTCACATTCTCACTCCACATGGACAAGTTCAAAAGCATAAAACTAGTATATCTAATATGTCCATATGCTCCAAATCATCATACATTCAAATCTCACTATGCTATGGCCAAATTTACACAATATCATTCATGCATCAAAGGGGTAAAAACCCACATTTCCATTACTTTAGCTAATAACAGAGTTCATACATCATCCTTTCATATTTCTACATGTGTTACAAACTTTACATCTCAAAAATAGTGGGCACATTTTCATTTGGCACCACTTTACATCATATATACATCAAAATGTCAAAAGAAAGTAATATCTCTAACTACGCATGCTCCTAGGCACCTTGGTGTGTGCTCGGATTTTTGAGCTCCACCTAGCATATTAGTTGGGAGGGGAAAGGGGTGAGATTCGAAGAATCTCAGTAGCTCAAGCACTAAATCCAGCAAGCAATCAAGGCATATAACAAGTCAAAGCATGTGAATAAGCACTTAGCCATTCTCAATCAACCAACACACAATGTACATGCTATGGAATCACAACAATGCCAAAAATGAGCTCCAGGGACTTTTGGTTAGCCTCACCCGAGTTTAAGGGACTTTTGGATGGCCTCACCTGAGTTTAAGGACTTTTGACTTGGCCTCACTCGTTGGAGACTCTGTCTCACCTATCTCAAGGGACTTTCGGCTTCACCTCACCCATCTCATGGGACTTTCGGCACTACCTCACCCGAGCAATCTCACATTTCAACATACAAGTATATTGGCATTCAATGCATCAAAGCAATAACATATGGCATATTCCATACAACAAGCATATACATAATCATACAATGACTATCATACCCAAGAAAGCAACAAGAAAGAGTGAAAGAGAGAGCTACCTTTGGAGCCAAAGCCTTCGCTAGCTTTTCCTTTCAATTTCTCCTCTCCCTCCTTAAGTTCACAATCACACCTTGATGGAGGTGTTTCTCTTGAGCCTAGACACACAAAAGCATGCAATTACTCTCTTACCCTATAATCCTTCAGATCAAATTCTCCTATATACCATAACCTAGAGTTCTCTCTCTCTAGAATGCCATTAACCCCTTTCTCTCTCTCAAGCTCCCATGGTAGTGGAAAACCACATTTTCAAAGAAAACACAATGATTCAAAAGCGTTTTCCACTTTCCCTCTTCTGACCCGTACCCAGAAATCGTCCATTTTTGCAAACAAAACCGTAAGAAAAGAGGGCAAAGGGAGGGGATCAGAAATCTGAAGAGAAATGAGAGAAGTGACCTTACCTTTCCCTTAATCTTCCTCCTTCTCTTGATCTCTCACACTCTCCTCGCCTCTTTTCTCTCTTTGGGTCGAAGCTTAGGGCAGATATGAGAGAAGAAATGAGTTTGGGCATTTAATGAAGTTGATTCTCGCTATTTACTCTCTTAACTCTCGCTATGACGAAAACTAACCTTCGCTATAGCGAGCTCGTGTAATCTGGCTTCGCTATGGCGAGGTGTAACCTTCGCTACGGCGAGCTCGTGCCAGTTCCCTTCGCTATGGCGAGATTTACCACTCGCTATGGCGAAATTGCGTCAGTTCCAGACTTCACTCTCGCTATGGCGCCGTTACAGCGGGCAACTCCCTGGTTTTAGTATGGGCTGCTGCCAGCACTCGCTATAGCTAGAATCGCCTTCGTTATGGCGAACTAGCTCTCTTGCTGTAGCGAGACCGTTTTCTCGCTATTGCGAGAGGACTTGGCAGAAATTCTGGATTCCGAAAATTTCCAGATTTCATTTCCTTTCTTTTCCCTTTTCTTTTCTTTTTCCCGGTTGTTACAATATATACAAGCCCGTTAATTAGATAATTATCCAAGAAACCACACCTTTTAAAATAGATTTAGATTGTTCGATAGCATGTTATGTTGCTTTGTTTTTTTGAAGCAATAGAAAATCTACAATCTAATTTTGAGGAAATTGGATTATTTCCCCCTATTTGGGGGACATGGCAATGCCAGGTACTTTTCTACTATTTAACTTGAGTGGCAAAGAAATTGTGAGCAGCAAAGAAGTTGCATTCAATTTCAAGTTCAAATTTTTTCAGCTCAATTTTTCTAAAGAGCCATAATCCCTGGTGTTCCTATGATTTGTTAGATTTTTTTTAATTTTAAAAATAGTATAATATAAAATGAAAATAGCTATTGAATTATAAATTAAAAAATAATTAAAAAAATAAATCTAAATAATTCATATTAAACTTAGATAATTCATTTCACAATAACACAATTTTCCTAACCACATAACCAAATTAATTTTTAAGAACTCTTTGTATGGGAAAAAAACAAAAAGTGATATAACCTGTTTGATTTTATTTTAGTTTTAATACTTTTAAAATAGATATTTTTTAAAATAAGTTTTAAAAATAAAAAATAAAAAAATTGTTTAAATTATTATTCTAAAAGATTGTTGTTCCCGTCTTTATCTTTGATTTCATAAAAATAAAAATTAACAAAATATTTAAAAGATATTTTAATTTTTTAAAAAATATAATTTTATTTTTATGTTTTATAAAATATTTTTTAAAAATATATTATCAAACAATTTTTTTTATTTTTAAAAACAAAAAACTGTTTTCAAAATAGAAAATCAAAAAGTCCATAACAAGGGTGAAACTTATACGAACAAATCTCCCTGCCCGCCTCCCCCATGGCGCTTCCTCCTTCTCTAGGGCGCCTACGCTACTTCACATTCACGCATCCGACCAAAAGAATAAATAAGTAAAACCCGCGGAAATTATGGCCCCTCCAACTCTGCAGTTGCGCACCACATTCCCTTCTTCCACCTTTACTCTGCAACCCCGACGTTCCTCCTCACTGCCAACTCACCCACCTCTCTCCTCAAAAACCCCTTTTCTAAACCCTCGTCTACGCTCTAATCCTCTGAAATTTAGACCCCCAACTATGCAGGCCTCTTCCCATGTAAACAGTGTTCAAGATGCTGTAATGAGTCTGATCCAGTCGTCTCCTCCCACTTGGGGATCCTCTCTTCTCAGCAACGTCCTGATCTTTATCGTGGGTTCTCCGATATTGGTCACTGGGTTGTCTCTATCGGGTATTGGCGCTGCTTTTCTGCTCGGAACACTCACTTGGCGCGCTTTTGGCCCTTCTGGCTTCCTTCTTGTCGCTACCTATTTCATTATTGTAAGCAGAAACTTCATATCTAATTGATTATTTCTTGAGTTCTATTGTTATTCTGATTATGGGTGTGGGATTTATTAATTTATTTTTCGGTTTCTGGGGTTTAGACTTTGTTACGATGGAGTTAATTGTTAAGGCTTTATTAGGGTACAGCTGCAACAAAAGTCAAGATGGCGCAGAAAGAGTCTCAGGGTGTTGCTGAGAGAAGAAAAGGAAGAAGAGGTCCTGGCAGTGTTATTGGATCCAGTGCTGCTGGTTGTGTTTGTGCTTTTCTTTCTATTTCTGAAGTCGGGGGAGAGGCATTTTCTCAGCTTTGGCGACTTGGGTTTGTTGCCAGTTTTTGTACTAAGTTGAACGATACTGTTTCAAGTGAAATAGGGAAAGCATATGGCAAAACAACGTAAGTAATGAAGTTTGGCTTAAACTATGATCAGTAGGATGAAACTTTGATGTCTTTAGAATTTTTTTAAACCCACCATCTTCTTTTATGTTTTACATTGTCAGGTTTGAAATTATAAATTACTCTTATGGCTTTTAACACGTTTGGTGGTTAGCTTTGTTTGAATAGACGGCCTCCCACCCCTTCTTTTCTTTTTTGATAAAGTTTTGTTAAAATATAACTCTAAAATAGTCACAACTTGCGTAGTCAATTGCAACTGATTGAAGGTCTTGAAGAGAGCTTCATTCTGAATTAATACCTAGAAATTTTGACATGGTTCTGTTCATAAGATTTTCAAAAAGGAGATAAGGAATAACTATTATTTTGTTGTACTGCATGGATGACTGATATTAATTAGCTTGTCGTTACCTTGAATGTTGGTGCCTTCTCTAGTATATCTGCTTGTTGCGTATTTAACATGACAACCAAAATTATTATCGGTCTGTATTTATTCGAGTGATTACTGATCGGATAATAAATTTATGAAAACTCTGGTAATTTAAGATTTATGTTCGTCCAAATAGTATTTCTTTTATCTTATGTTTTCTTGCAATCCCTGTACCAAAGTTCCTCCCGCTTAATGTCCAGGTACCTAGTTACGACATTCAAGGTGGTTCCAAGAGGAACTGAAGGGGCTGTGAGTGTTGAAGGAACCTTTGCAGGAATTTTAGCATCCATGGTTCTTGCTTTTGTCAGTTGTCTCATGGGTGAGGTATTCTACTAATTTCTGACTCTGCCTGTGATAATGGTGGGGTGAATATTCTTTCTTTTTTTGTAGACAAACATTTCCAGAATAATTTTGTATAGGGAGAATGCCAAAATAAATTTTTTATTTGGGGATTAGACCGTTTGTTTCAAGCCATGTGATTACAGTCACCCTGATTCAGATTTTAGAAACCAGGGTTACCCCTTCACAAATTTTGATCCGGAAACATGATCTTCATGTTATTCTAACTTTCTTTCTGTCACCCACTTCTTGTTTTTCCCCCATAGATTTGCCAGCCTTTTGGTAGAGGATAACCAGCCTTTTTTTGGCGGTTGGAGCTAAAACTATAAGTTCATCAAAATAAAACAAATAATTAAACCTAGGAAGCATGTATCAGTGTCTGCGTCAGATATGTATTTAACACCTATACACCTGGATACTTATTCCAAGTGGATCAAAAAATCAGTTTTTTTCCCCCTTTGTAGTAATAAAAGAGGAAGAGATATGTCAAGGAGATGGCTTGCAATGGCTTGATACGGCTAGATATGGATTCCTCAGATTAGAAGTTAAAACACTCTGAAAATTTCCCATTTATAACCCATTCAGATAGAAAACTCACCACATCAGGGACTTGGGTTCTAAAAATTGTCGCATTGTTACTTGACAAGTAAAGAACTTGAGATGTGATATTGATTTATTTCTTGCTTATGTGAAACAGGTTAATACACATGAAGCAATTATTTGTGTACTGGCTTCCCAGATTGCTAATCTTGGTGAGAGCATCATAGGTGCTGCACTTCAAGAGAAGGAAGGCTTTCGATGGGTAGGTTCAACAAAACATTGAAGTTTTTATATCACAACTATGGTATAAATCTGCCTGTTTCTATTCAAGTGAGAATCATGACGTGGGATTCAAAGAAATAAAAACTTAAATGTCTATGAAATAAATGATCAAGTTGAACTTTAAAAATTTTGGGATATGTGGCAAGTTCAGTTGGTATGCTTATTTACATATGAATGCTTCCCAAGTTCAAATCATAATTTTAGATGTATTTTTCCTTTTCTGCATATGCTAAACATGAAAAGTGGGCTGGATTGTATCTTTCTCAACTCTAGTGTGTCAGGATTTGATTAACCCCTTTGACCTTTATAACTGAGAGTGGTAGATACTTGGTCTCCACAGCTTATTCATGCTATTCTATCCTGTTCTGCAGCTTAACAATGATGCAGTCAATATTATAAACATATCGATGGGCAGCATCATAGCAGTCTTAATGCAGCAAGCACTCCAGAACTGGCATGCCTAAATTCTGCTGCAAGATTTTCTGGGAGCTCAATCATCAGAGTGCATAGCTATCTTGCTAATTGCTGATCTGAAACATTTTTCAGCACTAGCGAAGTATTCATGGAAATACTTGCCACCTAAAACTGATGGAATGTTTTATAGTCCTGGGAGTTCAAGTGTCTTACATCGAGCAATACCTAACGGGATTCTTTTAAGAGTTAAATTTGGATAAAGACCCTTGTTGGCTTGTTGCTGATGGAAAATAAGGCATGTTTGTTTCAAGTCCCCCTGGTTTTATTGACTCGGTTGATACAAGAAATAACAGTGGATCATAGTAACAGAACTCATTAATCTATGCCATTTTTCAAATATCTTGGATCGAGTAGTGGTTCTTCAAATAGCAGATGTAAATTTCTGTTTTTATCCAGCTAATTGTCAATAACTAAAGCAGTTTCTCCTGGCTATTCATTTGAGATTCAATTTTTGTTCTCTCTTGTTTTTCTACCTGTCAAAAGGGTAAGGTACTTGTGTTCCTTATTTTATTGCCATTAGAATTTCATCGCACTGCCTGATCCGGAGACGTGTTACATATAATACAGCTTTATTTTTCTTTTAATATCGGTGCATCATAGCTTGTAACTGTGGAGTAGTGTTATGCAACTTCATATTGGTCTCTTGCTCTCTGGAATTTACGGGCAAGTTGTGGTGTTTAGGTGGTGGTGGAACCCTCCTGCGCACAGCGGCATTCTCTTATGCCATTTTTGGGTTGCAATAAACTCAACAGAGTCTAAATATTTGTGCTGCTGGATCTGATGGGTTGGTTCATAAGAAATCAATGCGGGGTAGGAGCAGATAAAACACTACTAAGCAAAGCCAATGAATTGATCACTTGGTCTAAAAGCCGTACTGGGTGAATTTTGTCTTCTGCTTTTGGTGTATGTAGGAAGTTAGAAAAAGAGAAGTCACTATGGTTATTACTTATTAGATGAGCCATCGACATGCTGCAATCTGTAATTGCGTTGTGCGGGAGGCTATTGGAACTTATCAAGTGGGCATTATAGCAGTACTGGTGAGGAGGTGGAAGAGAAAAAAGACATGTAAAGGGGACCAACTGCACTAAAGACTTTGATCTATTATGCTGTTAAAGATTAGATTAGTACCTTTCTAAAATTATAATTTGACCTCGTTATTCATAAATTTTATTTTTGACACCACAAATTAATCTCCTCATCTCTTCAATATTTCTTCAAAAGCCATTTGAAAGGATGGCTAATAGGCTTTGGTATTCCAAGATAACTAATAAACTATTTTTATAATTATCTTAATTTAGTAACTTTTTAAAATTACAATTTAGCCCCACTATTCTCAAATTCTATGTTAGACGCCACAAATTAAACTCCTTATCTCTGTAATATTTCTTCAAAAGACACCGGGAAGAATCACCAACATACTTTGTTTCTCCAAAACAACAAATAAACCATTTAAAGGTTTTCTTAATTTTGTTAATATCTATATATATGTTTTATATTAATTATTTGGACTTAACCTTTATCTTATCTCGTAACAAACTAATAAAATAAAATAATGGTTTACCAATGCTTTAAGAAAAGTTATTAACACCTAAAAAAGTTGTTGCCAATATTTTAAGAAAATGTTACGAGCACTTGCCCAACAATTTATCCAGGGTTGGAAAATTTAACCCATGACCCACTTAACCAAACAACTTAACTCAGATTGTGACCCTTTCACACTCAACTATTTAGGCCCATTGATTAAACGAATTGAGTCATTGATTGACCTTTATATATGTGGGTTGGGTTGGGTGAACCAACAATTAATCCCTTAATTCCATTTAACTTCTCTTATCTCATCTTATCGTGCTATATTTATTTATTTTTATAGCTTTTCTTATTGTTCTATATTTATTTGTTTTTATAGCTTATTTGATATGTAGAATGAAAAAAATGTAAAAAAAAAAAAATTTTATGGATGAAAAGAAAAAACTTGTCTTTTTATCTTAATTTGAATTCAAAAAGAGATATATATTATTGAATATAATAATAAATAATAATTACAAAGACATACTAAATATTACACATAATCCGTTACATTGCACACAACCAAATGCTTCCTTAGTGTTTGTATTCGATTTTTTAATAACACTGAATAGCATATAAGTATATATGTCTGTGTGTGTATGTATATATATATATATATTATATATATATATATATAGAGAGAGAGAGAGAGAGAGAGAGAGAGAGATGTAAATGAACATGTGCACAAACATACACATGTATGTAGACATATTCATATATTTATATGCAGTGACAATGTTAGGATCTTAAGGGGACAAAAAATATTTTTTTCTATGAAAATTTTTTATATTTTTTTAAAATATACTTTTATAATATTTTATTTAAATAAAAGGCTTTCTTTTTAACTTTTGAAATAAGTTAAACGAGATTAACTTACTAACAATATCTAGACTTTTTTCTTTCTAAATTTAAAAATAAATTTGAATTCAAATGAATAATGTATAAAGAATTATTCTTCATATTAATATCTATAATTTCATTACCTATACATGAGGATATAATTTTATATTTAGTCAATATTCATCAAATGCATAACAATTTATCTGATGAACAGTTTATAATAGCATTTTGAAGGAAAAGAAGTTTATGTGATGAAGTATAAAAATTTATGATTATCAATTTGCAAAAATATATATCTACAAAGTACAACAAAAAATCATTCTATCCAATAATGTTTCAAAAAATTTTATACTATTTTCATAAATAATTGTCAGTCTAATTGAAAGAAATATATTGGCACTTGAATTTGGTTATATTTTATTTAATTATTGTAGAATTATTAATTATAAAAATATTTTAAAGGTATATATTGATTAAATAAAAAATAAAAAATAAAAAATATTGAATAAAAAGCAGTAGGGAGAGAGAAAACAATCACACCGTAAATGGCAGAAATGACCTCTCTTCAAACGCACTTATAATCACCCTATATCGCTTCTTGATAAGGTATTTTCTTACTCTGCTCGTGTTTGATATTCTCAGAAAAATATAGTTGGGCATTTGAAATTTTGATGCTATTTGTTTTATTCATGGACTCATTATTGACTGATAAAAAAAATTTATATGTAGTTTTTCATATTTTTATTATTAAATATTTTAATTAAAATATAATAAATAGATAAAAATAATATATATATATATATATATAATTTTAACAGATATTTTTTTGAAAAAATCTAATCTATGATTGTAAAGCCAGTTCATCTTAGCCATCTGACAAAAGAATCTTTCAAAAATAGTTTTTTTCCCTTTTAAAAAAAGAAGTGGTTTTCGGATAAGAATCTGCCTATGTTGACAATATGTCCCCCAGATTCTAGAATTTGCACAGCTCTTCGCCGATGCATAACAAAAAAGCTGTCACGTTGTCTGTTTTGGAAATTGACTTTTGTTGTGCCCCCTTCAGTGAGATTTTGTCTTACAAAGAAGGCCCAGAATTTGAAGAAACCATAGGACCTTATACAAAAAGCATCACAAATGATGTTTCCAACAATGGCTGCTTCAACCAATTCTTCTGCCGCCCCACAAACGCACGAATTAACTCAGAAAACGACATCGGAACGTTATGCACAGTGTATGCCTTGGTGTCTCATTTTGATCCACTTGTTGCAAGAATAAGAATAATAAATGAACAATATGTAGCGAGTTCATCGTGATGGGGTTTTGACAATTGTAACTGTTGGGGATATTATTGTTCCAAGAGGGAAATTTTTCAATGAAATGCAAAGACTAGACTGTTAGGACATGTGGGGTATGACCATTCCGAATGAGACATATCCAGGTGAAATAACAGGTCATGTTCATGGCTGCCAGGCCCTTCTTCCAAAGCAATATCCTCCTCCTCCTCCTTGCAGGTCATGCAGACAGATATTTCACCATGCAGGTCACTACATTAAATTTTTGATCTCATCGAGTTAGATTTTCAACCACATTTTTCAACGTATTGGCAATATGGAAGTTGGCTATGTCCATCAACCTTTTGTGTCTAAACTTAGTGTTTAATGTCTACTCTATAATAAGTTAAAAGTGGTAGAGTTGGGTATATGGCTAATCCTAACAACTGCTGCCTACTTAAGGCGTTAGGTTCAAACTCCAAGGCTATAGCTAGTGGGAGTTTTTCGGTAGATCAGAAGTTGGCTGCAACTATCAATTCTCCTTGCGTTCAAATGTCATGTTTGCCATTTGCATTATAATAAGTTACGTAAATAGCGTTGTATTTCACTTCAAAATTATATCTTTCTGCACTGTAATAAATACTTAATTTTATACTTATCGAATCACGATTTAAATTGTGAATCAGTTATCTAATCGTAATTTAAATTATGAATTGAAATGTTGATTTTTGAATCAGGAATTATAAATCATAATATCGTAAGGTTCAGAAATATAATAAAAAATATATACCACTAAAATTTGCTTAAATCATAATTTTAAATAACAAAAATTTAACCATAAGCCTCATAAAATAAGATAAAGTTGCAGCCTTCGAATTAAAATAAGATAAAGGATATGAGTTTTTAATTTTTTATTCAATTAAGTTTAAATTAAAGTATAATTTTGAATGTTTTCTATTTAAAAAAATTGCAAATCCTTAGTTACATGTAGCAATAAAATTCTAATTATAAGAAGATAAGGCACATAAATTTTTATTTAATTAAATTTAAAGTTGCAAACTTTTAATTAAAAGATAATTAGGGATATTGTTTTTAATTTAATAAATTTAAAAATTTTATCTAAAAAAGATAAAGGATATTAATTTTTAACTTAATATTTTATTAAATTTAAAATTGTAACTTGCTAATTGGAAGAAGATAAAAAAATGAGTTATTAATTTTTTATTCAATTAAATTAAAATTAAAATATAATAAAACATTTTTTATTTTAAAATAATTGCAAATCCCAAAACCTTCATCTTTGTTTAGCTGATCAAATCATGTGATGCCTAAATGATCTATTTTCTTACTGTGTGCACAAGATATAGTTAGGTCGTTCTAACTATTCAGTGAAAAATTTATGAAAGAAAAAACAAAAAAAAATGTAACAATAGTATCTTCTTCTTCCTATAAGTTGCGTCGGGTCACGAAAAGGCCAACTTTATGACCCAACACTGGATAGGTCTCTAAATTGGCAAAACATCTTTGAATTGCAATTTCTTGCTCAATCTATACAATTTACGCAATTCAAACGCACAATTTAAGCCAAAAACCAATTCAAACGACAATTCGTATAATTAGCTAGCTGAACCGTATCAATCTATGCGTCTTGAATCGTGAATCGAAGGATTTTGATAACTATGCTTAATTCTAATGCAGTGCCAGCATAAAACTTACAAGAGAAAAAACAAAAAAGCACTAACATTTTGACCAAAAAAACAAAAAAGCACTAACATTTTGACCAATAATAAGATCTCTCTCTCCCTCCCTCCCTTATCAAATTGCAAAGCCATTATATATGTGTCTATATATATATATTGATACCATTCAAAAATGTCTACACAAAATTCACAAAATCTTTTACATATAACATAATAAGTATCATTTCAAGTCGCTTTCATTTATTAGAAATGTAAACTGATAAATAAGTAATAAGATTTACCAACCTTCTTGGTGTAATCACTAATGAGCCATTTAATTAAAAGATATAAAAACAAAAGAAATGTGAAAAATAAACAAGTGAAAATAGATTATATAAGAAATAACTTTTTTACTTCTATTTTTCAAAAGGTAATTTAATAATTAAAATAGTAGTTTGATGAATAAAATAATAATTATGAGAATATACTAAATATTGTATAAATTATGTAAATAGAATGTGTTTACATTGCAAAGAACCAAACGGAACCTAGATTTTGTAAAAAGAAGACAGCCTAGTCATACAAACAATCTTGGAATCAATTTATATATTAATGCCTTTAGAATTTTGGGGGAAAAAGTACACTATCATGACAAGCCACTACGATCTCTACAATAACCAAATGGTTGCATCTACACTGGATTCTTAAACTGAAGTAAGAATGCTGCAAGACCAATCTTAATTGAGACAGCCATGAACAAATACATGAAGCTAATAAACTTGAATTGCTCCAAGAAGAAACTGAGACAGCCATGAATAGAAACATGAAGCTAATCAACTTGAATACCTGAAAAGAAGGATAGTACTTTAAAGGCTCACATCACCACATTACAGAGACAAAAATCACAAAGCCTGAGATACTATCGTAGTGATAAAAAAGGGGAAATTTTATGGTTCCCTCCCTAGTTTCGATAGAATACGATTTTTCTGAACATGGTTGGCCTGTTGTGTGTCAGAAAAGCATATGTCAGGAACAGGAACAAACATAACATTGTCAGATGAACATCGAGGGTCTCTTGGCCAATATAATCCTGAAGCTGTAGGAGGGGAAGGGAACTGAGGAACCGTCAAGGAGGAATCCGGAAACCGCCCCAAGCAGTCATCATCGTCATCTATTTCCTGTTCACTAGATTTAAAACCAGGAGAATCAGAATCCCCAAGCTCACCACTGTCGGCCTGCAAAAACTCATCAATAAAAGATGAGGTAAAAAGGAAAATCATGGGACTTTATCATGTGGAGATTTAAAACCATAACAAGCCATTAACCCCAAATACCCTCAAAGCCGAATCTAAATGGACAATTAAAGTAACTTTGTCTTGCGATGTCAAAACATACTCAGAAAAATGAGCATGAAAACTATTTTACGTGAAATTGTTGAAGTAGATAATATATGCACCTAGTGTAGCATGAATGAACAAAATAAAAATTGGAAAGTAAATAATTGAATGAGAATAAAATCATGAGAGAAGAGTCTTGGTAAACTATAATGCTAAATAAACTAAAATGCACTCAACAAAAATCAAATTATAGACCCTTCCCAATGAAAACTTTCTACATATTATGGAATCTCCATTTGACAGTTGTATAGTGATATGACCAACATGTAACCCTTAGGAGACATAATCAGGCCTAGCAAGGTCCTTTCAACTTCCTAAGCAATGATGCTTTTGTCCAACATCTGTTCATTTATTATTGATGATAACCTTTTATGCAGCGCAGTGGCACACAAACATAGGCACCAGTGGCAGATGAAAGAGCCAGGAACCCAGAGAAAAAGCATTTACACTCGTGCTGGCGTGCACAAGAGTGAAAGGGGGTTTGTAAAGATTATTAATCCATAGTGAAAGATAAATGCATATTCCAGAATCTGAGAAACTACTCTTGCCATTTAACCGTACAAAGAGGAGAGCAATGCTATCAAGTGACCAATATACAAGGGGACCCTAGGCTACAAAATGCAAACCGGAATAAGAGGTTCATTTTACAACTATGAACATACCTTAGATGGTTCATTGTCCATGTAATTATAATTCTGACTGAATTCATTTAAACCAAGAAATTCATCAATAGGCCAGTTTGAGATGTTTCCAGCGGTAGAACCACCACCATAAGACACCTTTGTAGGCGGAAGCTCCCCAGTTCCTCCACCTTGGATGGGTAACACTTCATTGTATTCGGATGACTCGGGTATTGAGCAAACCTTTCTAGAGGCAGAAGAAGATTTCGTATCTGACATTTTCTCCTCAGACTGGGACTTAACAGAAGACGAGGAAGCACCAGGCTCGGTAGCTTCAAGTCCTACTCTTACACCAGTGAGCAGAAACCTCTGATGAGTGGAGACATAGGAATTTGCTGTGTGTATTGCCACATCACATTTTCTGCAGAGTAAAGCCCGGTCCTCTAGACAGAAGAAATAGCCAAAGGTTTCCTGCGAGGAGTAGCAAAGTCTACCATCACAAATGGAACCTCAACTATTAACAAATTAAGAATATCCTGACTTATCAATTAGTCAATCACACATAAAGCCCGCACAGATTAAATGTAAGAGCAAAAAGTTTCCTAGTTCCGAAAAGAAGAAGCAACAGCTTTTACTAACTGTAGCTACTAGAGACTGTACAGTAACCAAGGGAAAAATTTATTTCATAATTTTAGATACAGCCACTAATAACTATCACACATGCTTTCCACTTGCTAACTTATTACAAAAGACAGACAGTATACCATGGTTACCTCCAAATCCAATACAGAAGTTGTTTTGAACAAAAATCAAGATGTTCATAGTGGTTCCTCCTAACTCTAATGGATAACATACTTGCTCTACTTCCCCATTTCCACCCCTCCTCCAAAACCAAATGAAAATGATACTACTGAAATGTTAAGTTAAAAAAAAATAATAAATTTATAAATAAAGGGGCTGTTAAATTTATAACAATGACAGAGTCTGTTACTAGAGAAGAATTCTTTCCAGCATGAATATAAAAACCAATCTCAGGACTACATCTTCCATGACAACATAAGTTATACCTGTTACTGTTGTCTTACGAAATTTTTCATACCATATGTTATAAATTTAATCAGTTATATTTGTATGATAAAACTCAACAAAATCAAACCCATTAACAATTTCTTGAAGGATGCATTTCTAACTGAACACACAGTATTAGCAACTCTCTCACGCAGGACACGTCAATTTGACTTTGTAATGACTAACATACAATAAGCTTCCAACAAGCTAGAAGTAAGTATCATTATAACCTTAAAATGAATACAGAATAAGTAGAATAAGCGGTAACAACATTATAAAAATCTTACAATGTGATATACTGTCTTTTGATCCTACCCCATGTTCTTCTCAACCAATTTAGCACCAGCAAAGTGCACCAAGATAACAGTTGTGAAAGAATCAGTGGAATAGACACTCCACACTAAAACAAAATTCTTTTATATAATTGATTTTCCTTCAGAGAACTTTATCTACTACAAAAGGAAATTGTTTTAAAGAACATATAAGATACCTGACACATCACATTCGAATACAAACATACGATAAAGCTTCCAAAACAGCTAGAGCTATCAGTAAGCATTAGTACTGCATAAAAATGAATACATAATCAGCAAAATAAGTGGCAATAACATTATAAAGATCCCACAATGTGATATACTGTCTTTTGATCCCACCCCATGTTTTCCGCAATGGATAGCACAGCAAAGTGATTCAAGAATCAAGATAATACTGATAGTTTTAGAAACTATCAATTGGATTACACACTCTCAACACAAAATTCTTATACATAACAGATTTCTTTCAGAGAATTTTATCTAATATAAGAGGAAATTGTTTCAAAGAACACAGAAGATACCTGACATATATCACATTTGGGCATGTGAGAGGAAGAGAAAGAAAGAGAGACTCTCTGGTGCTTGCTGGCGAGCTTGTTAGCAGCATGGACTTTGTCGTCACATGCCCAACACAGCGCCGCCTCGTCCGCACAGCACAAAACCTTCGCCTCCGCAGCTTCACACACGTTGCACTGAATCTTCATCCTTTAGTCTTTTATTATTATTTCTCTTTTCCCACACAACAACAACAACAAAAGCTCTTCCCTTTAAAGAATCCCTCTCCTTCACTCGAAACCCAATTCCAAAAAGCTCCAAACTTCTTTATTTCCTACCTCTAAAAAAAATTCTACAAATTTCCCAAGTTAGAAATAGACGATGCCAATGCGAATTGGGAGAGAAAGAAAGAGGGTTTAAGAAGGGCGAAGGAAGAAAAAGCAAAGGATATTTTTTGCGGGGAAGAAGGAGAATGTCCACGTGGCAAGAAACGGGTAGTGTCGTGGCAGAGGAGACCGCGTATGCTGGCTTGGTCATCGGGACATGGTGGTGGTGCTCTGCTTCAGGAAGAAAAACTAATATCAATAAAACAAAAATCTAACCTGTTCTCAAATGCTGGCAAGGTTGCACGGTGGCATGAGAATTTCATGAAATCCCTGGTGTCGGGAACTTTTGAATTGAAAAAATAGATAATTATCTTGTATAGATTGAATTGGTGGGGACAACAAAGTGTGCTCTGCCTCTGTCAGAAAAACTAATATCAATAAAACAAAAATCTAGCATGTTCTCAAATACCGGCAAGGTTGCTTGGCGGTATGGGAATTTCATGTAGTTCCTGGTGTCGGGAACTTTTGAATTCAAAAAATGGATAATTATCTTGTACAGGTTGAACTGGTGGGGACAACATGCAATGTATAATTAATCAAGCTATTACATTTTTTTAATTTAACTACATCAAAATTTGTCCGGTTAAATCGCAAGATATTTTTTTGGGGTCAATTTTTAAAGTGTTTTATTAGCTCCTAGATCTTCTACTTATATATATATATATATATATATATATATATATATATATATATATATATATATATATATATATATATATATATATATATATATATATAATTTTTTCTCTATTTTTTTTTCTGTATCTCTTTCTAATTACATAACATACATTTACTTGTTCCAAAGGATTCAGAATCATTTTAATTCGTTTTATTGGTACATGGTTATCTTAATTCTTTTATCTTAAACGATTGATGAAATTTCAGATACAGTCTTTTTGCTTCTTTGGGACGTGATAAAATATACGGACGTGATAAAATATACGTATTTGTCATATTGAGAATTCAAAATAATAAATGTTGCCTAATATACAATCCTATAAAATAACACCATTTTTTTATGAAAGAAATATAAGGCTTCAAATAAAGTTATCAAAATAGTTTAAACTCATTAATTTATCCTGTTTAATCCACCAGAATGATGGATTAAATATGAATTTTCTCAACCTTATATAATTCTAAAATTATTTTGATTCAGACTCATTTAATCATGAGTTTCTCTCTTAATTCTTGGAAATTAAAAAAAAAAAAGTTAAAAACCCACACCCCACTGGGATCCAAATCTGAAGTCATATTTGGACTAGAGTCCAAAAGTCCATTCAAGCTTACGTTGTAATATTTTGCAGAAGTCCCCATTCTCCAACCTATTTTCATTCTATTTTGGGAAATTCCCTTTACTCCTTAATTGAAGAAAGATCAGAGCCCCGATTCTCCATTTCATTTTCGTTCTAAACGAGCCCTTACCCACCTGTATAAGCAGTTAGCCAAAAGCAGTGACGACCAATGAGACAAGCACGAGCCATAGCAATCCACAACTTTGCCACGCTAGCCCCTCCATGAATGCAATCGTGAGCTCGTGAGCCAACTACTTGATAAACCTTAGTTGGTGTTGCAACCATAGACAACAATTGCAACGAGCCAATGTCTCTAACGAACTGAGTGTTTAAGCAAATTGTTTGGATTATTGAATCCATTATTTGCCACATGTCAAAAAAAAAATTTCTAGTGAATTAATCTTGTTAGTGAGTTAAATTGGACATTTCTTAACTTGCTTCAAAAATGAATCAGTTCAATCCACCCATGACAGACGTCATGTAAGCCTAGTAAAAGATCAAATCTAAATTTGTTAGGATTTACATCTTTTTAAACTTATGTTTAAAAGAAGTGTTGCTTAGCTTCAAACTTTTAAATTAAGATGACACCCTTTCAACTTATTACTTTAAAATTATAAAATCTTAAACCATATTTAAATTTTATAAAAATATCACATATATTTTTTTTATTATAATTATTAATTATTATATTAAATAAAAATATCTTAAATATTATAATATCTTGTATTAATATTTAAAATATCATAAAATGTGACATCCCAAGCTAAAAGGGTTTATAAGATAGTACACACAAATTTATTCAAACGCATCATTCATAGATTTTAAGAAAAAATGGATAATGAGCGTTTCTTTGAATATCTGAGGTTCCTTTTTATCTTTTCTTTTGAGTTAAACGGCAGTTGATCAAAGATCTTTTGAGAAAACACTTTGGAAGAGTGACTGCAAGTGCAATACAATTTTTTTAATTAATTATCTTTTATATATATATATATATATATATATAATTGAATTTGAATTTTAAAGCCGTGGGGCCCCTCATACACACATTTTACTGTTCCTTCATCCTGACGATAGGTACACTACGACCAAAGACATTGACAAAATTATATCCGTCACAATACCTTACAAGTTTATATTTCCCAAATTGTCTGAAGCTGTGAGAAGCTTGATGATGCCCGGTCCTTGTGGGCTGTAGCATTGTCAACGAAAATTCACCTTGTATGATAGATGACCACTGTGTTAAAACTAATCATGCAATTTAAATAACAATAAATTGTAATATAAATAAATAATAATAAAAGCGAATTAATTGTATAAATATCTCCAGACACATCTTTAATATCTAATGTATAATTCAAAATAGATTAGTTAGTAGGAAGATCTGTAAAGGTTAAAAAATAGAGAAGAAAGGTGTGTTGAATGAGAGAGAATTTTTTGATATTTGGGTTAGCTGACTCTCTTTATCAAGAATTCCCTTAAAATACTAGTATTAAATTAATCATTTTTCTATCAAAAAAGGTCAATTATATAATATGTAGATATTTTCTAATTCAGTAACCAAAATATTTAGCCAAATCTAAGTCTCAAAATTGCGGACCACTAATTAGGATATTTTTAATGTTTAAAATTTAAAATAGTATATGGAATACTATAATTGGACTTTATTTATAATATTCCAAATAAATAAATTAAATTAAATTAAAAATTATTCCAACATTCTCCTACTTGGTTTGAATAAGATTAGTTAGATAATATTTTTATGAGTTAATTGAATACATGCTATAAAAATTATGGTAGTAAGGCCTTTAAATAAACAAATATTACTTTCCATATATTACTTGTAACATGTATTTATCTTTATAGGATATTAAGCTTTTATAAATAAATCTCAAATGCTTATTCTAATTATAACTTATATGTTTGTTAATCCCACCAACAATGTATATAAATTATAAATGGAGACAACAAACTAAGATTAGAAATTTCATTTCTTTACATATATCAATTAAACCAAATATGAGCTAAGACCCATCCAAGGCACATAATCCTTAAATTTTCTAAGATGCATTTTTTTAGTTAAAGGATTAGCTATCATTTTTTCACCTAACTGTACTCTATGATTACTTGATTAGCTTTATTACATTCTCATAAGTATTTGATGTCAATATGTTTACTTTGATTTTCACTCTTATTATTTTTAGCTAAGAAAATTACAACTGTGTTATCACAATGTACTTTAATGAGTCAAGAAATTGAATCCACAATTTTAAATCTAACAATAAAATTTATCAACCATATATTGCGTGAACTTACTTTAAAGCACAAAACAAACTTAACTTCTATAGTGAAGATAGCTACCAAAGATTGTTTAGCACTTTTTCAAGAAATAGCTCTTTTAATTAGTAAAAAAATGTATGCAGATGTTGACTTTTTTGAGTCAAAGTTATCTTATTAAAATTGAATTTGAATAACTAACAGATTTTAAATTGTCAATCCTTTTATAAGTAAGCATATACTTTTTAGTATTCTAAAAGCACCTTATAACCTTTCTCATAACTTTCTAATAATCAATCCTTGGATTACTTTGACATCTTTCTAACATGCCTATAATAAAAGCTATATCATATCTTTTGTGCAGACTCATGCATATATTAGGCTTCCTACCTTTAAAGCATAAGGAATATTCTTAATCTCTTTTTTTCTTTTAGCTAGTTATCAAGACATTGAAATAAGTGAAATTTGTCCCTTTCACAATCAGTGTTACACTAGGTGACAGTATTTTATTATAAAATGTTCAAAAACTTTATTTACATAGGTCTCTTGTGATAGCCCAAGATACCTTAAGACCTATCTGTATGGATTTTAATGCTAATGACGTAGGATGATTCACTCATGTTTTTCATTTTAAAATTGTTAAACAAGAATTATTTTACCTCACGTAACAACCTTAAGTCACTTGAAGTAAGCAAAATATCATTTATATATATGACCAAAAATATGATTTTATTTCCACTAACCTTATGAAGTATACATTGATTTGTAATGTTTTTGGTAAAACTAAAAGATGCGATCACATCATGAAATTTGAGGTACTACTATTGTGAGGCCTGTTTAAGACCATAAATGTACTTTTTCAACTTGCACACCAAATTTTCACTTATATTTAAGGTGAACCTCTTTAGTTGTGTCATATATACATTTTCTTAAAGGTAACCATTAAGGATGGTGTTCTTAGCATCTATTTGGTGTAATCTTAAGACAAAATGGACTATTAATGTCATGATGATATGAAAAAAGTTTTTTTAGATATAGGAGAAAATGTCTCTCTAAAATCAATTCCTTCTCTTTGGGTGAAACTATTAGCAATCAATCTTATCTTATAGTACTTAATGTTGCCTAATGAATCTCTTTTGATTTTAAAGACTCATTTGTAGCTAGTCGCTTTGGCCTTACTAGACAACTATAGAAGGTCCTAGGTATTATTATTTGCCATGGATTCTATTTCATTAACTATGGCATCATATCACAATTTAGAATTCTCACCATTTAATGTCTAAGAAACTATTATAGAGCTATCCTCAATATTTATATCATAGTCAAATTCAAAAAAATATATCAAATAGTCACTAAGTATTGCCATCGTTATATCCTAATTGATTTTCTTAATTCAAACTCTTGAGGTTATTTAATGGGAGCATCTTTTATCTCTAGTTAAGATACCTCTTCATCATTATGACATGCCTTTATTGAGGGTGATAAGATCTTTAGAATAAAGAGGCTCTTGATTACTTGCAAAATCAACTTGGAATTCAAGAACCTCGTGTTCTACATTCATTTTAGCAAGATAGGTGTTATATAAAATCAATGTTCTTCCATAGCTAGTAAATGTAGTCTCTTGTATATGATCATCCTTAGTGACTAGATTATGTGATTAATCACTCCTATTAATTATATCATTCTCAATAAATTTGGCATTCTTAAATTTAACAAATATCATTGAATGTGAAGGACTTGAATCCTTTAAACTTTTTTATATAACCTACAAAATATGCTGTTATAGTTCTTAGGTCTAACTTTTTTCACGTGGCTTATACACTTTTACTTTATTAGAATAGCCCCACACATGTGTATAATTTAAGCTGCTTTTCAACTTTTCCAAATTTCAAAAGGTGTCTTAGATACTTATTAAAACCATATTGAAATTATACACTGTTGTCTTACATGTATCTTTCCACAAAGAAATAAGAAGTGTAGAGTTGTTAAGCATATTGTTTCTTGTGTCCAATAACATCATATTCCTTCTTGAAGCAACACTATTCACATAAGGTAAGACAGGTATGAGATATTTTGCTACAATACCATGCTTCTAAAGACAAGATGCTTGTCCATCATTAGTGTATCTACCATAATATTTATCTCACTTAATAAATATTACAATCTTAATATGTTTTCCTACTTGTTTCTTTAATTCAACTTTATACTCTTTAAAAGCATATAGTGCCTTACTTGTATTCTAAAGCAGGTAGATGTACATGTATTATGATAAATCATTACTAAAAGAGATAAAATATTTTTTACCATTTGAACATGAATCAAGATAACATATGTCAGTATATATGATTTCTAATAAATTTAAACTCTTAAATCGCTTTATGTGACTTGTTGGTCTGCTTACACTTAATGTAATCAACATATAGACCAAAATTTGTAAAATCTAAGGGTTAGATAGCTCTATCTTTTACTGATCTTTCGATCTTCTTTATAGAAATATATCATAATCTCCTATACCACAGGCTAACAGAGTTCTCATTTATAATATATATATATATATATATCTTAACCCCAGAATTACCATGTATAGTAACATAAGAATTAGGCTTATCAGAAATAGTATGAAGCTTAAATAGAATATCAAATAAGGATTTTTTTTTTCCAATAGGAGCTAAATCCTTCACTAAATTAAACATTACTCTAGAAATATTCATAGTAAAATCCAAAGGAATTACTTTAGAAATGGAAATCAAATTCCTAGAGAAATAAGAAACATAAAATGTCTGTTCAAGGTCTATTGCAAAGATAGAAAATAAAACAATTCGATAGTTTTCCACATCCTCCACATTCAAGCTTATTCCATTGCCAAGAAACACTTTATACGCATTTGGATATGGATTCTAAATGTTGAGAAATCTCTGCATGGTATTCAAAATATAAATTGTTGATCCAGTATCAATCCACCATATATTATGACAAGTGTTAACTAAATGAGATTCAAAACATACATTAGATAAAGATATGCATTTTTTAACAAATTATACTTTTTTCTTCGTGCACTCTTTTAGAATGTATCCCTTCTTTTTATGCAAGAAACGTCTTGTAGCATCCATGTTCGTCAAGTGAACAGGAGGTATGTCTTTTCTCTTATCATTTCTCTTATGATCTTTTTCCTTGGAGCCATTAGTGTTAACTAGATAAGCCTTGTTAAGAGCACCTTCTTTATCAATTATCAATCTATACTTTTCTTATACACATTTAGATAGCAATTCATCAACTATCCATTTCTCTTTATGCATGTAGTAGGAGATCTTGAACATGACATAATAAGGAGAAAGTGAGCTGGCGATCAATTGAACCAAGAATAGTTCATTTGGCTCAATTTTGAGAGCCTTCAATTGAGAAGTTAGGTCCCCTATTTTCATGATACGTTGCCATACCCTTCTTATACAAGTGACTTTCATCATGCATAATTGGGTTATAAGTATTCCTTTTAGTAACTTGTCAGATGAAGCAAATTGAGCATTAATAGTTTTGTGATACTCCTTAACTATCTTGCATTTTGTTATGGAGCCACATATACTACTCTAAATGCATTGCTTGATTATCATCATACTGAAGCAATTTGACCGCTTCTACTTATTATATAACACTTTAGCGTCTTTATCTTTATCATCCATGAGTTTTAAAGGCTTTTCCACATGAAAGGTATAATCATAGTCAATGTATCCCAATTGGAGAAGGACATCCTCCTTCCAGGCCTTATAGTTGCTTCTATCTATAATAATTTTGTTTCTGTTATCTTCTAACAATTGAGATGTAGAAAATGTTGCAGGGTAATTTATAACATAAATAACACTTATTAAATTATTATGAAGTAAATCAGTCATCACATTTATCATAAATACATGCTTACCAATGCAAATCATACTAACACAAAAATTGTATAACTAAAATCTTTTTATAGGCAAAAACATTGGCATACCAAATATTCATCTATCATAAAATGATGAAACTAAAATATATTTATCTTTCTTAATATCTGTGAGCTACTTAGAAAATATAATATAATTTCTATTTTACCCTAATTAAGTATACATTTATCATCTTCCTGTGGGTTAAGATATATTATAGCTACATATTTAATTACAATTGATATTTCTAAATTTATATGTATTTTATATTCATAAAGTATGCACATAATTTAAAAAGATATTGTGACTATTTCTTAATTTATACAAACTAATCACAAAATATCTAAAATTATTATTTGCATTTAAATATCCATAAAAATGCACTAATCAATGTTATCCTAATCAAAATTATTTATTTATTTAATCAACTAATCTACATGTGATTAAATAATTAAAAATTCTCCCTTTAAAAAATATTCCTTAATGTGCTAAAATTTGCCCAAGAATAATTCCATATGGTTTAGACAAAATTAAACAACTTAAATAATTTTACAAGGTTCAAAATGTGTCACAATTGCCTAGAATAAATTTTCTACAAATTTAGACAAATTAAATAACACTAATAATGATTTTGCAAAAATTTTGAGTATGTCCAAATTGGCCAAAAATAACTTTCCTAATTTTTTTAGACAAATTAATTAGCACAAATTTTAATGTATTTTCATCATTTATGTTGGTGCAAAAACAATAATAGGTCAGAAACAGAAACAAATATAATCCGAAGAGCTAAAACTAAATTCTGAATATAACCCAAAAATAGGCTTAATAAAAAATGTGAGCTGAAAATGTCCAAAATACCTCAAAATTGGCCTAATGGACACTTTTTTTCTTGCCCCAATAGGCATTTTTCTACCAAAAACTCTGGCCCAACAATCACAACCTACCCATAAGGCCCAGTGCCTCCTCCAAGGGCGATTTTTTTAAATTACAGTCCAGAAATTTAAAACAAATAAAGCCCAAAAACTAAATAAACCCAAAACAAATTAAAAAGAAACCCAAAATATTTTGGCCCAAAAATAAAAATAAAAATAGCCGACATGAAAGTCCATTCCTTCGGCCCAAATCAAGAAACCATTCATATAATTCATAAGGATATTCTATATCTAAATGCACAATAGCGTTTTTTATAAGTTTTATAAAGAAGAGCATACTCTGGTTCTCAAAATGTATAGAAACAATGATATTTTCGTTCCCGATTTGAGTTTCAAGCTCAGCAGCAGTGTTGCACAAGGTTTTAATGAGATATTGACAATATGAAGGCATTCTATATGAACCAAAATTCATACACCATAATTGAAATAATTATCAAATTAATTTCACACATCCGTATAGAGCCCAAAATGAAAATTTCCTTCTTCAAAAAAATAAGGTTCTCAATCAAATATAATGAATAGGTTACAAGAGTTTACGATTTGAAATCACATGTTAAAACCAATCACGCAATTTATATAACAATAAATTGCAAATCAAATAAATAATAGCAAAAGTAAATTAATTGAATAAATACTTTTAGCCATGCCTTTGGTATCTAGTGCAAAACCCAAGTAGATCAATTAGCAGCAACATTTGCAAGGGTTAAGAAATAGAGAAGAAAGGTGTTTTGACAGGGAGAGACTATTCTATATATGATTAGGGTCGAGTCGGACATCTAGTAGGTTTGATATCCTACTCGATTAAGATATTGAGCTTATTTTTATGTCATAACCCGGTCCAACCCGAACAAGCCCGATTCTAGAGCGGGTTAGGACGAGTTAGAGTCGCTTGAACTTTTTTTTGTTTTTTAGTAAATTAATATTTATAATATAAAAATATATTTTTACAGACTCATAAGTATATATTACAAAACAATAGATCTTTAGAATTCATATTTTTATTAGTAATAAAAAAATAGTATAGTATTATCAAACAAAATATAAGGTATACTAATATAATTAGCCTTAAGTAAATATATGTATTTTCGTTATTCAACAAAAAAAAGTCAGGAAGCATATATATCAATGATGAAAATAATTAAGAAGTAGGAAATGTTTGTGTAGGTAATAAAAATTATAATATGTAGAGAGAATCAGATGAAATAAAAATTATATATATATATATATATATATAAAGATGACAAGATGTTAATAATTAAAAAAAAATAACTATTAGGGCAGGTTGGGCAAAACATACCTTCGTCCGTGGCTTGGCCCAACTCGACTTGATATAATTTTATTTAAAATTTTACCTATTTATATTTTTGGCCTGACCTATCCCGACCCGATTAGACTGGATTAGGATGAACTTCTAAGGCGTATCGAACCAATGAACACCCTTAAAAGTTACCGTGATAGTTTTGGTTAATTGATGTTCTTGATAAGGGACTCCTTTAAAGTGTTAACATTAGATTGATTATTCTTCCGTCAAAAAAAGTTAATTCTCTAATACGCAGATATACACTAATTCATTAATCAAAATATCTGGCCAAAACTAATTTCCAAAATTGAGAACAACCACTTAGGATATTTTTAAGATTTAAAATTCAAAATAGTTTATGGAATACTTTAATTTGATTTTATTTAAAATATTCCAAATACACAAATCAAATAAATAATACTGACAAAGTTTTCTAAACATTTTCCCAAATCTTTCAATGAGTCTACATTAATAGATGACGAAGGATATCCTCGGTATAGGTGACCCAACTATGGTGCTATAATAGCAAAAAATGGCGTTCTTCTTAACAATAGGTTTGTCATTCCTTATAATTCAAGTTTGTTGATTAAGTGTAAAACTCGCACCAATGTTGAACAGTGTAATCACACTAGATCATTTATATACTTATTCAAGTATGTTAGCAAGAGGCATAATATAGCACCTGCAACATTTTTCAAGGGATTAGAGTATTCTGAAGGTGACCAAGTAGGAGATGAAATATAAATGTTTTATGATTGTAGACACTTATCTCCTTGTGAATCAATGCGGAGAAGATTTGGTTTTGACATAAATTATTGAAACCTTGCAATAGAAAGATTGTCATTCTATTTACCAGATGAACAATTTGTTGTATTTCCTGACGATGAACCAATTGATTTAGTTGTCAACCCTAATACATACAAGACAATGATGTTCAATTCTTGGGTGGAGGTAAGTATTATGACGCCAAGGAAATGTGCTATCCGGGACAAATCGAAGATTAAACTATTGAGGGCAAATAATAATAATAATAATAATAACATACTCAAGGGGAAGGACTAAGACGCATTCTATCTAAAATGTCATAGAAAGTTTAAAAGAAATTTAAAGGTAATCGCATTATGAGACAAAACCATAAATTTTTTAAGGAGAAATACATGCATATTTGGTCTTATCGAACTTTATTTTTTTACTTTTTATGAGGCAACCTGTTTCAGCAATCTTTAAGTATCATTGTGATCATTTGAAAAATAAGTAAATGTATTAGTTCATAGTGATGTTAGAATTGTGAATTTTAACATATTTATCAAAACAAGTGGTATTAGAATATATTCATGATGAAATTTAGCTGTATTCCTGAGTAATATGTATCCCACGGTTGCGCCCCACCCTTCCCCTCTTCTCTATCCTATTAGAATATATTCATGATAAGAGCACTACTTATGCACACTAATGAATTTTGTCGAGGGCCAGCATGTTATGAAGACATAAGAATAGTCAATGGAGTTGTTTATGAATCATTCAAAGAAGCATGTTATGCAACGGGATTATTGGATGATGAAAGAGAGTTTGTTGATGGAATAGAAAAAGCAAGTTCATGGGACACAATTAAAGTTGTTAAATTCGTGAATTTAAATAAATTCTTAAAGAAAAGATAAATTTGTAACGTAGAATCGTATTATAAATTTGTAAGAGTTTATATTTATTAATAATTACATATAAAATATAATATATGAATAAAAATTTATTTAAATACATTTTAAATTATACTATTTTTTTTACCTTATAAGATTATTTTTTACATTATTCTTTTCAAACATTCTGTCAAGGCTAAAATTTGTTTGGGAGAAAATTTGGAAATTATTATCAGATGATATCTTACCAAGGCAAAGATCATTTATCAGATGATATCTATACCCACTAGTGCTAGCATATAAGCTAAGATAATATTACATGAGCGGTAGGAGCGATTTAATCACCTTAACATAATGTTTATTAAATCTTATTTAAGAGCTAGTTACTTAGATTCATTTATCAGATGATATCTATACCCACTAGTGCTAGCATATAAGCTAAGATAATATTACATGAGCGGTAGGAGCGATTTAATCACCTTAACATAATGTTTATTAAATCTTATTTAAGAGCTAGTTACTTAGATTCATTCTCAAATGTGAGAAGGTCAATGATGATTCATTACTTATAGAAGAAATTTAGAAGTAATTAAATTAGTCACTAGTTCATACATTGGTGATAAAGTAATTCTCTATAAAGTAAACTGGCATTAAAGGTGTGGAAAAACACATAAAGCAGGCAACATAGCTATATGGCTCAAGTCTTTTGAGATGGAGATCTCCATTTCAATTCTTCGAGCAAAGGACCCTCAATTAAGTGCCTCATTGATATGGGCCATTATAGAATTCTTATAAACACCTATAAAGAAAAGTGAATAATAAATGTCTTTAGACATGTACAAGAAAACCAATATGCTTATTTTTGAAAGTGGTGAGGTTCTAAGAGAGGTTCATTTAGTTACTAACTTTAAGAATAAATGCCATAAAGGAAGATGCATATAAGCAATGATCACCCTAAAAGAAAGACTTTATTGGAGAAGAAAATATATGTTCTTATCTTTATTGTGTTTTAATCTTATTTGGTTTTGACTCATGTGTGAAAATTCTTCTAATTGTGACATAAGAAATTGGGAAATATCTCTGTTAAAAGAATCACAATGTTAGTAAAAGATGAAGTATTTAAATTTTTAAACTTTATTGAATTTGATTCATGTGTGGACTATATTAAAAGCATTGCGTGTTTCATTCGCAATTTGTCCTTCAATCCAATTTGCCTAGGTCTTGCATATCAAATTCAAGAGCCTCTCAATGTTCAAAAGGTTGACACCTTGAAAAAAAAAAAAAAGAACACAAAACACTATAGCCAAAAGTAACGAATTAAGATACATCCGAAAAATCAGAAGCAAAAAAAGCCAAGTTGTGACCACAAAGCAATCAAAGTGCAAGGATGTACATCAAGCATTACTTTGTACATAAAGTAATTACCTCTTAATAAAGATACAAGTGAAGTATTCACCATAGTTAAAACTAAATCAATACACAAATAAAATTGACAAATACAGAAAGAAATTCAAATCTTAACTTCAAAAAATCTAGTCCGAATGAAAATTATACATGAAACATGAAGGACAATGACCAAACAAATATAGCCAATTTCAGTCACAATATAAATTTAGAATGCTAACCAACCGCGCAAGAACAAAATCAATAATAAATTACTACATTGAATTCAAGATTCGGCATCAAACTACGTTCATAATCATACCAGTAACACTTAATGATCAACAAACACTGCGAGTTCGATAATAAACCTCAAGTAACCATAATGATAAATAAAATGTGAATTTAACCACAAACAAGCTGTCAAGTCGACAATGAAATCATGAATACAAACATTGTGATAGAAAAATAAGAACGTAGTGTGTTCTTTCAATCAAACAGCATGATATAAGATAAAAGCTATCGGCGAACAGAGCAAGAAATTCACCTTTGACAAATTGAAAAGCATATCTTTAACCTTCTTAATAGTATTCATGAAGTTAGTGTCCCAGGCCTCCAGAATATCCTTGGTAGCGCTCTTGGTTTCCTTGTCGTGATGGCAGCAGCAGCGACCTTAGAGTGCTGCATGCAGTACTTGATTACCATAGAAAGGATTTTACTGCGGCCTATGGGCAAACCAATTTCACCATCAGCATAATCTTCGTCGATGAAGAGCTTGATAGTGCCTGATTGAGCAGCGACTGCCTCCTCCACCTCGAAGATTTTGCAATCACCGCTCATCAGAGTAACCTCCTTCTTCAACGACGACATTCTTGAACAAAAAGAGATTAAAAACCTTAATATGCACTGGACAGAGACAGAAGCAAATTTGTATGAATAATGAAGTGGCACTAAAGACTTCAATTTATAATGAATAGCCATTTTAGATTTTGGTACTGGAAGGTTCCTTACTTCCGTTGTTTGAATGGAGCAGACTTGACGAAACAATTTTTTTTTTTTTTGGTAACTAACTTCTTCATCATTTTGCTTGTAGATGTCATATTCCGTTGGGACCGATGAATTTTAACTAAAGAGAGAACACGATTTCTGTAAAAAAATTACTCTACTTTTTAGGATTATCTTAACATATTTTTTTAGATATAATTTAAAATGTTTATGTAATAAATTTTAAGAAAAAAAATTATATACAATGCTTTATATCTTTGTTATCAAATTATCCCATTAAAACATGACAAGTATTTAGTTTTAATAAACAATTATATGGTTCTTCAATTAACTTATACACTTGTTACACTATTATAAAGAGTTATACATTTATCATATTTTAATTAAAAAATTTAATAACAAAGATATAGAGAATTGTGATCCTAGATTTTAATATAATTATAAAAGTAAGATTGGTAGTGTATCTTTAATAATTATAAATATTAAAATATTAAAAGGAAATTACTTTTTTACATTAAATAATATGAAACTAATTATTACAACAAGATATATGCTAGATTGAATTCATTTATTTTTGGATTTAATTTAACAAGAGTTAAATTGAATTAATGCAATTCAAATACAAAAGGAAAAAGTGTATTTTGTCTTGGTTTGGATCATCTTCTGTATGGAAGAAAAACCTGTGGAGGGATGGTGACTGAATAATTGTGAAACCCACGTAGCTGAGTCTCATTGGACCACACTCAGTCATTCTTTCTCTTATAAGATTTTCTCCTATATATAAGGGGATCCAAAAACATTTTGTCCTTATCAATTATGGTTTAATCGTAAAATTAATACATAAATTTGAAAAAATAAAACACCCCATAAACTTTAAAATATAATAAAATAATCTCACAAAAATAGCATAATATTTGATCTTTAAAGTATGTTTTATTACATTTTAAAACTTATAAGAATGTTTTGTTATGTTTTAAAAGTTATATATTAATTTTATGATTAAATCATAGTTTCTGGAAGTAAAATATACTTTTCCCAATACAAAAATTATCTAATTGTAGAATCAAACCAATTCACCTGTCATTTCATTGATTAAATTGATCTAGCTGGTTTAGTTTTATAATTATAATTTGCAATGCGAAATCTCCTCACCAATGCAAAATATAGTTGGTCCAAATCAAATTACAATTATAGTTTGAATTTATTACATAATTTTTGGTTTATCACTTTAATTTTTTTTGGACCAAGTACTGAATAATAAAATATTTAATATGGGTGTTATTCAAATATCATGCATCCGACTTAAATACTCATACTTCAAGTTTAATGAATGAGCCAGAATTAATTAATTAACTAACGTGGGTAAGCATGGATTCATTTGTCCCATTCAATTTTTTATGAACCTTTGTTTTTTTTTTTGGGGGGTGGGGGGGGGGGGATAGAGTAAAAGCAGTATCCCTCTTAACTTAGCATGTGCAATTATTAAGTGTAAATTGGTTGATGCATATAGAGTACGAGATACCTCAGTTAATCGTTACATGCATACTGTCAAGAGCACTCATACAAAATATCAAAGGCATTTAATACCCACAGTACATAGCCCAATTACCCTCGCAAGATCAAGTAGGTAAAGTATGCCTATAACTTTTAAACAGACAAGCCTGCAATTATAAGGTAGAATGAAAATGTATGTCCAAGAGTTGTCAGGGCTAATAAGAGTCCACGATGATATCATATTAATAATATTACCCAGGGCTTTTGCATTCACTCTAATGGAATCCCACCAAACTGGGTGCCGTGTAATGTAATTTTTCCATGTATTGGTAAAAGAGTATCAACAGTTTTTCTTCTCAGGTCACACTCAAAAAGATTAAGCATCTACAACCTTTTTTTATTAGATTTGAGCACTATAAAAAAAATATTATAGACTAAACTAATTATAAATAAATATATAAAATATTTCGAACACTCACTTTTGTTAACTGAGTCTGTTTAAAAATTTCTCACACACTAATTAGAGAAATAAATATTAGATGAAGGAAAAAAATTTAGATAACTCTAATCTATAAATAAATTATACACTAAATTAATCATAAATAAATGTATAAAGATCTTAAAAATAATTTTTTGATACACTTTACTTCTAACGTGCTTACATATGTATTTGTTAATTATTACTTTGGTGTACTAGTTTTTTTATAACTAGAGAAATTATCATGGAAAAGAGGCATTCCAAAGACACTTTAGAGCACCCAATGTTGCCCCTCCCTCACGGGTCCGCTGCAGACACAGATGAAATCATTGATTGTCACACCCCACAGATTTAAGTGCGTTGGCGTAGAAAATAGACAATCCCCCCCCCCCCCCCTAACACAAGTCTATTTGGATTGACGTCCTACTCAAAATTTAAAGAATATATCTAAGTTGTACTTTCATATAATAAAACTATAGAGGTCACTTCCAAATCATCTTGATACAAAATATATAAGTTTTTAGATGACTTTTTGTAAAAATTTCAGTAGAGTTTCCTCTATAATTTAGACCTCCCGATATTTTTACAATCAACTAGCTTTTACAATACATCCAAAGGGGAACATCCAGTATTATTTCAGACCAATAAATAAACTTCTGGGGATTGGGAATACCTATCTATGATTCAGTGAAACCACATTCTACTCTGTTCAAAACAAAATAGATTACATACATATGAATAAAATGCACCCACATAAGCAACTGCGGGCTCACCAAAAGAAATGAATAGAATATCAACTACTAGTAATCTGCTGAGGTGGGTTAAGGTCTGCACCGCTATCTGAAAAAAAAAAGTTAAAAAAAAAGATGTGAGTTTGGCACTCAATGAATAAGTAATGCCAACCCTTAATAAAAGGGACAAGGCATGATACAGAAAAATATGACGCATAAAGCATGCCTTATGTAAATTATTTCTTAAAATACACCAGAAGCATCTAAGCAAAACCAATTGGAACAAACGCAGAGCACACAGCTCGCGGAGAAAATAATCACAGACGTAAAGCATTCTGCTTGCGAAAATAAGACAAATCCGCATGCAGTGGCCACCCACACGGGGCTAGCAACACCCCTGCTAATTGGGGTACAGATCATGGTACACCATGGCTAACATCCATTGTTGTTAGCTATAGGGTTCTAAGCAGATAACCTCTTAAAATAATATGTTTTCTCAAAATAGCATTTTGGACAGAGCACCTTCCACATAAATTCAATACCAAAGTTTCCAGATAACTCAAACATACTTAAATTTTGCAAAATTTTCATGTTCAAATCAATTTTCAATAAACATACATATGACGAAGCATTCAAAATCGTAACTCCATAAATAGACTATCAAATTTAGAACATTGCAAGAAAACTTAGTAATAAAATTATTAATACTATTTATTTAGGGTCTGTATTACTTACTCACCTTCCAAGATGATACAGAAATTTCCCTGCTAACTCCTTAACTATAACTCAGTCTCTTGAATACCCTATAATACCCGTTCACCAGATTTTAAAGTGTAAATAACTACAATTTATCTCATACAAAATTATCTTGTTTTTTTTAAAAAAAAAAATCTTATCTCGCGAAGTCAAAGTATAGATAAGAACGAGCAAGAATAAAATACGCACTTCATATGGCTAAAGATCCTTTTTCTCTACAAATAAGAGAATAATTATTGTTGTCGCGCATAACATCATCAACCTGGTCTATTTGAGCGAAATTCTAAGAAAGAAAGAAAGAAAAAGGAAAATTTAAAACTATGATATCTATTCTTCATTTCTCTAGCATACTATAGATATGTATATGATTTCAAGTAACTAAATCCACCATCCTCTCCTCAATTTCATGCCCTCCATAACCAACACAATACACACAATATGCATATACAGAGATATAGATATATATATACATATATATATATCCGTATATGACAGCAGGGCATTTTTGGATTCTGCATTCAAAGACTGAAATTCACTCAAGGGAGGAAAGAAAACAGAACCATGTCAATCTTGTGCCCTTTCCTCCCTAAATCCACTAAGGAGCCAGAATCCAAACCAGGAAATAAAGAAAAACTCATACCATACAGGGGCTGTCCACTCAGTAGCAATACATGCTAGAAGAGAGCTTGTTCTGCACAAACAAAAATTGGCAAGTAAGAAGCACAATGGAACTTGGTTTTAGACTAGGAAATTCATGCAGAAAATAGGAGCAACCACTCTATGGGAAGATCAAAATACATTCTAGCATAAAGGAAACTAAGATTGCTCCAACCAAACTCATTCTCTTACCCGAAATTTTTGGTCTGCACAACACTTCCCACCAGCTCGCTTCTTACAAGAAAGACACACAGCAACTCCGAAATTAGAAAATGGGGGAAAGTATTGAAACAGAACTCAAATAAGGAAGCATCATGCAGTAGGTCTGAAGAATGAGTTTACACGAATTAATACGGCTGAAATGGAGCAACAAAAACAGACATGGCAACAAGGAGTGACTCGAACAGCAACGAAGAACCAGAAGGAAGCAACTTACAGTGAACAGAGAAGGAGATATAGATGCCTCTCGTGTGCTTCTGCTACTTTCTCTTATTGAAAGGATGGAGGTAGGTAAGGGTTCTCTGCTGCAGAAGTTTGAGTGGCAAAATGACGTAAAAACCAGGCTTCAAGTAGATACAAGAGGGTATATATGGGATGATAGAAAATTTCAAAAGAAGAAAAGAAGTGTTACGTGGCAGCTTCAGAATTCGAATGCTGGATATGGAAAAAGTCAAATTCCTTATATATATATTTTCATACACGTTGGGTCTTTACATTGATATTACTCACCAGAAAACACTGGATACTAATTAAGTCTGTAATTGAATCTTTAATTAGCATATTATATGGGTAAGAGTTACCTTGGAAGCAAATCCAATGTGAGGCACCACAATGGCATTCTTCATCTCTGCAAGCCCATGCTTCATGTAGTTAGGGCTTATCCTAATAACAAAATTGAGATCAATATAGCGAATGAAAAAGGTGGTTTAGCAAAATAAATCAGACCATTTTAGGACTGACAAGATTCTACTTCTATTAGTATTACCTCAAACACATCAAGGCCTACTCAAAACATTGGGTTCTGTCTTAGATGCTCCATAAGAGCTGCTTCATCAATAACAGGCCCTTTATTACAGTTTACAAGTATTGCTTCCTGTAATACATAATGGCATCGTTAACAAAGAGTATAGTGCTATTCATAACAGAAAGCAAAGCTCAGTTCCTAGATATTTTACCTTCTTCATCCTTGCAAGTCTTTCCTTGTTGACTATATGATAAGTGGCTTTGTCCAATACAGGATGAAGATTAATCTACAGAAAGCAAATATAGCAACCCATATTATTTGAAACAATATCAAGAATTCTGAGTTTAAGTATATGAAGTTGTGGCATTATATTCTTACATTACAACATCTGCCTCCTGGAGCACCTCGTCCATGGTTGCTGCTCCTTTCCATGTCACTACTAGTTTTCCACCATTTGCTTTCAAGAATTCAGCGTAGGCTGTAACAGTGAACAAAAACAGAACCATAAATTTCCATAAGTTGGTTTATTAATAATGTAGTTTTATTCCCCCCTGAAACATACATGTGACGAACTTTTCAAGGCATGTGACCCGATATAGATCCTAGTAAATTAGGTTCATCTTGAACCCTTCAACCTGATAATGGTGGAACAAATGTTTGTTAACCATCACTAAAGCAAAAATTTTATCTAAATTTAATTTTTGAATATTAATCAGTGATAAATGTAGCATCAATGAAGTGAAACTGTGGTGGCCATTGATACCATAGTTAAATTCACTTAATAAAAGAATGGATGGAAATTTAACGCCATATATCAGTTTCCATAGTAATAGAAAATTCAATGAAACAAAGTGGTCGTTCAACTTATTTATGATATTTATTTCCTTTTGCAATATTTTCCATAGGAAGACGTCACATTTTAATGCTTTCTTACCATCAGGACACACATCTTTGTCCAACCAAATTCATAACTTGTATTAAATATTGGTTGAAATGCAGCAAGGTATTAACCTAATCCCCCTAAACAAGTAACATTACGAAAGCCACGTGAATGGGATTAATGACTTATGTTGGTGTTTAGATACAGAAAATCAGTTTACTTTTGAAGCTAGACTCTTCGAATATCAAGTCTTGTAATTAATTTTAGCAGAACGAAGGGGGTCCATTTTAGTTAGGAGTTGAAACTTAAAAGAGCTAAACTAGAAGAATCGAAAAACACAGCGTTATCAAAGTCTATTGTAATTTTAGTCACAACAATTGAGAAAGATGAGGAATTCCACGTCAATGTCATGTGTCAAAATATGGTCCTAGTCCTACTACTTTCAAAACTGATTTAGAATTGAAATTTCACATTGTAATGCACTACAAAAAAAATTGATTTTTTGTGGCGACTTTTAGTGGCAACTAGAAAAATGTTGCCATTACAAGTACACTTTTAGTGGTGATAAAAAAAATTGTCACCAATTATGGTCACTAAAACAATATATAGTATTTGGAAAGAAATTTTAGTGGCAACAAAAAAAAGTCGCCACCAAAAATATTTAGTGATGTCCTTTAGTAGCGACATGCGGTTGAAACTAATGCTTTCACACAATATGTTGTTTGCCATAATTTTAGTGACAATAAATGGTCACCACTAAAACCCTTTTAGTGGCGCTATATAAAAGTCGTCACAAGAAATTACTTTTAGTGGCAACATTGTTCGCCACTAAATGATTAATAAATTTGTTAAATTTTTAATTTATTTTTGCAAAATTATTAATGACAAAGAATATAGTCACCACTAAATAAAAAATTTTAGTTGTGACATGATATTGCCACAAATTTTGTAACAATGTTTTAGTGGCGACTTTATCAAGTCGCTAAAATATTTTTAGTAGCGATTGCATAATATTGCCACTAAAAGTTTGATGCTAACTTGCGATATTATTTAAAATTTTTCTGTTAATCTTTTAGTGGCGACATACCATCGTCACTAAAAGATCTTTTAGTGGCAACTTTCTCTTGTCGCCACTAAAAGTTGCATGCGTTTAGTGGCGACATTTTGTTGCCACTAAAAATGTTTAGTGGCAACTAAATTGAGGTCGCCACTAAAAATGTTTAGTGGCAACTAAATTGAGGTCGCCACTAAAAAGCTTAGCTAAAAATTTTGAAAATATAAAAAGAATTTCTCATAAATTTTTAAAAGTGACTTTTAGTTGTCATGAAACACCTTTGGCGACAACTTTATTAGGTCGACACTAAAAGTTTTGGTGTATAAATTTTAAAATTTTTACAAAATTTGTGCCAAAATTTTTAGTGATCACTATAAGTTATCACTAAAAGGTTCTTAATTCTTTGTCGCTACTAAAATATTTGGCTTAAAATTCTACCATAACTTTTTCTTTGTCGCCATTAAAAACTTTGATAGTATTCATATTATACACTGTTTATGTGTGTGTGTGTGTGTGTGTGTGTGTGTGTGTGTGTTTGTGTTTATGCATGCGTGTGCGCGTGTGTGTGTCCGTGTGTATATTTCTAAAAACAATAATGTAACAAAATGTTATATGTGGTTCACATATAATATAGCAAGCGACAAAACTAATAAATATTATTTATAAGCATAAATTTATTTTAAACTTGATTATTTTTTATAATTTCAATCTTAATATTTTTTATTTTTTATTTATAAGCTTTTTGTATTTTATTTTTTTTATGATAGGAAAAGTTTAATATAATTTAGAAATAATAGAAGTTGAATGTTAAGTATTTTTAAATTTTAAATAAGGGTCATTTTTATTTTTCATTAAAAGAAGGACTTAAACATTAATAAAAAATGTAAATTAATTAGTAATGTTAAATATTAATAAGAAATTTAATTTTTAATCTTAGGTAATTTTTCTTAAAAATTAATAAGAAATTTTAATCAATTAATAATGGAATAAGTAAAAATAAAATAAAATTTTCTGATATATAACATATATAACGAGCTTAGCTAAAATAATTTTAAAAGTATAACATATTTATATAAAAAATATTAAAAAAATAAAACAATAAAGAAAAGAATAACAAATTAGTAAAATAATAATATAAAACTGTGCTTGAAGGAGGAAAATAATGAAGTCAAATTAATGAAATAATGGGAAAAAAATACAGGAACAGAAACCCAAACCTCTCTCCTTCAATCACGGCTTCTGGCAATAACAAGATGAGAAAAAGATGAACAACATTCTTAATATTGGGAAGAGTTCTTATTAAGTGTCAAATTATCATCAGGATTTGCAGAACCTAACCAAAAGTAGACTCATTTTTTTCTTATTAACCTTCCCATCCTACTTAGTACTCTCACTTCAAACTTTGCTTTTTGATTACCTATTTTTTTAATCATTTATAGAAAAAAGTAAAAAAATTATAAATTAAAATTTAAATTATAAAGTGTTAAGTGATCAATGGAACCTATAAACAAAGAGAAAAAAATTATTGTATTCATCATATACACATATCCCTAAGGGTCGAAATAAGGATTTCATCTGTATGATATTTTCATATGTGTAGATCAAATTTTAACTCTTGACCCACAAATTTTTCAATGAAAAGAAGCATGATTACTAATTTCGCAAGATAACCACTTACAGATGAAAGTTCCTTATACACAATACATGGTATCAATTTATTTGCATAACATTCAATAAGGATTAATGTGCCCTGCACAATGCAACATTAAGTGGTATGGATTTTGGCTAATTTAGATCTTTTTTGTTTTGGAGGATAAATGCATAAGGCAAATTTAAAGAGAGATAAAGAGAGGAAGAGAGAGTCTGAGTGGTAATCATACAATTTCTCTTCTTCTCATTTATTTACTAAATTTACTTAAAGCATTTATCCTTTTATATTTAGTAGATGCAGTGAAATGGATAAAAGATAATTTTATTTATTATTATATATATACATGTTTAATGAAGTTAAATTGTTTATTTGTTTTCTTAATAGAGATCCTATCTCAATGGTTCTCTTAGATGAAGACATTATTGCAACACTATTAAAACCAAACTATAATCATGGTCCAAGGTTTTTTCATTATTATTCTGACTTTCTCACTACATTTGAATACAAAACAAGATACTCATACCTTTTTATTTATAAACAAGTAGCTTATGACGATTTCAACTCTACACCACACAAAACATATGAGAAGATATGTAATTTTTTCAGGAGAAAGATTTGAAGGATATGTAGTTAAAAAAAAAAAAAGGAATTACAAATAAAATATAAATATATATATATATATATATATATAGCATTTTTATAATTAGATTTCTCAATTAAAAGATGACAAATGTATAATTTTTGAATAATAACACAACAAATGTATAATCTTTATAGATAACTATATAATTCTCCAATTAAATTATGTACTTATCAAGTTATAATTGAAATATCAATATACTTATAATATTTTACTTAAAAAAGCTGATAACAGAAATATAAAAAAAATTATACTTAAATCTGATCTAGATAAAATTTATTATTATAAAAAAATCTCTATCACTTAAATGTCATTTGAATAAGACTCTATGAAATGTAATAATATTGATATTAACATGATGAGGCAATAACAAACTAAACCAATGCTATGAATTGAATAAAATAAAAATGTACGATAATGAATATATAGCCGATTAATCACCTTAATTGGTTATATAGGGTATCATTCAATTTTTTTAATAATAAAAATACCTCCAAATTTGGCTCAAAGTAAGTACTCTTTTTCAAATTATCTTAAGAGCTCACAAATTATCTTCAATTTAGTTAATCTAGTAAATTTTGAAATAGCTCTATGAAGATATTTAGATATAATAGTTCTAAATTATTGGTGGTCCCCTATTTAATTGTTAAATATAAAAAGTAATCATTTATTAAATCTAAAAATATAAAATAAATAATTTTTTTATAGTTATTTAATTTCTAAATAGATCATTACACATTACAATTACAAAATAGGGATTTATTTTATTTTTGGCTTTCTTCCAACCATTCATAAAATTTAGAAATTAAAATAATCATTTTCAATTACAAAATTTTCCTCTTCTCCTTTAATTTAATATCAATTTCTTTAATTTTTTTTCCTAATAATTCCTCATCCTTCTTTTTCAATTACCCTTGAAATTTTGTAATTATCCCATTTTTCTTTTTAAATGTCTAAAAAAGTCACAACCCTTCTTTCTAGCCTTTGAGCTTGATGCCCATGAAGCAAATTCCACCTCTTTTCTTCTATAATTGGTAAAACCATATCAACAATTCTATTTTCTAATAGGATGACATCTTCTTCTCTCCTTGCAATTATTATACCCTTATCTCCTCCTTTGCTTTAGTCTCTATCTCTCTCTTCTTATCTCTTCTCTTAGACTATAGACTAATTGTAACTCTACAATTTTTACAAAAAATTTTTCTCATGTGATTATTGTAAATAATCAATATTAACTTAATTTAAGTAATCTCAAATAATTTAATTATCATATAAAATTTTTTATTTGTATAACATGTATTTGTAGTTTTTGTGTACTTATTATTTATTTAGTTTTGAAAGTTATGTAATTATTAATGAAAGATATACAATAAAAAGATCAAGACCAATCTAAAATAAATTACTACTAATTGATATATAAATAAAAGAATATAGCTTAAGTGATAACTATATTATGTAAAAATCTGTAAATTAAATTAATTTTAATTTTAATTTTTATAACGTAAGTGTTCAATAAAATTAATTTAATATTTTATACTATATTCTTATCTTTTGATTCATTAAAATTGTTATCTAATATCAACTTGTAAATTGATTTAAATTTATTTTTTTATTCTATTGATATAAAATCATAATTGTAATATTTTCATATTTTAAATAAAATAAAAAAAACAAAAATAATTTTATGTATATAAAATTAATTGGTATTTTTTGTTTAATCATTTTTTATTTAGTTTTGAAAGCTATATAATTATTAATCAAAGAAATACAATAAACCCATATTTTAAAATAATCAAAATGGATAACTTTATTTAAGATCAAGACTAATTCAAAATAAATTCAGATTAAATTAGATAAAAAATAAATTAAAATAAATTACTGATAACTGATATATAAATAAAGAAATATAGCTAAAGTGATAACTATATTAATTATTTGAAAATATTTAAATTAAATTAATATTAATTTTTATGAGGTAAGTATTAAAAATTTTAAATTAATTTAATATTTCATACTATATTCTTATCTTTTGATCTATTAAAAGTTTTATCTAATATCCACTTGTATATTGAATAAATTTTTTTTAGTGTTCTATTGATATAAAATTATAATTGTAATATTTTTTTGTTTTATATAAAATAAAAAATAAATAAAAAATTTATATAACATTAACTAGTAGTTTTTGTTCAATTATTCTTTATTTAGTTTTGAAAGTTATGTAATCATTAATAAAAGAAATAAAATAAACCTATATTTTAAGATAATCAAAATAGATAACTTTATTTAAGACAAAAACTAATGCAAAATATATTCAAATTAAATTGGATCAATAATAAATTAAAATAAATTACTGATAATTGATATATAAATAAAAAATATATAGCTTAAGTGATAACTATATTAATTATTTAAAAATCTTTAAATTAAATTAAATTGACCTTAATTTTTATGAGGTAAGTATTAACATTGTTAAATTAATTTATTATTCCATACTATATTCTTATCTTTTGATCCATCAAATTTTTTATCTAATATCCACTTGTAAATTGATTTAAATTTATTTTTTAGTGTTCTATTAACATAAAATAATAATTTTTATATTTTTATACTTTAAATAAAATAAACAATGAAAATAATTTTTAGTTTTTGTTTAACTATTCTTTATCTAGTTTTGAAAGTTATATAATCATTAATCAAAGAAGTAAAATAAACCCATATTTTAAGATAATAAAAATAGATAGCTTTATTTAAGAACAAAACTAATGCAAAATATATTCAAATTAAATTGGATAAAGAATAAATTAAAATAAATTACTGATAATTGATATATAAATAAAAAATATAGCTTAAGTGATAACTATATTAATCATTTAAAAATATTTAAATTAAATTAAATTGACCTTAATTTTTATGAGGTAAATATTAACATTGTTGAATTAATTTATTATTCCATAATATATTCTTATCTTTTGATCCATCAAATTTTTTATTTAATATCCACTTGTAAATTGATTTAAATTTATTTTTTAGTATTCTATTGACATAAAATAATAATTGTAATATTTTTGTATTTTAAATAAAATAAAAAAAGAAAATAATTTTTAGTTTTTGTTTAACTATTTTTATCTAGTTTTAAAAGTTATATAATCATTAATCAAAGAAGTAAAATAAACCCATATTTTAAGATAATAAAAATAGATAACTTTTTTTAAGATAAAGACTGATTCAAAATAAATTCAAATTAATTTGGATAAAGAATAAATTAAAATAAATTACTAATAATTGATATATAAATAAAAAAATATAACTTAAGTGATAACTATATTAATTATTTAAAAATCTTTAAATTAAATTAAATTGACCTTAATTTTTATGAGGTAAGTATTAACATTGTTAAATTAATTTATTATTTCATACTATATTCTTATCTTTTGATCCATCAAATGTTTTATCTAATATCCACTTGTAAATTGATTTAAATTTATTTTCTAGTATTCTATTGACATAAAATAATAATTGTAATATTTTTGTATTTTAAATAAAATAAAAAACGAAAATAATTTTTAGTTTTTGTTTAACTATTCTTTATCTAGTTTTGAAAGTTATATAATCATTAATCAAAGAAGTAAAATAAACCCATATTTTAAGATAATAAAAATAGATAGCTTTATTTAAGATAAAGACTGATTCAAAATAAATTCAAATTAAATTGGATAAAGAATAAATTAAAATAAATTACTAATGATTGATATAGAAATAAAAAAAATATATAACTTAAGTGATAACTATATTAATTATTTAAAAATATTTAAATTAAATTAAATTAATTTTAATTTTTATAAGATAAGTATTAAAAATTTTAAATTAATTTAATATTTTATACTATATTCTTATTTTTTGATACATTAAAATTTTCTTCTAATATCTACTTGTAAATTGTTTATATTTATTTTTTAGTATTCTATTGATATAAAACTATAATTATAATATTTTTATATCTTAAATAAAATAAAAAACAGAAAGAAAGGAGTCTGAAGAGGCAAAACGTAAACCTCTGTTTTCCCATTCTCTTCAAAGACGCTCGATGAAAGTGACCTGTGCCCTAGTAGGAGACCCAAGTCTTGCATTGGGAAGAAGGAGACAATAGATCAGTGAAATGCTTAATGAAAGAAACGATCTATTCTTCTTCTGAATCTATTTTCGATGATAGTTTCTTCCATGGCTTCAAGTACTGTTAATGATAGTTTCTTTCATGGCTTCAGGTACTGTTAATGATAGTTTCTTCCCCTTCTTCTAATTTATAGAAATTAAGGCAAAGAGGGAGCATGCAGTAGCACTCTGTGCTTAACGCCATTTTTCTTCTTCTTGGATTCTATCATATGGCGTCTCCCTTCACAGTCACCGTCCGTGTTAGCAAAATCTATTATCTCCTACTCTAATCTCATAAGCACTTCACTTTTTCTTTCTGAAAATTCACTGTGTTGGGAAAAAAATTCTCTGTTCTTAGATCCCCTATGATTTCCCCCTATAAACAGTTAGTTACTGATTACTTTATGATCCCATATGATCATTTATTGCTTCCAAAGTCTTACTTAGTGTTATCTTGCCATTGTCTAATATACTCTGTTAATTTTTTAATCATTGCATTTTAGTTGAATTTGATTATTGATAGTGCTCTTTAAATGTGCTTACGAGTTGCTATTTTTGCACTATCGGCAGGTAATCTGTGATACCAGTTTTTCATATCACTGCTGAGGTACTCGTTGAATTGTTGACTGATCATAGAAGTGATTCTGGGAACGAGTCTTGGATTTTTAGAATTTTCTGTTTGATACAAATGCATTAGTTTCATTGGTCGAAGAGTGGATTTTTGTCGGAGTGGATCTTGTTCTTGGGGGAGGGGGAATTTGATTAGGAATTCTTTAAGTCCGGCGAAAGATAATATAAATACACCCATTAAATTTCAAATTAAAATGTAATAAAAAGACATGGTGGTTGAGAAAAACTTTATATACATTCAGTTTCTATTTCAATTAGAAGATAAGAAATGCTTAAGCTCCGTTTTGTTCAATGGAGGGGAGGGGAGGGAAGGTAATTATGTTTGGACAAATTTACCATTTATATTATTTTAATTTTTTTAATAAAAAAATTATTTATATCAATAATTTTTAAAAAAATTATAAATTTAATCTTTTTTTTATTTTTAATTTCTAATAAAAAAATTATCTTAATTTTTATTAAATATTAATATATTAAAAAATTAAAAGGGGCAAAAAAGTAAATTAAAATTTTAAAAATATCCCACCTCACCCCTCCCCTCCAAAACCCCCCAATTTGGAGGGGAGGCAAATTTGGCTTCCCTCCCCTCCCCTCCAAAAACTCTCAACCAAACACTCCCTTAATGTTTTTTCTTTCGAAGAGATTGATATATTAGATACAAGGACATTGAACTAGGTTATGAAAATTTCAATTCGGTAGAGCTGTAAAATTGACTGGGCAATTCAAGCATTTGGTTTTGGGGTATTGCAAAGGACTGGAACCTTGGTTTGAAAATTTGGATGCTTTAAGTTTAAATTTTGTTCTTATGGTTGTCTTGCTTGTGCTATTAAAGATATGTAAAGAGATTTTGGCCTTTTGAATTATTTCTAGATCCAAATAACATGCTTGGTTGATTGGCACCATTGTATTATACCTGTCTAACTTTTTTCCTGATCTGTGTAAGGTACCGTTGTACCTGAGGTACATAAACGTGATGCTCCCTTTTGAACTCTCTGATTGCTTTGGTTTTCATCATGGGTTCTAATCATCACTGCTTGATATGGGTTTAATCTTTCGTATGGTATGATTAACGTTAGTGATTTAATAGGCCATTTACTTGAGTGATATAAGTCGTTTGCACTCGTGATGTTCCTTATCTAGGATGTCGTTGCTGTTGTAAGTTTGAATTATTGCTAGGATCCTGGGCAACCATTGGCATATTATCAGTAGTATTCTCTTTATTTTTGGAATCTTTAAAATCACTCATAAGGGTTATTTAGCATGTTAGGGTAAGGAAAAGAAGTTTATACAGTTGTAGGTTGTGCTGTGTACATAGATAAAATCAACATATTTACTTGATGGTTCAATTATATCTCTGGATGTATGAGAAACTATAGCAACATTCTAGTATCACATGAACATTATTCACTTCAACTAAATTATTACTTTATATATATATATATATATATATATATATATATATATATATAGGGATAAAGTATGGGCCAAATATAGGGAGAATGAAAAATTGAGAGATGAAAGGGGGTGGAACTAAAAAGAATTGAGATTGAGAAAGACTAAATAGAGTGAATCAAACCAAAAAGGTAGAATTATAGAAAATAAAACAAAATCAAAGTAATCAAATCCTTCTTCTTGGTGCTTGTTTTCTCTATGCTATGCTTCTCCCTTTCTAATAAAAAATAATACAGTTTTGTTAGGTTATATAGAATTCAAACTAAGTAATTAGGCTCCAAAATTCATATTTGAGTTTTCAATTAAATCTTATTCAATATGGTGCACACCTCCATCTATTTAGCAAAACTTAGTAGAAGACTTGAGGTTTGGCCTTCTATTTATAAATATTTTATACTTAATTATTGATATATTATTATATTATTCATTGAACAGATAAAGAAGGGGTAGTTGCAACTTTGTGTTTCCTTTTTTTTTTTTTCTCTTTGTTTGGTTTCACTATTTTCTTCTAGTTATGCTCTGTTGAGATATTGTTGTTACTAAGTTGGTGTAGCTTTTTATTTAAAAGGAGTTATTAGTATGGTCTTTTTATTTGTTTATTTGTTTTACTTTAATATTTTAACTTGCAACTTATATTTTAGTTGTCTTGTAATAATAATAAGATTACTTATTCATACATTACATGTATGCATTTAATAATAAATAAATATTAATGATGTTCTACATCAATAATAAAATAAGTGAAACTATTAAATTTTAATGAATAATAATAATGATAATAATAATAATAATAATACTAATAACCATGTTTATTATAAATTAAATTTATTCAAATAACAATTAAATGAATAAGTTATAAATAATAAATAATCAATTAATATCAAATACTTAATAATAAATTATACAATAAAAGTTAATTTATTATTAATAATAATATTAGGGAGAAGATTTTTATGATGAATTAAACTAATGTTAAATAAATGATACAAATAAATAGCAAATGATAATACATATATTAAAGATATATTAATAAATAGCATTGATAAAATAATGAAAATAAGAATAATAATAGTTATTAATAATTAGATTCATTTAATTATTATTATGAAAATAGTAATATTAAATAATAAACATTCAATTATGTAACTAAAATTAAGTAATAATAATAAGATTACTTATTCAAAAATTAAATTATTCATTTAATAATAAATAAATAATAACAATGGAATTAATAAATAATAAAATAAATGATTAATTAAATTTTACTGTATAACAATAATGCTAATAACCATGTTTATTCTAAATTAAATTTACTCAACTAATAATTAAATGAATAAATAATAAATTAATATCAAATACTTAGTAATAAATAATAAATTGTACAATAAAATTTAAATTAATAATAATAATAGGAATAATATTTTTATTGTGAATTAAACTTATTAAACTAATTCTAAATAAATGATAAAAATAAATAGTTAATAATAAAACGTATATTAAAGACAGATTAATTAATCACAATGATGAAACTAATAATAATAGTAAGAATAAGAATAATAATAATAACAATAGTGATCAATAATTATATTTATTTAATTAGTATTAAGTAACTATCAATATTAAATAATAAACATTAAATTATATAGCTAAAATTAAATAATAATAATAATAATAATAATAATAATAATAATAATAATAATAATAATAACAACAACAACAACAACAAGATTACTTATTCAATAATTAAATTTATTCATTTAATAATAAATAAATAATAACAATGGAAGTAATAAATAATAAAACAAATGATTAATGATATTTTAATGTATAATAAAAATGCTAATAACCATTTTTTTATAAATTAAATTTATTGAATTAATAATTAAATGAATAAATGATAACTAATAATTAATATCAAATACTTAATATTAAATAATAAATTGTACAATAAAATTTAAATTAATAATAATAATAATAAGAGGAAGAAGATTTGTTTTACAAATCCAAGACAATAAGATTTAATTTAATAATAATAGTAAGATCAAAATTTTTTTTTAACAATATAGGGAAACTACCAATAGTGTTAGCAAAGACAATAAACAAAGAGAACGAAAGTTTTATGAATAATGATGGAAAACAATGGCATCCACTCATACAACTCATTTAAAAGTCTTGTAATTTGTTGAAAGTAAGAAAAGAAATGGTTTTCCAACCACAAGATGCAACAAAAATAAAGCATATACTAAATTACTTTAAAACCAACAGAATTTGTGTTGTTGCTTCTCAATTTGTGTTGTAAAATATATATCATGAACTTAATCAATGAGCTATATAAAAAGAGCTTACATCAAAGAGCTTACAACAAAAGTTGTTCCTTGTTTTCATCCACAAGAGCAAAAGAAAAAATCATATTGTTGTCTACAAATATATAAAACTGCTTGTGCCTTTTATTCATTTATGTGATAGGTCAAAAAACATGATTTCATATGCGCTTGGTCTGCACAATTTCTTGAATTATTTTATTAGTGTTATTAGATTTAAATAGGCTATTAATGTGCTTAATTCTTTCACTTGGTTTCAAGATCCATCATAATAATCTAACATTCATTGACTATCATTTACTCTTATTTTTCTTTGCTATTATCTTACATATCTTTCTTTTGAGTTTTCTCATGTATATCATGCATTGCAATTAAATAATGTATGATTTAGGGATGGATAAAAGTTAGATCCACATCAAGAATAGAGCTGATATGGTATATAGAAAAGGCATTGATGACTTTCTCCAATGGGCATTCAGTTAAACTGGGGTGACTAATATGATTTGATGCCCATGCAAGGGGTGTAAGAATATAGCTTGGAAGTTGATAAGTGAAGTAAGGGCTGATTTATTCGAGAAGGGCTTTAGTGAGAGTTATAAAGTGTGGGACTCACATGGAGAAATTCGACTTGATGCCCACAATCCAATTCAGCATGCAAATGATGAAGTACATGAGGATAATGAGGAGGAAGATGACATCATTGACATGTTACACGATGCATTTGGTGACACATATTTAGAGGAGTCACCTAACTTACAGGCTAGCTAGTTCTTTAAGTTGTTGGAAGATGCTCAGACCGAACTCTATCCTGGTTGTAATAAGATGTCAAAATTATCTTTCATAGTCAAACTCCTTCACTTAAAATGCCTCAATCATTGGAGCAACAAATCTATAGATGCATTGCTAAATTTATTCAAGGATGTTCTACCTGAGGGGGCACTAGTACCTAACTCTTACTACGAAGCAAAGAAGGTTATTAGGGAGTTGGGATTAAATTACACCAAAATTGATGCATGTGAGAATGACTGCATCTTATACTGGCGAGAGCATGCTAATGCAAAATCATGCCCTAAGTGCAATGTGTTTAGATGGAAGTTGGATGGTCACAAAAGCAAAAAAGTGCCATGCAAAGTGTTACGTCATTTTCCATTAAAGCCTAGGCTACAATGGTTGTACATGGCTCGACATACAGCTAAAGAGATGAGGTGGCATATAGAGGGACGCATTGATGATGGTGTGTTGCGGCATCCGTCTGACTCTATTGCCTGGAAACCATTTAATGACCAACATCCTGACTTCACTGGTGATTGTAGAAATGTACGAATGGGTCTAGCTAGTGACAGATTCCAGCCTTATGGAAATATGAATACTAATCATAGTATTTGGCTGGTTGTCCTAGTTCCATACAATTTACCACCATGGTTATGTATGAAGCACCCATACTTTATGATGACGCTTCTTCTTCCAGATCCTAAGTGTCCAGGTAATGATATAGATATGTACTTGCAGCCAATGATTGAAGAGTTACAGGAATTGTGGAATGATGGTGTTGACACATATGATGTTTACTCACAATCTAATTTTAAGATGCATGCAGCTATTATCTGGACAATCAATGACTTCCCAGCATATGGGAACCTTTCAGGGTAGTCCACCAAAGGAAAGCTTGCATGCCCCTGTTGCTATAAAGACACACATTCTACTTCTTTACGAAATAAATTGTGTTACATGGGGCGTCGTCGCTTCCTTCCAGTCAATCATCCATGGCGCCGAAATAGGAGGGCATTTGATGGGAAAATTGAACATTCAGTTGCACCTTCTCCTCTAACCGGTGATGAAGTACTTACACAACTCCAGGCATTAGGCAATATGAGTTTTGGGAAAAGCCAAAAGCGAAAATGTTACCAAGCCAATGATGCTTTTAATTGGAGGAAGAAAAGTATTTTCTTCAAACTACCCTATTGGAAAACCCTTAGGCTCCGACATAATCTTGATATTATGCATATAGAAAGAAATGTATCCGATAACATAGTGTCAACATTGATGGATATGGTTGGAAAGACCAAGGATACACTGAAGAGTAGATACAACTTAGTTGATTTAGAGATTAGGCAACAGTTGCACTTAATAGAAAATGGGAACAAAATTTTGATTCTAGCAGCATGTTATACATTGTCCCCACACGAGAAGTTAAAAATTTGTAACTTCTTGGCTAATTTGAAGGTTCCTGATGCCTTCTCTTCAAATATTTCAAGATACATCAATGTTCATGAGCGAAAAATCTTTGGGTTGAAGTGTCATGATCACCATGTGTTGTTGCAAGACATATTCCCACTTGCAGTATGTGGCTTGTTGCCTAAGGAAGTATTAGAACCTATAATAGAGTTAGGAAAATTTTTTAAGAACTTGTGTTCCAAGTGCTTAAGAATGGAAGATCTTGATGTCTTGGAAACTCAAATTGCAATCACATTGCGTAAATTAGAAATGGTGTTTCCACATGCCTTTTTTGATATCATGGTCCACTTACCTGTTCACTTGGCAAGAGAGGCTAAACTTGGGGGACTTATACAATATCGATGGATGTATCCTATCGAGAGGTAAAGTTAACTAATTAATTGATGTCTGTTATAAATACTTACAAGATGTCTTACATTATTCATATTTATTTATACATGTAGATATTTATAGACATTGAAAACATATGTTCGCAATAAAGCTTGTTCAGAAGGTTCAATTGCAGAAGGTTATTTAGCAGATGAATGCCTTACTTTTTGCTTTTGTTACTTGAAAAATATTCCTACAAAGTTCAATAGACCTCTTAGAAATGATGATAGATATGTGAAACATGATAAGATGTCCATCTTTGATCTAAGTGGGCAAGCAAGAGGACGCTACGAATTGATATGTCTATCAGACTTGGAGTTCAATCAAGCTTGTATGTATGTGCTTCAGAACTATGAAGACATTTGGCCATTTATTGAGTAAGTTTATAGGATTTGGTCACCATTTATGCTAAAAAAAATTTCTATTATCATGTCTTAATTAACTAAGTCATATATTGTAGGAAGCACAAGATAGAGATTGAAACACAAGGTTTAGTGGTTAAGGAGTTCTTAAGATGGTTTCATGCACAGGTTGTTTCGACCTCATGTTTCCCTTGATTAGTTTATAAATTATCATATTCACACATGTTTTCATTTACAGGTTTTAGAGTTAAGTGCACGAGGTGATGCAAGTGACAAACTCATAAGTTTTGGAATTGGACTACTCAAAATGGTTCATCGTTATTCTACATTTATGGTGAATGGATTTAGATTTCATACTAGAGATTGAGTCTCTAATAGAAGAACATAGAATAGTGGAGTGCTTGTACAAGGTGATGATTCAGACGAGATAAAAGAGTACTATGGTGTCTTGGAAGATATATATGAGTTGTCATATGTTGAGAATAAAAAAGTGTATCTCTTCAAGTGTCATTGGTGAGATGTGGGTCATTTAGGAAAAGGATACAAGGTTGATAAGTATGGGATTACGAGCATTAATAGTCAATATTCACTAAACTTGAATGAGCCATTTGTATTAGCATCTCAAGCAGAACAAGTATTTTACGTAGAAGATATTTGTGACCCAAATTGGTTGGTTATTGTAAAGACAAATACTTGTGACCTCTTTAATATTCCTGAGGTGATTGATAATGGTACAAGTGGGGACAATGAGGAACTACTTAGTGATGAGGCTTATCAACAATTTGAAGTTGATATAAATGTAATTACTAATGATGATGTATGCATTGACCTAGTGGTATGCCTTTATAGGGATGATGTTCAACCAAAAACAATAAACCATTCATGTGAACGGGCTTGGCCAAGTAGGTCAAATGCAATTGATGTGGAAGCTGATTTCATTGATGATGATGATGAGGAAGAGGATGTGTCCACTAATAAAGAAGATAGGGAAGACATACTTGATGATGCTGATACAGATGACACCGATGACACTGATAATAACATAGATTAAATATATTTTATGGTAGTGTAAATGTATTTAAACTATTAAAACTTACTATATTTACACATGAATTGCCTTCTATTTTTGTCATCAATTTAGCATTTGGATTTTGACTAATGTATCTTACACTTTATTTGCAATGTTTTAGGAAATGTCGGGTGGTGGACGTGGGAAGGTAGGAGGAAGAGGTGGAAGAGGAAACGGACGCAGCAGTAGTCAATTGAGACGCGACCATATAGCTAATGTGATGCTACCACTGGAACAAGCAATAGGAAATGCTTCTTAGTGTAAAGAGTCTACTCCACCCACACTAACACGCTCAGTGAGACAAGAAGAATATGAAGATTCTCCCCCAATGCAGCCATCACTAAATCAGAGTAGTGCAGGTATAACTACCTTTGGATTTTGTTTATTTATAGTTTACTCCCCCCTTCCACACACATACATATATATTGATGTGTAAATGTTTTTGTTGATATATATGCTTTATTCAGCTTCTTGCAGTACTGTTAAGAAAGGGCGAGGAAAGTATAAGTGTGTGTCTGTTGATACAAAGACAAAATATGGTGGAAAGATTGCTATTAACATATCTGAAGATCTTGAGCGAGCTGTTGGAGAGGGTGCTCGAGAGTTATCCAGTTATTGTGGCTAGGTGGGTCGGACCACTGTACTATTTAGAGATGGTGATTAGCCCTTTCAACAGGAAAAATGTGGCGAGGTCATGTGGTTAAAAGTTAAGGTAATATATTTGTATATAGATAATTATACAAACTAAATGATATTTAATTTCTTAGTAAACTAAATCTTTACATATACAATTATAATTACTTATACTTATGGTTCGTAGGACAAATTCGAAGCATGTGAGGGTCAATCTGAGTTATCACTAAAACACTTAACTATGAGCACTTTACAAAGATTATTCAGGAATTGGAAGACTAAATTGCATGATCTAGTTAAACTATTAGATACAGATGAGGATAGGCGTGCAGTTCGACTAAGTGATGTGCACCCCATAAGCTAGGAGTGGCTACTTCAGCACTGGGCTTCTGAAGATTTTAAGGTAGTGTGTACTCTTGCTATATAATATGGTTTGAATATATTATAAATATTGTTAAGAGATAGTAAAAGTTTTTATCTAATTGTAGGCAATGAGTGATAGAAATAAATTAAATAGGGGAAAACAAATGACAAAACATACATGTGGCACGCAATCCTTTACGGAGAAGCATAGCTTGGTGAGGATGACATCTTTTTTAATTTACAATTGCATATTTATGTACACATTTTGTTTTCTTGATGATTATAAGATGAAATAATATCCATAAAATACTTCAGGGGGATCCTATTACTGGAGAACTAGCAGGACCTGACGTGGTGTGGGAGGCACAGCATACTCGTCGGACAAAAGATGGGGAGACAGAGTGGGCTAACCCCAAATCACAAAAGATTTATGTAACCTTTAAACATCTTTCAATTTTTAAACTTTGTGAAATTATAGCTTATTGCCTATAGTTTTAATTTGTTGCTTAAATTACAGGGTTGCTTACATGAGCTTGTTCTCCAGCAACAATCATCAGAAGTTGAATCCCACATGACTGGAGATGAGATTTTATCTACTGTACTAGGTATAAGGTAGAGATTTGTTCGTGGCAAGGGGTATGGAAAGAAACCTAAAAAAAAAAGACATGTTGACCAAGTAGATGTGGACCACAGAGTATCATCTGCAATAAAACAAGTTCGAGAAGAAATGGAACAAAAACGGGAAGAGGATCGTGCCCATATGGCACAAGAATTTGAACGGAAGTTGTAGCAAGAGCGAGCCCAGATGGCCCAACAGGTGCAAGATGAAGTTCGTGTATAGGTTGCTGCCTTATTGTCTACATTGCAACAGCAGGTATATAACAAACTTCCCTTTCCTTTTCCAATAATAAAAAATACTTATAGTTATTTTTTCTTTTTAACAGGGGCATTTACCTTCAAGTAGCAATACTTTAAGTGGATCAACTCAATGAACTTAGATAAATGGTAGTATGTTTGGAAGGCACTACTTATTTTTTATTAGTTTGAACTTTAATTTAAGATTGGCTTTAAGTTGAAGCTTGAACTCATATGTTGTCTGGTATTTGAGTTGGTACTGATTTTGTTTTAGTCTAAGTAATTATTGAGACTAAATTTAATAACATTTTTTTTTCGAAGGTTGAGTGAGCTTCCCGAAATGAAAGAGCATATTGAGTCCATGGAAGCGTCTTTAAACAGTTGAACAATTATTAACAATGAATGTAGAGACTATGACTTTAGCTTTCCAATAGCTAATTTTGTATATGTACAAATTATTTATGAGTATGGAGTTGATTTTAATTAAATTTTTCTTTCATTTTGATGTGATTAGATATGGGTGTTGTAATCTTATTTCATTATGTGTTTTTTTATTCTTTTGAAGTTGTTTGATAATTATTTAAATTTTATGTTATTTTTTAGGTAAATATTGCTTAACTATGTATAAGATATTGAAAACTTTCTCTGACACCATTAGCAGCGATATCTATTGTCACTAAAGATTTTTCGCAATATTCAAAGGCAAGTGATCATGTTACTGAAAATAAACATTCAGTGGTGACATAAAAATCGCCATTACAAACTTTTAGTGACAACAAGTCGCCACTAAAGATATTTTAGTGGTAACATTGTCCTCATTAAATGAACTTTTAGTGGCAATAAAGTCGCCACTAATAAATTTTAGTGGCAATAAAACTTGTCATTAATAATCATTTAGTTGCGACGCCTATTGTAACTAATAATAACTTTTTCGTGGTGGCAATCACTTGTCGCCACTAAAACATGCGTAATTAGTGGTGATTAAGTCGTCACTAATGATTATTTTTAGCGACAACTTTTACTTTTAAAAAAAATTAATTTTTTTATTATTATTTAGTTACAACCTTTGGTGCCACTGAATTGCTTTTAGTGACAACATTTGTCTCCATTACATATATTTCAGTGGCGACAAACATTGTGACTAATTATATGTTTTTGTAGTAACTTGTTTGTCGCCACTAAATACTTTTTGTTACATTTGTATTAATCACAATGTAACAGTGACATTATGTCGCCACTATAAGGAATATTATGTCGCCGCTAAAAGTAATTTTTTTTATAGTGATTCTAGTTTGTGATATAATTAATTTTTTTATAATATATATTACGCTTTTATAATTATTAATTAATATTATTTGTTCCTTTTTATTACATTTTTTAAAATAGGGAAACAGTGTCATCTCTTATTACATTTACTTATTTTTCATATTCTTTTATTTTTTTTTACATACTTAACATTTATTCCACAAAATGAGTTGGAATTAAGACAACGTAAATCTATTGGGCAAGGAGGCTACAAACTTAGGTAGAGCTATGATATTTTAACAAAGGGCAAATGCCTCCTATTGAGCTTTCAAAATACGTATGTATATAATGTTTCATTTTGATATTATGTTTTTTTTAGTTTTTGAAATTTGAAACCTATTGGACCCACCAAACTTACGTTGTCCATGTATTTATTTATTTGATTATTTAACATTTTAATTTGAATATAATAAACCTACACATATAGATATAAATTTTTAATATTTTCTTCATTTCTTATATTTTATTTCTCTTTTTCTTTTTTTTCCCTACTTTTTCTTCCTTTTTCCCATTTTCCCCTCACTTTTCCCCTTTTTCCCAAATTGCTCTTAACTTTAATTTATATTTCACACCATACTTCTTCTCTCTTCCTCCTAATACCCCTTATCCAATTTTTTTTTTCTATTTTTCAATTTCTTCATAGTACATGCTCTTTCCATCTTGCTGTCTCTTTGTGTCTAAATGATGTGTTGTAAATATAGTTTTTATGAATATACTATAAAATTTTTTGATATGTTATTAAATAAAATAATATTTGTAGTGCACTATAAATATAATTCTTTTACAAATTCACAATCATAAAATTTTATATTTCAATATATAAATTTTTTCTTTCAAAATGCTTTAAGTTATTTATCAAATTATTACGATGTTATTGAGTGATAATATTTTTTTAATATATTTTTATTATTCATTACATAATTATTGAATGAAAAAAAATTATGCTCTTATAAATATTTAAATAGTAAAATTAGTAATATTAATATAAAAAGTAATACTTTGTGCATTGTTTTTTAAAATTCAAACCTATTTCTAAATTTAGGAGTAAAAAGTTGGAATATTTTCAATGAATTAATCTCATATAGTTTAATTCAAAAATTTAAAATAAAATATTTTATTTAAAAAATATATTATAAAAATATAATTTCAAAAAAAGATAAAAAATAAAAAATTACCTCCACTAACCCTAGATCCTGAGTCAATCACCGGCTGGACCATTGTTACCGCACATTCAAAGAAAAAGTTTTTTAACTTTATGGGCTTTTATTTCTCTTTCCCAAGACAAGTCAAAATCTGGATGATGCTGTTTTCCTGTATTTTCAGTGATTTAAGAGCATACCCCAGAAGAACAGTTCGTTTTTTTTTTTAAAAAAAAAGAACTCAGAATCAAAAGGAAAAGAGAATAGGTAAAACATTTTTTATCAATTTGATCTTACATCTTTTTTTAAACATAAAATAAGAAAATTTTTATAAAAATAAATTATACAGATTTTTTTAAAAATTTTATTGAATATTATATAATTTTTAATTTTTAAAATATACAAACTTCTTTAAAAAAATTACACTATACTTTGATTTAATTTTAAATTTTTAATTAAAATATTTTTCATGAATCAAGTTTTAAAACTAGTTAACAAACAATATTTTAATAAAAAAATAAAATTAAACTAAAGTGTATTTTAAAATTAAAAGATAAATTTGTATAATTTTAACAAAATTGTTATAAGCTTTGAAGAATCACCTAATACACAACTTGAGAAACAGGGATTAGCAACTCTAATTTTTACAATCCAATATACAATGAGTTTTCTTTTCAAGAATCTAACAAAAACTCTTAACACAACGTAGATCCTCTCAAGTCTTTACAATTTTTTTTTAAAAGGGACAAAAAAAGGTATCACCTCTAGGACTTTTACAACCTTTCACAACTTAAGTTTTTCTTCAAATTTTCTAAAAATGAAACCCCTCAAATTTTCCCCCAAACGAAAGAAAAAGAAAAATGACAAACTCAAATAAGATAAATATAAAAGCTCACAAAGAGCAATAGTGCAACATTCAGAGAGCTAGAACCTTCATAAATGCTCTGTTCTTCTCCAACGTACACATTTTCCTCTATCAAATGCTTGGAGCGTCTCTTCCAAACTCTCTCTTTTGTAATCGATATGGATCTTCTCTCATAATGGAGAGGATCTTGTAAGTTAAAAAGGAGAGAAATGTGAAGGGATCACTGTTCACCCACCTCTCCTTGGATAAATGAGCTTTTGCTCCCCTGTAGCATTCCAGTGGTCCTTCAAATTGCAATATTCTGTTTTGTACTCTAACTAAGAATAGTTTGAATTGTCTAATTTTTTTAAAAAGATGATGTGAGTTCTATACATATTTACATCTCGTTATATTTTATTCTCCTTTTAAAATTTATAAAAAAAAAATTCACCCAAGAATCCCTAAAAGATCGTTACAATCAGAGTGTTTGCTCCTTCAGCCCATTTTGCTCCTGCACACACAACAACGCGAACGGATCCCCTACTTGGCACCAATGCAGAGCACACCAAGCTTTGAGGAGAAACGATGTCGTTTTTGGAGCTTCTTCTGCTTAGCACCAAGGGCATCTGCACTGTCAGTTTTGACGCAATCAAAGCCATCCACAGCTGCCCCCCTAAACGGTGCGTATCGAGCTAGATTAATCGGAAAAAAACACAGTTCAAGTTCTTCAGCCCATTGCCCTGTTATATATTGAGCGGAAAGGAATGCAGCAAAATTTTAAGCTCCATCTTCATTTAGCAACAGCACAAAAGCAAAGTTCCATCATCTTCCACTTCATCTTCTCAGCAGGTTTTTTAGCAACTATAGTCGTAACTTTGGGTTCCAACGGTTGCTATGATTATTAAACATTTTCAGCGGCAATGTTTTGAGCAACGTTTTCATCATATCAACATATCAAAAGCATAGCAGAAAATTAATTCAACCAATTGGCATTACCACTCAAAATTGATATCAGAAGTTGGGTTGCTCAAAAAAACAACGTAAATCGATCAACTGGGTTTGGGGTTCCTTCATTCTCGCCGCGTTGCTATTGACTTGGGTTTGAGGCTTCCTCTGGGGTTGGGTAATAAATTTGGAAAAGAGGAGGAGAAGACAGCGTTGAAGATGCGGTTCTTGGAGAAGGAGCAGGGCCAGATGCATAAAACGAGTACGAAGAATAGACGGCTGGACTGCGATCTGAAATGAGTGGCTGATATATCTTTACTAAAACTTAAACGGCATCGTTTCTTTTGCAAAGCACAACCTGCTTGTCACCCTGCCTGCCAAGTAGAGAATCCGAACGCACACACAACATATTTTTTTCTATTCGCGATCAACGTATATATTTTTAGAGAGGGAAAAAATAATATGAGCTGGAGTATTTAGCCCTCCTTTTTGGGTTGGACCTCCATTTTTTCTAGCTTAATTATATGAAGACTCTTTTGTTAAAATACTAAAGCCCGATTAGCCAGATGTCGATAAAATTTGCAAAACTACATTGGATTTATTTATGTGGTGAACCTCTTCAAAACGCAAAATGCCATTCTTACTACCAAATGGAGAATAATCAAAACCTTGCTTCAACAAACAGAACTTTCTGGTCAGGTGTCAATAGAACGTACCATAAGAAATTGTATATTTTCAGTTAGCTTTAAATCTAATCGAAGTAACTAATACTATCTAAGTGAAATAATGACACAGTATGAACTAAAATACGTTTTTTTCTGCTTTAATATTTCCTAAACTTGGTAACCTATTTGTTGCAGGTCAGTCGGTTTTCACTCTAACTCCAGGACTAACAGAGGATGTATGGCCAGCAAGACAGAATAGCAATAACTCTGGTCGCTTTGAAGTGCTCGAACCAGAAACAAGAAAATGAATACTACTGGATTTTAGTTTACCAATCAGGCAAGCGTTATATATATGTCTTTGAAGCCTACTATTGATAAACATTTGAAATGCTCTCATCGTAGCGAGAAATTGTGCATGTCCTTCTACCACAGCATATCTGATCAGTTACTGCAATCCGCGGTCTGATGGCAAAGTGTAACTTCAGTATGAGATGGCTTGGAGACATTGAGAAATTAAGTTGGTTTTGTACGATTTAGATATAGCTTTGTTGCCTTATGTCTTCTTCATTCTATTCAAACCAGACCATTATCAATCAGATTACGAGCTACCTCATTTGTTGGTTCCGACTATGGCTAATTAGAAAACTGTCTTTCTATTTTTTTCTTGATGGTGAGATTTGACTACTAAAAAATGTTAATTGTTTTATAATTTTGGACACTGCCTTAGGAATGCTGATACAATCTTGCAATGTCAACATCACTCCGGTGGATGCTCACTCTCTTCCTGTTAGATTTGATCATGAATCAAAAAATTTACTAGCCTAATAAGCTTAACCCGAAAAATAAATATGAAGCTAAAAAAAAATATACTAAGAAAGGACTCATTCCCAAAAAAAAACTGAAATATAAAATAAGCTAGTTTCAGATTTAACCATATTGTAATTATATTTTTTTACTCATTAATAATCTCTTGTTTCAATTATATTTTATGAACAGATTTGATCTTTTTGGTTTATTGAAAGTATCATACATGATCCAAAACCTACAATTTTATAAAATAATGAAGAACGGATTTTGTCCCCATTCTTTTTTTGTTTTTCTCGGGTCTTGGACTATGTTGTGCTAAATTAGAAATTTATTGATGATTTCCTAACTCGTAACTCCGACCCAACTTTGGTGAACAGAAATCCAAAATTTCTTCCTGGTATGAGAATCTCCCTACGCCACTTTCACAAATGGATCGATTCTGTACTTCTTTCCTATAAACCAGTAATCCATTATCCATTAGTCAAAGAAGGCATCAGAAACATAGAAAACACTCCCCCCCAAAAAAAAAAAAAACTAGTTACCAGATTAAAGGATGGCCAAAAAAATAATTAAATTAATCAAATCAAAGGAATACATGTTACTGCTTACAATTGAAGCTGTCATCATGTTCTACACAGTTGCACCTGAAGGTTTATAAATCCGTTAATTAATCAATTCCTCATTGTGTTGAAACCTGGAAAAACAAAACCAAATTTATAATTTCATATCCATATGGTATATTCATTATTTTATAAAACGGGCCGGTCCTGGATTTTGTAACATTTTTTTCACGGGCTGAGCCGTTTTTAAATGAGTCCAGCATCAAGTCCATTCCCCACCTCAATTAAGGAACACACAGAAAATTAGCACCCATTATTGCGATCAGAAATGCAGTTGATGATGGCTCTCAATATAATTGATACTCTGTCAGAGCATCGAAGGGTATGCCTTAGAATTATCAGCATCAACATACTAGACGTTCAAAATGATGTTCTTCTTAGAAGGCTTATGCCTTATGCCTCAACGTTACGATAAGTGGGATAACAAAATTCTTGATCCCCCCAAACAAAGTAAGGACAAATATAAACATTTTATTTGCAAAACTCAACTACCCACTGTGGAAATACTTACTAATAAAACTCACATATACATAAAAACATTATCATCCTCATTATCTTAAAGTTGATTCTGCTTCATATTTAGGGTTTTGATATACTGATGATGATGTTCCAACTAGATTTGTAGGCATTGCAAGCTTAATGCCATGTCAGCTCATAAACAAATTTCTTCCTTTACACAACTCCGACAAAATGTGTATCATTCTGTTTGCAAGCAAAACTTTACTCAAGTTTGTTCTAAGGAATCCCAGAAGGAATATTTAGACACAGATCAGAGAGCAGAGGGTAACAACCGATTAGGCAAGAAAACTTTCAAAATCGGTGCTTTGGAAGATATCTCAATTGTATCCCTATCTTGGATGGTATAGTACACGTGATAACCATCAATATATATTATACCTTCTTTACAAGACCATGTAGTGTCCATCACTTGGTCATGTTTCATTAATCCATGCATAAAGTTCGAGACTGCTCCAGGTAAAGCAGGCTCTCTTACCATATACTGGAGATCCTGAGATAAAATGGGCATTGGAAATCCACCTGCTGAGCGCATTGCAGCAGTGGAACCAGCAGCGGTTGAAACTCTCAGACCACTTGATCTGCAGTTAATTAGTGGTGAACAGGGCTGATCATCCTTTCTGATTCTGCAAAGACGTAGGCTTAATTAACCATTTTTTTCTATCTTGTATTCTTATCTCTCCTTTTTTCCCTGTTTTTTTTTTTCCTTTTGTTTTTCCTTTTTGGGGGGGAGGGGGGGAAGGGGGCAGGTTTTGATTTTCAGATATGAAATTAATGAAGAAAATAAATGAACGAAAGAGTTTTAATGTCTCCTGGGGGTGCTATTACCTGAAGGAGAACCTAGAAAGTGCAGCAGGACATGGATGTGCAACTAAGATGTCATTGAGAGCATAAATTGGCAACTGATGCATGTTAACAGATATCGATATCCTTGTTAAATTGGAAGGAGTAGTTTGACCCTCAAGTATGCCGTTTAATACCTGAAAGAAAATGCTCAATGCAAACTTAGCTATGTAGTTGGTTCACAAAGAACTGAGATAAAGAAAAGAGAATGTTGAAAGCCACTAAAAGGATCAAGTTTACAGTTGTTCAAGGATCAAAGAAAAAGATGGAATACTGGGGATAAATAAGAGCATAGCGGAGGACTTCTATAGTCCTTTTCTTGGTTTGAGAACAAATTGAAACATGCATCAAAGTTGAGGAACAAAAATGTACTTTAACCAAAAAAGAAAAGCTGGAAATGAATATCAAGGGTACATTTACGTAGGCATTTCCCATTTCTTTTTTGGTTAGAAGCACATTTTGAATCTAAGGCCAGACCTATTTCTATTCCAGGCTAAATGGCCTTTGGTAGATAAGTAAAATAAGTATCTTCATGGGACTGATACAAGTAATTACTAATCCATAATTATGACAATATTGTTATTTAATTTGAACATTTCGAGGTAGAGCCTTTTAAAGATTCCCGCCACAGCAATTCTATTAGAAATATTAATAAAATCAATCATGAGTCTAAAAGCTTAAGTTTTTGGGATCAAATAGTCCTTGACATGGAAACATAGCCCCTGTGATCAAACGATGAAAAGATTGATCCTCCTTCTCTATCATTCTCCATAATCAAATTAAATTTCAATAAAAGTCGTGATGCTTATGCTACGCCCACACATTAAGTCCAAAGGACTTCCAGGTGAGAGAAAGTGTTTGAAATATTAATAAAAGTAACATTGGATCTTCTCCTAAAAGCTTAAGCTTTCGGGGATGAAAAGGTCTTTGATAAATTCAACATTCCCTGCTGATCCACCCTCAAGGCATAACAAGGATGAAAGAATAATGATTGTTGTTTAGAATTTCCTTGACTTATCAATAAGCTCATCTTACTTGTTCAAAGTTTTCAACAGTAGCAGCACAAAGATGGCCAGTGCTTCTTGTAGCATCGAACTCATTGCTGAGCTGCTCCACCTATTGCAAAGGAAATATGAGGGGAAAAAGTTCCCCAGTTAGGTTGGCTCTTTTGCCTAAAAGAAAATTGAAATTGGCATATTCCAAGAAACAATCAAATAAAATGTTTGAAGCAAATGTATCAATATTAAAACCAAAATTATAGCAATATGAACCTCATCAATTCTTGTAGGATCAGAATTCACTCCAAGAATTGGAATCGTATCATCCATGAAATGGCTGGCTTGCAAAAGAGTTCCATCCCCACCAACTGTAACAACCAGATCCACATCATTGATGGGCTGTGATAAATCGTTACGCAATGCAGCTTTCCATTCAACAGGCTTCTGCTGTAGAATTGTCTGGCAAAATTTAATGGTATCATGGTGCACCTTATGCCTGCTATCTAAGTAATGTAAAATCTGCAATGTCCACAATAGAAACACAGTTACCAGAGTGTAAGAAGTAGTTTGTAACCAAGGGGACAGAGTGGATAAAATTGACATTCATAGGGACATGAGAAAATTTGTATACTCTCAATCAAAAAGTAAATCCATTCTCTAGGCAACAAGAGAATAGCTGTTAAACAGGATCTACAAGTTCGGTTTAAAAGTACATCATTGATAATCAGATATGCATTGCAGAGGTAGAGAATCGTTATTCAATGAAGTCCTACGAGGTAAGAAGATGGTATTCTCTTGAAGACTAGCCCACTAATACAGAACACTTTCAGGACAATTGCTTTTTCCAAGTGCAATATTTTATAACACTTGAATAGAACTACAGAAATACCTTCTACTGGAACTTACATTTAGAATATTAAGATATATTTATTCTCCAGTCCGCCACAAGGATTCCTTTTTGCCCTTTATATTTTTCGAACTGATAAATTCATAGTTTTTTCAACTATAATCTCATGTGCTAGTCTGTCACCTTCACAACAATATTTTATTGTTAAGAATTTAGGCAACATTCACTTTCAATGCAAACATATATATAATTGGTATTGCCTCTAGCAGTGGAATATCTTGGTAAAAAACAAGCCATATTTTTTCCCCCTTAAAAATATAAAAAAGCAACCTTTTATTTAAATATTTTCTTTCAAAAGTTTCTGAGTACCATATTTTTTCGATAAATCAAGGTTTCAAGATACTTGCTTTGTTATTGGCATCTTGACCATCTTGGTAACTTCGAAAGAGAAAATATTTATTATCCATGATAAATATGAAGAACTAGTAGTTTACAAGGTCACATTAGACCAATTCCTAGCATTAACCTTAGAGAGGAACCTAATTACATGATCTAAACAGTAAAACCATAAAAGTCAACAAGCGATTAACATGAAAAACCTCGAAGCTTCCCGTACTATGTGGGATTCATATATGGGGTCAATTTACTGGAGGCATCTACAGGGAACAAATTATGAGCTACCGTTTAATATTGTCACAATTCATATTCATTTATAAGCAATCAAAGCCTCCTATTTCCAACAAAAGCCAGGGCATAAGCATTCAGCATTTCGGTATCACACCCGAATCTGACATTTTATCAAGCAGCATGAGTGCCCGCTGCAAATGCTAAACCAACCATTCAACCATCAACTCCTTGAAAACACAGTAACACAACAATCCTATGAAATAAACAACCCAGCGTGCTAAACTGATCAAAAGCACGAAATGGAAAGGGAAAAATGTTGTGTCATGAGGGTGCAGGCAGAGATTCGTGGTCCAGAGACTAGTGAATAATTTGGAAGAACAGAGAACAAAGAACATTACCTGGGGGCTGGCGCCGTGAGAAGATGGATAAACGTCGAACGGTTTTAGCAGCAGCAAGAGTTTCCTCATGGCCATCTCTCTCTTTCGCTTTATGCCTTTCCCTCTCAAACGATGCAGCGTTTAGGAAAACAGAAGCAAATCGCAGCGGGAATGAAATACTGTTTTCCTGGTCACCGCCACGGAGAATTGAAACACTATTTTTTTTATTTCTTGGACATTTATTTGAAAATTCACTTTACACATACAGATTTTTGTGGGTAATGCTGAAAACCATTTTTCATATAATTTATAGGATAAAATATAATATTAGATGGACTAAAGATATATATAATTATTTATTCTTAATCAAAATATAATAATTATATAATTTTTTATAATAATATAAGATGCATATAATTTAATTAAGAAAGTATATTGTTTACAAATATCATATATTTGTTATTATTATATAAATATATACTTATTATATTTTAATTAAAGAATCTTATAATAAAAAATAAATATCTATATATAAATTATTTTCATTTCGTATGTTGTAATTTATTTATTTTTAAAATACTTATAGTTTAAAAACTTATAATTAAATTGTTTGAAATTTTAACCATTAATACATTATTAGTATGTATAATATTACTTTACTAACTCTTTTGACAAAAAATTGTACGTGCATAGCACATTACCCAAAAAAATTCTTTAATTTTCTCAAATCTCATTGGCAAAAATGTCTTAAATTGGCCCATTTTGATCTTTACAAAATTTAATCCTCCAAACTTCTTAAACTAAATTATAAATTTTACAAGAAAATTGGGCATTTAAATAAAATTAGGGGTAGATTTTATGGGAAAATTTTGGAAAAAAAAATATTGTGTTGTGTACGTTGAATTTGAAATTTTCATTAGTAAAATTATAGTTTTTATTCTATAAGAAATTAGAGATTTTCGTAAAGATATGAAGTTTTTGAACCAAAATTGAAAATACAACAAGAGATTTTGTTTTAGAGACAAAATTTGAAAGATATTATGCTGCGTATATCAAATTTGGAATTCTAAATTGCTAAAAAAGAATTTCTAGTCTTTGATATATAAGAAATTAAAGATTTGTAAAGAAATTAAAAATTCATGGCAAAATTAGAAACAAACTTAAAGATTCTATTTAAAAGATATTATGTTTTATATATTGAATTTAAGATTTTAATAAGTCGAGAGAGAAATTTTAGTATTTAATATATAACAAATTAGGAATCTCATAAAGAAATTAAAAAGTTGGAAAAATTTTTATGAATTTTGTTAAAAAACTAATAGAATAATATCACAAAAATATGGATATATTAATAGTTTAAACTTTGGATCATTTAATTGTGAATTATTAAATTATATCACACCAACTCACAAAATACCAAATTATATTTTACATAATTCAAAAGAATAAGTAGTGTCTTTTTTTATTTGGGGCATGAGCATAAGCATAGGCTTGAAATATATTAAAATACATGTTAATTTTTTTAATTTATTTAAAAATATTTTTATTGATGCGTTATTTTTTATTTTAAAATAATAAAAAATTGTGAAAGTTAAATATTTTTCATTCTCTCAAATTAATCTCTTTATTTTTTAATTGTTTACAAACACAATTTTTTCTGTAATCTTATTTGAAGAAAGCATATTTTAAATTTACTAAACACAAAAAAAAAAGTCCAAACAAAGGTAGAATATCATTTGACTGTAATAAAAAACATTTTTGTATGATTTTCTTCCAATAGAAAAAAGAATGTCCTTATATTTGAGTCAAATCTTTTACAAATTTAACTAATCTAATTAAGAGTTAAAATTTTACTAATGAGTAAGCAAAATAAATACATAAATGAGAGAAGGATTTTTAATGCCATAAATCTTTTATGTCATTACTACATCATAGGGGGTAAAAGAAGGAGTAAATTACTTTTTTTTTTTTTAAGTTTTGTTAAAAATTATATAAATTTTTTATTTTAAAATATACATAGATATTTTTAAAATAAAAATTTATTTTATATTTTAGTTTAATTATGAAATTTTTACTAGAATATTCTCTATTTAAAATTTTTTATTAAAAATTAAATATTTAGGTTAATAAATAATATTTTAGTCAACAAATTTAAAATTGTAATAAACTATAGAATAAATTTTTATTTTAAAAGAAATTTATATATTTTTTAAAAATAAATAAAAAATTTATATAATTTCAAAAATACTTAAAAGAAGTTTATATCATTTATTCGAGAAAAAAAGCCAAAACAAGAAAAACGAAACCCATTAATTGGAGAATTTTACCAAACATAAGCCTAACCCAACTTGACTGGGTCCAAATCGGCATCCCTTATCTCAACCCAACCAACTATCCGCCCAAACCGGAACCCACATCCGACCTGGTTTGACCCACCCGTGGATTCTGACCTCCATCTATTAAGCGCTGCGCACCCACCAGTTTTGGTTAAGCTTATCGGACCTAACCCAGATTCCCTCGTACACGCATCGGGTTCAGTCTCTCTCCACATACCTCCCAATCCAACCCTAATTCTGCCGGATCATCCGATCGGACTGGGCGAAATTTCCAACAGCTGAAGCTCCTACTATGTGAGGAACCATTCAATTCTTGATTTTTCTCTTGGTTTTCCCGCAAATTATAACCTTTTATTTCCTCTGTGTCGTTCATTTACTCATTTCTTCATGATTTATTTTCTGAAAAAATGATAGTGATAACGGATTAGTCATATACTGTATAGTGATGTGCCTCCATGCTTGATAATGAAGTTGAAGTTTGCTGTATAGGTGGAAATTGCATCCTTTGATAGGTGAATTTGTTCAAAGTATTTGAATTCAAAATTTTGAGATGGGTGTATCTTAGATGATGGAACTCTTAGATCAGTTTCTTTCTGGTTGTTATTTTTATTTTTAGAAGGGACTTGTTCCATATCAATGAAAAATAGACCTCATCTTTATGATTATCTTCTGTCCAATTTAGGCTTAATCCCATTTTTCCAAATGCGTATGTTGGTTGCTGAATATTTAGCCATGACTGTTTTCTGCTACTGATTTTATTCTTGCGTTGTGGACAGACTGAATGAACCGTAGATTCCCCGAGGATTCCTGACACTTAAAAAGTTTTCTGTTTATGAGTCCAGGCACGTATATCATTGAGTCAATTTGGCCAAATTTATTGTCCTGATGTCTACTTATGTCATATGATATAATACATGGTTTATGTTTCATAGCTCTTGCAAACTTGCAGCCTTGCTTTCCCCCTTTTCTCCTTTTTCTTTTTCACGGGAGGGTGACAACTGACAAGAGCTTCATATAATTATATATTTATGCTTGCTTTCAATGCTCTGTTGCTTTATATTTCATGAATTATACTATTTTTTCCCTTCTTTGTATTCTTGGGTGGATTCATATGGGAGCTCTATTAATTTTACTCCAAGTTCTTAGGTTAATTTAATTTCACATGTTGTGCAGATTTTTGGCAGTCACAAACCTATGTGATGGAAATACCAAATGATTCAGGCTCTAAGAAACCAAAGAGACTAACATCTGTTGTGTGGAATCACTTTGAAAGGGTCAGGAAGGCTGACATTTGTTATGCTGTTTGCGTGCACTGTAACAAGAAACTTAGTGGATCAAGTAACAGTGGAACTACTCATCTGAGAAATCACTTGATGCGATGTCTAAAAAGATCAAATTTCGATGTGTCTCAACTACTTGCAGCAAAGAGAAGGAAAAAAGATAATACTGTCAGCCTTGCAAATATTAGTTTTGATGAAGATCAGAGGAAAGAAGAGTATATAAAGCCAACAGCAATCATCAAGTTTGAACAGGAGCACAAGAAAGATGAAATCACTAATTTCTGGAGTAGTAAATTTGATCAGGAGAGAAGTCGACTTGATCTTGCACGCATGATCATATTACATGGATACCCATTGGGTATGGCTGAACATATAGGATTCAAGGTCTTTGTGAAAAATCTCCAGCCTCTCTTTGAGTTTGTGCCCAGTAGTGGTGTAGAGGGTTCCTGCATGGAAATCTACAGGAGGGAGAAAGAGAAAGTTTCTGACATGATAAACAAATTGCATGGAAGAATTAATTTGTCTATTGAAATGTGGTCTTCAACAGAAAATTCTCTGTATCTGTGTTCAGCTGCACATTATATTGATGAGGAATGGACATTACAGGAGAAGATCCTGAACTTTGTCACACTTGATTCTTCTCATACTGAAGATGTGCTTCCAGAAGTGATTATCAAATGTCTTAATGAGTGGGATATTGACTGTAAGCTGTTTGCTATAACACTAGATGACTGTTCCATTGATGATGACATCACTCTGAGAATCAAAGAGCGAATTTCTGAGAAAAGGCCTTTGCTAAGTACTCGTCAATTACTTGACATTCGCTCTGCAGCGCATGTTTTAAATTCCATTGTTCAGGATGCCATGGATGCATTGCGTGGAGTAACAAAAAAGATTCGAGAAAGCATTGCATATGTTAAAAGTTCACAAGTAATACAAGGAAAATTTAATGAGATGGCTCAACATGCTGGAATTAACTCTCAGAAGGCTTTAGTTCTTGATTGCCCCGTTCTTTGGAACACAACATGTCACATGCTTGAAATTGCACTGGAATACAAGACTGCATTTTCTCTCTTCCAAGAGCATGATCCCTCTTATTTGTCGGCTCCAACTGATGAAGAGTGGCAGTGGGCAAATTCTGTTACTGGTTATCTGAAACTTTTAGTTGAAGTCACCAGTGTCATTTCAAGCAACAGATATCCGACTGCAAACATATACTTCCCTGAGATTTGTGACATACATATCCAATTAATTGACTGGTGCAGAAGTTCAGATAGTTTTCTTAGTTCCATCGCTTTGAAGATGAAAGCCAGGTTTGATAAGTACTGGAGCAAGTGCAGTTTGGCTCTAGCAGTAGCAGCTATCCTAGATCCCCGGTTTAAGATGAAGTTAGTTGAATATTACTACTCCCAGATCTATGGCAGCACTGCTTTGGATCGTATCAAGGAAGTTTCTGATGGTATCAAAGAACTTTTCAATGCATACTCTATCTGTTCAACAATGGTTGATCAAGGCTCGGCCTTGCCTGGCAGCAGCTTACCTAGTACAAATAATGACACTAGGGATAGACTAAAAGGTTTTGACAAATTTCTTCATGAGACTTCACAGGGTCAGAGCGTAACATCAGACTTGGACAAGTATCTAGAGGAACCAATCTTTCCTCGTAACTCTGATTTCAACATATTGAATTGGTGGAAAGTCCACACACCAAGGTACCCAATCTTGTCTATGATGGCTCGTGATATTCTTGCGACTCCCATGTCAACAGTGGCTCCAGAATTGGCATTTAGCACTGGAGGGAGAATGCTCGATCCTAGTCGCAATTCACTAAACCCTGATATACGACAAGCTTTAATATGCACTCAAGATTGGCTCCGAAATGAATCAGGAGGTATGTCCCCATTTTTATTCTTTTTCCTTTTTCTTATAATGATCCCAATATGTGTCTTACCTCTGATTTATTATTTTGTTTTAATAATTTCAGATTTTAATCCATCTGCAAGCGTTTCTGCTCTACCTCTACCCCTTCTCATTGAATCAAGTTAACTTTTCCAGGTTATGATTCTGTAATCTGTATCTTATGTTTCTAATCTCTCCACATACCATTGTTGTACATTTTACTTTGAACTTGACTATGAGTTGTGCTGCGAGGTTGATGGATCTCTCATTGGCTCACAAGATATCTTGTGTTTTACAAACAATGTCAGATCTTAAAGAAGCTGCATTAGAGTTTTCAAGTAAACCTTTTGTTTCTCCTTCTGTTCATATGTAGCTGAGAGGTAGTCAATAAACCAAGCTTGCAAGTACCCTATCATGAGGAAATGTAGATTCTTATGACAGCGATGCTTTTGTATATGATACTCACTGGGGCTTCTGTCTATATGTCTGGCTGAGCCATCAGCTGGTGTTGTGGGAACTATTGATTTAGATGATTGTGAGTTTGTACAGAGGGTTGCATGCCCTTAATATCGAAATTTCTTTCTTGCACAAGTTTTCTTACACATCTTCTCAGTTCTCACAGTAGTGTGGCAGGGCTACCTACATATTATAGAGCAAACTTGATAGGTTTTTTCTATTAGGTTCTTAAACACGTCAAGTGAATGTTTTCTTCTAGCTCGGCACCAGTTTCTTCATATGTCATGTTTCATGGGAAAACTTAATAATAAACATCTAAGTAGTTAAGTTTTGCCCCATATTTTATCTTATTTAACTGACAGTATCTCTCCCATCACCCTCTGCTGATCTCTTGTGAAAAAATTAATCCAAAACATAAAGAAAACCGAATTAATTAAGCTAAAACATAAGAAATGTGCTTTTACAAGTTTTTCCTGTGACCTGCTAATTGAGCTGACCTAAACACTGAAGTTATTATTATTATCGTTATTGTTATTCCTTCTCCCATGCTCCAGAATAATAACTCAGTTACCTCTTTTTTTTTTTTTTTCTCAAATAATCACAGCTTCTGCTCAATATATATTGTTTCCATCAGTTGATTCTGGTTATCTTTTGTCAAAATTCATGGGCTTTTGGTAATTGAGTGGCCTACTTTTGTAAGTAAACAAGCATAATTTGCTTGATGCCTAAGACCAGAAAGTATAAACAGTTATTAAGATAATTAAACCATTTTACAATATGGAAGTTAATCACATTCTTGGATACTGGAGTATTCATGCCAGACTGGATCTCAAGCATCTGAAATGGCTTCCTGTGTAGTGACAACAATTATATGCTTCCATGGAAGTAGGACTTCCTCCTCCATACCTCAGGATTCCCTCAAGTCCCAACAAAGAAGGAGGGGGGAAAAGAATGTTAAGACGTGTGATCCATTTGAGGATAATTCCAGTACGACAAATAGTGGGCGTAGGAAAGTACCCAGAGCATTTGAGATAGGATGCGCTGCGTAAACTCCAGAATCCTTTTTGCATTGGCCCATTTTATAGAAATTTATTAGTGTTTAACGATTCACGAGAGATCCGTCATATAAAAAATTGTAATTTTTTCAATTACTCCCATTTACTTATAGGTATAGTTGAAAAATAATGCAATAGGTTGAATTAAAAAAAAAAAAAAAGAAGGTAGTTGATATGGAGAGATCAACATTTCAACTGTTCGATCATATCTTGAAACATGTGTATAATAAAAATATATTAGTTATTATAAATTTTAAAATAATTATACAAACTTCGAAATAATCGAATGATTGAATAGTCGATTTCTCTAACTAACTTTAAATAATATCCTATGCTTATAGAAACAATACTACATATTAGTAATTAAGATTTCTCTATCACCACTTACAGAAAAGGAAATATACAAATAATATATATATACACTGTTATTTGACAAACTATAAGGTTGATACCATCTAAAAATTTATAAAGGTCTAATCTCATATCTTTATACTTTCAACTTGGGTGTCCCTTGACTTTGGGCTCTCCTGTTTGGGCGACATCTACCAAAAGCAAACAGGGAGAGGGGGTCCCGTTTGGCTACTTGAAAAATAAGGTTACCAGAAATTCATCGTAAATGGAATGCAAAAGAATTAGTGTCCATTCTGTATAAGAAAAGAAAAAAAATCATAATAATCTTAGAGACCCCATTTGTCTAGGAGATTCTGAACATGGAAATCATATCCCCAAAGTTTGAGGCAATTGATGTGTATGGGAAGAAGAAAACAAGAGGACCCCTCCTCCCACCCAAAAGCCACCACCATATGACTGACCTTTATGAACTTGACTCTGCTTGCTTACAATTTTTACCCGTCTCTCATGTTCTCTCCACCTGCTCCTTTCACACTCATCTCCCTAACTTTTGAATTTCGATCTTTTGTATTCAATAAATAAATATATAATATATATTTAGAAAAAAAATAAGAAATAGGTAAGAAAAAAAATTGAGTTTCATACTTTTACTCTCTTATATTACTCTCCTTTCTTAAATATAAGGTTCAAGCCTTATCCACATGCCTAACTAACGGAAGGTTCTATTAATAATATACTTCCATTTTAGGAAGAAAATTAAGAGAAGAAGAGAAATTAAATTTTTGTTCTTTTTGTTAGGTTTTGATTCCTCCAAGCCTCTTGTTGCTGTACAACTAGAAAATTTGATGTCATCCACTTGCCCATGAGAAAATCTAGTACTAGTAGCTATCAAATGGGATGTTTCTTTCATGTGTCAGGTAGCACAAAGCATAACTAAGGATGAAATTAGAGGTACTTGTACCAAATGGATTTTTTTTTTTTTGTGATGCAAAAAATAATAGTAAGAGTAAATTATTCATCTCCTTTCTAAGATATGTTTAAACTATACATCCTTGATTTCTATTATAAAAATATACAAGATTAGATCTTTTAAATTTCCCTTTTGTAAATTTTTTGTAAAGTTAGGGAAAGAAAGAAGCCCTGTAAACTCTTTCCCCCTTTTTTGTGATGAATATAATAGTAAGAGTAAATTATTCTTTTCCTTTTTAAGATATGTTTAAATCATATATCCAAAATTTCTATTATAAAAATATATAGAATTAGATCCTTTAAATTTCCTTTTGTAATTTTTTTGTAAAATTGGAGAGAGAAAGAAACCCTATACACTCTTTCCCCCTTAAGTTTTACAAAAAGTTTACTAAAAAAAAATCAAAACATTCAATCTCAAAATATACACAAACTCAATTAAAGTTGAAATATTAGTAAAATACCTTTAAGAATAATATTTATTTTTTATTAAAAATATAATTTATTAAAAAATAAATTATTTTTATATTGGTCAAATACATAATTAATACTTGTTATATTATATAAATAATAAATATAAAAATATTTTATTCAAAATAAATGTAATTATAGTTCATCTTTTGCTTCAAAGTAGTGTAGCACATTTTTCTATTTAAAGGAAAAAAAGTGAATATTAACTCTAATAATAAATATATCTTTCTCTAATACTAATATATCCTAAAAAATGAACAATACAAACATGATAATGTTGTAGTACTTATGAATCCTGAATCATAATGTATTGATATCCTACTTAATTAGTTGAAATCCGTATTAATTATTGGATGAGATGTATTTATAAGGCCAAATAGTTATCCTTAAAAAATTATAACTATTAATTAATATCTAATTAATCACTTATTCTTAAAAAAATTATAACTATTAATTAATATCGAATTAATCACTTGTTATGAGTTTATTATTGGATGAGGGCTACACATAAGCAACATGCACTAGCTTAACCTGATTTTAAACCAAACTTCAAAATCAAACTTCTAAAAATAGAATTTTTATTTAAATTCTTGTAAAATTATATTTTACTCTTAAAAATATTAAATTTTTTATATAAATTTCTATAATTTTTTTTTATATTGTATAAACTAACTGGGTTGGACAAGCCCGATAAGGTATTCCAACCTTGCTCTAATTTTCTTTTTTTCTTTAACCTAATCACATAGGATCTTGAATACTCCTACCTATGAGAGTGATCTTGTTCTTTTGTTGTATTCAGGATTGGAGAAGCTAGTGGAAGAAAGAGAAAGGAATGAGCAAACTGTAAAATGGGAAGGGAAACCATATGATGTATAATAGCTTTATTTGGGTGTCAGGTAAAGCAAAAGTTGAGATTGATATTTAGAAAGGAACAAAGCGTACGCAATCACGAAAATATAGGGAGGAAGAGAGAAGACGTGGTTTCTTGCTGAATCACATGGTGATGTACAATCTTTGTTTGTTGGTGGGGGTCCATTAGCCGAGCTTCAAGCAAAGGGTTCCCTCATTGCAGGCAGCTCCAGCAAGACAGTCCTAATTGCATTCATGGAGAAAAGAACAAAAAGTATCCTCTTAACAAAAAAAAAAACACCAAATTAACAAGAAACATAAAACTGTTCAAATAGAAGAGAATCGATTTTCCCTTATGCTCATTATAAAATGGGACAAATTATTAAATAAATATACTAATTAAGTTTATCATATATAGATTTATAAATATGTGAAATGTTTTTTTTAGTGAGACTCAAGCCTATTTATTAAAACTCTATTTTGGTCCTCTATAAATAGAATGATTATTAAATTTGTCTTTAACAATTTTTTTTATTTTGGTCTCTCATAATTTAAAATTCATCCAAACTAATCCTTTTATTAGTAAATCCCTAACTTTGGCAGTGAACATAGTGAGAATTTAACGATATTACATTATCAACAAAAAAAAAATTGACATCTCATTATATCTTAGCAAAATCAAAATTTCCTCCAACAGAGATTAATTTGATTAGATGAATTTTAAATCATGAAGGATCAAATGAGAACGAAAATTTATGAAGGACCAATTTGTTATTGATTTAATATATAGGACTAAAATAAAGTTTGAATAAATTATTCTTCTCTTCTTTGAAAGATGTTTAAATTATATAGTCTTTTTTTCTATTATAAAAATATGCACAAACTTTTTTTAAAGTTAAAATATAACCATAATACCATCAAAAATGACATTAATATCTTTTATTAAAAATTTAAATTTGAAATGTTGACTATTTTTATATTAGTTAAAACATATTTAAATATCAATTACTTTTGGTTAAAATAATATAATTGTAACTCATTTTTTACTGTAAGAGTGATCAGTGTAGTATATTTTTAATTTCAAAAGAAAAAAACTGTAAATTTTCAAAGCAAAGAGAAGAGTCATGCAATGCAATTTCCTCATAAAGTTTTAGTATATATAATTAACTTAATGTATGTATATATCTTTAATACTATGAGTTTCTTTTAAAAAAAAATCTCAAAATAAAAGAATGTTTCCGAGTGTAGTGAGGTATGTGGTGATGCTTAAAGTGGTGACTTGTGGATTTTAGATGAGCTGAAATGCACTAATGCATAGGACAGGCAAAATGGGTTTGGCTGGTTGGTTGTGTTGCGTGATTCTGAAGTTTGACTCTTTGTACCCTATCTACCCTTTCTAATGTTTGGCTAATGATGCCACATATGCAGAAGAGCATCACTTTCTTCACACCAAACATTTCATCATGCCATGTTGAAGATGGCAGCCACGAGCTCGCTGTTTGGCACCAAACACATATTATCACATTTCCCTGTCATAAAATTATCTTTTCTAACTTGTTTTCCGGGGGGTAATCTGCTTTTCAACAGCCTTCATGTTTGGACGAATCAATGCTACTTTTTCCCCACCAAGATTCTATAAATCATCCTAGTACATCGGGTGCCAGCCATACTTGAGAACGTCATCATATTCAACAGACGATATTATGAAGACAATTCGTATTTCTGTTTCCGCATCACTTTGCCATATATCTTTTCTACTTTTTAATTTACCATTAATTTAACGCAAAGTCATAAATGATATTAGCAAATAATTTTTACTCTCTCTCTCTCTCTTTATACACACACGAAATAATGTTAGAAAATATCAATTGAAACTTTCAACTGATATTCGACTATTTCAATCTCTTTAATATTTAAATAGTTTTTTACTAACTTTCAAAAGAAAAGATAAAACAATACAAAACTTGCAATTTTGCAAACGAATTTAGTCACTCAATGATATTTTTAGGACAATTTCAATTGGCAAACAAGATAAAAAAACTATTACAAAAATTACAAAAAAAAAAAAAAAAACTAAGTATAAGTTGGTCAATGTTGGCCAACCAAACTTCAGTTGACATTTAATTTTTTTTTAAACAAATTTTTTAGACTCGACTTCATTATTTCTAAGCATGAATTAATAATATATTATTTAAATTTCAATTTGCAGCAAATTTAAAACCCATTAAATTTTTGTTCTTTCCTTTTTATATATACATAACTTTTTTTTTCTCTCTCTGCTTGAAATTTTAAAAGATTTTCTTTTCATCTAAAGTTATTTGTCTCTTTGCTTAAAGTTGTTTCACTCTTTAATTAGAGTTCTTCATCTATTTTCTCTATTCGAAGCTACTCCTTTTCTTCTATTTTCTTTCTGAAACTACTTCAATAGATATTTTTGCTCTCTTCTTCTCTCTTTCTCTTTTTTTTTTTTGGCCTTTATATGTTTATGAAACTTCTATTTTTTATCTTTTTCGTTTAAGCTTTATGTAAGGTTTGCAACATACCTTTTTTTCTTTTAATTTTTGTGCAACGTATTTTTTTTCATTTTAGGCTTATTATTTGTTTTATTTTTCTACAGATTGTTAGACTAATAGTTGGACAACGTAAAGATTTATTTAAGTTTTTTATTTGTAATATTTGTTGCAAATTTTTTATGTATTAATATATGTTAGGAATTTGTAGAATTTATATAGAAAGACAAAGGAGAAAGATAAGAAAATTTAAAAATAGGAGCTGAAAAATAATTAAAACAATATAATAATATTAATTAACATAAATATTAATAATTAATTTATAGAGGAATAATTAGTATACTTATAAATAAAAAAAATATTTCATTAAAAATTATCTAATTTTGAAATATAAATATAATTACAATTTTAGTTGAAATGATGATAACTAGATTTTGGCAGGACAATCCCACCAATTTTAGTTGAAATGATGATTTTAACTTTTTTATTAAATGAATTAATTTTTTTTTTGTTTTTTGAAATTTTGATTACTATAATAATTAATTTTCATTAAATAATTTTTTATTAAAAATATAATGTATTAATATATATTTATTTGTCATTAATAAAATGTTAGATATTAATTTATCTAAATTAAAAAATAGAATTAGAAAAAGTTGCAAAGAATCCGACACTTGCAGAGTTATTGTTTACTATTGTTTTCCTACTCTAATTCAGTTGATAAACACTGACTAACTAGCAAAAATTTGACTAATAATGTCATTGAATTTTTAGTAAAAAATAATATATTTTTTACTACATTTACAATTTTTTCCACTAACAATTTAGTGGCTATTTTGCCATTTTATTTAAGTGTATATATACGAAGAGGTAAGAAATTTAAAAAAAAAACGTAAAAATTAAGAGTCTTCAAAATTGATGTGAAATATCACACGTTAAATCAAATTAAACCATAAAAAAAAATCTGACTTAGCTTAACTCAATTTATAAGTAAAAATCAAATGGTTCAAGTTTGACTTTTGATTGGAGAACAATTGTCTTAATTAATTATAATTCAAATTATTGAGCTCAAAAAAATTAAATAGAATAAAAGTGTAATTACGCTAATTTTAGGTTACGAATTAGTGTAAAAATTAGAGCAATTTTTAGTAATTTAAGAATAACTAAGCCGAAAATTCACCTCGTGAGCCATGTGCAAGTAATTTTTTTTCTCCACTAAATGGTTAATGTAATGATATCTCGTAATGTTTTATCAATTTCAAACCTGAAGATTTTGATATAATAATATATTTTGACCGAATACTCTCAATTCCTATTTAAAATTCTCAATAATATACAAGAATAAAAGAAATATAAAACCCCTAAAAAAACTCGATGATACAAATTTGTTGTTTAAATTTAATTTTAATCTTCAAATTTAGGAAAATAAAAAATAAAAAGTGTGAAAATACCAAAAACGTCTTGATAAAAAGTTATTTTTTATTTAATTTAATTTTAAGTTTTATTTTGAGAAATAAGATCAAACAATATAATATATTTTATACTTGGGTCAAGAGGCTTTGGTATAGAATATGGATGGTTTGCAATAATGTTATTACTGCAGATGGTCCTGTAGGCAGTTTTCTGCCTGTTTTCATCTTTTTTATTTTCTGAGTTTAAGGTTAAAAATAAAAAGTAAAAATTATATTCTTGAAAATAAAAATTTTAACTGTAAAAAAATTATATTTTAAAAATTTTAATTATATACAAATAAAATTTTTAAAGTATAATTTTTTTCACAGATATTATCTTTTATTTTTAACCTTAAACTCAAAAACTTAAAAAATAAAAAAAAAAAAAGGGGCTACTGCACGCTATGATGATCCGCGTGCTTTGGTACTAGCCCATTGCAGAACAAGCAAAAATTATCATCCCATTTATCTCTTTCGGAGCTTCGATTTGAGGTATCTAAGGTCATATGCACACTCTTCATAATCTCTATTTTTAAGTTTTTAAGCTAATTTTTAAGTTTAATTTTGAATTTAAATGCCAAATAAAAAGAATTTAATTTATGGGTGTAGTAATGTAAATAATAATCATTGAGCTAAAATTTAAAGATTTAGGTGATAAATTGTAAATTTTAGTAAACATAAGAAATAATTATCTATTAGATTGCTAAGATATGATATATGTGCTCTTTCTGTTTATAAAGAATTCTTATACTACTTTTACAGTTGGCTAAATCAAATTAAATTTTATAAAATTCCAAATTATAACACCTAAGCTCCGTTTTATTCGCTACATCGCAAATGTAATTCATTTACTCAATTTATATAGTATCTCTTATACTTTTATATTTATTATCTTATTTATTAAATTATCTTTTTAAAAATTAAAATAAAATAATTATTTTTTATCTCACCTACTTTTACTTACTCACATTTTATATTTCATTTATTATTACATCCTTTAACTAAATACATGTTGAATATAATTATTGTTGCAATAGCAACAATTATAATAACCACAATAATAATAATAATTTTTTTATTGTTTTAGTGGACATTTGAACATATTCTCAATTTTTTTTGAGCTAAACCTATTTATGAACAATTCTTAAGAAAGTATTTTTATATATTATTTAAGATTTTATGTTTGAAATATTCTTTTTTCAAAAGATGGATCCCATGTATAGTTAAGGCGTGATACTCTTCTTGCTAACTCTAACTAATTAAGCTAATAGTGTCTTTTATTTTAATGACATATAAAAAAGGTACAAAAGCGAGAGCATTGACAAGAAGGGAAGAGAGGCAGAGAGACTAGGGAGTAGGATAAGGTAGGCGGAATGGAGCGGTCGGGTCTGGTATGGGAAAAAGACAGAATCAATATAAATGAGACATGAGATCAGGGATTGACATGACGGGGAGGATTATGCTAAAGCAAAATTACGATTGAGGATATTAAATTAAAAATATTTATATTAAAAATTTTAAATTTTAAATTTATTTAAAATAATTTAAAATTAAACAATAGAAAAATGTATGAAAAAATTATAACTTATAATTTTAAATAATTTTTTTTTATTTTTAAATCTTTCAAAACAATTTCAAATTTTAAAATTTTTTAATATAAATATTTTAAAATTTAAATTATCATATGTAATTTTTGTTTATAATAAGTGTCCGGATCAATTGCATGCTACGTCACAGAATCTAATACACAGCCTTGATCAGGATCAGTACGTGCATGCAACATGGAAAAGGAATCTTCCCATCGCACATCGATATTATCTCTCTTTCAATATCAACCCATCTCTCTGCCATCGTCTTGTCTTTCACAGCCCTCCACTTGTTTCTTCTCCTCTGGCTATCTACCATTATTGCTCCCTACTTCTCTTTTTTGTCCTTCTATCACCACCTACCCACCTACCTCAACGCTTGTTTATATATTGGTTGTTATTCTTGCATTATTTTTTGAAAGATTTGTTGAGAAAAATATAAAATTTAATTAAGTATTTTGCTTGCCATATGTCCTAGCTTGTTGCCCACTCTACCATTAAGTTATCCACTAACCCATGTTCTCCATGTTGCTTAGCATTTTCCCATGTTGCACCATTTTAGGAGATAAAATGCTTTATGGAGTCTATATAGTGGCTAATGTGTTGCAAGTCATGTCCTACTATTTAGGAATTATTTTTATTATTTAATTAATTTTATCACCCATGTATTTGCCTATATAAAGGCTTGGCTTATGGAATAGAAAGTGTTCTTCATTCTCCCACTCTCCCTCTCTCTTTATTATACTCAAAAGTTATTAGTGGTATCAGAGCTTGGTTGAGAGGAGTGCAAAATATTGTGAAAAAAAAAAAGGGAGTGAGCAATATTATTTGAGTGAGCAATATTATTTTTCTTCTTCTCTTGTGATTGACATTCATTGTTATTTCTGTTTGTTGCATCAATATGTCTTCTTCAGATTCAAACTTTGTGCAGCCATCTATTCCACGTTTTGATGGTCACTATGATCATTGGAGCTTGCTGATGGAGAATTTCTTAAGATCTAAGGAGTACTGGCATGTTGTTGAAAATGGTGTAGCAGCACTTGAATGCACAACAATCAGAGATAGAGGCATTGAAGCTGAAAGATTTAAAGGCGAAGAATTATTTATTTCAGGCAATTGATCGTCCTATCTTGGAAACTATTCTTTGCAAAGAAACTTCCAAGGATATATGGGACTCCATGAAGAAGAAATATCAAGGCACTGCAAGAGTAAAGCGTGCACAGCTTCAAGCGTTGAGAAGAGATTTCGAGACTCTGCAAATGAAGGATGGTGAATCTGTCACAAATTATTGTGCCAGAACATTGGAGATAAGTAACAAAATGCGTTTATATGGTGAAAAAATGCAAGATGTTACTATTGTTGAAAAAATATTGCGTTCACTAACTCCCAAATTTGATTATGTTGTTTGTTCTATTGAAGAGTCAAAAGATATAGATGCACTTTCACTTGATGAGTTACAGAGCTCTTTATTAGTTCATGAGCAGAAGATGAATCGCAATTCAACTATGGAGGAGCAAGCTTTAAAAGCTTCTACTTTTACTCGTTCCTTAAATTTTAAAGGAAGGGGTAGAGGTAGAGATAGAGGTCGAGGTCGAGGTAGAGGCCGCGGTAGAGGAAGAGGAGACCGAGGCAATAGAGATGATGAGGAGGATGAATTTCAAGGTAAAGTTAGAGAACGAAATCAACAATTTGACAAATCTAAGGTAGAATGCTTTAGATGTCATAAATTTGGTCATTATCGTTCTGAATGTTATACTAAGCTGCCTAACAATAAAGAAAGAGGAGAGAAGTCAAATTTTGCAGAAAAGAAAGAGGAAGAAACCTTGTTAATGGCATGTCAAGTGATTGAAGCACCTCAATTAGATCTTTGGTATGTGGATACTGGCTGCAGCAACCATATGTGTGGAAGAAAATCCTTATTTTCTTCCTTAGATGAAGAATTTCATTCCACTGTAAGTTTTGTGATTGTTCTACTGTGAAGGTAATGGGAAAAGGTAATATTAAAATAAAAACTAAAAATGGTTTTGTAGAAACAATCTCTAATGTTTTCTATGTCCCTGATTTGAAAAGCAATTTATTGAGTGCTGGTCAATTGCAAGAAAAGGGTTATATTATAACTATTCAAAAAGGGGCTTGTGAGATTTATGATCCTTCACGGGGTGCTATTGCTGTTGTGCAAATGAGTTCAAACAGGTTATTCCCATTAAAGATTGAAAGTGTTCAATCTTGCTTATTGGCTAGTGAGAAGGATGCCTCATGGCTTTGGCATTATCGCTATGGGCATTTGAACTTTGCTGGATTAAAAACTCTTCATCAGAAAAATATGGTAACTGGTCTTCCTCAAATTTCTGCTCCTTCTCAAGTTTGTGAAGAGTGTGTTGTTGGCAAACAGCCACGTACTCAATTTCCTCAAGGAAAGTCATGGAGAGCAAAGGATGTATTGGAGCTGATTCATTCCGACATATGTGGGCCAATAACACCAATCTCCAATGGTGGTAAAAGATATTTTATTACATTTATTGATGATTATAGTCGAAAAACTTGGGTTTATTTTTTACAGGAGAAAGCAGAAGCTTTTAGTATATTTAAAAGCTTTAAAGCTCAAGTTGAAAATGAAATGGGAAAAAATATTAAAACTCTTCGTACTGATCGTGGTGGAGAATACTGCTCAAAAGAATTTGCAAATTTTATTGAGCAGTATGGTATTCGAAGAGAGCTTACAGCCGCTTATACACCACAACAAAATGGTGTATCAGAGAGGAAGAATAGAACCATCCTTAACATGGTGAGAAGCTTGCTAGCAAAAGGAAAAATTCCAAAGAGTTTTTGGCCAGAAGCAGTAAATTGGAGTATTCATATTTTGAATAGAAGTCCTACTTTTGCTGTTCAAAATATGACTCCACATGAGGCTTGGAGTGGGCGAAAGCCAGCCGTAGATCACTTCAGAATTTTTGGTTGTATCGCTTATGTCCATGTTCCAGATGAGAAAAGAAAGAAGCTTGATGATAAGAGTGAAAAATGTATTTTTTTGGGTGTAAGTGAAATGTCTAAAGCTTATAAATTATTTAATCCGCTAACCAATAAAATTGTGATTAGCAGGGATGTTATTTTTGATGAAGAGAGCACTTGGAATTGGAATGGGCAGCAGCCTTCTCCAATTATTGAATCTGAAGAAGAAAAGGAGTACTCTCAATACCCAGAAAACACCACAGTGGCTACTCTTGAAAATTCACCAAATGACATTCTATCTACCGAAGTGGTGGAACCATCTCCAACTACTGAAATTGTAGAAGAATCACAGTCTAATCGTACTAGAAAGAGACCAGCATGGATGATAGATTATGTAAGTGGAGATGACTTAACTGATGATGAAACAATAGCTCATTTTGCTTTGTTTGCAGATTGTGATCCCATCACATTTGAAGAAGCCATCAAAGATACGAAATGGCGAATTGCCAAGATGAGGAGATCAAATCTATAGAGAAAAATAACACATGGGAATTAGTGGAACTTCCAAAGGGGCAAAAATCCATTGGTGTTAAATGGGTTTACAAAACAAAGCTGAACAAAGATGGTGAAGTTGACAAATATAAAGCTCGCCTTGTTGTAAAAGGTTACAAGCAAGAATTTGGGGTTGATTATAAAGAAGTCTTTGCTCCAGTTGCAAGACTTGATACTATTCGATTAGTGTTAGCCATAGCTGCTCAAAATTCTTGGTATGTTTATCAATTAGATGTGAAATCTGCATTTTTACATGGTGAGTTGCAAGAAGAGGTCTATGTTGATCAACCACTTGGATATGTGAAGAAAAGTAGTGAAGAAAAGGTATATAAATTAAAAAAGGCTTTATATGGACTAAAACAAGCACCAAGAGCTTGGTATAGTCGTATAAATGCTTATTTTATTAAAGAAGGTTTTCAAAAATGTCCTCATGAACATACTCTCTTTACAAAATTTGAAAAAGGTGGAAGAATGCTTTTTGTATCTCTTTATGTTGATGATTTAATTTATACCGGAAATGATAATTCCATGATTCATGCGTTTAAAAGGAAAATGATGCAAGAGTTTGAAATGTCTGATTTGGGTTTAATGCATTTTTTTCTTGGCATTGAAGTTGTGCAATCATCACTTGGTATTTTTATTTCACAAAAGAAATATGTTCTTCAGATTTTGGACAGGTTTAAAATGGGGGATTGCAATCCTGCTCGTACTCCAACTGAATGTGGCTTAAAGTTGGTGAAAGATGATGGAGGAAAGAAAATTAATACTACTCTATTCAAGCAGATGGTTGGAAGTTTGATGTATCTCACTTCAACAAGGCCTGACATCATGCATGGTGTTAGTCTAATAAGTCGATATATGGAGAATCCAACTGAGAGTCATCTCTTTGCTGCAAAAAGAATTTTTCGTTACTTGAGAGGCACCGTTGATTTTGGAATATTTTATAAAGCTAACTCAAAAGGCAAGCTTTATGGTTTTTCTGATAGTGACTATGCTGGAGATCTTGATGATAGAAAAAGTACATCAGGTTTTGTTTTTATAATGAGTTCTGGAGCTATATCTTGGTCTTCAAAGAAACAACAAATTGTTACTTTGTCGACTACAGAAGCTGAATTTGTTGCAGCAGCAACCTGTTCTTGTCAAGTTATATGGCTAAAGAGATTGCTTGAAACACTTCAAAGTGATCAACAAAGCCCAACAACAATTTATTGTGATAATGTTTCAGCAATCAAAATTTCCAAAAATCCAACTTTACATGGAAGAAGCAAGCATATTGACGTGAGATACCATTTTTTGCGTGACCTTTGCAATGATGGTATAATTGATTTGGTGTTTTGCAAAAGTGAAGATCAAGTTGCTGATATTATGACCAAGCCTCTCAAGATTGCTGTGTTTGTAAAACTTCGAAAAATGCTTGGAGTGTGCTCTTTGAAAGACTTTGCTCAAGGGAGGGCTTAATTTAAATCCTTAACTCTTAAACTTAATATTTGCAAATATTAGTTTAAGGGAGGGATTGTTGAGAAAAATATAAAATTTAATTAAGTATTTTGCTTGCCACATGTCCTAGCTTGTTGCCCACTCTACCATTAAGTTATCCACTAACACATGTTCTTCATGTTGCTTAGCATTTTCCCATGTTGCACCATTTTAGGAGATAAAATGCTTTATGGAGTCTATGTAGTGGCTAATGTGTTGCAAATCATGTCCTACTATTTAGGAATTATTTTTATTATTTAATTAATTTTATCACCCATGTATTTGCCTATATAAAGGCTTGGCTTATGGAATAGAAAGTGTTCTTCATTCTCCCACTCTCCCTCTCTCTTTATTATACTCAAAAGTTATTAAGATTTTTATTTTTTAATTTAATTTTTTAAAAAATAAATTTCTTTATTTAATCTTTAAGATATTATTTTTCTTATAATTTGGTCCTTTAAAAATAAGTTTCTCAACTTAATTCTAAAAATATTTTTTTAATCAAAAAAGTCTTTGTATTAGACAAAAATAAAATCTGATGATCATTCATTAATAATATAAACTTGTCTTAATATCTTCAACTCCTAAAACAATGTGATTTTTGTATTAGAGTTAGATTTGAATATATCAAAGAGTCATGAATGTTTTTAAAGGGACCATTTTGATTGAAAAATTATTTGGGGATTAAATTAAAAGATTTTATTTTTAGAGAACCACATTAAAAGGAGACTAATCTTTTAAAACTAAATTGAGAAGCTTGATTTTTGCAAACATTATGAGAATGAGACTATTTTCGGACATCAACAAGATTTAAAAAAAAAAAATTCTTTGGTTCTAACTACTCTTCAAATAAAAAATAAAATTATTTTTATACTTCCTTTCACAGCCCTCCACTTGTTTCTTCTCCTCTGGCTATCTACCATTATTGCTCCCCACTTCTCTTTTTTGTCCTTCTATCACCACCTACCCACCTACCTTAACACTTGTTTATATATTAGTTGTTATTCTTGCATTATTTTTTGAAAGATTTTTATTTTTTAATTTAATTTTTTAAAAAATAAATTTCTTTATTTAATCTTTAAGATATTATTTTTCTTATAATTTGATCCTTTAAAAATAAGTTTCTCAACTTAATTCTAAAATTATTTTTTTAATCAAAAGAGTCTTTGTATTAGACAAAAATAAAATCTGATGATCATTAATTAATAATATAAACTTGTCTTAATATCTTCAACTAAAACAATGTGATTTTTGTATTAGAGTTAGATTTGAATATATCAAAGAGTCATGAATGTTTCTAAAGGGACCATTTTGATTGAAAAATTATTTGGGGATTAAATTGAAAAGTTTTATCTTTAGAGAACCACATTAAAAGGAGACTAATCTTTTAAAACTAAATTGAGAAGCTTTATTTTTGCAAACATTATGAGAATGAGACTATTTTTGGACATCAACAAGATTAAAAAAAAATTCTTTGGTTCTAACTACTCTTCAAATAAAAAATAAAATTATTTTTATGCTTCCTTTCATTTATTAGATTTGGTTATTACATCTTTTATATGTGTTTTTTTTAAAGTTTATGAGGGAAAACTAAGGAAAAACAACCTTTTAAAAAGTTAGCTAAAATAACTTCACTTCTTGAGTAGTAAAATTGCAATAATCCTACATCCTTTTAACATAATAAGAAAATAATGAAATAGCAAAAAAATCTAATAAGAAAATAATTGTGGTTAAAACCTATGTCTTAGCCATGGTTAATATAACTGTGGTTAGAACCTGGTTTAGCCATGTTTATTTAAACCGTGGTTAAACCACATAAAGTTTTAACCACGATTTATCTAACCATTGTTGAGCCATTAATGGTCTACTTACAATTAACACAAAACTGTGATTAGGACAAGCCCTAGCCATGATTATATTTAACTGTGGTTAAACCAATTATTGGTGTAACCTCCACTTGACACCCCACTTTCTTTCATTTGCATATTTCTCTATAATCACCCCCTAAGCTTCAGTCACCACCTCCAACACCTCTATTGAAGCTACCACCTCTAACCTCTATTGAAGCCCTATTAAAGCACTGTTTCTTACTGTTAAGGAGTGGGAAACTGAGCCTGATTAAAGCCCTCTCTCTCTTGTTGTGAAGGAATGCAAGATGCAACCACTCGTTCCATTTGATGTTTGCTTTAAAATTTAATTATATTATTAGTGTTGGTTCCCATCTCCTAAATGGACTTATCATGCAACCATTTTGAAGATATTAGTGCAAAATTTTAATGGGAACAACAAATTTTTAATAATTTATATTTATAATGGAGGATACTTAGGTCAAATTTTCATTACTTTTAGCAAGGTACAAGTTGTCTTGAAACCATTGTGATAATTAGATGGAGACAATGGTAGAGACAATTTGTTTAATGAAAGATCTTATTTGTTATGTCTTTATCAGTAAGACAGTTCTTTTTTAAATACTAAATAATTAAATATATTTTTTTTAGTCTTAAAAATGGATAAATCTTGGATTGCTAACTCCTATAATACTTGTGCATACTTAAATAGGTTAAGTGGATTTCTAGACTTGGCATTTGCCAATGGAAGTGTTGAAAGTAAAATAATATGCTTTTACCTTAAATGCCAATTTTGGACATGGCAGATTAGAAAAGATACTTGATTTCTAAACCATTCCCATAAAGGTATACCTTTTAGGATAAGCACGGGGAGAGACTTAGACATAAACGAATTTAGAAGGATAATCATGTGCAGAATATAGTCTATGATGCATTCAAGGTTCATGAAAAATAGAAATATGGATGAGGTTGAGGTTGAGGGTCAAGTTCCATCATTAAACCAAAGGACGAATGGTTATGCAAAAAAGTTTTATGAGTTAATTATGGATGATGAACAAAATTTTGTCATGAGAAATACTCAAAATTGCTTTTCTAAGTGAAATTGTATTATATCAAATGTGTATGTCGGATAAGTGACAAGATTATATCAATGATATTAAAGCTATTGGCTGATATTTTTGAACATGCAACCCATCTTCTTTTTATGAAGCCAAAAAAATCATCAATAAATTAGTTCTTAACTATACACAAATCTATACATGTCCAAATAATTGCATGTTATACTAAGGTGATAAAAATAAAGATATGTGTGAAAAGTGTGACACATTTAGATAGAAACTAAAGATTAAAGGTGAAAAGCGAACAAAAAAATTTACAAAAATACACAGATACTTTCTATTGAGCCAACATTGCAAAGATTATTTATTTCTTCTAAGGCCACTAAGCATATGAGATGGCATGCTGCTGATAGAACAATAATGACATGATAAGGCATCCGAAGAACTCTAAGGCTTAGAAGAGATTTAACATAATGAATCTTTAGTTCACTTTGTATTCTCATAAAATATAACTTGGGTGGCCATTGATGGTTCCAATCCTTTTGGCACTTTCAGTATAGATTACAACATATGGCTAATGATTTTTATTCCTTACAACCTTCCTCCCTGGATATGTATGAAATAAAGCTCATTCCTATGCCTTTTTTTCAATGATAATTCTAAGAAGGTAAACACCAATGAATGATATAGATGTTTATCTACAATTACTAATGGAAGAGGTAATAGATTTGTGGAATGTGAGAGTTTAAACATTTCATTTTTATCTTTAATATGCATGTAGCTGTGATGTGGATTGTTAGCAATTTTCTAGGACTTGGAATATTACTTAAGTAGAACATGTATATTGGATTAGCCTATCTATCTTGCAACTTTGATTCAATTGGTGTTTTATGGGGCATCAACATTTTTTGAACCTAAGACATAAATTTAGATCAGCTTAGGGTTAGTTTGAAAGAAGAGAAGAAAAATCCTCTAGTGACATTAACTAGCTTAAAAATTTTAAGACAATTTAAGAGTGTTAACCTTGTATTTGGAAAAGAGGTGAAAGTTGAAGGTTAAGTAAGAAAACCTTAAAGACTTGGTGATGTAGATGGTAACGCTTTATAATAGTGTAAGAAGAGTTTTTTTTTTTTTTTTTAACTTTCTTATTAGGTAAACCATTTGATATATCACAATCTTGACATGATGCATATTAAAAAAAATGTATGTGATAATATGCTATTCATTTTGCTAAATGAGTATGAATAATTGAAAGACCATTTAAATACACATAAAGACTTATATGAAATGGTATTAAGTTTGATCTTTGATCATATGACAATGGTAGGTATTTCCCTGCATTATTCATATTGACGAATGCAAATAAGGATGTCATTCTCAAGACTTTAAAAAAATAACTGTGCTATAGGTTATTCAAATAACATTTTCAGATACATTGATTTGAGACAACATGAGATTAAAGGACTAAGTCATGACTCACATATTCTTATAAAGTAGTTTTTACCCTTAGCCATAAGAAAGACACTTCTTACGCAACTGTCAATAGTCTTGATTGACTTGTGCTCATTCTTTAGATAATTATGTAATAAAGTTTTAAGCATTAATGAACTTGACCAACTCCATGATAAAGTTGTTCTCACGTTGTATCATTTAGAGATGTTACCCTTCATTCTTTCTAGTTATAGTTCATTTGATTTTACACTTAACTAAAAAAGCTAAAGTTGGAGGACCCATCCATTACCAATAGATGTATCCTATAAAGACATAGTTAATACTTCTTAAATTATTCATTTTTGTTTCAAATCATTTTAATCTCAAACGTGGTGTATAGCACAATGTGTGTAATAGGTACTTAGAGAAGTTAAAGTTGTATATTCAAAACAGGGTACAACTAAATGGCTTAATAGTTGAGGGTTACTTCACTAAAAAGATTTTAACATTTTGATTCAGGTATTAAAATGGAGTAGAGACAATCTTTAATTAGCCTAGATGTGTAGATGATCAACCCAATATTAGGCCATCCAATTTCAACATTTTGTTTTCACTTGTTAGAAAATCAATGGGTGGTTATGAATACATTACGCTTTCTTTAATAGAGAAATCACAAGCACATTATCATGTCCTGACTAACTGTAGAGAAGTAGACCCTTTTCTTCAATGAGTAAATTATATTTTTAGACTTGGTGTTCACTATACAACCACATTATTCTAATTATATTTTGTATATCATATGGAAAATTTAGAGACCATGTTAAAAGATAATTAAAAAGCCATATACAGCTTTTAATAGAGATAGATAAGAGGGTTCATAAAGAGTTTGTCTATTGTTTTTTTTGCTCTGAAAGTATATGTATATCTTTTATTGTGCTTCCCTTGGTAAACACTTCACACTAAAAAGTTTGCCCTTATTTCATCCTTCAATCCAATCTTAAAAGCACTTATAAGTACTTCCTTTGGAGCATTTTGCATGGGTGCAAAAATTAATTCAAATTACTGTCTAAACTTAAAAACACTCCCTTCTTATTTCAATGACATGGGTACTTCATACTCATCACCAAGCCACCTTTTATGAAATCTTGCCAAAAAGCTCCTTCTAAAACTCTTTCCATGTCTTTATAAGACTTCTTACCTCCATCCACTATAGCCAGTTGAGGGCCTTGTCCTCTATACACACCATCACAGCCTCTAATTTCTCATCTTCACTCACATCATTTGCAGAAAAATAACATTCTGCACAGAATAGCCAACTTATAGTATTTTCACCAAAAAAATATAAGTAGCTCAAGTCTCCTAATATGTGACCTTTCTTTCTCTCCAAGTGCATCATTGACTCCTACACTAGCCTTTGAGTTCAATATCATAACTTCTCTAATAACTCCCCTGTCTCTCCCATTGCTCTGTGATGGATTTTGATTCTTGTTCAGCTTGTCCTTCACCTTTATTAACATCTCCATCACATTAGTTAACTGATTTTGCACATCATCCAACCTTTCCTCTATAGTATCTACCCTTTGCTCCATTCAAGTATTAATCATTCCTTAGAAGGCAACTACTTTGATACTGGAATTGATGGTAACTTCACTATTTTATTGACTTAACATAGAGAAACCTCCTAGACAGAAAAGTTATTGAGGTTTAGCTACAACCCAGTGAATAAGCAATATAGAATATGGTGAACACACCTAAAACACTCTCCTGCATTTGAGAGGCAAGTCTCTCCTAAAAGTCTATACTATTTTCCTCCTTTCACTCACACTAAATGATCCATAATAAACTAGCGATAACCTTATGCCACCCATCTTGTCTCTTCTCTAGCTCACCCACTAATTCTCAAGCATGTGAGAGTTAGTTATTCCCAAGCACCTCACCTTTAAGGACCATTTCAATATTATCATTCCTTCCACTAGCATCTGTTACTTCTTTTCCATTGCCCCTTAGCATTTTAAGCCCATATTTCCTATTGTAGGTCCATGACACTTAAGGCTTACTAACTTTATTAGGTCCATCATATACCTAATACCATTGATTGATGACTTAGGAATGTTGTAAGAGGATGGGATCAACACATATGTATGATGTGAAGAAATAACATAATTTTAACATGATGTTAACATTGTTTTAAACCATCAACGACTTCCCTACTTATAAGGTGTTATCTGGTTGGAGCATGTATAGAAGGCTTGCTTATCCTTACTACATAAAGAATGTCAAGTCTTTTGTGTTGAAGCAGGGCAAGAAAGTTAGTTTGATTGCCACCATTAATATCTACCTTTTAATTGAAGACCCATTTTAAATATAGACACAATTTATCAACAACAAATAAATTAAATCAGTTACAAATAAATATATAGAAATGTGATGAACAAGATTTTGGTTATTAGGCTTTTGAGGAGTTTGATTGAGTTGTTCAAGAGATCTAGAAGTCTAGGCCTAACCTTCGCCTTGAAAGATTGAGTGTATGATGAGCTCAATTACATTGAATAACTATCCATGGAAACTATCTATTTACAAAATGTGCATCACTGAGTTATTATGTATGCTTATACTTTGCAAAGCCAATTGAGTCACATTACGCTTCTCACTATCCTATATTATTTAACTAAGAACAATTATTATAATTTCCTTTAAGTTCATCTATCAATAGCTCAAAACTCTTTAAGTATAATTTATCACTCTATCCCCTCAAAATTATATATTTATCTAATTTATATGTTGAAGTCCAAGCTACAGCTAACGTTCCCTATACCGACTATTATCTTAATTATAGGTTACCATCTAGATTGCTCCACCTAGATTGGAAGCTCCTTCAGATATTCACCTTGGAATATCAATGCCTAGTATGTATGTGGATAATATTTTCTACTAACATCAAATAAGCTCTTATAATTGTAATATAATTATCTACAAACAAAAAAAACAGTGTTTTTTAGTTTTGGTTGAAGTGGGAAAGAAAAGCTATTCACAAACCTTGTCTATAGCCTAGTGAACAAATGCAAAACTACCACAAGAACTCTTCGCTACTTGTTGGTGCCGGAAATAAATGAATACAAATCTTCTATAGTACTGCAGGGATTCAATTAAAATGAAAAGAGAGGGAGAGATGAAATCTAGTGAGAGGTCTCATTTCCTTATCTTTTTCTCTCTCTTAAATATTTTCGTAGTTATTGCAAGGGTCTGCAGGGGATTCAGGTTTGAAATAAATACTTTATTTATTTTATATTTTTGACCTCATGCTTTCTTTTGCAATTGCATTTCCTTTTCACCATAAAAACGAATCGGAATCTTTCTGTGGTCGCACTTAACGTTTCCCAAGTTAAAGGCAATAAAAGTGGCATGCTTTGTGCAAAGGAAGCCCCACAAAGCAACAGCGCAACTTATTTTTTTTAAGTGCAAGTAACGGCCAATAAACGGAGAATAAAAGCACCAGCAGAAAGCATCCACAAATAAAAGAGAAAAGGAAGTATAAAGTTTAGACAAAGTTGTTTCAGTATTCGGTATAAATTTTTTTTGATAAAAATATAACATACAAAATAATTTTAGAAAAATAATTATACAATGATGAATTATAAAAAAGTATACACCAATTTTTTTAAAGAAAAAATTTTAAAAAGTTTCATATGGGTCATTTTGATATTTAAAATATTTATTATGTCTTACACTGGCGCTAGAAATGACGTGTTATTCAAGATCCTGGAAGAAGCATTGGGCATACCACCATCTCAATTTTAACATCTTGAATGTCGATTGATTTTTAATATGTCTATATTTAATATATTAATATCTAAGAAGACATACGTGGTCATATAATGGCTCAGCGTTTGATGATATGTCATGCCACCTGACCCTGATCCCATATTACACTCCTTCAACTTTATTAACTTTTAAAACATATCACGTATATAATTTTTGTGACAACTAATAGTGAGTCTTATGTATAACACAGTATTTGAGAATAAAAAATAAAATAATTTTAAGAAATATTATACCATTGTCAATTTAAATTCTTCTTTAAGTATTGTTTATTACTGTTCAATAACAATAAAAGAATCTGATAGCTTATATATATATATATATATATATATATGTATATAATATTTCAAAAATAAGCATTTTAAATGTTATCATATCTTATACTTTAATTAGTATTCTATATCTTGGATAGCATACTATGAGAGATAACACAAACCCCCTTGAGTGTGATGAGATGGGATACTTAGTCAATTTTTATAAAATATCAACGGCATGTTTGCTACGACAATTTATGAGAATTGAAATTGTCATATTAAATATGAGTATCTTAAATATTATAATATGTTATATCTTAATATCCAATACTATAATATTTAAAATACCAAAAATATTTTTAAAATAAATTTTTTATTTTTTATATTTTCATTCAAAATTTAATTTATTTCTCATAAAATTATGATTTTAATTTATTTTCATATAAATAATAAAATTATTTTGATATTTTAAAAATATATGTAATTCAAGCCAATTTATTAAAGTTACTTTAGTATAAGTTCATCACATGTCATAAATTGATTTCACTTCATTATCTATTTTTATCTTTTTTTATTATCATAAATTATACAAATACCAAAGCCTAGTAATATAAAGAATAAATTATATAGACTTTTTTTGAATTTTTTTAAAAAAATTATACAAATTTTATTTTTATTTTCAAAATATACACAAATTATCATTGAAATAAAAAAAATCTTATATTTTAGTTTAATTTTAATTTTGGTTGATTAAAATACTTTTTATTGAGTTTGGATATATATTTTTTAACTAAAAAATTTAAATGAGAATATTTTGGTAAAAAACTTAAAATTAGATCAAAACATAAATTATTTTTTAATTTTATAAAAAATTATGTATATTTTAAAAATAAAAAAAAATATAATTTTAATAAAATTAGAAAAAGTTATGTAATTTAATGGAAGGTAAAATTGTGATATAAAGTTATGGGTAAAAAGAAGGTGGCGGAGTCACGTGGCAAGAAAGGAGGGAAAGGCAAGGGGAGGGGGGCCATCAAATCGGGGGCGATCGCGAATCGGCCTGCCCATATACTGCTGACTCCAAAGCTGACTCCAGTCAGACTCCTTCCTACTACACAATATAAAGCTCCCTGCTTTTCGCGCTCTGTGGCTATGAGCATCACTCAAATAAATTTCATAAATAAAACAAAGGATTCGAGAATCGAAGTGGATCCCTCTCTCACCCTCACCCCTATAGGGACCTCTATCCCACTGCTTCTGCTTGCCTCACGTAAACCCTTTCTACTGCATAACACCACTTTATGTCTCCACTTCCTTCAAGTGAGATTTATTATGTCCCATTCTTTTGCATTTCTCTCATAAAAGCATCCAATAAATTTAGACCATATTTGGTTGTTGGAGGAAAATAAAAAAAATGTTAAGTGACATTTATCATATTTTTTTGTAATTATTATTTATTAATATGTATTACTTTTTACACTTTTCTTAAAAATAAAAATACAAAAATAATTTTTTATTTACAAAATTATCTTTTTTTTAATTTTCTATATACCAAATAATTCCTTAAAGAGAGATTGAAGAGAGTGTGGATGAAATTTACTGAGTGGATCTTTATGCATTTTTCTCTCTTAGTTTTTCTTTCTTTCTTTCTTTTAATTTGCCTTCTTTGATAGCAAATACAGAAAATTCAAGTTTCAAGATTCATGCTTAGTCTCTTAGAATTTGTTTACCATTTTAATTATGAAATAAGTGAGGAGCCACTTAATAATTTATAACTTTCTATTGTCCTTTCTTCTTAATTTTCTTTAAATATATAAATGAATCGTTACAAATTAATTTATTCTTAATGAATTGACATATACTAATATACATATATATATGCATATCAAGCGCTGGTTAAAAGTTATTTTAACTTAAAAATTAAAATTGTTGGGTGAAGATTTTAAATAATATTGTTATTACACATAAGTACAACAAAGAATAAATTACATTCACTTTTTATATTTTTTCCTTTTGTCCTGTGAACGTAAATATATATATATATATATATATATAATTCAAACAGGGACAGTTTCTATAACCACATATATCTATTTTTTTAACGAAAGAAGTTTTCTTCAGAAAATCAACAATGACTTGAAGAATTAAAGGTTACTTGAATTTCAGGAAATTTTGAGGTTGGCCAAGCTAAATGCACAGCATCTATCCTATATTAGTGTTTATAAGTCATTAAGTGAGGTTGATTCAGATTATTTTATATTTAAAAAAGCTTTTATGTGAAAAAGAGAATAATACAATGGGTGAGTCTTACTAAGCCATACCTACTTTGTATCATTCTCTCTCCTATGTAAAAACTTTCTAAACATGAAAAATCTAGATTAGTGTAACGTTATGAGTCAAAAGTTACAAACTAAAAGATGCTGAAGTTGTAAAGTAGAAAGAATAAGTCCAATTTTTTAGAGAAAAGAAATGTACGGCTGATAGGAGGAATTTTATGGGATGAGAATTTTATATTTTGTAAATAAATTCGTACTACACGGCAAGACCCCAGAGAGAATCAACTTAGTGGGATTGGAACATGCTTTTAAAACCACACCACAACCATAGCCTTTTATATATATATATATATATATATATTAAAAAAGATTTCAAAATTTTAAAAATCAATAAAAATTGGAACAAATTCCCTCCAAGCGATTGGGCGCTACTAAAGCTGGGCAACTCAACTTCCCCACTCACCCTCCTCCTCCCGCTGCCCCGCCAAAAAATGCGTGCGTGACGATACCATGTCTGCCAAATGCGCCTTCTGATTCCTTTCTATTTAAGCCTCTCCCAGTGTCACTCTCTCTCTCTGTAAACGAGGAATCGCTGCCTTTTCAGTTTCGCTCTCTGAAATTCATACGCAGAAGGCAAGCAAGAAGCATATGCAGTTCATTGCACTTTTCGCCAATCGTTAAGGTTAGCCTTCTCTCCTCCTCTGTGTTGATCTTGTTGTTCTATTTCTTTTGATTATCATAATAAACAAAGAATTGCTGCATTTCCGGTTTTGCTCTTTGAAATTCATACGCAGAATAAGGCAACCTAGAAGAATACGCAGCTAATTTGACTTTGCGCATCGTTCGGGTTAGCTTTCTCTCTTCCTCTGTGATGATCTTGTAGTTCTGGTTCTTTTGATTATCATAATAAACGAAGAATTGTTACATCTCCAGTTTTGCTCTTTGAAATTCATACGCCAAGAAGCATTCGCGTTGTTCAGGTTAGCCTTCTCTCTTTCTTTGTGGCGATTTTGTGGTTCTCGCTCTGATAAGAATTGAAGTTTAGGTCCGGTTCTGATTAAGTATATGAAAGTTTGAATTACAGAGTGAAAAGAACTAGATCTGATAAGCTTCCTTTGTGAGGAACTTTGTGTTGGTTTTGTGTGCTTTAATTTGGATGAATTTGAAGGGGAACGAGAAGTTCTGTTTGATTGATGATAATTTTGAGTTTGAAAGCAGAACGAACGCGAAAAATGACCGTGTTCGTTTGCTAGGTCCCTGTTTCTGCATATAGAAGTCGAAACTTTCGGTTCCTTTGTTTGTTCTGAATTGTTCTTAAATAGGGACTTGTGATTGAATGTGCAATTTTCGATATGTGCTGCAGGCACGGTTTCTGAATTTCTGGGAAAAAAGAAAAAAGAAAAGAACAGCTATCTAGTTGATACTGTAGATGGTAGGTAGTACAATATCTACTTATTGAAAAGCAGTAGTTTGCCTAACTGGTTAGATAGATAGTTGCGTAGACCTATGTTGGCTTCCAAAGAGGAAGCTAAAAAATTCAAGACTCAATTCCAGTCAAAATGTTTTCAACTGTTCGCGTGAGCTTTCCCAGGCAGAGATATTGGTAAAACATGGATGGACTACGTACTAAGTTAAGCAGGTGTCCAAAGGGGGTATCTTAGTGATGTAACGTTAGTTAAAACAATAAAAATCCCATTATTCGATAGGTGTTTTTATGTTCGTTTCCTTAGAGCTTCTGCATGTAAAAACCATTTATTGATTCAAAGTGTGCTTTCAGGTTATAGTTACTGTTGTCATCTGTGGTGTGTGACGCGGTAGTAATGAAGAAAGAGGTGTAAATGAATTGGGCCATGGCTTATGAAAGATAGGATTTTCAGTTCAGATTGTGGTCACATCTATTTAGATCGAGCAACACATTACTCAAACCTGCACCCATTTGAAGGAGGTTGTTGATCCTATAAATATAAATGATGGGCCCTGAAAGGAGTAGTTAATTTCCTGAAGGTTTCTTTCGTTTCCCATATGAAATGTAGCACTTGATTCTTGATTAAGTTGACTGGGGTGCTCCGCGTAGTCCCCGAAATTAATAAGATATAATTATGCTATATCTATCCATCTCTAATTAAATGATATGGGAATTCTAATCTAAAGAATAAGAATTAGTAGCGTGTTATGATAATTCAACTTTAACCCTGGTCAGTATAGGCTGAAGTCTATCATAGCAGATAATCTCAACTAGAAGCTCATTCGAACAAAAAAATTGCCTGTGTAAGTGGTTCTCCTTTAATTCAAGGGCAACGTCCAATGTATCTTAGCCATATCTTAAGTGCCTCGTGTGTGGTTGGTGCAGAAGTATGGATGCTGCAGTATATGTGATGGACTTTGCCTTTGGCAAACCTGTTTTTTTTGTTGCCTCTTTAGGTTAATGAATATTGAAGTTTTTATATCATATTGTCATAGAGATTTACTTTACCCTTTGATCCTATAAAGTGCACTCATGAACTCATGATGAACATACCATGATGTTGTAGAGAATAAAAATATTGACAGAAAATTACCAATGCATCCTTTAGACAAGTACTGAGAATAGATTCAGGAAAAAGAATATGGATCCGTTCACGTTTCAAAGGAAATATGAGTGGTCTAATTTTTGTATATTAAGACTGATTTCATTAAAAAAAATTAAAATTTGTGAGAAAATTGACCGCTCATACTTTTTACCAAATAAGAATGAATCCATATTTGTAGTTGTTACAAGAAAAAAAAAAAGTTTTTTTTTATTGTGAGGTTGATCCTCTCATGTTTGAGAGGAAACATGAAAGATCCAATTTTTATAGAATGAGATTGATCTCATTTAGAACAAAAAAAATTAAAATTTATGCGGTAAAAAAATAAACTGTTCATGTTCTCTCTAGTGGATTCATATTTTAAGAGAATAAAGTAGGATTCATGGGGACGGTAGTCTATTTTCAGGATTCTGTTTCTGTGGATATCGTTTTCTCTTGGCGCAGACGCTGCACGACAAAGTAATTCGATGAAAAAGACTCGAGTGTAACAAATTAACATTTAATTATGCTTTCTTTACTTTTAAAAAAACTATGCCTTCAAAATGTTTGCACTCTGTTTATATTTTTTTTCTAGTTAGTTTAATGTCAAGCCAAAAGTGTCAAACTTTTCAGCATTATAATGCTCGGAACGGTAATTTTTATTTCCTTTTTCCTATAGAAAATACCCCCCTTCACTTCAGCCTGAGACTGGGCACAGTAAATTAATAACCATTAATTGACTTCGACCGACTGCAAGACGAGAAATGCATAAAAGACGGATCAGATTTTAGTGTTGCTTATATTTTTATTATTAGATTATTTATTAAACTTTTAAAGTGTAAATTTTTTTTAAAAAGATTAACGTGATGTTAGGTTATAAATATTATACATTTATTTGTAAAAATTAATACTTATCATATTTTAATTAAAAATTAAAAGTAAAGATATAATTATATATAATTTTTTTTCCAAAAGGATTCTTGTATTATAACATTGGTTAGAGCTTTCATACTTTGTTGCTCTTTGCATAATACTGTTTAAAATTGAATCTAATCAATTCAAATCAAATTAAATCGACATAAAACTAAACAAAATCAAAACATATTGGTTTGGTTTAGTTTGACTTTTAATATGTCAAAATTAACCATATCAACCTAGTTATTAGTTTTCAATCCTATATAGAATTTTTTTAAAATTTTTCATTAATATCAAAGGTAATATTAGTATTGTTAAATTCTTGATTAGGAATTTGAGATTAATTATTTCGTATAAAATTGTAGTTTTGAATCTTTTAAGATTGATTATAATTTTAGGCATCACAAATGTTTTAAAAAATACATGTAGACTTAGAAATTTGAAAAATACAGGTTTAAATGAAAATATTCGTTGTAAGAATAAACTAAACCAAATTAAAATTGAACCAAATGGATTATACATAAAATAAGTCTCCTACCTTAGAAAATCAAGTTTTTTCGTTTAGTTTGATTTTGGTTCAAAATCCAATGTAACCCAAACTTGATCATCCCTAATTTTACACGTTTAGTTGATGGGGCCAAGACTATAAATTTTGATCCCCTCTTTGCCATATGTCCAATAGAAACATCTATTTATTATCTTTTTATAGAATAATTGTAACAAGTAAAAATTTTTTAAAACAGGATATTTGTGGAACTGTAATACTATCTATCAATTATATTTTAACTTAATTACAAACCATTAAGAAAATCACCTAATTAAATTTGTGGTACGAACCCTTCCTGCATGTATTACAAATTTAGGTTTACTGGAAATTCCCCGGCCACCGTGTAGCTTTGATGGGCCCTCTTCCTTTTGAGAGTAGAATTCCGCGTATCCATTGACAACAATTATGCTATCTCCACTTGCAATATTCTAGCAGAGAAAACAAGGAGACTGCATGCATGTCTTAAATATCTGTTAAAATTACAACTTTCGTCGCTTATCCCTATACCTGTTTATCCATTTAGTCACATGTCGCATGGTTCATATCGCGATTTTCATCTTTTCTTTACCTCTTTGAATGGATGTCTGGAGATATATATATATATATATATATATATTTTCTTGGTTTAATATATTTCTGGTATCTACTAGTGTAGTTGAAGGCGCTTGCCTCAGCACACTGAAGAAGCCCAGCGCCTCTCACACCATGAGAGGCGCAGGCTTCAGACATGTGCTCATTTGATATTGTCTTTGGTGGTTTCAGCATCGGTCAAGGTGAATGCCTGAGACACTTAATGTAATTTAAAGGCTGAAAGGGAGGGGTAGCTTAGAAGGCTAGCCCAAATGTTTTTAAAATAGTCATAGGATGAAATAGGAAATTATAAAAACCAGCCTTAGAATACCAGCCCAGCCTCAGAGGTTGAAAGATAAGATAAAATAATGATATTAGTGACTTATTTAGTGGATGTGATGATTATTATGACGTAAGACTTGATGGTTATTATATTTGATTAGTTAATTTATTTATCAAATATTGTTACAAATTTATATTTATTTATTTTCATTTATATAGGATGCTTTTGGCATTTTTCATATTTTAGCGCCTTATTCCACTCACGCGTATACCTTATCAGCGCCTCTTCCCTAAAGCATTTTAGAGGTTTAGCACTTTAATGGCGCATTTCGCTTTTGACTACCTTGATATCTACTATCATGGCGGAAGACACAACTCCAAAGTGCATTTATTTGTTGAAGGCTATATTTTTCATCACTTCGAAATACATTTGTCTGTGCCCATGCATGCACTTGTTCTCCTTTGCCTGCGGGATCTATGTGCCTGCAGAAAGTTTGTGATATGAATATCTCTTTCCTTGCAACCATGCATTTTATATTGGACAGCTACCCTTATAGCTAATATAAAATTATTTTGAATAAACTACCAAGAATTATAGCTACATGCGCATGAATTGGATAATTTGGCATGTTTAATAACAATTTAATGCTTCTATTGCTTAGAAAAAAGGGATATTATAATGGAAGGCCTTAGACCTCTGAGGGCCAGTTTCTTCTGATCATTTTCACATAAATTGGCTAGAGTATTTGGTAACTGGTTCCATTAGCTCATCGTTGGGCTTGCTGATGATGAACTTCTAATTGTAGAATTCGTGGGTTCTCAGAATTTATTGGAAATTGTCAAGGATGAATTCAATTAGAAAATTTAAATTATTAAATAAAAGTGCATAAATAATTTTATTATAATCTCTGACTAAACATTTGGTTAGCTTTGCTGTATTGGTGTTTTTCTGGGTAAGGAAGAATCGCCAATTTTTGGGAGAAGTTGATAATGACAGTTACCATTTTTTTAATTCTTTTCTTCATGTGTGTACCGACGCATGGGAAATGAACTTAGGTGGGACGGCAGTTCTCAAAGTATACGTATTTGTCCTATTTTTAATTGATGCGAAAATAACAAGTCAAATATTTTGAGAGGCTACATTATATAAAACTAAGATGTATGGACTAAATATTTAAGGCTGTATCTTTCAAATACCAAAAAATATATTTCTTCTATCCTAAATACATTCTTCTAATGAGAGTCACATATGGCATACTTATGCATCTCCACTTGATTGATTTGATTCGCTTAAGAATCTCTTTCTTTTGTACTCTCTTTATTGCTTTTCCATATTCACCCGCATGCAGTGGTTTACTGAAACATGGTTTCCAATTTGATTTTCATTAGCTGCTAGTGATGATTTCTTCATGTAAATGAAGTATGCCAATTTTTGGTTGTGACATTAATATGTGAGTTGATAGAAATTTGGAGATTGTTTTATAGATCGCTTGTCGTGCATTGTGTTGCTAATCCACATGGGTGAACACTTTCTTTGGTGGATGCCACATGGTGAACACTTGTTTTGGTGGGGGCATGTAGAAAGATTTAGTATTTCTATGATAATGATTCGGGCAGTAGCTAGTGCCGTCAGCTTTGTAGATTCCACAAATTATGGCAGGTTTATTGGAGACTAGCGTAATTACATGTTAAGCAATAGTAATAAAAATTTTGATTAGCCTTAATTTCTTCCATAATCCTCTTTTTTTTTTTTCCTGCTCAACTCTTGTTGGATATTGAAAGATGATTATGGGGGTCGAGAAAGAGGTTTTCCATGCGTATAATATAGACTAGAACAACGTTTAATACTTGTTACTTGGCAGTTAAGCCTATAATCTGGTTGACTTCGCCAATTTAAGAACAATAAATTTAATTTATAGAAGTCATCAGTCAACTATTCAATATAAAAGTAAAAGCATTTGTTTCTAATAGACACCTATTAAGTAGAAAATAAGAGCTAGTTGACTCATCTAGCACCAATTGATTGGTAATAGTTCAAAAAGTAAATTCTAGAGTATTCTATAAAATTGTCAATTTAATTCGTCAGTAAATGAATTTTAAAAAATTTAAAAATTTTGAGAATTTTAATGTTTGTTGGGTTGAATAATCATATAATTTTACTGTTAATCACTATTGGGATGAGAAAAAATTAAGAAAACATTCAAACAACATTATTGGAGACTAGAGTAATCGTACGTCAAGTAGTGGTAGTGAAACTTTTGATTAGCCTTAATTTCTCTCTTAATCCTCTGTTATTACTGCTTAACTCTTGATGGATCAATATTGGAAGATGTTTATTGGGGTCGGGGAAACGGCTTTCCTTGCGTATAACGTAGACTAGAATAACATAAAGTGCTATCAAGGAAAAAGGTAAAATGAAAGAAAATACAATGGTGCTAAAACAAAGTTTTATACTTATAAATTTATAAATCATAAAGTCAATGAAGTAGACCATAATGCTTCACTGCTACCCTCCCCCCCCCCCCCCCTTTCTTTCTTCTCCCAGAAAAACCAAAAAAAATCTTAAATTACTTCGTTAAGAGCTGATCGACAACAATAAATGGATATATAATTGATCTCGTGAATGGTTTCTTTTGCCGAAATGTTTTAGCATGTATGACTTGATTGCTGAAGAAGGTATATGACTCCTTGTTCCCTGGATATTTGCGTCAAGTGCGGAGTCCATTAATGTTGACCACGGTAAGAATGCGGCATAAGCTTTAGTTGCAATTGACTCTGTCTGGTTTTCTTACCGATAGTAAGTGTTTCTTAATTTTTTTTTTTCCTTTCCTTTCCTGAGGATTGCAAAATTGGTTGATAGGGATAAAATCAATAAACTCTTGATGTCAATATAAAATATTGATTGTGCCGTTTAATGAAAGGTTTTGTGATGTATGTAGTGGCTGATAAATATATTCTGCGTCTTTGCTCTGTTACCGGCAAATGACGAAAACCTTAATCATGATTTCTTCATCGTAGGTTGTTGCTAAATCAAGATTCTAATTTCAAGTACTTGTCATAGGAACTAAAACATATACTGTAAGAACCAATAGCACTGAACAAAATGGTTTGAAGTGGTTTAACACTAGAGGCTTGGGGAAACAGTACTTGAATATACATGGAGGTTGAACGTTTAAAAAAAGATTGAAGAGAAGTTTCTAAGCCTTTATTATCACTGTTCTATAATTAATTAAACATAAATATTTAAGAAATTTTTTTGAAGGATTTAAGTAATTATATGGTGTTAAGTTGTAAAAAAATATATATGCTTGTTTTTTATTAAAGAAAATCTAATATTAAATTCTAAAAATTATATTTAAATTTTGTTCATAAAAAAATAGTACATACTTGTTTGATAATAGTGCACGAAAAAATGTAGGAACGAGCATTTAACGCCCGATCCAATGGATTGTCCTTCCAGTTTAAAACAAAAGTCAGTATTAGGGCTTTATTATTAGACTTCAAAGGATGAGCTTATAGCTTCTAATATATCATAAAATAAAACATTTAAAATTACGAACCATATAAGATTAAAAAAAATTAACTCAATTTATGTTTTTTAATTCTTTCAAGTTAAAAGTTCTGCGTAGTTCACAAAAATTTGAATCATTAATGAGACAGGCAAAGAAAAGGAACCCAGCACGGGAGTATCCTGATTACGTCCCCTCTGGCGTCTTGACTGGGTTTTTGAATAAGTTTAACTTATTTTTTAGCCTGCTGAGTGATTAATTTTAGTGACATGTCATTGTATTTTGACACCCATCTTCTCTCAACTATGAACTAGTGGAAACTTCATCCTCGCTTAATTGGATTAAATCATAGATTATTTTTAGAATAAAATAACAGCAATTTGACAGCTAAATAGTTAGATTTACTTTTAAAATAATAATTTTATTGCATATCTTTTTAGTCTATCAAGTATTAGATCAATCATGGTAGTTAGTTTTGTACGATTTGTTTTAATTTTATGTATTTTTTTAATTATTTTATAAGAATTTATATAAAAATTTTATTTTTTTAAGACAAAATATAATTTTATAAAAATTTATATAAAAATTTTATTTCTTTCAAAGATTATTTTTAAATTTATATTTAAAAAAAAGCTGGGCAAATCCAACCAAATCAACTCAATAACATATCAAGCTAATTTGAGTCAGGCCAAACACCAAGCCCAAAAAGATTTTGCTAGTCTCTGAACTAGATTTGATACTGAGTTAAGCAAAAAATCAATCTTGGCCAAACTCGTCCTACATGTACGCTCATTAAGTTTTGCCTTTCTAGTTAAAAGAACCTTAATAATTTGGGTTTTTAGTTATTAGCTTACTGATGATTTTTAGGTATCTTTTATTTCTTTAAATAAATTTTAGTAATTTTAGAAGAATTCAAATGTGGATTTAAATTTCTTCTTATTTTTTAAACTATAATGTTATTTATATATTAATGTTCATTTTTAATACTTATTTATAGAGATAATTTTTTGATTAGATATTTAATCAACTAAATTATTTTTGTTTAATTATGAAGGCATCTTATTGTTCTATTGACTTAATCAATATTTTGCTAAAATATTTTTTTTAAAGGCCAATTTGTAATTTACTTTCACTCGAGCGTCTCTATTCCTTGAGGCCTCGTGGTTTTAGAATATTTTTATCGTTTTATATCAGTACTTTTTATATATCCCTCGCGAAATTTAAGAATGACATTGGTCGAGAAGTAAAAATATTTAAATTCATAAAAAAATTGTATATTTTTATAAATAAAAAATTAAAACTAGATGCAATATTTTGTTATTAAATTTTTTTAATAAAAATATGAAATATATAAAAAAAATTTTAAAGTACTTAATTATGTAATATTGAATTATAAAAAGAATGAAATTTAGATATAATTTTATATTATCAAGTTTCTTAGTTAAAATATAATAAATATATAATTTTTAAATAAAAATATAACAAGAATGATTTAATTAAAAAAATATAATGGTCTAAAAAATTTATTCACTTATTCTATTTTAATTAGAGAATGTTTATCATATTTTGATTAAAGAATTTTATGATAAAAAGTATAAAAAATTGAATATAAGTTTTTTTATAAAAATTATATGCCTTTTGTATTTTTATTAAAAAATTTAATAACAAAAATATAATAATTATACTTGAATATTTCTCGTAAAAAAATTGCGGATTTTAAGAAACAAAGAGTTACCACGCATATTTACTTTCCTGGGTAAATTGTTTTCTTTCTGTTTACAAATCTTCGGTATCACCTGCATGTCTATGTGGAGATATGTACCTTAAAAAGCTTACACGAGGATTCTATTACTCACTCTCTTCTCTCACTATGTTAATTCTCTACCATTCAGATTTTGCTGATTTCCCACCCTTTCCCAATTTATCTCTCACTGTCTGTAATCCTCTCACTATAACCCAGCTTTTTTCTTGCTGCTGAAACACCGCCGGAGATTAACTTGTTGAGCCAGAAACAGGTGATGGCGACCCTAGATTTTCTGGACAGAACTTTCTCTTGTTTTGGGTGTCCACTGATTTTCTAGGTGACTCCTGTGTTGGCGTTTGAACTTGTTCCTATAAAATAATTTTTTATGGCAAATTTTTTTGAGATGATAAAAGTCTCTGCATCAGATGGGCAATGCTCTTACTTTTCGACTTGTTGCAATACTTTCTTTCGTACAATGTGCATGTTATTTCATCTGAATGAAGTGATTTTCATAACCTAGCGTTTCACCAAATACTCCCCTAATTCTCCTGTCTACTACGGGGCCATTGGTCTGCTTTTGTTTTCCTGTATTTAATTTCATGAAAGTGAAATTTCCAAGTCCATGGTCCAAGTAACAAGACACCGACTGAGTCCATCCTGTTGCCTTTGTAAATTCTGTGGAGGGTACTCGTTCTTTCTTGTCTATCTATCCTGTTTCAATTTATTTTAGAGTCTTTCGTATTTTACATTTCAGTGAGTAGATGATTTTCTTCACTGCCACAGGAATACTCTGTCCTCTTTGGTTCTTCATTTTCTCGTTCCTTTTTACTCTGAATTTAGATCCATTACTTTATGCTCTGCTCTATTAGACACTGATTTGACTATGCTTTAGAATTTTGTTTGTCTACTGTATTTCATAAAAAGGTAATCTCCTTAACAAAATGCAGGGGAGGAAGTTACTCTGAGGACTTGGGTACGTACTGGTGAAATTGATATTCAACGGTTGGCTTCCAGAGTGAGCGTATGCCTGGGAATAAGTATAACGGTAATTCTAATCATATTCCAGGTCGTGTTGAACGACTTGTAAGAGAAAGAGAGCTAAGAAAAAGCAGCAGGGCTTCTCATTTGAATGAGTCAACTGATAATAATAATGGGGTTACTGAACCTTTTGAGCATAACCAGCGTTTAAGAGAAGATAATAACTCAGGTGCTTCCCATGTTGAACAATTCCTGGAGGGGGCTGCAAGGGCGCTTAGTGAGGGATGTGAAAGACCAGATGGGAGGCCTTTTAGACAACGACTTTTGGTGGTGGCCAACAGGCTGCCAGTCTCAGCAGTTAGGAGAGGTGAAGACTCATGGTCTCTGGAGATTAGTGCTGGAGGTCTAGTTAGTGCTCTTTTAGGTATGTGGTTATAAGGCTAATCCTGCCCACAATCGATCCTTTTTAGAGTAACATCTTTTTTTTCGTAGTAAGTTGTATCTGCCCTGAAGTTGTATATGATTCTACAATTACTTGTTTACGATGGTTTATAATGTTCAAAGTTGTTTCGTATAAACTGAAGTTGGTCTTCTTGTTTACAAAAATGTATCTAACATGACTGCCTTATTTAACAAAGGTGTGAAGGAGTTTGAGGCAAGGTGGATAGGTTGGGCTGGTGTCAATGTCCCTGACGAGATTGGACAGAAGGCACTTACTAAAGCTTTGGCTGAAAAGGTACAAAGCCTCTCACACTCTCAAAAATTTCTAGGGCCAGTGTTAATATGTCATCCATTCCTCTGCATTGTTTATTATGATTTTTTTTCTCCCCTTGTTACCTACATTGCAGAGGTGCATTCCAGTATTTCTTGATGAAGAGATTGTTCACCAATATTATAATGGCTACTGCAACAACATCTTGTGGCCTCTTTTTCATTACCTTGGACTACCCCAAGAAGATCGCCTCGCTACCACACGGAGCTTCCAATCTCAATTTACAGCATATAAGAAAGCAAATCAAATGTTTGCTGATGTTGTGAACAGGCACTATGAAGAGGGTGATGTTGTTTGGTGCCATGACTACCATCTTATGTTTCTTCCAAAATGTTTAAAGGAATATAACAGCAAAATGAAAGTTGGCTGGTTTCTTCACACCCCATTTCCATCTTCTGAAATTCATAGGACATTACCATCACGTTCAGAGCTCCTTCATTCCGTTCTTGCGGCCGATTTAGTAGGGTAAGTTGCAATTTGCTCCTTTATTTAGGAATCAGGCTTTTTAATGATTCTCTGATTCTATGTTTTGAACTTCCTTTACTTAGAGGAAATGTGATAAATATGGGCATACTTGTTTTGGAATATGACTGGTTTATGAGGTCCTTGGACAGGACAGTTTTGGAGGTTATACCATATGTTGTCTATCCAACTCCACCTATTAACAAGCATTATCAATTTATTAATGATAAATTTTACTTTTCGACAAAGTCATAACCCACTAGTTGAGCATATATCTGGTGGCAGGCAACCATCTAACCCTTGCCTTCATTTTGCTGGCATAATTGTAGTTGATAGAAAAAGTTGTTCTGTACTTTAGATAGAAGCTGGTGCTATTGCTGCACTACATCTTACCTATACATCTGGAAAAAGAAAAAAAAATTTAGTTTCTACTTGTGACCCTTTTATGCAAAAATAGCATCAACAAATTTCCTTGAATCTGCACTATTAAATATTTTGTAATCTGACATAGTTTCAAGTAAAACTATTTGTGATTACTTATCAGAGCCCTTTTCTCTAGTTTATGGATGGTTTAATATATCATCCTTATTACATTTGAAATATGATCCTCCATGAACCATTGTGATATTCAACATTAATTCATTATATGAAAATTTAAGGGCAATGACCTGACTCTTGCCATGACTAATGGGTCAAAACCTAATAATTGTAGTCTGAATATTAACAGTTTCTCTTAGATTAGTGGTCAAAGTGGCCCGAGAGTGAGTTGACTGGAAACAGTTTAACAAGTTGGTTGGGTTTTAATCTAGTGCATCTCATAGTGGATAACCTTGATACATACTTGATAATGCCTAAAGAAAAAGCATGTTTAAATAGATAAACTATGCTACCTATATAGTTGTTTCTATTTTAGTTTGATGTTTTCTCCCTTCTCTTTCCTTTAGGTTCTAAAACTTGGACTCTTCCATTTCCTGTGATCATAGTTTATTCCTTTAATTAACAAATTCTCCCCTTAATGCTATTATGCCTCTTTTAAGTTTTATATTCTATTATGGTCGTTGCTTCTGATTTGGATAAGTGTAATTTCTTTCAAGCAGTTTTCACACCTATGATTATGCACGCCATTTCGTTAGTGCTTGTACTCGCATTCTTGGACTTGAGGGCACACCCGAAGGGGTTGAGGATCAAGGGAGGCTAACTCGAGTTGCTGCAGTATGTGCCCCTAAATTTTTTCAATAAGATCAGCCTTACATTGTTATATGTATAACAATATAACATTACTTATTGGAATTTCCACACCAGATTTTACCCATTAAAGGAAAAAACAGGGGAAAAAGAAAGAAAAACTATTTAAATGAAACTGTTCATCTTTAACTTAAACTTTTTACCATGATGAGTTTAATTGCCTGCATTTTTACTTCTTTTGCATTTGAATTCAAGTTTCCAATTGGGATAGACTCTGAACGATTCAGACGTGCACTTGAGCTTCCTCAAGTCCAGGAACACATCAAAGAATTAGAAGAAAGATTTGAAGGTAGAAAGGTACATGTTTTACTTTGTAGTGGCTGCCTACTTAATATCTATATGATGTTGTACATGTTGATTAACATATTAATCCTAGTAACTTTGAATATTTTTCATAACTTTTTAATTATTTATTTTTTCTTTTTAATGAATTGTGGCTTTTTGATTCATGTCAATGTTGAACAAATTATACACCATTAAATATTTTATGTAAAAAGGTATGATATGAAATTCATTAGGTAGAGAACGAGGTGTCAAGAACATGGCAACCATTGCTGGCCACAATCTAGTCTTATGAAAGCATGGGAAACTTCAATGTGACCTCAGAATCTTCTTTCTTTAAACAACACAGAAGTAACATAGTAAGCCATAATTACTCATCATTATTGAACTAAAGTATCACTGCTATCAACTATATAATAAAGCTGTTATTTATTATTAATAGGCTCAAGATATACTCTAGTTGATATATTTTGGAGTCTAATTTTTGAGGTATTAGGATACTGCAGTTCTAATTTTTATTGTTTGCTTTATTGAATATTTTGGCAGTTATTCCCTTTAATTGCTAAGTGTTGTTGTTGGGACTATTTTCTGTTCTGTTATTTTCAAGTAGATATCAAATAAAATAAGGATTTAGGGGTGAGCATCATGCATAACAAACCAATGCTTCTTTTTTGTTTCTTTAAAATTATTTTCGTATTGCTAATTCTAGAGGGCTAAAAGATTAGCTGGCAATCTGTTGCTTGTCATATCTTAATCAGTTGTTCTATGAATCTGTCTATTTGTAGAAGGCTCTCACTATCAATTCGTGGCAACTATATGCCGTGTTATCACTGTGATACTCAATAAGCAATGTTTTTTATAGTTATACCGATGTCTTTATCAAATGTATGTCGCTTTCTTCCAGTGATTTGGGTACTTTAGTGGATAGAACATATTGCTTTTAAATATGTTGCTTTCACTACATAAGTTTTGTTTGTTAGATACGAAGGTTCATGTAAATCTTTTTTAGTTTCTTTGGCAAAGTGATAATTTAATTTAGTTCATTCTTTTGGCTTATTAACATTTTCATGGCATGACAGGTAATGTTAGGTGTCGATCGCCTTGATATGATTAAAGGGATTCCGCAGAAAATTCTAGCTTTTGAAAAGTTTTTGGAAGAGAATGCTTATTGGCGTGATAAAGTAGTTTTGCTTCAAATTGCTGTGCCAACAAGAACGGATGTTCCTGAGTGTATGCTCCTTACATTACTTTGTCTTTTTCTTGTGCCTTCTACAGTATAGAAGTCTGCAAAATAGGCTTATCCTTAACAGTTTTGCTGATGTTCCTGCAGTGGAAGATCAATATTTTCTTACTAAGTTGTCTACCATAATATATTGGAGATATGCCGTGTCATGAAATTTATGTACAAACACTATGATAAGATTGAAAAACTAGCACTGAGTTGAAAGTTGAGACATATATGCTGACATGACTGTGATGCTATCTTTTGTCTACTCAAAGTTCAGCTGGTATATATAATATAATTAAAGCACTTCTGGTATTCTAGGACTGAGTTGAAACTCTTTGACAGCTTTATAATAAAAGAAATAAACCATTTCTGAGAGCTCTCCTGGTAATCTAGATTACTGTAAGGGTTGAAAAGAGTTGTTTGAATCTTATTTTCAAAATTGTTTATAAAGCTCTTTTTTAATGTTAGAAAAAATCACTGTTTGAAAAATTGAGCTTATAATCAATAAAATGTTAAATTGTAACAATGTTTTGCTATTTAAGTCACTCTCCAACTTGTGTACTTATCGGCATTGCTGATGGCGGGTCCTTCTACAATTTTTCTTTTTAATCATCTTTTGCTCTGCTTCAGATAGTGTTCCTATGGAAGCATGTTAGCCCGTGTGTGAAGTTTTAACTTTTCTTTGCATGAACTGTGATTTTAATTCTGTCTTTTGGATCATGAATCGGATTCATTTCTTGCATTTTCCCAGATCAAAAGCTAACAAGCCAGGTTCATGAAATTGTTGGTCGCATTAATGGAAGATTTGGAACATTGACTGCTGTTCCTATACATCACCTGGTGAGGTTTTAACATAGTGATCATCTTATAAACAGTATATCAATATTTCCCATTGTTGATGAGTTAATTCTTAATAGTACTGATGTTAATACCCAGTATCTGATTTAGGAGAGGGAAAAGTAGAGAACAAGTTTACTTTAGATGAAACTGTGATGGGAATTTGGTAAAATAACCCGATAGTAGTCTGTGTCTTCTATTGTTAAAGAAGCAAATTAGCTCAGAAGACTAACAAGAAGAGTCTATAATTCATATACTATTGCTGTTCACCATCGTGTTTATTGACTTTTCTTTGGTGCAAAAACGTCACCATTTCAGATTTGGGTGTGATGCATATTAAACACTGTCAAGTAATTTGGTGTCCAATTATTGACTTTAACACATGATTATAATCCAAATGGGTTATTGGCAGCATTAATTACATAATTGCCTTTCTTTTCTTTTTTGAATAATACTTGACCTCAAATAAAATTAAGCCTGCTTTTGTCATTGTACAATGGACCAGACACATTGGATATTTGACCCTAGCGATTACTGAGGATATAAGCTTTACTGATACCTTTGAGCTCTTAATGTTAGATAAGTAATTATATGTAAATGACTTTAGACATTTATATTATTTTTTATGCTTGTGATGGTTAGTCTTGTTCATTTATTTATTATCAATCTTAAATTCATGTAAGACAATGCTGAATAATCTAATGCGTCTATTCTATTTGCAGGATCGTTCGCTGGACTTTCATGCACTATGTGCTTTATATGCTGTCACTGGTACATTTTATGTGCTTTGTTTATCAATTTATTTAGTTTGATTGAGGGCTTTCCTCTGAAAGATTCTTCTATATGGGTTTCTCCACCTTTTTTGTCTGTCTAACCTGAAGAACAATGCTTTCTGAATCTCTTTTCTTGTCAATTTGTCAATCATCAGCAAATATGAAGTTGCAATGAAAATCTACTTATTTTTGCAAAGCAGCAAAAATCTGCTACTCGCCTTTATCAGCATGGATTTCTTATACTCTTCTTTACTTATTAAATATATATTTTGCCCACTTGTAAGTTGTAAAACATTTTATCTGCACTGTTTGGCACATAGTTATTCTCATTTGTTTCACGGGAAGTAACTTTATTCAGTTTATTGAGTACTTTATGGTGTTTGATGCCTTGTGAACCATTTTTCTTTTCTTTTTTTTGGTTTTTTTTTTGTGGGGGGGGGGGGGGGGGACTATTGATTGATGTGAAATAATTATACAAGAGATACATAACAACATAAAATCCATTGTCCATTTGGCAAGAGCTGTCAATTACACCTGTTGTTCATTGGCCACTGGTAATTTGTTATATTTATACACCTATTACCGGAAAGTTGTATGCATGTAAGATCTTTCTTTTTTCTTTTTTTAACTGTATTTTAGGAACAGCTGTATCTCCAAGGTGTCTAGGGCTCTGCCCAAAGTGTGTTAACCCCTACTTAAGTGATTGCATACTTCCATGGCTTCTCAATTGTCTCTGGAGCATGAAAATTTTATTGCTGATTTTCAAGTTTTATAGTAACATTTCTACTAATGGTGTATCCCTACTCTACCCAATTTCTTACACAGATGTAGCACTGGTCACTTCTTTGAGGGATGGGATGAATCTTGTCAGTTATGAATTTGTGGCCTGCCAGGAGAAAAAGAAAGGGGTTCTCATTCTTAGTGAAGTAATTACAGAAACTCAATTGTTTTTGTCCTTGTTCTTAATTTTTTTGATGCAGGTTATGCTAATTATGAATTATTTTTTAAGTCAAAAGTAGGGACATGAAAAATCTATGTTCTCTTAGGGTTTTACGTCATGATTCTTTTTAAACTATTTCTGATAAAATCAGCATGATACTCCAAAACTTCTTGATCCCCTTCCTCCACCCACAATGCACAAAGAAAGGAATCTAACAAATGCTGCTGACTTTAGTTATTATTTAGTTTGTTGCAAATGCCTTTTAAGGTAGTAAGCAAGGAACAACAATACACCAAGTTAAAGCTGTGATATATTGTTTCCATTTGCGTGCCTTTTTTCATATCTGTCCAAAGGCCACTTTCTGACCACCACTATCTTCAATCATTGCCCCACCATACACTCTTGTTCTCTACCTATAATATGACTAGTTCAACCAGTAACCATTTTATACCAAAACACTTGACAGGCATTGCCAAATTTTGCCATGCTACATTACATCCTTCCTAACTGGAAATTTGGAACCATTTGTTGGTTCATGCCATCATACCCATGATAACCAATTTGAAAATTCAATAAATAAAATGCTTTTGATTCCACCGTCAAGCCTCTTGGGAACTGTCTGCACTTCTCAAACTTCTACCATTTAAAGTAGTTTGAATAGATGATTAATTCTGATATTTCATCTCCCTTTGTTCATGTTATGACAAAGAATTCAAGTCATAATTTTGGTTGATAGACACGTCTCATCTGCTTTGTTTTTATTCTCTTGTGCCTATATATCTCTTCTATGGTTCCATGTACCTAAATATATATTTATCCCCGAAACTTGTTATACTTGTAGTTTGCTGGTGCTGCACAGTCTCTAGGTGCTGGAGCAATTCTGGTTAACCCCTGGAACATTACAGAAGTTGCTACTGCAATTGCCCAGGCTCTGAATATGTCATCTGGGGAAAGAGAGAAGCGACATAAGCATAACTATGTACATGTAACAACCCACACTGCGCAGGAATGGGCAGAAACTTTTGTAAGGTATACATATTGGTGTTCTGAATTAGCAGTTCCTCATTTATGTGTGAATGTGCCACACTAGGACATAACTTCTTAGAGCACGTTGATTTTTATAAATACCAGACTGACAAGCCATTTTGAAGTGTGGACTCTCAAGTCTTAAAACATCAGTCTTAAATCTGCCAGCAGCTATTTGCCTGCTTCTGTTACCTAATTATAATCCTAGCCTATCTTAAGGTTTCTGCTGCTAGTGAGATTTTCAAATATATGCATAGCATCAAATTTAAACATGATATTAGAAAACATGTGGATGGTATTTTAGTTTACTAATTAGAATATATTATTAGATGATCTGTTTCTTGCTTGCATATTTGGGATGGATCAATGCTGTGGTGAAAACTTATTCATGAATACTTTACAGTGAACTAAATGATACTGTTGTTGAGGCTCAACTAAGGACAAGGCAAGTTCCACCCCCACTTCCAACCAAGACAACAATTGAACGCTATCTGCAGTCAACTAATCGATTGCTTATTTTGGTATGCTCTCAACATGAAGCTTATTAATTCTCTGGATATTTGTTCTTTCATAAAACTTCTTAAATCTTCTTCTTGTCAAGAATAAAATGTTTTTTCTTGTTACCAAGAATAAATTTAAGGTTGTAATAGAGGCTAGATTTGAAGAATGTAGCCAAAATGAGTCATCACTTGGCAGTTGACAGGGAGAAAGACATTCTCTGAGATCCTACAAATTTCATGATCTTCCCCCCTGTTTTCAAGTATATATTAAAAAAAGAAAAAAAATCAAAATAAGCAATGAAATAACCAATGCTATTATTAAATTGGACTTCTCTTTACTCTCTTTCTTTTTCCCCATAAAATGAGGGCATTCTTAATTTCACTTCATCCTGTGAATGCTAGTGTAATTTACTTGTAAAATAGATTTCGAGGTACAAACCATTGGTAATATCAAGCTCCATTATGTGCTTCAAATATGAGATTATAGGACTTAGATTACAGACAGAGAGAGTTACCAGAATGAAGAGTTACTTTAAGTTGAATGACTTCAGTAAGGCCACTATGGAAATTTGCAAGGACTTATTCTTGGTATTCCTATTTAGAATAGAATCATATTTTTGTTAAATGTCTTCTAATGAGGGAAGCCTATGCAGAAGATAGAGGCCGGAGATAATGTAGTACCTTTCAAATTTCCAATTAGAGGTCTTGGATATCCTTATATGCAGGAGGCAAAACATAGATGCTTAATGAGGGAGAATATGTTGCTGTCATAACTCTACATGAAGTCAGGAACACAAGCTGCAATCAAAGTTCTAAAATCAATCAAGGAATCAAGCTGAAAATTCCTAAGATCAATCCATGTGAAAGACTAATGAGCACGTTAAGACTAGAAGTAACGGTCTTGGGGAGCTTGTTTATTTGTTATCAAAATGAGCAGCCATGGGAACTATATTCTTGTTGAATAAAATATTCATGTACCTATGTATTTGTGTGTGTGTGTGTCAGACGCACCGATGTTATAAGAAGACTTTCTTCATAAATGTGTTAAATTCCAAAGTTTGAATTTCCATTATTTTGCAGCTCCCAAAGCAAATACAGGAAGACTGAAGAACTGGATTTTTTTTCCTCTGTTTTATAGTGTTTCACAACCAGTAGACCATGAATTCCAGCATCTATTATGATTATTTTTATTAACATTTATACACTACAGGGATTCAATGCAACTTTAACTGAACCAGTCGAAAAAAAAGGTGATCAGATTAAGGAAATGGAACTCAAGGTGCATCCAGAATTAAAACAACCCTTGACAGCACTTTGTAGTGACCCAAAGACCACAATTGTTGTGCTTAGTGGAAGTGGTCGAAATGTCTTATATAATGTAAATCTTGGCACTCTCCTGTGTCTATTTGTGAACTGCTTGATCAACTTTTTAACTAGGTTGTATTACAGAACTTTAAGGAATACAACATGTGGTTGGCAGCTGAGAATGGAATGTTTTTACGCCCGGCAAAGGGAGAATGGATGACAACGATGCCAGAGCATCTAAATATGGAATGGGTTGACAGTGTGAAGGTGCTTATATTGATGTTTCAATTTTCTGTTGTTACTGTCCGTTTCCTTCATGCCATCAACTTACAATACTGATCCCTTATTTCAGCATGTTTTTGAATACTTCACAGAAAGAACCCCCCGGTCTCATTTTGATTTTGAAGAAAGGGAAACCTCACTTGTATGGAACTATAAATATGCAGGTAATTGATTTTGTTTTCTTTTCTTTGGAGACTTTTCAATTTTTCCTTCTATCTTTTCAGTTCTTGTCCTTTCATTACAATTGCAGATATTGAGTTTGGAAGACTTCAAGCAAGGGATATGTTACAGCATCTCTGGACTGGTCCAATTTCTAATGCATCAGTTGATGTTGTTCAAGGTAGCCGATCTGTTGAGGTGCGAGCTGTTGGTGTTACAAAGGTGATGTCTTCTTTCCAATAGTTCAGATGTCTCAGTTCTGTTATCACCTGAAAATCTTATACAGATATGAACTTTTCCAATCAGGGAGCAGCTATTGACCGCATCCTGGGTGAGATAGTTCACAGTAAATCCATGACAGCACCAATTGATTATGTCCTGTGTATAGGACATTTTCTGTCAAAGGTGATTTATATATTAATATTATATCTACTGCGAATTATTTTTGTCATCTTATATTCTTGTTTTTCTGTCTAATATGAGAAATTGTGATTTATGTGCTACTTAAGCATGTTTTCATACACATCAATTTTGTTTTGTTGCTAACTGACTAACTGTTCACTATAAAGTTCCTGCTTGCAAATCAGAATCTCAACCATTATAATATTAGGCTGATCAAGTGACAAACTATATGCAGTGTCTCCTTGATGATTATGATTTTTCACCCTTACATTAATAAGCTTTATGCTGCTCAAAGTTGTCTTATGTATCATCAGAAAATATGACGCTTAAAATGTGGTGGATATGCTGCTAAGTAGTATAAATAGGCTTTCCTAAGTGAAAAAAGAAAGATCCCACCAGATAACATTGTCTTTGGAAGTTACCATTGTAATCGTGTTAGTTCACCCCAATCACTGTCAAAGAACATGTTTCTGTGGTATACATCTTTATATATTTACCCAGGCTGCAAGTTTACTTGTTAGACTTCATTTGCAATTGTAACATAATTCTGTTTGCTATGATGAAATGTTTAGAATTAAGAAGTTATTAGACTTGTAAAGCAAAGTGGCAAAGTTCTGGCTCATTCTTCCATATCCTACTTGTAGTCCAGACGGTTTCATAAGGTAGTCTTAACTTTTTGAGGTGTTTAACAAATGGTTAAGTCTGGTGCTCAGATCTGCTTTCTTGATTCTTCATTCGTTGCAATTGGCTCTGAGCATTTGAAAGGAATAATATGATTGTTATTGATGAATACATTTCTTCTGGATGTCAAAAACAAAGAAAAAACTTGACCAGTAGATATCTCTACATTGTGTTACGTTTTTGTTTATGATAATATTTCATTTTCTATTTCTAAATAGTAAATCCTATAGTGCAACCTCATTTGACTTCATTGATTGCAGCAGGATGAAGATGTTTATACCTTCTTTGAGCCGGAGCTTCCTTCTGTTGGTGTGGGTGTTCCACGAGCCAAGTTAACAGATGGAGTTAAGTTTCCTGGTGAGAGAAGATCATCTCTGAAGATCCCAACCGGTACTAAAACTGGACCTAGGTCATCTCAAAATAAGGCACAACGGCCTCTGTCAAATTCTGAGAAGAAAACCACAAACCATATCTGTAGTGCACCAAGGCGGCCAGCACCTGAGAAGATCTCATGGAATGTGCTTGACCTCAAGAAGGAGAACTACTTCTCTTGTGCCGTTGGCCGTACTCGAACAAATGCACGTTATACCCTTGGATCATCGGATGATGTTGTTGCATTTCTGAAGGAGCTGGCTCAGGCATCTTCTTCAATCTATTTATCAACAAATTAAACATCATGCTCTTGCATCATGGGATGCTTCTATTTTCAAATTTAGTTACATCCTATTCCTAATGTGTAATTTCCTTAAATTGGGAAAAAAAAAAGAATGTTTACCACTTGGAAGATAAAGAATGTAAATCTTTATCTCACAGTATTTAACTATTTATTGTACATAAGTCTTAATTAGTTCTTCATATGCCTCATTGTTTATTTTTGTTCCTCTTTTAGTCTTTCGCTCTAGAGGTAGTGTTTCAGAATCCTTCAGTCGTCATGCTAGCAGACATTAGTTTTTAAAAAAATTTCTAGGTAAATTGGAAGTTAAGAAGGAGTGATACGGGTACGCGTATCGGGTATGACATGATACGATATGTGAAATATGAAATTTTTTAAAATTTTAGAATACAGGTATGAGAATATATATATATATATATTTAATAATTTAACATATTAAAAACTAAATTAAACACTAGAAATTAGATCAGCATTCAATAAAGAATTAAGAATCAGATTTGCATTCAACACCCCTGAAAAATGATAATAAAAATAATGAATCAAAACTGAGCGTGTAAATTTTGTGTCAATAGTTGTTTTGGTCAAAGCGTATAATGGGTCAAAATAAATACTATAGGTTTCATCACACATGGGTCCTGTGCAAACAAAGAAAGCTGAGAACCTGAGCAAATCATACTCAAGCATATAACATACTCAAGATGAGAACCAAATTAACATACTCAAGCATTGCAAAGAGACAAGAAGAAAATAGGAAAACAAAGAAAGAGGAATTTGAAGCTAAGAACCTGCTACCAGAGAAGATGCAACCTACCACTTCCACTGGCCGGAGAAGATGACAGAGGAATAGAGTAGAGGTTGCTGGAGAAAATGACGCAGCAGGCAACGCACAGCGAGACGCAAAGAGCTGACAGCGAGGGTCGAGGGAGAAGAGCTAGAGAAGAGCTGAAGCCTAAAGCTTTCGACGGAGGAACAGAGTAAGAGGTCACCGGAGAAAATGACGCCACAGGCGACGCATGGCGAGATGCAAAAAGCTGACGACAATGGTCGAGGGAGAAGACCTGAACCAAAGCGCAAGGGTCGAAGGAGGAGCTGGAGAAGAGCTAAAGCCTGAAGCTGGCCTAAAGCATTCAACGGAGGCTTAAATGAGAGACAAAATGACATTGTTCGAGGCAAAACGACATTGTTCGAGGCAAAACATTTTGCCCGCCATTTAAAAATGTTTCGGTACAGACAGAAAAGTTTTGAAACATACAGAAGAAAAAGAAACGTCTTAGTACGTATTGTACTCGTACAGTACCCGTATCCGTACCGGATACGTATCTTGTATGAGTACGGCCCCTGAAATGGCGTATCCATGCTTCTGAGATTGAGAGCATGTATCCCAAACTAAAGACAAATAAACATCCGTGGGTCACTAAATATTCATCTCTTAAGACCAAATAGAGAAAATGCTTCAATAAAAATAGAAAATGAATGTTAAATAAAATGAAAAAAAGCAAATTCGTTTAGTATGATATAGAAAGAAAATAGAATACTTTTGCATTGGTATATTTGATAAAATGAAAATAATGTGAAAATGAAAATTAAAGTGCAGCAGAAGTCAAAAATACCCTTAGGTGAAAAAACAAAAAAGATTTTATCTTGTGTTAATAGTACCCTTGGTAAAATAAAAAAATAAAAAAAGGCTTTATTTTATGTTAATAGTATTGATAAAAAAAAAAATTGAAAAAAACAAGAATGATGCCAATCCTGTTGAACACCATCATCATGAACACGTGCTTTGCCTAACTGCAAACCATGTCAGTTCACCAAGGCTCCACCATGAACAACCACTTTGAAAGCTTTGACGTGGTGGTAGCCTCCATCCCTATTATCTCCTTGATCTTCATGTCCCTGCTCATCCCTGTCTATGAGCTCGCCTTTGTCCCCCTCGTCTGGCGAATCATTAACAACCCTAATGGTATCGCCCACCTCCAAAGAGTAAGGGGTCGATCTTGTTCTTCCTGTCATCTCCATGGCCATCGCAGGGCTCGTCAAGGTGAAAAGGAAGAACCAGTTCAACTGACACCCCTGTAAGATCAACTTGTTTTAGCTTTACTTTCACTACGCCATCTTTAGCATCGTTGACATGTTCGCCCTTATTGGCCTCATGGAGTTTTTATACAAAGAAACACCCCTAGGTATCCAATGGTTAATGACTTAATTCATTTAATCGTTAATCTCAAGGGTTGAATTGCTATAAAAATGAGTTGAAATTTCTTTTACTACCTCTTTTCCCTTGTGATCCAGCGATACCTTGGATTCTCATAGTCCTTAACTGCATTTTCTCGTTGCGTGTTGGTCGGTTGAAGGAGAGGTAATGAAGGTCAATGGTTGAGTAGGGGTGCAATGGAGAGAAGCTACTACACCACACAAATGATGACCACAACTTGAGGAAGGATTCGACAAACCTGGATAATAATAGTTGCTACTTCACTACAATCAACAAGGGCAAAATTGACTTTTTAAAGATTTGGCTCCAAATTATATTTTCCTTCTGCTCACAGTACCAGAAAATGACATTCCGCTTCCATTTCCTTTTCTGCTTACATTACTGGATACCAAACAAGTTTAGCGAATAAATGCTCTTCGGTTTCAATTTTCACACTCTACTAAACACGCGATTATTTTTAATTTGAGATATCAACTTATCAAACATTTATTTTGGACTTTCAAAAACCAGGGGCTTGTCAAACCTTAATTCGACATAAATTTATTAATTACTTTCAACAATGGAAGATATTTTGTACATGTATTTTTCAAAATTTTTTATGCAATTAAATTTTTTTATTAAAAAAAAAAAGATGAATTTTCTACCCTAGTATCACAAGATTGAATTTAAAAAAAATGTTCTGTTACTAAAACTTTAAACTAATATAATAAATTCTTTTTTTAAGAAAGCCAATCAAGATTTTACCAGATCATATTTTCACATATTTTTTTAAACAAAAAATTGTCATACCAAAGTATTTAATAAATTATTGTTGTTTTTAATTCTAGACAGTTGATATTCTTATGCATGGATACCTAATTCCTTGACCATTGCTCACAGATAGAAAATTGCATAACATATAATTTAAATACTCCCAAGTGAAGTGACTAGATGGTAAAATGCTTCTAAAGTAAGGGGTGATTATCTAACTCGGCTGGCCTAGTCCCACTAGGGCACATTGGGCTAAGTTGAAACTGGCCGAAAGAGAAAATTTTGTTGACTTGAGCAAGTCAAACTCAATCTAGCCATGTTTGGACAATTTGGCTTGATTTTATTAATTTTTTTAAAAAATATTTTATAAGAACTTATTTAAAAATTTTATAATTTCTTTTAGGATAAATTTGTTAATTTATAATTTTTACCAAAAATTTAAAAAAAATAATAATAATAAAATAAAATAACCTAACCAACTCAAGAAATCAACCTCACCCAATGCAAACACTTGAGTTTAGAAATTAAATGTCTAATACAAAATTAAGCCAAACTTTATGTCTGACCCATGTTTTGTATATCCCTACTCTTAAGTAGAAAGTGATACAAGAAATAAAATTGTACATAAAATTCATTTTTTCTCCCTTCGCTCATATTTTTTTATTTATCTCTATTCATTTGAAAAATACTTTATCATTTATTCAGTTAGAACCCATGTTCGTATGTCCTGTGCCTTCAGAAATGACAAATACCAAATGCCAGAGTCTTGGGTGTGAGCAATGAATGTGATTCAAGGAGTTATGACTTCGAATGTGGCCTCATCCATACCACTCAACTCAACCAACTCGGGTCTCTCGAGCCACTCGTTGAATGCAAGACGAGTGATGTTATGTAGAGAATTGACAACTAGTTAGCTTTTATCAATAAATTTTTCTTCTTTGATGTATAAAGAAATGAATTTGAATTAAAGTTGAGTATGAGTTGGACTTCATAATCAAGCCTAATGTTAACAAAAAATACAACTCATAATTCGACTCTGATTTATTTCATGCGCAGGGCAAGGTTAATTTGATTTTAAAACTGTACAAATTTAATGTTTAAGTCTGAATTTAAATTATTGGGTTAAATATAAAATTATAGATTAAACTTATTAAGTTAGATCAAATATACTCATGCCTCGATCTGACACATGATGAAGAATGTTAAATATAATATCTAAAAACTAGCACAAGAAATCACCCAAATACATAGCATCTGGACTGCCACTCTGTTGATTAGGTCCACAGTACCACTAGTTAATTTTGACCCCGACTGATTTTAATACCATTGAACCAAAGTTCATTGGTACACAGTGCCATATAATGGTTGCTGAAGTACATACTTCCTATTTTTTCCAACAGAGGGAATCGTTTAATTTATTCACAGAGGGAGGTTATCCCAACATAATGTCTCAAAAATTCTCATAGGACAATGACTGAGCACTGAAAATTTTCACTTTGTTCCCATCCAAATTCCATCAAAAATAACTGAAATAGATTTATGAAGGAGAGATAGGCAGACCCAAAACAGAAGAATAATTCCTTGAAACACACTTCATGTATTGACGTAGACACAATTATTCTAGCTATATAATGTTCAAAGAAAAAAATAATTTGGAGGTAAGTGTTCTATGACACTGGTCTTTTACGTGAAATCAGTGTTCCATAACACCAAAAGTTGAATTAAACTGGAGGAAATGAAAAGATTATCTCAATAGCATCCATTTCACGGCATACAAAATGCGAAGACGATACAAGTATAACCCACAAAATGGATATAGCTGAGTAATAAAAGAATACACCTCTTGCAGGATGCAAAAGTTGCTCATTACAAGCTTAAATATCTTATAAAGCATCTATCTAAGGCTCCTCGAAGTACACAGGACACTAGGACTACAAAAAAAGCCGTAGGAATGAAACCCAGACAGCCTTACCTAAAACAACTATATTACTTGTCATCCTCTACACACACAATAATTGATGGAACTAACAATGAAATAATGAGCAGTCTAACTAAATAAACACAATGTAGCCCAACACAAGATGCAGAGATTAATTTTGATGCCTGAAAACAAAGAGCTGCTTATTTTTTATTGGTTTTCCTGTTTGGTTCAAAGACATACTTGTGCAGTGATTCCTTGATGGGAAGCAACTCTGGAAACTCTTTCTTCAACTTGGATGCATCCATCTCATTGTTGCTTCTTGGAGCAATTATCACTTTGGCTTGCTCTTCAAGTGTGAAGTTAACCCACTTGAAGTTGGGGTCGATGTAATCCCTGTACATCTCGAGGATCTCATTGTGACTCACGGCCCCAGGATTTGTGAAGTTCCAGATGCCACGCAAGTTTCGCTTTGCCATTTCAATTGAAATAGGCAAAAGTTCATCCAAGATAGTCATGCTGTTTGGAATGTTAACCACTTTGTTATAACGAGTAATCTTAGTAATGAAGTTGCGTGGGTTATTCAGATCAGATGAAATTGGCATGCGAACCCTGAGGGTGCACACATTGTCATATTCCTTCAAAAGCTCTTCAACCTGCTCAAAATTCAATGTTTAGTTATTATTTGGGATATAATAATGCAATGGAAATAAAATTATGTCATGTACGCAAACCTACCATAGCTTTAGTTTTGGAATAGAAAGAACCAACAAAGTTGGGTGTGTCTTCCTCCTTAAAACCAATGCCAGAACCCTCTGGATGTGCTGCATCATACTCAAATATACACCCAGTGGCATAATTTATCATCAAGAGGCCCTGTTCTCTGCAGACATCAGCCAATGTTAAAGTACCAGCAACATTGGTGCGAATGGTTTCTGTTTTATGAGATTCACACCAGTCAACATTGGGTCTGCCAGTCACTCCAGCAGCATTGAAAACATGTGTAGGCTTCACACTGTGAATATCTGCCACGAGCGATGAGCGATCCTCTAGGCGCCCTCTTCCATATTCAAATGGAATCCCTTGTTTTTCACAGAGTTTCCCCAACAGACCCCCAATCCACCCCGTTCTACCATAGATCAAGAACTTATAAGCATGTTTCTGCTGAGCGTTAGTGTTCTTAGATGATGGAACCACCATTCGAGTATTAGTGGAGACATAGGATGCAGGCTTGTCTTCTTCAGAACCTTCAAAATGTCTCTCTATCCCACCCGGCATCATCAGCATCCTTGGATGAGGAAGCAATGCCCCGCTGACATCACCCCACCAATCAGGATTCTTTGTATACCACTCTATGGTTTTCTTCAGCCCCTCTTCCCAAATGGTCCTCTCAGACCAACCCAAGTTCTTCAGCTTTTGATCATCAAGAAAGTATCTCTGGTCATTAAATGGTCTGTTCTCTACAAATTTTATACTAGTATCTGGGTCCATTGAGAAAAGTCTGCATATATCTTTGGCTACATCAATAACTCTCCTTTCTCTCGTTGTCCCAATATTGTAAACATGGCCAACCTCTCCCTTGTGGAGGATAACTTCAAAAGCCTCTGCAACGTCTTCGCAATATAAATAACTCCTCACATTTGAACCATCCCCGTGAATTGGAAGAGGCTTGCCTTGCATAGCCAAGAGGATGAACTTTGGAATTAACTTCTCAGGAAACTGATTGGGCCCATAAACATTATTTCCACGTGTTGTGATCACAGGTAACCCATATGACCTACCATATGCCATGACAAGCATTTCTGCACCAGCTTTTGTCGCAGAGTATGGATTTGTGGGAAGAAGTTGAGAAGCCTCATGGTTTCCAACAACAGCATCCTCATCCGTCTCCCCATAGACCTCATCTGTGCTCACATGGATGAACCTTCTGATCTGACCAGTGACCTTGCAGGCTTCTAACAGGACATGAGTACCATATATGTTGTTCTTGGTGAACTCAAAGCTATTACCAAACGAGTTGTCAACATGGGTCTGAGCAGCAAAGTGCATTATTGTGTCGATGGACTCAGTGATGAGAAGGTAGTTGACAAGGTCAGCACTTCCAATATCCCCCTTCACGAACTTGAAGTTGGATGATAACTTTGAAGGAAGGAGATTCTTCAAATTAGAACAGTAATCAAGTTTGTCAAGAACAACAATTTTGTAGTCAGAGTAGTTCCGAATGAGCCGATTGGCAACATGAGATGCAATAAATCCAGCTGCCCCAGTGATGAGGATATTCTTTGGGGTGTATGTAGCCATGACAAGCAACTTCTGCAATGAAAACAAACAAATCAGAATAAATCAAATTCAGAATGCAGATTGCATTTAACAATATAATGACACAAAGTAAAACTAAAATATGCAGAATAATATAGCTTTAACAGCTGCAAATATCACTATAAACAACAGCACAACCTCCTATTTTATTAGTCAAAGCTGAAATCTGAAGAAGTTAACAGTACAGAACGATGAGGGAATCGTCCATTAGTAGGTAAATGATCTAAAATTCGTTCCTCCAACGCCCACGTAAATCCCAAGAGAAAGCAAAAAAGGGATTAAAAAAATATATACAAATTTTTCTTGGAAAACAAAAACGAATTATTACACCATTTTGCGAATTGCAAGAAGTCTGACCTACAATATCTAGGAAAACAAACAATAAAGTAGGTAAAGATTCTTTTTCTTGTTTTATTTTTTCCTCTCCAAGCAACAGAATGCACAAAAATAATTAAAGACAACGAGGCAAAAAAAGAATCAGTACTCAATTTAGCACAAACACAGCAAAACGTAATTTTACGCCCCCAAACACATTAACCAGATTCAGGCATACGGAGAAACTTAGAATTGCAAATCAAACTCATTTCAAGATACACATACAGATCTGACTTTTCACTTGTTGCAGCTTAAAAGTTCAAAAGGACCATGATCAAAGTGGTATGACCAACGACGATCATCTTCACAATCATTACAGATCTAACAAAACCCAGCAATACCCAGATCATGAATAATTCCCATTAGACCCAGCGTCATTTACTTTCAGGAAAAGAAAATCACCCAAAGGGAGGTAAACAATAAATGGATCATGAAAAGAGACAGCTTTTTCAGAACTGGATCAACTTACAAATTGGTAATAGATCCACGACTATTGATATGATCCGAAGATAACCCAGAGAGAAGAAAGAAGAAAAAACAAGACGAAAGAGTTTTCCGGACAAAAATGGAGGAAGCAACCTCACAGCAAAGGAAGGCTCTTTGAGAGAGGGAAACAAAGGGGGGTACATTTATACGCATCAGTAAACCAACTTGGACGTTTAAGCCATGATAATGGCTGAAATGACCTGAATGTCCTCGCTTGTTCCCAAAATTTACGTTGCCGCGTTCACGGATAATGGGGCCCACTCCATTTAAAGCAGTCAATTTAAACGCAAGATCATGACTTTGAGAGAATGAAAGTATTTGATCGTCTGTAGACGCGACCACGGGAAATCTTGCTCCGCCTGGACATAAGGTGAGAAGTTTCATTGGATGGAATCGCTACCTACCCCCGAACGATCCTTTCTTTTTCGTTCTTCTTTTGTTTTTTTGGGGCGTGTTCTGGTTCCAACTTTTGGTTAAAATTTAGAATAATTCATGAATGAACACTATTACATTTAAAATTTCATATTATCGCATGCCAGAAAAATTAGGAGTGTATTAACCTTGTGAATTGGTCCCAGAATTCAATAAACATTGTTACAAGTAGATATTTTAATAATTTTTTGACTTATTATTTATATTATTATACATATGAGTAACATCAAGTCAAAATTTATTTCAACTCTCACAAATAAGATATTTTTAATTTATTTTATCATAAAATTATCTTTTTAATATGTTCTCTCACTGATAAGATATTTTTTAAATATGATCCCTCATAAAATTATCTTTTCAATTTTGTTTTTCACATATGGATATTTTTTTATAATAGTTCCATATTTCTCAATTTAGTCCTTCCAAATAAAATTATTATTAATAATAATTCTTACATATAAGTATTTCTCAATTTGATAAAAATACATTATTGATAATAATTTTATTTTTAAAAGACTAAAATAAAAAAATATTTGTTTGTAAAGAATCAACTTGACATAGTAAATTTATGAGAAACTGAATTGAGAAATATTTTATTTGTGAATGATCAAATTAGTAAAACAATTACATAAGAGAATAAATTGACAAATACATTATCGGTAAAGAACCAAAATGAAAATTTACTCATATTTTTAATTTATTTTCTTTCAAACTAATAAAAAATAAAAATAGTTCTTTTAAAAATATATAAATTTATAATATTATATATGAGTTTAGAACTTTTAGTCTGGTAGACTAACATCAAAAACTAAATTTATAATCCATAAAAAAGAAATAAAAATATGAGAGAGATAATGGAAAGTTATATAATTTTTTATGACTAAAATACACAAAATTTGTTTAACTTCAAATTATGTGCAGATAATTCTTAACTTCTGAAAATTGGTAATTAACTTCCCAAACTTGAGATTATGTTTAAATAACTTTTTACCGTTAGTTAATCAATTACTTCACTAACAAAAGTATAACAAATCCAATAAATTATTTACATATAACATAAAGTTTAAGAAATTATTTATACATAACTCAAAATTTATGAGGATTATCTACAAAAAAAATACAGTTTAGATGGATTCTTTTAAAATGACATCTCACCATTCCATTATACAAATTTAAAAGTCTTAAAAGATTCATTATTAAGTTTTAAAAATTAAAAAATTATATGGTTATGATCTCAAAATTTAAAAAGTTCTATACATTTTAGCTTTTTTGTATTATTTCTTTTTATTACATTTAGAGTAAATTATTTTCTTCTCTCATCAAATATAGCTTAAATTACACAATTTTTTAATCATAAAAATATTATAAAATTAAAATATAACCAAAATATGTCAATGAATTAATAGTAGTTGGCATGATCACGGTGGTAGTGATAATAAAAGTGATGGTAATGGTAACTAATAACTATATATAATTGTGGTCTTGGCGAAATGACTATAATCATAATGGTAACAATAATAGTAATGATGTGAGTAACAACAACAGGAAGGTGTGGTAATAGTAAAGGATTAGCAGTGATATTAATGAAGAAAGATAAGCAAATGATAATAAAAATAGTATTTGGTTAAAAAAGTAATACAATTTTCTTTTTATCATGGCCTATCCCTCCTCTTTTATGTGAGTAGTGTTACATAGTAATAATGATATAAAACATTTAAATAGTGTAAACTTATATAATTCTTTGCACATATGAAACATTGTACAAACATAAATTACATTTGTTATACTATTTTATACAGCACGCTACACAAGGGAGCTAGCGTCTTCTGTTGTGCTCTTTGCATAATAAGAGATAACGTCTTTTATTTATTTATTTATTTTTAATATCTCCTATTACACAATATGCGTATTGCACAATAAAAAGTTTATTTTTTACATAAGGCCTGAATGCATGTGAAACAACTAGTATAACCTAATATGTTACATATACTTAGAATTTATTTCATTTACAAAATGAAAGTTATAAGAAAAAAAAAGGTTTGCGTATCAATTTTAAATATTTAAAAATCATATATTAAATAATGATTTGATCTGAAAACTATATTTTAGAAGTATTTAAGTCTCAAATATAAACAATTTAATGAGAAAATAATTTTTTAACTCTCTAGAAAACAACTGTGGTTGGTGCGTAACATTTATTTTTCCTTTATAGGTATTTATCATTTTTAGGGGAATCCTTGAGAGGACAATATTGTCTACGAATATGTTTTATATTTTTGATGCATGTGATATCTTTCTTTCTCCCTAATGACAACTCATCCCTTTGAAAAGAATGGCCTTCCTTTCTTTAAAACCATAAAATAATTACTTTGATAAAATTAATTTATTCTCTACCCAATAGAATATTCTTTTACGCATTAAAAATAAATTAATAAGTACGTAATAAAATACAAATATGTCTAGAGCACTTTTCTACGCATATATTCACATAACAACATATGTGTTTACTAAAATGAAAACAAAAAGTGAGACAATTGAGTACAAATTAGCAATACGTTTAATATGTTGTTACTTTTAATATTTTTCCTGTCTTTTTTTTCCCAAAATTTGATCTTATGAAATACTTTAAAATATATACTATACATCCTATCTGTTGCTTTAGTTTATTATTTGTAAGTTATTATTATTAAGGGTTTTGATGTTACCTTCTTTAGACATGAAAGGACTCCTCTACTTATTAAGTGAGTCATTATTTCAAAATAATATAAATTTAATGAATTGCTATCTTAATTTGTTTCCATTTTATGGAAGTTAATGGAATATGTAGATATCCCTTTAAATTCTATCCGATAATAAAGCCGTTATACAGTCACATTCAAATAGATCATGTTAATTTATATTTATTGTAATTAAAAATTTAAAAGTTAGATAGACTCGAGTCTTCCCGAGGCATGGTACTCTTAAATTCCGTTTCATTGCTTGTAAGGAAGGATAATTTTTTTTTAATTGTATATAATATTTATTATATTTTTATAATTATTATTTAATACTATTTATTTTTTAAAATAAAAATATAAAAATTGTTTTCTATTCCACTTATCTTTTTTTATATTTTTTTATATCATCCAACTAAATAAACTGTTATATAACGAGTTAAGGATGCTCTCCAAAAATTGTTTTGGTTACATGCCATGAAAAAGTTATTATTTAGAAAAAAAATAATATTTGATCGATATTTTTAAAAAGCTTACTCCTAAAAGCAGGCTTGGTCAATACAGTATTCAATAATAATTTATTTCAAATTATTAAAATAATATAAATTAGTTTGAGGTTAAATAGAAATAGATGACATAATAATAGAAATTAAGGACTTATTACGTTAGAAGCTATAAAAATACAAAGAGAACTTAAATGGGAATAGTATATTTTTATGAAATAAATTGAAGAAATATGTGAGATTTCATTTTTTTTATATATTTGTGAAAAAATAGTGACAATTTGTGGTTTGATGAGAAATAAATAAAAATATAAAAGGATGGCAACAATATAACCTAATAGTAATATATTCACAATAAATATATATTTAGAATTTAGTTAAAACGAAAAACTTTTTTTAGCCATTTTAAATTTAGAAGAGTCATATCTGCTTCTAAAATTATCCCTTCTAGAATTATCCCTTGAAATGTATTTTCAAAAACTGCTGTAGCTTTTAGAAAACACTAAAAGAAGAACAATCATAAAATTTTAATTAAACATAAATTGGTGGTTTTTATTATAAGAAAGCACTACAAACAATACCACGATAATTCCAAACGGCCCTTATATAAAAGGAAAGCAATTTTGTTTAAGCAATAAATCTCATTTAAAAAAAAAAAGTACTCTAGTTACTTAATATTGGCTGATCTCAATGATAGTAGATGGTTCGAAAAGAATTAATCTTCCATTCAATTAAATATAATGATATTTTTAGAAAAATCCAAAAACTACACTAGCTAGTCCCTAGTTTCCTATAACTTCCATCCAAATAAATAGATAATTTTTTGCTTTTGCCATCCATATTAAATTTATAACCTAAGTTATGGACACGCACAAAAACCTGTAAACCTTAAACTACTCGACGTTAAATGGTGGAGTCATCGATAATTGTAAGGACAGGTCTTTAATTTCTAAATCCCATGACAAATAAACATTAATGTAGAGGCAGGTTTTTAATTAGCGGTTGGTCAAAAATTACCCCATCGACTACTGTTTACGCAATTCACATATGATTATACCATCATTTGGTGTAGCTTGCAATTACACCAAATTAAGCCCTCCCTTGGTTTCATGGAAAGCCAAAAAAAAGTAATCATTTTTTTATTTAATTTATGTAATATTTATAATATTCATATAATTATTACTTAATGGTATTTACATCTTTTTTATATTTTTTAAAAATAATAATATAAGAATTATTTTTCATCCTTAAAATTACTTTTAATTCTATTTTTTTTATTTTTATATACCCAATGAGCTCTGAGTTATTAAATTCAAATTCATCTAATATTAATAAGGTTGAAATTATGGTGGTATTATTGATCAGGTTGTTATTTCATGTAACGCATCATGGCATTCATGGCTGAAATTATGGCGTTAAGGAACGGTTTGCAAAGGGCTTTAGATCTTAATAAGGTTGTTGTTGAATTAGACTGTAAGCTACTGGTGGATGCTCTTATGAAGAATTATCACAATCCAGATTGACAAAGTAGGACAATTATAGAAAACATTCATCTTCTTAAAAGAGGGTTTTCTTCTTTTCAACGTCCAGGATTCTCAGGTTTGTTAACAAAGTAGCTGACTGACATGTTAAATCTTTTTTTAAGAAGATGGTGTCAGGTTGATTAGAATATTAATTCTTATCCCCTCTGTTTTGTATCATTCCTATTGATGATGAGCATTGTAAGAGGGGTACTAGATAATTACGTTGATGTATTGAAGAAGGTACTGTTTTATTTTCTCAATTCTGTGTTGTGGGATTGTTTGTTATCAATGAAATTCAGTTGGCAAACAAACAAAAAAAACTTCAAAGTCATTTTGGGGTATATATTGTGTTTCATATGTGCTATGAGAAAAGTACAGGATCTCATTTTTTGGTAATTCTATGGTTTTGGGTAATTGGTATTATTGTTAGTTATATATTATTATGTAATTTATTATTTTAGTCAAAGTCATATATATAATTCATTTTATTTTTGGTAATCTCATATAATCTATTTTAAAGCATAGTTGAGTTGGATTATAAATTTTAAACAATAATTGTTTATCTGTCAAAATATTTTAAGAGAAAAGAGAGAATTATATTTATATATAAAACCAAGAGTTTAATTAAGATTAATTCATTCCTAAAAGCATATTCAAGTTTTTTAAAATCCCACTAATCAATAAACTGATAGTTTATGCGGTACTATTCTCAACTTTTAAGACTGAGAGATGACTAGTTTGATATAATAGAGGTAAATCGCATCAACTGCTATGGAAGACTTAATTAAATAGGCTTAATTTGTTCTTTTTAATATTGTAAACTTTTAATTTAATTTCGTCTTTTTAATATTGTTACGTTTCAATGAGAAATAAGGCAAAACCCTTATAACCTAACCCTAGCAACCAAATAAAGTACAAATTAAATTGTCTTGAACCACTTACACCCTGCCAGTAAATGAAAGAAAAATAAAAAAATTATATAATATATATATATTATAATTATTATTTTATAGTATTTTTTTATTATTTTTAATATAAGAATTATTTTTCATTTATAAAATCTTTTTTTTTTATTTTTGTTTTCATTATTAAACTATCTATATATTCAAGATTGTAATTATTTTTGCATAGTACTAGTAATAATGTGTCTCCTCCCATGTAACATCTTATAAATTCAGGGACAACATTTAAGAACATGAGTTTGACACATAACTAAATACTGGCCACACAACCCTCCTAACCCACAAAGAAAAAAAAAAAGAAAAAAGAAAATCAAGTTGTTTAATTAATTGCACTTTGCAGTTTATTAGTCCAGCTACACTTATCATTGTTCTAATTTTTCATTTGTCATTTAGATTAGAGTAGTCATCTCTCGAGCTTGGGATCTCTATTTAAATTTGCACGTACACTCCCAATAATTTCTATCTCACCATTTTTCTTTTGTTTTTTTATTTATTTAAGCACATTAGTCCCTACTTCTTTTTTATTCTCTAATTAGTTAATTTGCCATTTGCATTGTCTCCTAAATATATAATCAGATTGTGCTAACAATATTAGTACTCTCAAAATATGTAATTAGCCACAACAATATTTCATACACTAACAATATTATATACATAAATACAACTAAATTTTCTTGTGGTTGTGAACTTTTGAAGAAAACGTAGAGAACTTTAATTTGTAGCCAACCACCTCCAAGAGGAAGGGATTGCATCCACAATATTAGATTCTTGGTTGGGTCCATGAGCATTATTGAAGAATAAATATGATGCTTTGTTGCTTCCACATTTGTGTACGAATGAAATGAGAACAAATAACATTGGTGGTGAAACGGGCTGCACTACTTTTTGAAAAACAAAATATGTTGTATTATTTGCATATTTTTAATTTTTTAGCATTTTTTAATGTTGATTGAATTGGATTTATGATTTTTTTTGGATGACTGCCACAAAATCAATACATGTAGGTTTGTCCGAATAACATGAGATATAGAAAAGTAAAATTATTCTATGCTATAATGTTGGTGTGGACCTGAATAAATGTTGAGAGTCAACGATACAAAAGTGAAGGTCAATGTGATACAAAAGTAAATATTAATATAATATTTTAATAGTTTTGAATCATTCATCATCATCTCTATTTTATTGAGCTATTACAAACATGCCCCATAAAATGTCTGTCAGACAGTGCAAGGAGTTTGATAATGTGTAAGTGATTTTAAGTTTAATTCTTTAGAAATCTGAAATTAATTTGTGAAAAAATAAATAAAATGGTAGCTGACCATATTTTATTGTGAGAATGCCAAACCAAGCGGTCCTCATCAGAATTTATGTTTAATAAATTCTTAAAGGAATGATTCTTGTGGCTTGATTCTCTGAAAACATGTGTTGAGTTGACTCAATGTCACAAGCCCATATCAGATAGATTGGGGGTTAATTCTGGGCATACAAGCGGGAGCGCTGCACACCTCAACAGCTAGCTTTTGGGGAGAGGGTAATGGCCCCGTGACAAGTAGTATCAAAGCGGGCCCCATAATAGCTGCCAGGTTGGATGGCGTTTGACACCACCGTAGATAGAATGGTGGGCCATTCATGACGAGGATGTCATTGATTTGATAAATAAGTATGTCACAAGCCCATATCAGATAGATTGGAGGTTGGTTCTAGGCTTATAAGCGAGAGCACTATACACCTCAATAGCTAGCTTTTGGGGAGAGGGTAATGGCCCTATGACATCAAGCTCACAAGTTCTGGAATTAGGTTCAATAATAATATACACCAGCTTCTCATAACATAGAAGGTTTTCATAGACTTTTTGACTTTGGAAGCTCAAGCTATTATTTGGTAAAAAGAAGGGATTCAATCCCTATATATATGTATAAAGCTAAAAAGAAAGTATCTCTACGGGTACAACCAAACTTTGATGGATCTTCCACTATACAAATTCTACATGAAGAAAGGTAGAGTTAAAACCACTTAGGGCTTTACTTTTGGGTTTTAAATAATTTATTTTCTTGAATTAATGTAATAATTTATTTTAAATAATTGATACATAAATTTTACAATGTAATAAATAGATCATTGCATTTGGACTAACAAACATTAAATCCCAATTGAAGTTAATTGTAATAAGCTACTTTATCAATTTGAGATAAATATACAAATATAAGAGGTAATGTGAGAATCATGTGGCTTTTTGCAATTAATTTTAACTAAAATTTGATGTTTTCATTTTGGTCCAAAATTCACGGAAGTGTTGTGTTAAAATTTGAAACTTATATACCAATTTTATAATTAAACCTTAATTCAAAGGGCTAAAATAGAATTCTTTTCTTTTCAATGAGGGCCAAATATGCAATTTGTTATATGAGTGTATAAATAATCTATAAACTAATCTACTTATGAAGAGACATATAATATGTCAAACATATTTTGAGTTGAATTTGCTTTGAACTTGTAATGAAGAGAGAGAAGCCATAAAGGTGAAAATGTTGTAGGTATAAAAGTATGAAAAATTTTTTAAGTAAAAATTTTGACCATTGTCAAAAGGGTTTGTAAGGGATTGCCCACAAGCATTCTCCCAACAATTTCACAACTTATAAATTTTATTAATTAGCAAAGGCCTAGCAACAAATTATTCTTTATTAGCCTATTGCTAGTTTTTTAAAAATTTGTGCAAAAGCAAGAGAAGATTCTGTCAGCCCCATTTTAGCGAGAAATAATTGAAGTAGTAGGGGTTATTTTCATTGTTAAGCATTGCAAAATTGGCTTAAGGCTTCTTGTATTATTATTTTTCAACATTTGATAAAATTAATGAAGATTTCATTGTCTATCGTTGTTTGAACTTCTTTCTTGTAGTGTATGTCTCTTTTATAATTAGTTTAACTTACCTATATTTTCTCAACAAATCTATTTAAGATTCTCACCTTGCATGGATCAAGGCCTTGCCTTGAGCATGAAGCTTCTATCATTTAAGTTTTTAAGACGTATCACGTTCAATTTCTCCACCCTCTAACTGCTCTAATACCCCAAAATGCCAAAACTAATTGATGATGTTCTACATTTAAAATCACTTAATTTGATCCACCTTATTTCTTTAGGGTTATCTTTTAGAGAAGATGGATAAAACAAATTCAAAAAGAGCTTGTTGCATAAATTAAAAGGTTGAATTGATTGTATTTGGATGCCTGTATCTTAATGTATGATTTCCAAACATCCCAAATATAGACAAAAACATCAATAAGAGTTGAGATTTTGTGGTAAACTAGCCTCAGGTGTCGATTGAGGTTTTGGAACAAAATAGAGATAAGAGTTAGCAAATCCTTTTTGATTAACAAATTTTTTTATTAGAGAGTGAAAGAGATATGGGTGGAATTTATCCTGAGTCCTATCTTTTTTCTTTTTTTCTCTTTCCTACATAATTCTTTCCAGAATTAGAGAAAATCTATATCTAAGGTGAGAAGGTGGAAGACTTGGGCAATGATTACCATAAAGAAGCCAACGGCAATGATTACCATAAAGAAGCAAAAAAATTGTTAGAAAGCAAAAGAATAGTGCTAGATAGAGAGGTGAAACAAAGCTTTTTCACAATAGTGAGTAGTTCTAAGTAATAATTTCACAAAGACTCCAAATTAATGTAAATCAAACCCTAAGGTGGGAAAAAGAAAAAACACAAGTCAATAGAGTTTAAGCACATGTTCATCCAAAAAAGTTCAAAAAGAAAAGTCATGAAATGAATTTAAAACTCTAAAAAGAGAGAAAAAATATTTTTTAATATTTGGATAGTTAGTCACTCATCATCGATATTTTTAAAACTAAATTGATTATTAAATTAATAAAAATATTAGTTCATAGTTTATTAGTTTAACTATGATTGAACTACAATCAAACTAATAATAATTAAATATATCTTTTTAAAATTTTATATATTAAAATTTTAATATAACAAATGCATATTAATATATTTTAAATATTTAATTATTAATTTAATATTTCTTAAGATATTTGAGAAGTTTTTTTATTGAAAAATAAAAACTACTCATGATTAAAAGTTAAAAGTATTTAATATTAAATTTTTAGAATTTTTAAATTATATTAAGATTCTAGTTATAATTAAAAAAAAAAGGCAAATGGTAATTTTGGCAATTTGGCTCAACACTTTCATATTTAAAAAAAAAAATGCTACTACGATATGAACATAATAAAGAGCAAGCATCAAATTTTGTTTCTCTTATATATATATATATATATATATATATATATATATATTAATTATCTGTGTTTCAACTCTATTTAATTTTTTTAAATCTATTTAAGATGAATGATTTTGTTTTATAAAAAAATATTAAAAGAAAAACTTCGATAACTAATTTTTTATTTATTCAATTAATTTTTTATTAGTTCTTTAACTAATTAATTTTATATGTAAATGAATTAGATAAAAGTTAAATTTTTAATTTTATTGGTTGAATCAGCTAATTTGATTCAATTTGGTTTTGATTAAATTGCTCATAATAGGTCGTGGGATCCACAAGAATATGCCAATGGAGGTGAGAAACATACCATAGGAGTTTTTTCAGTGCAACGGATTTTTTTTTTCTTTTTTTGAAAAACAAATTTGATTTAATGCATGAGTTTCAGTGGTTATCTAGATAACTAAATCAATGAGATAAAATAAAAATCCTCACAAGAAGCAACCCTTAAAGCTTCGGCCATTATATATGGATAATAATATATTATTCTCCCAACTTTCATCATGGCTCGCAATCTAGAATAGGATTAGCAGTATGCTTATCAATAATCAAAAGTTACATCAGAATACCGGTATTTTATCTAGAAGATAACAGTAATCCAATGATAAGGAGGTTAATTAGGATAATCAGTCAATAACAATTTTTAAATTTGGTAGAAAAATAAATATATCAAATTAGTCAAAAATAGATATATAAACATACATATCTATTCAGTCAAATTGTGCTTCCGTAGTCCAATCCAAGTCGTCGTCTTTTGGACAGCTCAGCGGTCTGAGTAGATTCCACACAAGCAATCGCGTCGGCGGGTTTTCTGGAAGATACACTCAAATTCTGGAAATATGTATTAAAATAAAATACAAGTTGGAGTTTTGATTTCTGTTTTCGGGCCTCAAAAGTCAAAACAACGTTCTCCACGGCATCATTGATACATAATTGAGCATTTATCAACCTCGAGCACAAGATTTAGATAGATAAGCATTCAAGGCATATAGCAAAACGTGGATAAATTTGTAGTTTGAGCGAGAGAGAGAGAGAGAGAGCATTTATTTGTTATCTAAACGAAGTGCTTGGTTTGATTTGATTTGGTTTTAGGATTTTTCTTGTGGGGCTTTTTTGGGAATTGGTATTTGAAGATTGATGACTCTTTCTACTGCACATTCTATCTATACGATCTGCAAGGATGCAGCAGGAGTCGCTGGTACTTCTTTTCTCTTTCTGTTAGTTTCTGGGGTTTTGACGTTTTGTTCTTAAACCAAAAGAAAAAAAAAAAAACTATCTTTTGGAGTGTACTCTTTTAACCTCTTTTTTATTTGATTATGTGCAGGGAACATCTTTGCTTTTGGGTTGTTTGTTTCGCCCATGTAAGTTTTTTCTATGGGATTTTTTGACTAAATATTGAGCTCAGAAGGACATAAAATGTTTACTCCCTCTGTTCTGTTTTGAATTCTAGATCCACATTTAGGAGAATTATCAGAAATGGATCAACAGAAATGTTCTCAGGGTTGCCATATATTTATGCTCTATTGAACTGCTTGATCTGCTTGTGGTATGGCACGCCTTTCATATCTCCTGATAATATGCTGGTCATGACGGTTAATTCAGTTGGAGCTGTCTTTCAGTCTGTGTACATAACCCTCTTCCTCATATACGCAGAGAAAGCAAAAAAGGTTACTTTTCTGATACTGTTGAAAACTCAAACTTATTCTAATGATAATGACAGAAAACCATTGACTAGTAAGACGTCATAATCGAAAGTCTAACCTGGTATTTGATAGGTAAGAATGTTTGGATTACTGGTGGCTGTTTTTGGGATATTTGCAATCATAGTAGCGGGGAGCTTGCAAATAGCTGACCATTCAATAAGACAAATGTTGGTGGGATTTTTGAGCGGTGCTTCTCTCATTTCCATGTTTGCCTCTCCCTTGTTTATAATTGTAAGTTTGTTGTTTGCTAAAATATCTATCCTAACGAGTATGCACACGCACACACACACACACAAATTAAACTTGGTTAATTGACTTACTCATTAATCCCAATATATTTCCCAGAAATTGGTGATCCAGACAAGGAGCGTTGAATTTATGCCATTTTATCTCTCTCTTTCCACCTTCTTAATGAGCTCCTCTTTCTTTCTTTATGGATTGCTCAATCATGATGCGTTCATTTATGTAAGGTTCCTTTCGTTTTCATTGGCTTGTATATGTGATTTATAATGCATATATAACATCACACAAGCCTTCATCTGTGTTTGATTTTATAGGTACCAAATGGGATAGGAACCATTTTGGGGCTGATACAGTTGGCATTATACTTGTATTACAAGAAAGCATCTTTAGAAGACTCTAGAGAATCCTTGATAGTGTCATACGCATGAACTGTTCTGCTGACAAGAAGGTAAAATCAAGTACACAACTTTTCTGCTCTTTCACAGCTGTGAGACGTCCTATGAAATTAGCTGGGGGCTTGTTTGTGTGAGATGCAATGCTCAAAGGAAAGACAGTATGGCGGCATATTTTTTGTGTGAACGAGAGGATGAAATCCTTGCAATGAGAGAATGATATTAATTTCTACCTTGATGCTTGAAAGCTGAAACCATGCTGATGCTCTTACTTCAAAACAAAAATTAAAATTACTTACTCTATCCTTTGTGTTCAATATCCTTTAGTACCAGTATATATAGGTCAAAATTTTTTCTCTTTCGCAATTATATTAGTTTGTTAATCTTCTCTCTTTTGCAAATTATATTTGTTATCTCAAGTAAAAATCATTTAAAAGGAATCTTGAGCCTATCCAAATTTAAGACAATTTAAAACATGTATGAGTTGCCTTTCTACTTTAGACTCTGATCTAGATTTTCGAATGCTATTGTTACTTCTTAGGTTCTAAATTAGTTTCTTGCCTTTTGAAATATTTGGTTGGCAATGCTAACTCGTTCTTTATCAACTGGCCTCAAATATCGCGAAAGATTAATAAGCATATGTTCTGGAAGTTTTCCTCTTATGTGTGTATATTTGTGGTTGGAAGTTAGTAATTGGTAGTTAAACGGGTAACTTCTAATTCTGGAAGTGACCTTTTCTGATTATTTGATCAACAGCCAAATTAATCCTTTGCTGCATAAACATTATTCTCAATTGGCATGCAAACACTAATTATACAGTTGAAACATTATTATAAAAATAAGGTTTTTCTTAATTGGGTGGGCGAGCACTAATTGTGTGTGCTTCTATATTTTCCAAGTGGTCCTCATCAACTTCACAATGTTCTATGCCTTTTTTGTGTGGCTTTCCTTTTTCTGGTTTTGCTGCTGTCTATGCTGTATTTAGAACAGTGTGTTTTTAATCATTTTATAAAAAGAAAGGGAAGCGTTTTATCTTATTTAGATGGGTTCAGTAATTACCAATGAAATGGAATTACACAGCTGCTATTTGCTAAGATGATCATTGCATATTAAAACTAGATCACATGTCTCTACTGTAAAACTTGGATGCCTTTTACAACTTACAAGGAAGAGGAAAACCCAGAGGTACAAAACGCTACAGTAGATCTCTTAGAGTAGTTCTCCCCATAGCAGCTGTTTTTTCCTGCACAAAACAGACAATAAGCTAGAAATAAGTGTGATTGGCTTGGTCTATTTATCATTTATAGATCGGATCTACTTGTGACTGATGAGTATGTATAACTTGATAGGAACATTTTATTACATTATTAAGGTCTGATTGATATACTATTTTGATTTCCATTTGACTGCCGGTGGGCAACAGGAAACAAGCTATAAGATCAGAATGAAGAACAAGTAGTGGTTCATCCCACAATTTGTCTTTGCCTCTCTATTGTTTGGAATTGTTTTACCATTGTCACTATCTCAGAGTGCTCGCCTGATGAGCTTAAATCAACAAAGTTGTTAGGAAGAACCAGGTTCTTCTACCATGCAAGGTGATAGATTGCTTACCTGGTTCGAACTTTGGTTGCAGCTAATTTCCTGCTCGGAATCTCGAAGCAGTCTTCCCTTTTCATCATAGAGAATAAGGCCACTAAACCTTGGTAGCTCACACTTCTCCCCCCTCAGTATAGGCCTTTGCCACACTGCAGACATTGAGTTATGGCTTTGCCTTCCAATCTCAAGACCATGCCTTTCTACTCCAAACTGCTTCCTCTGGCTCCGAACCTTCTCCTCCCATTTGCACGCCCTGCTCCACCGCATCGACCCCATTAGCACGCTTTTCACTGAGACCGAACCACACCTCGGCTCTGACCATTCCAAAGGGCTACTTTCAGTCTCACTCTTACCAATGTCACCTTCTTGGTGTGCAATTTTGTTCTTCCTAGCCTTCCTTTTAAGGACAACAAGGGTGCAAATTGCAGCAAGTGCAAAAGATGCAGAAGCTAGTATAAGAAAAGCCCCTTGGGTTGAAAGCTTTAGTTTGTCTTCCAAGTTCCACAAGGCTTCTTCCATGAGTTTTTTTTTTTTGGACCGGGGGGGGGGGGTGGTTGAGGAAGTGAAGTTAAGTGAGAGGTGAGAGTGAAAGGAATATATTTTGGTGAGATGAAAGGAAGAAGAATGAGGAATGAACATGTGGGATTGTGAAATGTGAAGCAAGCATCACATGAGGGTCCACCGCTAGTTAGGGAGTTGAAAGCAGTGCCTTTATTTACGTTTGTGTTTTTAGCCGTTTAAGGGGTTGAGACTTCTGAGGCATCTCACCGTTCAAAGCTCATAAAGACATTGCACGGGAACCTTGTCAATCCAACCCAGAAAGGGGGGAAAAAAGTAATAATTGATGATGAAATTAAATAAATTAATTTTTGTAATGGTTATTAAGTTGGTATTGGTTTATAGTAATTTGAGTCATTGATTTTATTATCAACGGTGATTTATTATGCATTGTAGCTCAACAACAGCAAACAGGAACTGAAGGGGGAATCGATAATGCAAAGCACCAATAGGAATGAATGCAAAATGGATCGTGTAATTTTTATTAGAGAGAGATAAATATAGGATGCAGAATTTAATATTAGAGTCGAAAAAGTGGGAATGTATGTGATCCACACTCCTCCTACTATCTCTCTTTTAACAAGATAACATATGTGTAGGAGAAAATTCAAATTAGAATGAAGGGGGTATATAGTTGGACATATTATTTTATCTTTCCTCAAGTTACATGATTCTTTTTTTTTTCTTGGGGTTTATAAAAAAAGATAATAAGTATTAAATATAATTTGACCAATTTAAAATAGTTATTTCAAATTTAAAATGAGTTGAATTTATAATTTTCAATACAAAGTAAATAATATTGAAGTATAAGTAAAAAAAAAAATTAGTAGGTTATATTTTAAATAAAAACATGAATTTTAGTAGGAAAGTTATCTTTTAACTTTAAAGAAAGTTTGTATATATTCTTATATAATAAAAAGGAGAGTTTTGTAATTTAAATAATTGTTGAGTTGTATAACAAGGTTTATATTTTGATAAGAAATAATACAATTGAGTAAAATGTGCTTTAAATAAAATTCTAAAGGATGGGTAAATGGTGAATGCGATCATATGATTTTTTTAAAAAAAATTTTGGGTGCATAAACGATGCTAAAAGCCGAAGTAAAAAGAAGAAGAGTATTTAAAGTTATGGGGTAGCATAAATCCCATCAAGTTTATTCTAACGACTAAACTAAAAAAATAGAGGAATACAATCTTATATACAACCAAAAGAATATTCAAACCGTGATTGGCAAAGATGCCTGCGCATTTATTTGCTTTGCGAAAGGCATGAGAAATTCCAACATCACAGGTCCTTTTCAAAATTAGATGAATCTGTTTGACCACCCTGTTGGGAGTACTTGAGTTACAACGAGGGTCCTTAAGTCTTAAGGAATTTTTTTTGTCTTAATATGGACGACTAGTCTTTAACCAATTATAGTATTAAACAAAAAGTTCTATATGGGAGATATTTTTGGAGGAGTTTATGTTATTCTCATACTTAAATTCATTAGACAACATTAATCAGTATTAAGTAACTGGCATTTTAAAAAAAATTTTAGACCTTCTTGGTTTATAAAAGAAATATTTAATATAATCTGTGTGTAAATCTAAACCAGGTCCTGCACTAAAATGAAAAAAAAGGAATATCTGATCTGTAACAACAAATCTCAATATCTAACACCTTATTTGGTACATAAGATTGTTAAGTATAAAAATGAAAAGAAAATAAGAATATGGATGAAATAGAATAATTATGTTTAATATAATATGGAAAAGAATGAGAATATTATTTTATTTATATATTTGGTTAGATAAAAAATGGTAAAATAGAAAGGAATAATAGAAAAAAAAATTCTCATACCCTTACTTAAAAAAATAATAATATGATATATTTTGTATAAATTAAGCATAATAATTTTTTTTTAATTTGTATGCTTATTTGGAAGAAATGAATTTATTCTTTCTTTTTGACGTTTAAATAAAGTCTGGCTACTAAATGGAATGCAAAACAAAAAAAAACAAAAGAATTCTTCTCCATCTCCCTTGTGCCACCGAATGACATGGAAGATTTGTAGATATGATATTCCATTGGCATTGAATCTGCATAAGCCATGTATGAAATATGAATGTTCGGAAGCTCAAAGATTAACCACGTTATGATTCTCCAATGAGGCCAACGTGCTGAAACTATATAATCAAGTGTTGTTTATGTCCTAGCTTGAGGTTAGCTCAAGCCAAAATGTCACTACAATTAAACCTAATGATCAAAGACGTGGCTGTAAGCCTGTAATTGAGGAGTGAGAACCAAGTAGCTTCAATTTATATAGCTTCAATAGTTCACCAGGTTCCTTCTCATTAGGCATCATAAATAACAGAGTATATTACATTAATGTTGTTTTTTCAGAGATTATATTATATTAAACTTGATATTTTTTTTATTTTAAAAATAATACAAAGCTCTCTTTCAATTTATTACACAATATACATTTTATCCAAAAATAAAATTATTTAACTAACTTTATTATTGTATTAAGAATAAAATGACAATCTTATGTAGAAAATTAAATTCTTTAAAATAAAATAAATTGGTAGAAAGATTTTTGTAATATTTATCAAACTGTCAAGGAGTCAAATGTAATTTCTGAAACAAAAAAAAATATTAGATGTAATTTGATTAAATCTCATGATAAATTAATATAATTTACTTTAAGTTTTATCTTTGTAGGCCAGAAAAAAAAAACTTCATTATTTGTTCAATTTTATCTAATAAACTTCATCTTATACTGATTTACTAGTTAGTGTTTTGTTATACATAATTTAAAAGATTATATTATATTAAAGTTTTAATTTCTTTATTTTTCATGTTTACTAATTTGTGAGTAAAATTTGTAAATCACATGATAGATTGAGTTCACACAAATTTTTTATTGAATCAAACTTAAATGTAATTTTTATATTTTTGTTATTAAGTTCCTTAACTAAAATATAACAATTGTATAAATTTTTAATTAAAATGTGATAGATGTATAGTTTAATTAGAAAACTATATACTTATTATATTATTATTGAAAAATCATATATTTATCATATTTTAATAAAAAATTTTAATAATATATATATATATATTTTTTACCATTTCCATTTTATGAGAATCAAGCTTCCTTTCAATCCCCAATTGGTGTTTATTTCAACATGCAATTTAAATCCCAATACAATTTTCTTTTTCTCAAAATCTTAAACTAAGTGACTAAAAGAGTTAACTCAATTAACAAGAATAGATATCTATTTTTATTAACCTAACTTTTATTCTCATTAAAAATATTTTGAAAATAAATTATCGTATCACTATATTAATAAAGAATACAATTCTCTTTAACATTACTCAAATAAGAGATTTAGTCTCGCACAATTGAATACCCTAAACAAGAATAAGATTTAACTTTAAAACATGTTTAATATATTGTATAAGATAATGTCTAATAAGATTTTAAAATTATGTAATACTTAATATGTCATTATGTAAGATGATGAATTATATAAGATAATAGTATCATATATTTGATAATACATTATATAATATTAGATAAGATAAAAATTAACTCATTTGACAAAAATACTATTTAATTAAAAATATATTATATTTATCCAAATTTATTATATTATGCAAATTTTTAGATAGAGAAAGTACAAGTGGAGAAAGTTGCACACAGTGTTTGATGACCCAATTATCCCAGTCCCACCTAATTACATCAGACTATGTTAAGTTGAGTAAAAGAAAAGGGCTCTTTTTAGTATTAAAGGTTTTAATCACCCTTTTCATTCTTCATTTCAAATTAAGATCTAGATTTACTATCAAAGGCAAACGAGTCAAAACCTAACCTAATATTATTGTGGCTATGTTCCTTATCTCTAGGGATGGTAATTTTGGTTTGACCTATTTGAATTAAACTTGTTATGACCTTTTTAGAGTTGAGTAATTTAACAATTTGTTGAATGTCAAGACAAATTTAAAGAAAACCTAAATAGAAATATGTGGGTTTTGGGTGAGATTGGGGAGTACAAGTTTTGATCTATTCCTTTCCTCGTATCTGTTTCATTTATATATATATAATCATTTTTTCTAATCAAAGGTCTTAGGTATTTATTATTTAGTAAATTATTTAACTTCATTTAAATTTTAACATAATATTATATAGTCATTCACTTAGAAACAAAATCATCTAATTTGTTATTTTGTTTATCCATTTTAATGTTTCATCATGTAAGTATCATTTGTTATTGTAAATAAGGACTTGTTTGGTTGCCATCGCCAAAGGGGAAATCGAAATGTATTCTTTTGCTTCAACACATTTGGTTCAATGTTGTTAGTGTAATGGGTTCCTGTGCAATGTATTAGACTGCTCCTTATTTTTGCATGGTAAAAGCATTTCTTTTGGAGCTAAAAACTACAAATTCCCATTTTGCCCTTATTTACGAAAAGTAAAAGACCCATCCCGACATGTAGTTGAGCTCGTGACAAAAAGGAGAACTAATGAATATTGGCCCCTCCACTCCCATATCTTCACTATTGTCCTCGTAACTGTCCACCTTGCAATGCTTTGGAATAGGTGAGTCCAAAATCTCCCACAGCACTATTTATTTTTGTAGACAAGGGTTGAATTTGTGAATCGATGCTTGTCATTTTTTGCCATGATTGTGCTATTCTCATTTTGTCCCTACTTTAGTTTGAATTTTATTTGTGCATCATTTGAAAAATTTGGAAAGAAGGTTTCTTCTACTTTTGGAAATTTTACCCATGGAATCTACCTTGAACTATAACTTGGCAATGCGATCATTATACCATAGGTATTTGGGTAGCTTTTGTGAAATGAATTTAACTTTTTAGAATATGAAATTATTGGCTTTTTTTGCTTGATGGTAGCAAATTGAGAAATGTTTTTTGATAGTAAGTTTGAGTTTATATCTAAATTCATCAATTTTTTCAACAATTATCCATTTTAGGTGCATAGTATACCAACTTATCTATAGCACTGATTAACAATATGTGAAAATGGTTAGTGATTTGAAACTTTAATTACCTACATTGTAGGGGAAAAATTATATAATAAGTAGTCAACTAGAATGTGAAATGATGCAATTGGAATTTACTGTTGGTGTATGGCAGGTCTTACAAAAGTAATGGGAAGGGTGTAGTTATGTGTAGGTTGTGAAAGAATAAAATTCAATGGAAAGCATGCTCTTCGTGTGATAGACTTGGTCAATGCCTTATAGTTCATCATGATCATATTACTCTAATGTTTTGTTCACATTTTTTTTTTGGCTTTTCTTGTACATTTGGTAAAACCCATAACTAAGTATGGGAAATTGAAAAATGGTGTTATAGATGTTTAGATTTGTTGAGCAATTTTGACATGTTACCTAAAGAGTTAAATTTGTGTGAAAAGGTTGCATATGACAAGTTTCTCTACTATTTAACCTATCCGTGTACATTGTGTTATGATCTCTGATTTTATTTATGGAGTTATAGCAAGTCAAACCCATTTATGCATTTGGTTCACAACATCTGAGGAAATAAAAATTAATTACCCCATCATTAAGTGATGGAAGAAAAACAATTTCTTGCTTGGTTGGTGTTAGTATGTGTTGAGTTGACCAATTGTTCAATGAAATGTGTTACACATACAAAGCTTATAATTGTAGTTAGGTCAATAAGGTATGATTAGTTCATTCCTCTAGGTTTTTTTTATTGCATTAATAAGCAAAAGTTGAATATACACTTTGAAATTTTGCTCTTATTTAAAGATTCTTAAACATGGTTAGGTTGGTTAAATAGTCTTACCTTACTAAGGAAATGCTCTTGTTAGAGGGGTAAAATAGAATACCATAAGTTACCATACAAAAAGGTTCTCTACATTTATACCCGCAACATGAATTGCAATAGAATCCCACACATAATTATTAAAGTGTATCTACATCTTAATTATTTGACCTTAGTGATGACGTTGTATTTCAATAATGATAGACTAGTTAAGGATGAAAGTTTTTTCTTAATTAATGGTATGGCATCTAAATGCTGTGCAAGCTAGATGTAAGTTTTTGCTTTAAATATAGGTTACCTTGGCATCTCATCGGTGAAACATTTATCATAGTCTATATAATCTTGATTTCGAAATGCAAAGAGCCCACTTTTGACATTTGGTTTATAGTAGTTACATCACATGCCATAATCAACTTCAGATGTATATGGCAACCTTCGATCATCTGTGTTTGATGCTACAGGATGTGGGTGGGCTAAGACCGACAACACATATGTTGGTCAATGAGCAAGTTGCAATATTTTTAAACATTTTGGCACAACATACCGAGCGTTACACTATATGAAGAATCGAGTCATGTAGTTTAATTTTCGACGATCAAGTGAAACCGTTAGTCAAATTTTCAATTTGGTTTTGAATACTATAATGCCTTTAGATGGGCATCTGTTAAACACTCAGAGCCTATGCCTACAAATTCATCTGATCCTAAATGGAAATGGTTTAAGGTACACATAATTGCCAATGATTTTTATACCTTTAAGTGCACTTCTCATATCATTTTAACATTTTTCAACTATTTTTCACATAATTCTCTTAGTATGCAGGATGGCACACACATCCCAATCATTGTACCCATAAAAGCCAAAAATAGGTATCGGAATAGAAAAGGTGGGATTACCACTAATGTGCTAGTGTATACGTGCAAGATGGATAATTTACTTTTGTCTTCCTTGGGTGGGAGGGTTCTGCAGCTAATAGGTGGGTATTGCATGGATTGGAAGTTCCACATAGTATTAATTTGAAACCTTTTGACATTTTTGCAAACTATATTCCTAATTTTTTCAATTATTTTTTAGAATTCTTACCATCATACATTGTTTAACTAACACACAACATGCTTCTTTATTCAAGGCATTACTATTAAGTTGATGTTGGGTACACAAGCTATGAATGATTTCTTGCAACTTAGAGAGACAAAAATATCACTTAAGTGAATGGAGACAAGGTTGACAACCCACCACCCCCCATGAGCTATTTAACATGCGGCATGCAAAAGTGCGCAATGTCATTGAGAGATATTTTGGAATGTTAAAAGAATGATGGGCGATTCTCAAGAATCCTTCCTTTTACCTTATTCGAACATATACTAGAGTAATCATTACTTGCTATTTACTACACAATCTCAATAGAAAGGAGAACACAAAGGAACTTAGTGAAGATAATGATTTTGACAATAAGGCCATCCAACCCCTTGATGACACTGAATGCATATCAACGATGGAAACCTCTTATGTGTGGACCAACTTTGGAGATGAATTGGCTAACACCATATAGATTGAGCATACTTTGTGCAATCCACATACATGATTGGCTATTTTTTATTGCTACCTCATCTATTTAATTACGATTTTTTATTATATAAGTTAGGCTTAATACTTTTAACTCCATGTAACTGAAAACTTTTCTTTATTAAGATATGTTAGTATCCCACATACATTTTGGTTGCCTATATGGATTTAACTACTTGATGATTTGCATTGTACAATGTAACACTTTTTGTCATTGTTGTGTTACTAGTTAACTATACATCACTCCCCACTTTTTCCCTTTTTTTTTTGGCTTTCGTTTTAGTGTAGGAGGATGGACAATATTGGGGAATCAAGCTCTCAATCATCCCATCAGTGGTCATTAGAGGAGGATGCTTGGTGGAATGCATGCTTGAACTATGTGCTGTAGGTAAGTACATAATTGACAGAATCTTTAAGCCAGGACATTTACAGGAATTGGAGAAACTCATGGAACATAAGATACCAGGGGCATAAAAGCGGTGCCTTATATACAATCTTGAATTAGAACCTTGAAACAAAGTTGGTCAATCATATTTGACATGGTCTACGACATTAACACATCTAGCTTCGGTTGGAACCCTAACATAAAATATGTCATTGCTGAGAAGTTTATTTAGGATGAATATGTGAAGGTATGTATAAACATAAACACAATGTTCATATCATTTATTATCAAGATGCAGTTAAGCTTTTAAGTTTGATAAATAACACTTGACTATTTTTCCTTCATCATTCCATTTAGGCACATACAAAGACTATAGTGTTTAAAACCAAGCCTTTCTCACACTTTAACCAACTATGTATTGTGTAGGCAAAGGACTAGGCTATAGGTGATGATGCACAAACAATTGGTGAGGTTAGGAAGGAGAATGCACCTTGGTTCATATAGTGACCCAGATGCAAAGGATTTTAAGATGCCACCTATAAATGGTAGTGATGCAACATCAATAAACTGAAAAAGGAAGTGTGGTAGCCATGATTGAGATAAGGCCTTGATTTATGCCTTAACTGAAGTTAGTACAAATATGGCTTAAGGCTTGAAAAAAGCTGCACCAACATTAAAAGAAGCTGCACAGAATATGGTGAAGCTGTGGGCTGCTGTTTTTAGTGTGATAAGGAAAGAGAGGCCAGTACATTAGATTTGTTCTCTTAGCTATAGCATATTGATGGCCTCACATAGGATGAAATCATGGCTACAGAAATAAGGATTTTGGAGAGTAGTTAACTACTTCTATGCTTCTTAACATTACCTAATTTAGGGAAAGCAACCTGGATTAGGTGAACTATAGCATAGTTTGAAAAAAGGGATGCCTTTTGGTTGTACATAAACCTTGTGGTCTTTTGTCATAGCTGCAATAGTAACATCCTCTTATATTTTGGGGGTTTAGTTAACTTTTTGTTCAAGTTGGCTGGTATAAGCAACTCCAAGTTTGCACAATTACTTTTTATTTTTATTAAAGTTGAGTTTAAACTTTTTTCCTTTCATTAAAAGTGTTGTAGTTAATTATAAGATCATATCTATATATTAGATCTCAACATTTAGTTTTTGATCTGACCATAATAAGGCTTTTCCTGGTTAAAATGAACTTTTATGCAGGATTAGTACATAGGATGCATAAGTCATACGTTACAAGATAGTGTTGAAGTTAATGTACATGTCAGGTAACCATCTAGTACTTTAGACTTTAGCAATGATATAGCTACATTTTTTTTATGGGAAAAAAGTAGAGAGCAACGAAAAAAAATGAATGATTAGTATAGCTCATATCTATTAAGTCTTGCTTCCTTAACTTCTTTTGTTTAATTCATTAACTAGTCATGGGATGTGTTATACACATATTTGTAAAGAACAATACATACATCATGGTTGATCTGAAATTTTGTTCTTTTATATATATTTTGTAAATTTATGAAGTATCAATGTTGATGATCACTGCTAGTTTTGCATAATTGGCATTTTTATTACAGAGGTTAAGATTTGTTCCACAAAAACCATATATATATAAATGTGAAATGCAATACTTTATGTCTATTACTTGCAAATGTGATAATTGCTATGGCTCACATTTTGATGTATAAAAGAAAATTTCCTTTACCAAGACTGTAACTGGATCTGCATAAAGACATGACTTGCACCAACTTGGGATGATGGCCTAAATATGGGAGTAAAAAGTAACGTCCTGACTCTAGAGGTCCTCCTAAATAGAGATTGGTTGCTGTGATATTTTGTTTGCTGCAATGTGATATAGATTAGAGAGATGTCATTGGTGGTTGTGATATACTTGATCTTATGAAGCCCTATTGTGTTGGAACAATGGCTAAATGAGATGGGAGTAAAAAGTAATGTCCTGACTTTGGAGGTCTTCTTAAATAGAGATTGGTTGCTGTGATAATGTGATATAAATTAGAGAGATGTCATTGGTGGTTGTAATATATTTGATCTTATAAAGCCCCATTATATGCATATGTATATATACGTCCTTGTTGTATGTATATATCCTATGAAGGCCATGTTGTCATCAAATGTAATATATATACAATATTATGTTATGTATAAAGACTGAAATTATCAATAAGGATGATCATTGTCAGATATTTGGTATTATCCATTTGCAATTTGTGTCAATCTAATAAGTGATGCAAAACTCATAAAGGCATCACATTTTATTAACACGTAATAGGCACTAGATTTTCAAATGAGTCGTGTTAAGTAAGAGACAAGATTTATACACATACACACACACCTCCATGTGTGTGTAATTTTATAAATATGTATATATATAAATAGACATGTATATATATTATACATGTGTATATATATACATAATACATAATACATATATACATATATAGATATACATGTATATAAAGATATATATATATATACACACACTATATATATATATTATACACATATAATGGCAGGCAAGCCCTTAACTAATTTTTTTATCACCACTATTTAATTTATTTAGTAAGTTTTAATTTCTTCTATCAAACAATGACTTCCAGGAACTTATTGATTTCTTTTTTTCTTTTCTAAATCCTTATGTTAATATATTCATAAAATCTTATCTTTATTATATTTGCTAATTTATTGTGTGTGACTTCAGAATAGAATAAGCTCAATGACTTTGCTTGCTACACACACACACACACACACACACTAATATAAAGATAAGGGAAGATCATTGCTAGTGCAATCCCATAAAAGGTTGTGACCTAGTGGGTAGCAAATTTGCACAACTAAATTCATCCATTGGTAAACCAAATGTAATGCTAAATAATTATGATGATTATCTTAGCTATTTTTGCATTCTAGGTGTAATATTCAATTGAAGTGGCATTTGTTGAAATCCTATTAGATCCTTTATAAGTTTTGTCTATATTGACGCAATATATATATATACATATATTGTTTATATGACTAATTGCACTGCATTAATAAACAGGTTTTCTATAAACATCAATCATTCATCAAGTAGGCACAGTTAAAAAAAAAGGTGACAATGGACACATTGTAACAATTGACACATATTATTTTCCTAATAACATTAGCCAAGTATCACATTCCTTAATTTATCAACCTACAAAGGCATCAATAATCCCTAGATATACATACATGAAACTCTACAAGATATGCAGCTTATAAACTATTGTACTCAAATAAAAAACTTACCAAAGTCTTACTTAGTACTACTAATGACTTTAACAACACCAAAAATAAGTGCGATTCAATTCATGGCTTAATGTATATCGAATGTTGCCTATTTTTCTAGTTCACACTTTGCCTTCTCCATTGCTACATATGTGGCTTGAAACAGCTCTTCATGACTCTTCCACCTTTGCCTTGTAGTACCAACATTATATTGGGCAACAGCCAAGCTACGTTGCACCTTTGTCACACTTTCTTGTAGCTATCCCACATTAATGTCCACAATCTAAACTTCCACCTTTGAGTTGGTTACTTGGTCTTCCATATCTTTAATCAAGGCTTGCAGTTATGATGCCTTAGCCCAAGGTGCTTGACTTCGCTTCAACAAAACTTCGAATGATGCCTTTATGTGGACAAAGGAGGAGTATATGGCAACAAGTCTTGCCCATTTTACATTATTTACTAGAGGACTGTTCGATGGGAGTAGAGTGTTAGTAGTCGATGGATGTCGCTTACCAATGTCAACATGAATCCCTCCCTTATCTTCAAGCAAGTTAGCCATATCCATGGTCTTTAAAGAACAAAGAAAAAGGTAAAGGTATGAAAAAAAAAATTAAACACCATCACAAGAGTGCCTTTGGTCAAGGATTATAAAAATATAATACATGAGAAAGAAATTTGACAACTGAGAGCAATATTATTAAAAAATCACCTTGCCTCTATATAGAGCTTCACATAATAGACTAAGCAAGAAATAAACTTCATTTCTAACAAACTCTGATAAAATACTAACAACATGATCCGTAAAAAATAGAGATCTATTAAGTGAATAATAACCAATAAGATAATCCTAACATCTATTTCCCTAGTTAATGTGTTTTAGTCACAAAACAGAAAATGGATACATGAAATCAAGTTATAAGACTATCATAATCACAAGTTGATTATAGAGTAGACTTCAAAGGAAGATGAGTAATGTTAACCTGCATTTGGCACTAATACAGACACAACACATTGATAAGTAATGAACAAACGTATGTGACATCTTAGTAGATAAATATAATATTTTGTCTATGACAACATAATTTAGCTAATTTCAACCAATAAGTGACTCCCATAATAGCATGATTAGAGTGTGTGGAGATTTTACAGTGATATTGTTAGTGATTATCGTACCTCAATTGTTTGTAGATACCAATTGATTTCCCATTCTTGGCCTTAAATGAAAAAATTATATGAACCAATTTTATAATCCTTGTCTTTAATATAAGCAATTTGTTTACATTATAGGATTAGCCTTATATCAACAAGAAGGGGAAAACACCTTCTATGACCCACAATAGAAGAGAACAAGATCCTCAATTATAGAGTGTACACACTCAAAGACTATATGCTCCAACCTAACTTAATTAATTTGAGAAGAGTGCACAATTAATACTTGGCTAGAGATTTTTTGAGTTAAGCCCTAACGCATTCGCACCATAAAAGAATGAAAATGGAGATATGGGGATGACCTAACAAGCACAAAGCATCACTAGTGGAATTTGCAACCATATACTATAGACCAATGAGGTTCGATTAAGAGGGCGTTGCTACTACTGTCGCACCAAACGCCCCTTGCAATATGGAGAAGAATGACTAAGGTTTAGGAATATTAGAGGAAATTTTTTTAAAATGAAGATAAGTGTTTTTTTTAATAGGGGCAAAGTTGTCTTTGTCCTTATATATAATACAATTTTATCACTATTTTTATACAATCAAACAAGTAAACATAGAAGTATTAATTTTTTAAAAATATATATTAGTGTTTTGTTTTAATAAAGGCAAAGTTGTCTTTGTCCTCATATATAATACAATTTTATCATTATTTTTATACTACCAAATAAGTAAATGTAGATGTGTTCCTTTCTTTTTTATATCTCACCAAACATAAACAATGGCTCATGTACTCGAAAGCAATGGTTAAAGGAAGTAATTATTTAAAGGTAATGGAATCAAAAGTATTTGATCCAAAGGCAATAAATCTTCAAACTCGGAGGCTGTGAAACCGAGTTCCAATTGTTGAAATGTTGAATTCAGAATGAGTGATTCTGAGTTTATAGGAATTCATTTAATAAATTTATAAACTTTCATAAAATTAAATAAGTATTTTTAAAAATAAAAATTTAATAAAATATAGATTAAATAAATATATCTTTTCTTTGATTTTATAATTAAAGAAATGTAGATTAAATAATTATATTTTTGATAAATAATCTCAAAAAAAAAGCAATGAAATGTAAAATTAATAAATTTTTTCCATTACGTCAATGTTAATTTCTATGGCAATTTTGTAAATTTTAATTATTGGAGTTATCTTAATATAAGAATTTAAGATTTTGTGTATAAAATTATATATCATTTATGCAAAGTTTTTGATACCATTAATACCTCCGCTAACTTATCCATAGATAATTACTTATTATTAACGCAAGATTTTTTATATCAATAATTTAAAATTAATATTTTCTCTTAAATGCCTAGAAATTTAAAAAGAAAAAGATTGACTGGATAGGAAAAAATATTCAATAATAAAACTAATTAGTGTTTTAATTTAAAATTTAGTTTTGTTTTTTAGAAAAATAATTCTCCCTAATTCTATACGTGAATTATGAAAATAAATTAAAATTTCTTTTATGTATAGTTCAAGTAGTATATATATACTCGTATAAAAAAGTTTCATATAGTTCAAAAAATCAACTGAAAAAATATATCATATTAGTTTGAGCACATATATTTTTTATACAATAATTATATAACTATTGAAAAAGAACAAGTACTATAATAAATGACTTTTGGTGCAGCAACGAGGCCTTCTTCGTTCACGTTGTGGTCGTTATTGTCTCTGTTGTTGTAATTATTGTTGCTCCTGTTCTGGGGGTGAGGAGGATGGAGAATCAGCTGGAAGAATTGGTTCATGTGGTGTTACAAATTCAGGTTCGGATGATCCTCCAACATCAAAAGAGGTATCAGTATATGTAGCAGTGAATGCAGACGTATCAAACAAAAGATCAACAAATGATCTTCCAAGTTATTGCTCCGGTGTTCCAAAATGAGTCATAGGTGACGATGGCATATAATGTGAAGGACCAGATCCCATAAAATCACCAACATAACTGGCTGGAATAGAAGAAGATAGTCCAGTTAAACCAATATCTTGAGGCATAGGGGTCGAAATATATAAAGATGGACCGGCCATGCTACTGCAAAAATCCTACTACACTGACTCTTCATTTTATTGTCTTTGTTTTGTAACAGGGAGTTGCTAGGATGATAAGTAACCCTAACATCACTTACTCAGTCAACCCAACAGAATTTGTGGTCTAGGTAAATCAGGCGCCGGTTTAGTAGGTTGGGAAAATAGTGAGAAGCGTTGTTCACCAAGAGCTAGTAATATATTTTTAGTATCTCGACCTACAATCTCGCAAAAATTTAAAGGGAAAGGGTCTTACAAATGTATCTGATAAAGTCTCTCTGCTAGATTAGCCTAGGAAAAAAGAAAAGAAATAAGCATTTGAATGTTATTAAAACTATAAAGTAAAGTTATATGTATACCAAAATGAGGAAAAGAACAATGACAACAATTTAAAAATTTACCGCATAACCAATCGTAGTGCTGAGGGGGTGGATCCATTTCCAAATACATTGTCAGTACTATCGTAGTACGCAGAGGTGCGATAAAAAAGCTCATCAATAATTGGAGACTACACCATAGCATTTTGTCAGTTATACCATTGTTGGATAAAAATATTATGCTCTGACAGGTTCTTGAGGAATTGGTTGGCGTCGACCAAATTAGTGAAATACACAGTCTGGATGGTGCCACTCTATGATGTGAAAGTATATAAGAGGCACTGAAACTATCCAAATATCTGGAGAAGCTAAGCAATACTCTGAAATCAAATCATGGATATCTTAGGATTAGTATGGGCGCCAAATAATCTATGGATAATATGGATAAAATAATATAATATCATAAAATGTCAGAGTTACAGTACATACATAGAAAAAGGAAATAAATATATAACAACTGACCTCGTTGTCCCCCATAACATCCAGTAAGTCCAATATTGACTAAGAGCTCACATATCAGGACGAGGTGGTCGTCCAACATTCTTCCACCTATTACGAGTGTTAGATAACATTAAAAAAATAAGTATAAATATATAGAGTTATTAGTAAAATGTAATTCATACCTAAAATCAAGAGGAAAAGTATAGGATATTCTTCTATACGAGGATCAGGGGTCAGCGGTCTCTCTGATGTGACCATTGGAAATCGATCCCATGCCCACAAGTGTAGTAATGTCAAGCAACCACCTATTCCCTTCTTGTCCCTATATGTTGTATTGCATAGTTCTCGATATAAGTAAGCTAGAACTGCTGAACCCCAACTACACCGGCCAACTTGTTCGAAGTCCTCAAGTAGTGAGAAATACATTAAATATACTTTATGACTAGATCTATCTAGTAGTAAAAAGCCTCCAATCAACCTAAATATGTAAGCTCGTGCAAATCGACGTACAACCTCCTCATCAGCGTCATTTAGTAAGTGAGCAAAGTTCTCGGCTAACCATGTAATAGTGAGTCGCTGGCCATCAATTTTATCATCTGGCGGTCAAATACCAAGAAGCCACTCACATGTATTTGCACATGGCCAATTTGTCCTTCCAGTAATAGAGTCTCCATCACATGGTAGGACTAATTGCACAGATACGTCTTCAAGGGTGATAGTACACTTACCATAAATGGTGTGGAATGTGTGTGTCTCTGGACGCCATCGCTCCACGAGCGCACTAATTAATGATAGATCATACTTAAAAGGGCCAAGTCGAGTTACACCATAAAATCCAACTTGCCTTAAGTAATCCACTATGGCTGGCGGTGGATCCCCCAAACGATCCTCATGCTGAACACGTTGTGGGCGAAGAATTCAGTCGTCCTACAAATATACACAACTAGAAATTGTCAACTACTTACCTACAATCGTTCATGTATATAATAATGTAATTAGTAAGGGTAAGTAACTTAGCTCACCTGCCCATTCCAAATAGTTTCAGATATATGAAGTCTCTGCAGGTATAATAATAAATGATCCTCAGGGCCTAGATGCACAACGTGTTGTGGAATGACCATGATAACAATACACCTGTTAGGAGTGAATGAAGCATAATCTATGAAATAATATATATTGAAATTTAACAAAAATTACAAATAGGACATAATAGATAATGCATTGATTAATAAATATTTAGTGCAAATTAATTTATAAACATATAAAAAGTAATTTATTAATAGGAGTGAATGAAGCATAATTTATGAAATAATACATATTAAAATTGAACATAAATTACAAATAGGGCACAATAGTATATGTTGACGCACATTTTAATTAATACAAATTGATTTATAAACATTTATTACAAAGTGTGTTCCCTTAATTATCACATTGACGATGTGGACAAGTCGTTCGATTATGCCCTGGTTGTTGGCATAAACCATATCTAATAGGTTATCTCGATACTCTAAAATCCATCTCATTTCGGTAGCGGGATGCTTTTGGTCGACCTCTCTCTCGAAGCATTGATGAATTAGGGATCAACTTGGGTCCGTCAGGGTTTGGCTAATATTCTTGCGCTCCAATCAGCTAAAAAGCGTTGTTATACACACAATGTATGGTGTCAAGGCGAAACACAGGATCGACAAATTGGAATGGCTCCAGAGAAACTGCGGCGCAAGTTGCAAGAACATGTTGGTAGGGGTATCTCTCCACCTGAAATTCACCACAATCACAAAATCGCTCAGTCAAGCTAACCTTGCAGCGCCGACCATACTGGCGATTCATCTGATCGTATGGTTCCTCTACTTTAAATGATTGAGCATTTCTATCAAACGCGCGCACAGTACATGCAGAGGCATGTTGCACATTCCTCGCTATCTTTTCATAACGCTCTGGGAATAAACTAAGCCTGCAGTTATCTGAGCATTAACTTGCTCGGTACATTGCATGAAGTATTGATTGATCCTGTAGTATGTTACTTTGGCTATGCCAGTTATGGGCAATGACCTAATGTCTTTGAAAACCCCATTTATGCACTCGGCTAAATTTGTCGTCATATGCTCAAAACAACGACCGTTGACATTATACACCCTAGTCCATTGCTCTTTAGGGATGTCAGTAAGCTATCTAACTACTTCTTCGTGTATGGTCGCTAGCTTAGCTAACTTCTTATCAACATATTGCCGCTCATATGCATAACCTGTAAAATATCACCAGGATTGTTACAATGAGTATAGACATAACATTATATTTGATTACTTGGAGTGAAAAAATATACCAATATTTTTCAACATCTGCTTTAGATTTGATGATCTAAAGTGAGTGTGCAAGTTGCTAGCTACATGTCAGAGACAGAACACATGATATCCATATGGTGGTTGCTAACCGATTTCAGAATTAGCAACAGCGACTAGAATTGATGGATGTTTATCTGAGATCAAACAAAGTCAGCATCTCCCAAGTACCACTCGTTAACGTAAGTTGAAAAGGAACCATGTCCATGCAGCTTGAGTTTCTCCCTTAACTATTGCAAATGCAATAGGCACAGTCTATCGATCACCATCTTATGTCGTTGCCATCAAGAGAGTCCCTTTATATTTACTATATAGAAATGTCTCATCAATATGAATTATTGGTTTTAAATGATCGCAAGCATTTATACACGGCTTAAATGCCTAGAACACACGTTTGAATATGATAACAGGCTCATTTGTTTGACATTGTTCAGTTACAAACTCAACGTATGATCCAGGCATGAAATGTTGAATCGCGGCCATCCATCTAGGTAATATAGCGTACAAGCTCTTCAAGCTACCAAATGCAATTGCGGCGGCTTTGTACTTTGCTTTTCATACTTTTCTGTATGATACTGTATAATCAAACAAATTCTTCATTTGCTCAATGATCTGTCTTACTGAAACATCTTGTGTTTCAGTTACCATACCCACAATGCAAGATGATATAATATTAGAATCTAATTTTCAGGTGATCTTGCGATATAGTTGTAGATAGGCATGTATGAGTATCACCATATTTTGTTATTTGCCAATGTGATCCCTTATCTTGCCCTTTTTTGCATGCCCTTACTCGCCATCTACAACTATTCCCATAATAAATGCAACGAAATTCCTTATACTTTTCAGTTGTCAAATATTTCTTGAAATTGTGATGTACTCTCATAGAATATAGTTTAACAGCATGGCGCAGTGCCTTTTGGCTTGGATATTGCAATATAACACACAAGTCTTGTATGCTCAAATTCGTACTTTCTCTAACCTCTCAAATCCATCCCCACTAGTTAAGGCCACGTTTGCTTAGGACAAGAACATTGCCGCTGGATCTACATATTGGGACACTAGATTCTCTCCACTCATATCATTATCAAATTCTTCATCATCACTATCTTCGTCATTGTCATCGTCGTCATTATAATCATAGTCGAGTTCAGCATTATATTCATCTTCATTTTCAAAGTCCTCTAACACATTATTCTCGGAACTGTTTGAAAAGTAAGGCTCAGTGAAGCAAAGTGCTAGATGCGAGGAACTCGGGTGGGAAATGGTATCCATTGATATAGGCGTATATTGTTGCGAAAATATTGGCTGAATTTTCCCACTAACTTGTGAGTCAATCAATGAAGTTTTTGTATATAACTCAATTGCATTCAATTGCCCTGGGAAACGTGAGTGAGCTTGCCACATTCTTTGAACATCAAAATCATCTTTTAGAACAATTGATTGGTACCATATAGGATTCAATGACGCTGGGAGTCTATATATCAAATTGGAGACAACTTCTCTAGCGGGGAGCCGTAACTTTTGACTAATAGCGTCTTTCAAACCATCTAAACTTATGTCAGTACTAACTGTTATATATTTGGACATAGCATACTGAAATGTTGTGCCTTGAGGACTATAAAAAATCTTTTCATTTGCATAAAATGCAAATGAGTTCATTTCTTCTAGCCATTCACTTTCTTGCAAGTTAAGCTTCATTTCATAATCCCTTTCAAATAATTATTTTTTTCCACCAATTCTTTTTTCTCTTATGTATTTTTCATGCTATTTAGTTTTTTGCTCCTCCCTTTTCTATCCCTTACTTAGTATTTATTCCTCTTTTTTAAACCTCTACCAAACTTAAGTCAACATATAAATATAATTTCTCATATCAACAAAATCGAATAATAAACAAATAATGTGCATAACCTACAACAATTTATATAACTATTCTAAAAAATATTTCACTAAAACAAATAAAGTAAACAAAATAATAAGTAAACTTTTTATATAAAACTAATATTTCAATTTTTTAAATTCATTTTTTTTTTCTTAAATATTCTTTCCACACCTATTTCTTTAGCATTTGCAATTTCTTAATTTTTTTCTCAAAATTTTCTAAATTTCTCCTACAAATTATTTACCCAAGCTTTCTTTTTTTCTTCAAATCAAATTTCTTGTTGTTATACTCATTTTTTATTTTCTCATAATCATAACATAATACTTTTTTCCTCTTCCATTTTTCGCCCCTTACTTAGTATTTATTCCTCTTTTTAAACCTCTAGTCATCGTATAAAATAAATAATTTCTCATATTAAAAAAAACTAACTAAAAAAAAATAAAGTAAACACATATTAAATAATAACAAGAAAACTGTTTATATGAAACTAGTATTTCAATTCTTTCTTTCTTTTTTTAATTCATTGCTCCTCTTACATATTATTCACATAACTCTTTCTTATTTTTCATAATTTCTTAATTTTTTTTTCATAGTTCTCTCCTAAAAATTATTTACCCAATTTTCTTATTTTTCTTTAAATATTCCTTGTTCTTATAACACGATTTATATAACTATTCCAAAAAATAATTCACTAAAACAAATAAAGTAAGCAAAATAACAAGTAAACATTGGATTTAAAAACTAGTATTTCAATTATTCTTAAATCCATTTTTATTCTTAAATATTATTCATACAACTAATTTCTATTTTTCGCAATGTCTTAGTTTTTTTCTCATAATTTTTTAATACTCTCTTAAAAATTATTTCCTGAATTTTCCTATTTTTGTTTGAACCACATTTCTTGTTCTTATACTCATTTTTAACTACTTATTTAACTATTCTAAAAAATAATTCGCTAAAACAAATAAAGTAAAAAACATTAAAAAAACTTTTCATATAAAACTAGTATTTTAATTTTTTTAAATTCATTTTTCTCGAGTAAATATTATTATTCCCACAACTAATTTCTATTTTTCGCAATGTCTTAGTTTTTTTCTCATAATTTTTTAATACTCCCCTAAAAATTATTTCCCCTAATTTTCCTATTTTTGTTTAAACCACATTTCTTGTTCTTATACTCATTTTTAACTATTTATTTAACTATTCTAAAAAATAATTCACTAAAACAAATAAAGTAAAATCCATCAAAGAAACTTTTCATATAAAACTAGTATTTTAATTTTTTTTAAATTCATTTTTCTCGAGTAAATATTATTCTTTTCACAACTATTTCTTATTTTTTTTTTATAGTGTCTTAGTTTTTTTCTAATAATTTTTTAATACTCTCCTAAAAATTATTTACCCCAATTTTCTTATTTTTGTTTAAACCACATTTCTTGTTCTTATACTCATTTTTTATTTTTCATGATCCTTACATAATTGTTTTTCCTCTTTTAGTTTTTTCTTCTTTCATTTTCTAACCCTTATTTAATATTTATTCTTCTTTTTAAACCTCTACCAAAATTAAGTCACCATATAAATCAATAATTTCGCATACCAACAAAAACAAATAAAAAACAAGTAATGTGCATAATCTAAACCAATTTATATAACTATTCTAAAAAATAATTCACTAAACCAAATAAAGTAACAAACATTAAAGAAACTTTTTCATATAAAACTAGTATTTCAATTCTTTTTTTTTTTTAAATTCATTTCTCTTCTTAAATAGTCTTTCCACCACTATTTCTTATTTTTCGCAATTTCTTAATTTTTTTCTTATAAATTTTTAATTCTCTCCTAAAAATTATTTACCCAATCTTTCTATTTTTCTTTAAATTAAATTTCTTTTTCTAATGCTCGTTATCAATTTTTCCATTATCCTCACCTATTTTCTTCCTTCTTTTCATTTTTTTCTCTTTCATTTTTCACCCCTTCCTTAGTATTTATTCTTCTTTTTTAAACCTCTACCATAATCAACTCAACATACAAATAAAATTTGCTATCAACAAAATTAAATAACATACAAATAATGTGAATAACCTAAAATAAATTATATAATTATTCTAAAAATTTAACTAAAACAACTAAAGTAAAAAATATTAAAAAATAATATGATACATTTTTTATTTAAAATTTTTTAAAACCTCTGTTCATTTTTTCTCTTGTTTCTAACTTTATACACTATTTTCTGTTTATTTTATATATTTTTAATATTTATTATTCTAACTAAAATTTACATCACATTTCAAAATATAGAATAAGATAGATAGTTGAAGAAGATTAAAACATACCTTCATTGTATTGTTTTAAACTCAATAAGATGTGAAAATATTTTGTCCTAACCCCATATGAAGAAGAAGAAGAAGAAGAAGAAGAAACGAGACCAGAGAAGCTCAAAATGAAAAATGAGGAGGCTGGCTTATATCAACGTCTCTAAAGTATTTTCACCATTTCACACACAATATTATCTTCCTTAATTTATTACAATCAATCAGCATTCAGCAGAATTTTTTTCGTCCACTAAAAGCTTGCCACGTTTCACCATATATTCAAAATTCTTTAAACTGATTGGTCAATTTGACCGGTTAGCTGCCACTGTCAGGTTAGGCTATTCAAAATTCTTCAAACTGATCGGTTAATTTGATCAGTTAGCTGCCATTGTCAGGCTAGGCTCGAGCCTAGCCTGACAGTTAGGCAAACTCAGAATGTTTGTGTTAAATTCAGAACCAATGGTTCTGAGTTTAGGGGGTGTCAACACGTGGTGTTAGGGGGTTGAACTCAGCGCTAATGACGTCGAATTCATGGGCTTTCACCACGTGTCACACATGCATTGGGCTCCTGCCTGCAACTCGACGTGATTGACTCCGAATTCTATCTACGTATTGCTTTTCGAATAAATGCTTTTTGGGATGTTTTTTTTTGGGTCAATTTATTTTCCAACTATTGCTTATCTGTTGGAAAATGCATAAACAATGCTATCCCTTTTCTCTTCAATATTTCTTTTACATGTACTTCATTAACAATTTAGCGAACCAAACAGGCCCTAAGTGTTTTGTCTTGTCCAGTATCGTCTTGATCCCTATGAGACTTAGGTATGAAGAAAGAAAAAACTCACAAAGATATATATTGAAAATAAAGCAAATTATAAATAAACGAGTAATAAAAAATTTGTTGTGATCCACCACATTGGCGCCATTACTAACCTCTTCCAAGGTGAGGAATACGTTGCCAATTGCTTTTGGCCAGAGTAATGAAACAATGCTCCAAATATATGATATTAAAGGCAAATGACAAGCACCATTTTTGCAATTTTCAAAAGCATAATTGTTCATTTTAGTATGTTCTTTAATAATTATGATGGTATTGTTTAATTGTTTTGTTCTTTTAAATAGACCTGTTTGGACCATTCCATAAGTAAAAAGACAACATTACTGCATAGAAAAATAAGAAGTTATTATGTTATGTTTAAAAGTATTATGACTTTGTTAAAAATTGTTGTGTTAGGAATCTTATGAAAAAAATATTGTATAATTGTATAAATAAATTTAAAAGCATGGTAAATTGCATATTAATAATTATAAAAATAAATTATTATTAAAATGAAATTATCTTTTTGTGTGTGCTTATATATATATATATATATAGATTATTTTATCAACTGTCACAATAGTTTATTTATTTATTTTTTAAAAGACACTTACAATTCTAAAAGGTAGATCATAAAACCAGCATAATTTAACAATTTTGTTAAATATAAGTTTATAATTTTGTTAATAAAAATATTAAAAACAAAGATATGAATTCTATTTCTAAAAAGATATTATGCCTTTTCTTTATTAGAAAAAACAATTCTTTTTATTTTGCGTGTTTCTCATTTTCTCCTTCCCTTTGCTTCGCTCGTCTGGCCCTTGTGTATTCTGATCCAGGTTGGTGGGCAGAAAATTCCCAAGCTAGGGTTTTTCTCTAAGGAATCCACCGGCTAATTCTAAGATGACAAACATCGCCGCATGAGCCCTCAATTCGTGCTATCTTGCAGATTCTGCTCCTGAGAGGTCTGTCATCTCATCCCTATATAAGATGTGTACTCTATAAGGCGAAGGTTTTCATCGGCAAGAACGTATTCTGTTTCGATTTTTTGAATACTTTTTGGGTGATAGAAATAGAGTGAACTTTATTTTTTCTTCGATGATATATATTTTATTTAATTTCCCAAATCTTGAGTGTCTGGGCTGCATTTTTCATTTCATTCTTACCCTCGTTCTTCTGGGTTGTGTCGAACTGGGGTTCACTTTGAGCAGCTAGGTTTTCTTGGTATCGAAACGGAATGGTTGGGCTATGAGCTAGCGAAGGGAATTACGATAACGTTTTTGGTAAGGTTATATTGATGACAAGGGTATTAGACAAAGTTTTGAAGGGCGAACTTTGTGGTTTTGTTTAACGGTTTTATCGCTCACTTATAGTTTTCTCCATATAGTGGAGCATTTTTCGTTGAGAATTCTATGACTTCACATCCTTTTTTTTTCCTGCATTTCTTCTGAGCTAATGTTCTTTTCGGGTCGGTTGAATTTGCTTATTTCTAGGCTTGTTTGTTTAAAATGGGTTTTCTTGGTTTTAAGCATGACATCTAGTTATATATTTTAACTTCGTTGCTGACTTTTCTGCAGCTTTTGCTTTGGAGAGTTTCCATATATTTCTTTGTATTTGAATTTTTTGAGATACCATGTCGGGAAGAAATCGTGGACCTCCTCTTCCAATGAAAGGTGCTTCTCACACTGGACTACCTCCTCCGATGCATGAGCCTCCTTTTGGTGGTCGAGGACTAGGGCCAGTGCCACATCCTGCTCTGCTAGAAGAGATGCGGGAATCACAATTTGGGTTGGGCCCCAGAGCTCTTCCTCCTCACCCTGCTATAATAGAGGAGCGTCTTGCTGGTCAGCATCAAGAAATTCAAAGTCTCTTGGTGGATAACCAGAGGCTGGCTGCAACCCATGTGGCTCTGAAGCAGGAACTGGAAGCAGCCCAGCATGAGTTGCAGAGGATGGCACATTTTGCAGAGTCATTGAGGGCAGAGAAGGATATGCAGATGAGAGAATTGTATGACAAGTCTGTCCGAATGGAGGTGGATCTTCGTGGGGTTGAAGCCATGAGGTCTGAACTTCTTCAGGTTCATTCTGATGTTAAGGAGCTCACTGCTGTGAGGCAGGAATTAACTGGTCAGGTTCAACTAATGACCCAAGATTTAGCCAGAATGACAGCAGATTTACAACAGATTCCTGCTTTGAGGGCAGATATTGAGGCTATGAAACAGGAGTTGCAACGTGCGAGGTAATCTCTGTGTGTGTGTGTGTGTTTTTTTTTTTTTTTAAAATAATTGAAACCATATTATAGCTTACACTAAGAATTATTCAATATGTGATTGTTTCCCGGGCTTTTGGCTTATAGAGCTGCCATTGAATATGAGAAGAAAGGGTATGCAGAAAACTATGAACATGGTCAGGTGATGGAGAAGAAGTTGATCACAATGGCTCGGGAGCTGGAGAAGCTTCGTGCAGAGGTTGCTAATGCTGAGAAAAGAGCACGTGCTTCTGCAGCTATTGGGAATCCAGGTATGTTATTCCTTCTATGTGTATCAACTTGTGAAATAGTAATGTAGTCTTAATGATGGTAATCCAGGCATGCAATTTCTTCTACGTGCATGTGGTTGCAAAATAGCAATGTAGTCTTAATATATTATCTAGTTATGACAGTGATGTAAAGTGGAATGGGGTCCACTTTTTTTTTTTTTTAACGCTTTTTATCATTACATCACATTTTGTAGCCAACTATGACCTTCATACTTGGGCATATTTTGCTGATTGATTCACCTCATTTAAGCTTATCAATGCTCTCACATTGTTTCCTACTTTCCTTCTTTGCTTTAACATTATTCGTAGGTCCAGGTTATAATGCAAATTATGGCAGTGCTGAGGTTGGGTATGCTGGAAATCCTTATCCTGCCAACTATGGCATGAATCCTGTAAGTTTTGACATCTTTTAAATGTATTCATGTCTGAAATTAAGTATGGACGAACAGAGTTGAATATAAATAAGCTCAAGCTCACTCAATATATACCAAACTTGAACTCAGCCTGAATTAAATTGTTGCCTTTTTTTTTTCTTAAATTTTTTTAAAGCCAATCTTTGATTCTTGCTAAACTTTATAATATGCAATTTTAATGGTGAGCAGAATCCTACCAATTTGAGTGGAACTGCCGAATTGAAGGGTTGCAGTTGGTAATAGTTGGGTTTTCTCAGTAAATCTGTTCCAGTATATCAAATGCAAAGTGTGTGTATGATGTTCATTACTGAATTCTAATATTCAAGTTTGGTGGTTTTGCCCCAAAAAAATATTCAAGTTGGTTGCAAGCCAGATGAGTATAAATGCATAATATATTCTTGAGCTTCTTTTTTTTTTTTTTTGAAAAAAAAAAAGCCAAGCTGAGCTTGTGTAGCTCACAAATGGCTTAGTTACACCCCTAAATGTTTGAAGTGGATATTGGTGGATGCTTTTATTATGCCTGGCGTATGGGAATGTGAAGCCCATCCATTATCTTCTTTATGTCATTCTTTGCTGTTAAATTTCAGGTACAGTCTGGTGTGGAGAATTACCCTCAGTATGGACCTGGACCTGGTGCTTGGAGTGCATATGACATGCAGCGAGCTCAAGGACACAGATAGATTTTCTCTATCTTGCTAAGCAATCTCATAACTGGTATCTTGGGCTGCAACTTTCTAGATGATTAGTTCAGGGTTTATGTGGTTTTCTGTTCATGAACATCTTGGGATTGTGTCCATTTGTTGCTTTAGAAGAGTTGAAGTTGTACTTTATTGAAAAAGTTCTTAAATAGATTGATGTTGCAGTATATGATGTTTCTCTATGTTGTCATTCAATGGGATAAATTGTTTTTATAGTTTTTATTGAGGATGTGGGACTCATGCTAATCTTTCTGTGTCTTTGGCATGATTTCTTCCCTTAGTCCTTTCTCCTATGGAAAACTCAAATTTGTTTCTATCAAATCCTTTCTGGATGCAAGACTTTATTTAAGATATGAGCTATTGTGCCTTTACATTGCAAAGCCTTTATGGGTTGTGCGATTCAAAACTCAAAGTTCCACAAGGAATATGCAGAGTAACATTCTTTCTGATGTGAATATTTCTTTCACTATTTGAATCCTAAATACAATTGAGTTGGAAACTTATCCCTCTTCCAGGTTCTCATCCATTGCCATCTCAATTGTATAGGCGTTTTGGCCTCTTTTGTGTCATGTATGATATACTGCAAGGCTTAGTTTGGAGGTTATGAATTGTTTTCATTCATAGACTAGGGGGACCTTATTTTGGTTACTTGGTAAAAATTTAGTGAATAAGGGGCAGCTCTTGAACATGGAGGATCACTATGGCTTCTAGATCTGTTGGGTAGAGACTATGTTGAATATTGACAGAAAAGTAGTATTGACAGAAAAATAGTAACATATTTTATGTTGATAGCGAGGCTTTCTAGGGAATTCTCAAAAGCAAGAAGATGGAAAAGGGAAAAATGGAAGAGTGAGATAAACATGGAGGCCACCTTTCCTAGGCTTTGTACTAATCAAAATTGAATTGTGGTAGCACTAAAGGTGATCTAAGACTACCAACCATGTGGAAATCCTTGGAATGAACTACAATTCAATAATCATTAAGGTGAAAATTTATTGCGTCATCTTTTTTGGGTACAACTTTTTTTTTGGGCATTATTATGGTCATTTTCCAATTTTGTTGTTATGGAGATTACTTTGACAGAATTGAAGGGATTTATTGTCATAATGCACATTCTTCCCAACTTCTCTTTTTGATTAAGGTTACGCTGTAGGAAGATATTTTATTCTATACTTTGTTGTACATAGTTTTGAACCCAGGCTATTGCTTGATTGGACTGAAAATGTTCCATTGGAAAATGAGAAGGTGGAACATGGCATTGTATTTAGACTTTGTCCAAATACGTTGCCTTATTCCACATGTGCATTTTCAGATTAACCAAGCATAGCCTTGCTAATGAAGAATGGGAAAAGAATATTAGGGGAGATATTAGTAATTATTTTTAAATTAGGGATTAAGGATAAACATAGGAATTAGAAACTAATTTATAGGTTAATTGGTTTTATTTTGGATTTAAATATCCTTTTGTTAGGCTTATAATATGCTTTTGTTAATTATCCTTTTGTTTAATCTTATTAGGACCTATCTCTTGGGTTCTATACCATTAGTAATTAGGGTTAGCTTACCTTTTGATTGATTATTAATAAAGTTCAGATTCTCTTGGCTTTCTAGCCTCCCCCTTTCTTCTCCTTCCTCTTCTATTTCTCCCTACATCTCCCCCCTTTTCCTACATTATTTTTATCTTGTTCTGCATCAAGTGGTATCAAGGCAAGACTGGTATTCCAACCACTCCCTTCGCCACCTTAACCACCTAGAACTTGCCAAAAAATTTGCCGGAAATTAGGAACCACTACTGTCCTTATCAAAACACACCTTTGGCCTTTAAATCAGGCGAGTGACCCTATTATCTGAAGCGCGTTGCCATATCTGTACTGTTGCCCAAGGTGCCACCACCTTGCAGCCTCACATGCTTCCTTAACTCCCTGCATGTGGGCCACATGTGCCAGCACCTAGTTCCAGTCCTGTTTTTTTGGGGCACCAGGTTTTAGCCATGTTCACACCTGTTCACATCTGTCCTACAGCTTCACCCACTAAAAGATAATTGGAGATATTTCCACTTGTTTTGACTCCCTAGTCATTGAGGACCAAGAACTCTTGCCTTGAAACATGCCATGGAATGTCAAACCCAGAGTTTCCAAAATAGAATTGGTTATACTGACAAAAGATTTAGGGATAAGGATCGCCGTTTTAACGAAGCAATGAGTGCTCTTAAACTGTTAAGTAGACAACTCATTGGCAAAGACATGGAAGATTTAATTGGAATTCAAGGTGAACAAGGTCAGGATAAGATGAATTCAAGGTGACCAAGGTCAGGGTAAGATAGAAGAAAAACATTTTCAAATGCAATAAAGGAAGCTATCATAGAAGAGCCTCATAATGGTGGCACCCCTTGATTGCCCATCAGACATCATTGATGATGGTAATATCATAGATTTTGAAGAGCATTTGGAAGTAAATTTAGAATGTGAAGATTATGAAGTTTCTGAACAGCATTTAGAAATAAAATTTCAAGTAGCAAAAGAGCCCAAACTTGCCTATGCTATCAATTTTACCCGTCATTTTACTGGTTGTCCTACCTAACGCATCAAGATGGTTTTTTTTTTTTTATTGCTTCCACTCTTCAAAACTGTAGGTCAAATTTTCTCCAACCATGGGAGAATAATGAAGAATGGGAAAAGAATATTAAGGAAGATATTAATAATTATTTGTAAATTAGGGATTAAAGATAAACATAGGAATTAGAAATTATATTATTGGTTAATTCATTTTATTTTGAGCTTAATTATCCTTTTGTTATGCATGTATTATCCTTTTGTTAATTATCCTTTTATTTTATTTTATTTTATTTTATCTTATTAAGAGTTATCTCTTGGGCTCTATATAAAGCCCTTAGTAATTAAAGTTAGCTTACTTGTTGATTGATTATTAATAAAGTTCAGATTCTCTTTCTAGCCTCCCCCCTTTTCTTGTATATCTCCCTATTTCTCCTTCTCTCTCCCCCTTTTCTTCTGTTATTTCTATTTTGTCCTGCATGGCTTACTAGGAGAGAAAATATAATTTCAAGGAAGTTGTGTACCCAGAGAAGAGGGTGTAAAATGTTTCTTGAAATCTAGATGGTGATTAGTGAATGCCTAGGGACAGACCATATTAGCCTGGAATTGATTATACATCCAACTGCCATTTTATAGATATGAGAAGCTACTCTGAGAGGATAATGTGTCCATCTTCTTTTATCCAGGAGGGGGGGTGTCTCTCTTCCCCTTGACATCTTTTAAATTGTCATGGAGAATATCTTGTATGTCATTCCATGTGAATAAGTTTCAATTTTATTTTATATAACTCTGTGTCTATAGCTGTTGAGGCGTGTGGCACATTGTTGTGATAGGGGCTCCTGGAGCCATGGTGCACTGCACGGTGCAACATTGCAGTGGGGTGCACATGATGATATAATTCAATATAAAGATAGAAGACAAGTAAAATAACAAATATATTTTGAAAACTAAGATGTAGAGTTGTAGTATGTGATGTCCCCAAAGCTTTCTTTCTAAATCCTGTTACTTTCATCTTCAGCAAGTTGTTTAACTTGCTCTTTGGATTTTTGTGGTTCATTGAGTTTTTGAACATGTTTCTGAAAATACAAGCATTATGGTAGTGACCTGTCAACTTTGCTATCTATATTAATACACATGATGACGTATAACGGTGCATCAACTGAATTAAATTGACTTCATATAACTCTTTGGCCTGTTTGTTAAGGATTAAGCATATAAGGTAACACATAAGTATATAATTTAAATTCTTGCAGCTGAGTCACAAATGGTAAGCCTGAGGTATTTGTTCAACACTTGTTAATAACTAGCGACTAATGATGAGTGAGCTCGTGCATGCTGTACTATTCTCTGGGATTCTTCAAAGACTTGGTGTGCACACTGGCCAATGCAGTGTACCCCCTAACCCTGAGTCTAACATATATGAAGAATGAGAAGAACGAAACAGATAAGGTGAGATAGAACTTAGAACAGAAAGGGAGATGGCTACATTACAGCTAAACTAAGTACACAAGTCATAGATCTATATATTTAAAAGTATATAAATTCAAAGGTGTTAATGCATATAAGTATGTGAATATCTTTAAATGCAGTGAACTATGTCTAAATCAAGTTATTATAATTGCATGGTTTGTGATATGTATTTGTACGGCTCAATCTGATAAGGCAGCCAACAATCCAAGTTGCATGGGTGATGCAAAATAGGTGAGAATTGTGGCCAAACTGTCAGAACAACTGCACATCTCCGTTTCTGTCTGAATTGTGCTATTCCAAGATTCAGAGAAGGCCTAGATATTTATGTTTTTCCCCCACAAGGTTTTGTGCAACCTAACTTAGAAATACATGTTTTGTGTTAATTCTTACTTCTGCCTTTTAATTTGAAGACATGACTCTGGGAGATTCTAAATATTCTTGGGTGAACAACTACTACTCCCACTTTAAGGAAAGGATTATTAGATGGAGTTCTCTCTCTCTATGTGTGTGCGCGCGCGCTCCAGTATGTGTATTTGCTGTCTATCACAATTGTCCTGGCCTCCTTAGTTAATACACTGTGAAGTGATAGTCTTCCAGGCCTCTATATGTTGTTGTTGTTGTTTTGTGCTTTGTTTTTATTGCATTCCTGGTTTTGTAGTCTTGGTTTCTGTGTTTGTTGTCTGTTTGTGTTGGGTGTTTTGTTTTGTTCTCTTTTTGTCTTGGGGGGGGGTGTTCTTCTGATCTATCTCAACGCCAAAAAAGAAAAGAATACTCTTCATTCTGTTTAGGGATGCTAATCTGATTTAAGGAAGTAATAAATAGAAAAAAAGAAGAATGAAGTAAAACCTGTTTATTGCCCTTGATTCAGAAATTATTATTTTAGGAAAGAAATTATGGATTTATTTAGCTAAATTAGTAAAAAAATTATAATTAGGTTACACTTCAGGCCATTAATAGAAAGGTCAATTTAGAAAAGGAAATACATAAAAATTATACAATGAGTGAATGGGAAAATAAATTGATGATGGTTTTGGACAGAGAAGGAAATAAGTAAACTATTCTTGAATGAATCAAACAGGTTCTAAATCAAAATTTGAGAATTATTACCTTACCAAAGAAATCATTTTAAGAATATTGAATAATCAGAAAATAGACACTGAAAGCAGAAAGAAGTTGAATTTATGAAGAGATGGTCTTATTAATATTGTTGAAGTTGTGTAAATTTTTTTTTTAAATCCTGTTCTTTTTAGTTTATTGTTATTATTATATGGCTACTGTAATGTAAGATTCATGATTAAAAAAAATAGGCCTTTCAATTCACAGTTTCTATCTTGATCTGAGCTATGTCTAAATGAGAAAGTGTATTTGACTTATGTTTAATATTTGAGAAGTAAAGTCACGTGTATTAAAATTTAATATTTTCTACTCCAGAGAGTATGGTTCAATGGTGTTGGAGTATGTAACATGTGTCAGTATACTTGATGCACATTAGACACATACATGACTGCTTTTTGAAGAGTTGTTGCTTTTCGTAGTTTTGCAAGGAGCATGGAGAAATATACCCTGTGAAAGTGTACACTGGTTGACTGTTTCTGGAGATTATGTCTTGATTGCAATGCTAGATTACAATCAGCAAGTTTAACCTCTTCATTTTGTATGTGAAAGCTTTTTTTCCAGGCTTCTTCATGGGTTATAAAGCCATGGTTTCTTTATGGGGATTCTTTCTAATCATTTTGCAAAGGGATTGCATAGCTTCATTGAGCTTATGCTGTGTGTACCTGGATGATATCCTAGTCTACCTTTTGGTTCTCTATCCTCTTTTAAATAAAATCGTCTCCATTTACTACACTGCATATGTGTTATGTGTGTGTTGGAATTGGAATATAAGGTTGCTCATTGTCAAAGTTGTGAATCTCCATTGTTAAATTTTATGTAAATATTAGCAGCCTGGAAGAAAGGAAAGAACTAAAAGGTGTCTTTATGCCTGTCCAATTGTAATAGGCTTTCTAGCAACAGGTGTGAAATATGTTGAAGGTATACAATCTGTGTAGGACCTGCTTGTTGAGGCATCTGCTGAAAAATATTAGGTTGATATTGGCTTGTACCCTCACATACAAAAGAAGGGTTTGTTGATCTTATACTGCTTTAAATATATGGATTTGAATTTAAGAAATGCTTCTTTTGATGAAAGTTGTACAGTTCTGCAATATGTGCTACTGCTGCCTCCTAGCCCCTTTATATAACCCTTTTTAGGTGGATTGGGAAGCCTTGATTTATGGCAGCATCTTTGAGGTGAGATTCTGAAAAGGCTCTGGTGAGATTTTCCTTGTCTTTCGTTTTATTCATCTTTGTGGGTTGCTCTCCCCTCTCCCCTTTCCCTTGGGGGCCACATATCTATTTAAATTTAGAAAACTCTAGTCTATTGTCTACCTTTATTAGCATGATTTGCATAGCCTTGAGAAGTGATCAAATGCTTAGCAGAGACCATTAAATCATCGATTGCTCTCTTCTTGCATACTCTTAAACTTTACAACCTCAGTATTTCTCAAGAATCTTTGATGCTTTATAGTTAAGTTTGACCAAAGTCGTATTATTCTCAACCAATGAAATTTTCTTTCCTTAAATGCCTGCCTTTTTCACCAAGTAAATATGTGCCCTTCCTTAGGAATTTTTATCTATAAAGTTACTTTTATTCTTTTGTCTAATTTATTTACAATAAATGATTTGACAGCATTGGCAAAATCCAATTCCTTTTTCTACTAATTATTATTAAACCCAGTTAGGTGCTCTAATTCCATATTATCGGGGCTATGCATCAAATTGCATACTAATTCCTTGCCTTTTCCGGTGGCAATCTTGGAACCAAAAGACTAACACCTTGAGTAGCTTTTCTGCCATCTCTGAACTTTTCTTTCCTGTTTCTGTAGTGGAGGCCATTTTCTTTTAGCTTCTCTGATGTTATACTATAGTTCAAGTTGAGTTTCCAGAGGCTGAGTAAATCTAATTTGTCGCCACAGCTGCAAATTTAAGTTACATTATGCTGCTTATGCAGTCAGATTAGCCTTGGCAGTTGTTCTGCAGCTGTTTCAGTAATTTAGGTCTAGATAAACTGGCAAGACATTGATGTAAAATTATAGGAAGAAAATTCCCAATTGTTGAGGATTTAGTTGTAAAGTACAATTCTCTTTTTCTCCTTCACAAGTTTGGTGTGAGGCTGCATTCAAGGAGTATTATGTTCTATTGGGGAGTTGTTTATCCATTTCTGAAGCAGCCAAGCATATTTATAGCATGATGCAGTTTCTGGGAAGATACATTCAACACTGGAGCAGCAGAATGGGGTTCTTAGTTGAGTAAGTTATGCAGCTTTCCAAATGGTAAATTTTTTTGTTTGTTTTTCTTTTCCATCCCCTCCTATGTGTAGTGATGAATATAGGAATCACCTATTTTGTCCATTCATTGATGCCAGTGTTTTCTTTTAGTTTGGTGGGAAACTACTCATAATGATGATTGAGATAATAGCTCGTGTCCAGTGCTAGGTCTGAATTTCTGATTTTATTGGGTGTTCACTCTGTTTATTTCATTATTTTGTGTCAATTGAATTTATCTTTTAAATTGACCACTAATTGGTTTCTCCCCTCATTTGTTATATCTACTCATAATGATGATTGAGATAATAGCTCGTGTCCAGTTCTAGGTCTGAATTTCTGATTTTATTGGGTGTTCCACTCTGTTTATTTCATTATTTTGTGTCAATTGAATTTATCTTTTAAATTGATCACTAATTGGTTTCTCCCCTCATTTGCATATCCACGCAATGTTGTGTGTATAATTTGCAAATGTTTGTGCCCTTTAAAGTGGGGCTTGACAAAGATTGCCTATCATAATGAAGGATTATGTGATGGCAAGAGGTGTAGTTGGGTCTGTTAGAAAGGATAAAGTTATTTGTGAGTAGTTTTATTGATCCGCGAAGGTGAGCTTTTGAGAGTTTAAGTTTGAAATAGTTGACAGTAAATTATTTTTCCATAATATAATCAGTTGATTGTTTAGAGAAGTTACCTTAATTTCTTCTTCAAATTCCATATCTCTTGACAAGGATTTTTTTGTTGACGTTTACTAATAGGCTCATGAGTATGATTGGTCATCTTTGTAAATGTATATACTACATAATAATTTGCTCACTTTTTCTTGTCATGTTTTGCTGCTGACTACTGACCTTGCCACAGAAGTAGGGAAGAAGAAATATATGGAGAAGGTCTTGAAATAATTGTTATAAAGTAGCCTTGTCAGTTTTGGCAATTACTGATATACTATGAGCAAGTGTTGCTCACCAAGTCATCTGCGATTTTGTGTGTTCTGTAGTTCAATGAAATGTTTTCTTTCATCTATATGTATGAGAACACGGGTTTTGCTGATCTATATATAATAACTACTTATCATAGCAGTGTAACTGCTATTTAAACTTCTTGGCCATGAAGTTTACAACTGGTTTGTTAGATGGGGTTCTGTATCCCAAATTACTAATCTTTCTTTCTTGACATTGTATATTTAGAAGCTTTTGGCTATGAAAGCCCATTCAGCCTGCTCTTATTATTAGTTTCTCTCTGCCTGTTTTGTTCTAGAATTACGTTATCCTGTTTTGTTCTAGAATTACGTTATCCTTGAGCTGTTTTTTAAAGTATGCTTTATAGTGACTTACTGGAGTGAGTTTGCTCTTAGGGTTATGACAGTGGAACCTGTGAACTTCCTGCTTCTGCTACTGATCCCATCATTCACTTCTGAATATTGTCAGGTACTCCAATACGTTTACTGATTTACATTCCATGTTTATCGTTTCTCATCATGGTCCTTTCATTTTTCCTTTTTTTTTTTTCTTTTTTAAAAAAGAAAGAAAAATGGATTGTTTTCAACTTGTTGCATCTTTCAGATATTTCTACTTTTCTTCACTTCTAATCAATGAACTTATTTTCTCATTTAAAAATTATTTGTAACGTGTTTTGAAGGATAAATGCTGTTTGGTTATCCACGTTTAATAAAATTACACTGCTAGTTTTCTAGTTTTTCTAATTGGTATCAAAATATATTGTCTGGGATTGTAAGGCTCAAGTCTGGTTACGCTCCGGCTAAAAGACCAGGATGTACTGGCAGTACAGAAAAGGTAGGTTCAAAGAGCTTGCTTTGCTGTTTCTATCTTTAGTTACTAATACAACCATAATGGTTTTCTGGGCTGTCTTAATTTTCTATGATAGTAATTTCAAATCATTAATTAATTCAAACTTGTAGAAAGTTTTTTATTTTATTTTATTTTATTTTATAGATTGATGTAAAATCCTGATTTTGATGACTTTTGTAGATACCTAATATCTTTTTGTCTGATATAGCCTTACAGTTCGGAAATTGTAATTTGGACTTGAAAATGATGGTGGATGGAGTTGATTTGGTCTTTTGTGCGAAATGTTGGTGATTGTTTAGGATCAAGGACTAATATCTCTTCTGTTTCACTAGGAAAATTGCTACCCTGAATTTTCCTGGGAATGAGCCCATGTTTGGCTCAGGTGGCACCTCGAAGATGCAGTTTTTGAAAAGCTCAACGGTAATGCTTTGTTTAGAAGACTTGATTAATTTTTTTTTGGATTAACGGGTAGAAATTAATATTAGGCGTCAGGGCATGGGTTGGGGTGCTATTGAAGCATGGTTTATATATTTTAGAGCATTTGAAAGTTTAATTTCTGAATTTGTTCCTATTTGCAGGATACAAGATCTATTCAGCTATATTCAGTGTCCGTTTGGTTGAGGTTTTCCCGCAGAAGCGGGAAACAAAGAAAAATGGAAGTTTTGGTATGATGAGAACATTTTAGAGAAAAACCACAAACTTCGAGGGTAATATATATTTTTTTAAATACCAGAAGTTAGGCGAAATGTTCTTCACAGGAAGTTTATCCAAACGGGTATTTTAGGCTGTCCAAGGAATTCGATTCAACGTTCATTAGTTATATGAACCCGGGCTATCACTATTACTAATGTAGAATGGGTGTTTTATAGTATTGAACGGAAACAGATAAAGGATTGAGAGCTTCCAATATTATGAAGTTGTATTTCAATGTTAGGTTTACACTTCCTTTCAGTAACTACATGGTGTCAGTTTTCTCCTTAAATGGTGGAGGATTTGGACCCAAAAAATATTGGGAGCATTAGTTCTATATTGTGGTCTCACATAATGTTTATGACGCAAATATTATACACGAGGCTGGCTATAAAAGTAATTCTATTAAAGATACATATTTTTGTTTGTTATATTGGTTTTCATTTTTCAAGCATCTCAAATGTTATAATTGAATCTATATAAGGGATATGACATTCTTGAAGCTTTGTCAAGTTTTTTTTTAAAAAATATAGATTATCTTTTGATTTTCGTGATATTCTTGAAAGTTTAAATCGTCTTTATAAAATTATATTTCACCTGAAACCACTAGTGAAAAATTTTAAAAGTTTGTTTGGTGTATAAAATGTTAAGTATAAAAAAAAAGTGATTTTGTATATAGAAAATAATTTTATTATTCTTATTTTTAATAATTAGATAATAATTGATAGATAACTTTTTTTTTTTTTTTTTCTCTTTTCTCATGATACCAAGCAGGCTCTAAGGATGGTCTTTGCTTGGGTTCTCGGCTATGTTAACCCAACACTTTTTTTATTTTAAAAATATTTTGTGGATATCGATTTTGACCCTAAGCCTATAAAGAGTTTCAAAGGTTGTAAACTTATGATTTGAGGAGAAATTGCCACAACAGTAACCTAAAATTTAAGTCTTTTTGGTCCGAAAAAATAAATAATGGCTTCAGAGGGTCTGTATTATTTACACTTTGGGAGATGTGTATATTTTTAAAAGTTATTTAAATTTAATTTAAGCTATTTAGATTTAATTTTTTATCTTAATTATTATTTTTTAATTTGACAATTAAAAAGTTATTTTTAATTGATTAAAAATAGTTTTATTTTTAATAATTAAATAATAATTGATCGATAGTATTAAATAATAATTTAATAACAATTATTAGAGTAAAATTGATATTTGGTAAATTTTTTTTTTTCTTTTTCTCTTCTTTCATAATACCAAGCGAGGTCTAAGTCTAAGGATGCTCTTTGCTTGCGATTATGTTAACCCAACACTTTTTTTTATTTTTAAAATATTTTGTGGATATCGATTCTGACCCTAAGCCTATAAAGAGTTTCAAAGGTTGTAAACTTCTGATTTGAGGAGAAATTGCCAAAACAGTAGCCTAAAATTTAAGTTTTTTTGGTCGAAAAAAAATAAATAATAGCTTCAGACGGTCCATATTATTTGCATTTTGGGAAATGTGTACATTTCTAAAAGTTATTTAAATTTAATTTAAGCCGTTTAGATTTAATTTTTTTTATCTTTATTATTTTTTTAATTTGAAATTTTAAAAATTATTTTTATTCTATATTTCACATTTCTTAAAATAAAAAATTAAAATACTAAAAAAAAAGTAAATAAATTTAGACCGAGAAATTAAACAATGCATTCCCTGCATATACGGGAATGGAAGCGCTGGCTACGGATGAATTAGGCCTTCCTTTTAATTATTAGTACATGGGCCTCAAAAGCATTTACCATCATTAACTAATGTTTTCCTTTCTGGCCTTATTGAATTTAAAAAGTTGTTTAGTATATTGTATATTGTTCCTCATGTTTTTTGTTATTTTGGATATTATGGTATTTAAAATATTATATAATAATAAAAAATTGTTATAGTACGATCAGGATTTATGAAGTTAATAAAGTAAAAAGTAACCTGACGGAAGGTCTTCTTGCGTCAAATGTTGAAATTGGTCTCTACTTTTTTGCATCTTGGATAACATTTGTTATTTTAGACAACGGTCTAATTTTTATCGCTCAAAATGATATTACTCTGTCTTCTGGTATATTGAATGACACCCTTATCTTGGATACATTAGTATAGGCACGTTTAATATATGAAAAGTTAAGATGAAAATAGAAATGAAAAGTTAAAAAGTAATTTTATATATAAAAAATTTTATAGTATTTTTATTTTTAATAATTAAATAATTATTATTAAAAAATATTAAATAATAATTGAATAATAATTATAAAAGTAAAATTATAATTTTTTCTAAACTTTCTTTCACCTTCTCCATTTCCTTCCTTCTTTCCGTGGAAACCGAACGGCTTGAACCATAATACAATTGGTCCTTGAACCATAATCCAATTGGTCCGAGTTTTATTCAATTGAAGTCATAAATTCTTTAAGCAATTGGATATGAGTAGGGGTGGATCCCGTGCTCAGTATAGAATAAAAGTAAAAATTAAAATTAAAATTAAAAAAAATAAATAGAAAAAAAAGCTATGCACAAAGTTTGAGGCAGAATTCTCTCTCTCTCTCTCTCTCTCTCTCGCAATAGTTTTGGTTCTTAGTTTTTGAGAAATGAACAGGTTGGAATATAATACATCTTCTTCATTAGGACAATTTTATGGAACCACTGTAGGTGACAAAATTTTATTTACTAGATTAATAAATGATATAGTTTAAAGACAAATAATTTATTAATTTAGTATACAAAATTGTGCTCCGTAGACAATGACATATCACGAATGATACCGTAAAATAATCTTTCAAACAAACTGAATGTTCATAAGCTTTATTATCTAATTTTTGTTTTTGAAATTTAAATTATATTTATAATAACTCATATATATTTATATATCAAGATATAATTCAAAAGAATAATTTGCATTAAAATAAGAATTTGAAATAAACACAAATTCGTAGTCAAAATCCTATCAAATTTTTTTTTGGGCACAGTAAGGAATCTTAATTTTGTTTCTTTTGGGAGTTTGACGCGCCAACTAGATTTAGATTTTTCTTCCTTTACAATTGAAGCATTAAATTAAGGGGGGAAAATAGGATAAGAATAAAATCCAAATACATTAAATTTCTCTGAAACCTAATTAGAGGAAAAGTATTAAAAGATTTGCAAGAATGACATGAACCAAATTAACATAGAAGTTAATAGAGGGATTTGTTATCTGAAGCAATTAATGTAAATAGAAAAAAAAAGATATATATATATATATATATATATATATATATATATATATATATATATATATATATATATATATATATATATATATATATATATATATTTCAACGAGTTAGCTTAGGTTCGGTTCTTATCCAATGTAGATTTTTTTAATAAATTGTGTAATTATTTCTTTTTATTTCATCTCATTCTATTGATACTTTCATGGAATTACGTGGTAGATACAAAGTATTTTGAGTTGTATATAGACTCTCTTAACCAAATTTTGAGTTAGATACTATAGAAAAAACAAATAGTGTCAGTTGCTTAAATTTAAATAGTATTGCATTTATATGTTATAGTTTTAAGAAATTTAATGACACTGTCCCTAATTTTCTTTAAAACTTTTTATTTTTTTGGGTCAATCTACATAGGATTCGATGACATTTTCTCAAGTTTCATATGGACCTAGTGATATTGCCTTAGACATACAGGACAAATTTGATGACAATGTCACACCAATCCCTCAAGTTAGTATAAATTACAAAAACTTGAGTGCATTCGATCAAGATGGTAAGATGGAAAGCTTGTGGCTTTAGCTCGTCTTCCCTTTGTTCTGCGTGATGGTCGAGAGACTCCATTCATTAGAAGCAAAAATGCTTCCCTTGATTTCCTACTTCAGTGAGTGATGTGGGCGCATGTGTTGAGGGTAACACCAAGTGTCCCTCCCATTTAATTGATATACATGTTTTATTTATTTCTTTTCACACTATTTTTTATTTTCCTTATTTTTTTAACTTCTCTTAAAATTTAAATATAAATGGGTCAAATAGGTCAAAAATCTCTTAACTCAAAATTTAAATACTCCATGTATTGGTGTATTCAAAGTTGATAAATTACAAAAGCGTTGTAGAGATAATTTTTTTTAATCATTATTTGAGAAGAGAATTTAATTCAAATAAAATTTAAAAACATTTTTTTATTATAGTAAAAACTAGGTGAATTAGAGAGTTTTAAAATAATAAAAAAGAAAACAAAAATAGTTATAAATAAATTAACATCTATTTTTCGTAGGTAAAATCTAACTTTAATATATTTAAATAATTAATTATTAATTCAATTTTTTTATATTTAATAAATTATATTTAAATAAAATCTTTCAAAAGATTAAATCAATCATATATATTTTACCAATAAAAAATTTATGGACACACTTTCTTTGTGAAATTTTTTTTCCCACAGAAATTTATTTATTTTATATTTAATGAAAATTGTCAACTCAAAAAAAAAAGAAAAGAGAAAAACAAACATATAGCTGATATGAAGTACAAGATGAAACCTACTCTTATAAGTCTCATTTCTCAAATCAACTCCCCTTTGATTTCTCAAAGTATTGCAGTCACATAAGAAACATTTGAGAACTACTTTACATGAATAATTCTATACTTCATTTCAAACATCAAAGCACATCTTGATTACAACTGCATATAGAAATTTTAATAAAACTTCTTTTAAAATTTGGACCATCTAAAATTTCTAAAGTCAAACAATCATTATAGCCAAACAAATAAGAGAGCTTTGCTTTTATTCCTATAAACTAAACTAAGTTTAAGGGGGATCCTACATATGAATTTTGTGAAACTCCAACTCAATCACAAACAATTTTTTTTAAAAAATCAATAGCACGTGGTTGTTCACGCAAAACAATGCAAAGCTTATCCAATGAATATTAGTCCACTCGACTAAAAAAAGGCTTGATCAAACTCTATTATTTAACATACCAAATGTTTAAGGAGTAAATAACATTCTATATTTTAATAGGTGAATAAATAAACACACACATAATTAATTAATTAAACAAATAGGTAAAACAACTTAAGAAATACCATATAAGAGCCTTTAAAACTTGAAGCCATACTTCATAATATCTATGATGGTTATTTATAAAAGAATTTAAATAAGAGGAATATATAGAGTCATGAAATCACATAGTCTCAAGTCAATATAAAGAATGAAAGCCCTTTTTCTAAGACCCTTGAAATTTTTAATTTGCATATGAGAGTTTCCAAAAACAATTTTTTCAAAAACTTTTTTGTAGGAAGAATTTTCCTTAAAATGATATAGCTATTTTGGGCATAGGGCTTACATGGTTAAATAACCAATCCATTATGGACATGAGACCTACATAAAGTCTGTTGTGAATCTTAGCTCACACAAATCGATTATGACTATTCAACTCACATAAAATAACATCCATCCATTCCACGTGAAATGGGTGTCACATGGGTTAGCACCTCCTATATCCTTACTAGTTGGGTACTAGACAAGGCACGCTAAGAGCTAACAAAATTGTTGTTAGCCATTAGTGTTTTGTGACCAATTCCTTTATAAAATGTTATTATCATTTATGGAATCATCCTATCTCAATTCTGTACTTAAAACACTTATTATACGAAATCAACATCAAGATTTGTAAAAATTCCTCGAGATTACTCCCATTAATCCTAAGTCAAGGGTTTCAATATAATTTAAATACTTTACGATTGAACATTGATGCAATTTGAAATTTTTTAAGAATTTTAGAAAAGATGATTTTTTTTCATCAATATTAAATGCAAGTAGACAAATATGAAAACATGAAATATAAAGTTGGATGTCATTTACTCACAATACAAGGTGTCACTGAAGAATACTCTAACCATTCCATCCAACTATACATTGCATATGGGGATGCCCAATAACTTCCCAAAATACAATTTAATTATGCCCATTAACAAGTCATGACTATAAAAACCCACACACACACACACACACACACACACACACACACACACACATATAATTCTTTAGTAGAAGTCATTAAGAGTGATGCTTAGGGTCTGGTGGTAGCCAAGCACGTTTCAACCTCCAAGTCCCATGTTTGAGCCTCACCAACAACCATGGTTTAGTATTTTTTCCCCTCTTTGCCACTTTTTTGCTCCACCAAAAATATCCCTAATTGTTAAATTCAAACACTGGACTTTTGGACTTTTCTTATGCTTTTCTATTGTAACATGTTGCTTCCATTAAGTTCATTTTTTTAAGACAGCCGTGATAAACCCAAAGCCACCAAACATTGCCCTTTCATTAGCTCTGTTCTTGCGACAATATTGCTCCTTTGATTAGCTTTAGTTTTTGTAAGTTTGTTTGACTACAACCAAGCTTTATGGTTCCATTTTGGCAGGCAAAAATTTGTGCACCTTCTTCCCCTCTAGGTCTGTAAATCGTAGCTTCTTGGTTGCTTGAAGTGGTTGTAGTTTCTTTTGATATTCCTTGCTGTTTTGGTATGTTATTTAGTTTTTCCTTTGTCTTTGAAATTGGTTTTCCTTTTTTTCCTTTTCTCCTTTGATATGGTTCTCGGCCACAACAAGGATGATTGGTGTTGAAGTGTGTTGCTTGGTGGTTGTGGCTTTATGGATGGGGAATCGAGAGAGTGAAGGACATGCATAAGGGTACACTTAGCTCCATTTCTTTTCTATCCTTTCTTGAATATTGGTCAAATAGAGCAGCCTTGGAGGGGTGTGTGTGTGTGTAGCTGCTCTGTGGTGTGGCTTAGTTGGCATAGGCAAACCATGGATGTTAAAAGAGGTAAGTGGCAAAAATTTTGGAGTTACACTTTCCATTTTGACCTTCCAATGTTAGAAACCTTAACACTATATATATGGTGGTTTTAGGGTAGCATGAAGTTCTCTATTTTCAATTAATTGAGATTCAAATGAATGCCATAAACTTGAGAGCCAATAGTATGAGGCTTTGGGGACTATAGGATTAGTAGAAAGTGTGGTTTATTTCCTTGAATGATGGGTGGGGTTAGTATTAAGCCATATTTAAGGTATATCTTGCTTTTGCTAATTTTCATGTATTTATTCACTTTATGTATTTATGTTTTAGGCTTCTAAGATTATTGAAAAATTTTTATTGTTAAGTAAAGAGAATTTAAGAATTTCAAGTTGGACACTTCTCAGGGAATATATTAACTTTTGAGAAAGTTTTTACTTTCTCAAGATAAAGTCCTAAGAATGATAATTGATCAAGCTTAGAAGCTAAGAAAGGAAAATTCATAATTTAAGCATATACGGGTTAGAAGTAATTAGAAGAAATGGATAAGATATAGAATATTGAAATTGTAACTCGGATGAATAAGTTTGTGCTGGTGTTGTGAAAAAGACATAATCAATTACTATATCTTGATAAACTTGTTAAGATTAAGAGTTTGGGAAACATAATGCATATCATGATTAGACAGTTGCAGTCACCTAGATACTAAGATTTTGTGAACCAATGATATAGGATATTCAGGTAAATTAGTCGCAGCTAAGGAATTAGCAGGAAATACAATATAAACTTTTTTGTGTTATCTTAAAAGGTGAGTAAATAATGTTGACTATATGCCATATATATATATATATATATATTCATATATATATATATATATAGACACCATGTAACTTCGTTTTAAAGCTTGTGACTAAACACTTATTAATTAATTGTATTTATTTTACTATTTGTATTTCAAATTATTTTATTATATGACTATTTATTTAAGTATTTTCAATCTTTGGGAATATACATCAATGTTGAAAATTGCCTCTATTTGATTGGGGGGAATTTTAATTCAACTTTTTTGATTGCTTTGTGAATTGGAATATTTAATGAGACACACTGTTACACGTTCTGATGATATGTATATATAACTAAGAGTTTTGATTAACTTCAAGTGTGTATTTATGAGATGGTCCTTGTGGGAGCTATTTATTTGGGACCTTGTAGCTAACTGCAGTAGTAGTTAGTCACTGTGCACTGTTATATATACCCTTATTAGTAGGAATGTTGATAGCCCCGTGTAATTGGCTACCATACATGGATTTATTTGATTTTCACTAGCTAGTTGTTCAGTGCCCGTGTTACTTGCTCTCACGAGCTATGTGCTCTATGTTTAATTCGTTTGGTACTGACTAAATACTTTTATTATATTCGATGAATGATTTTTCCAGGAGGATTCATTAACCACCATTTTTTTTTTGAAGTTTTAACGGTTGTATTATTATTTTGAATAAAACTTTAATGTAAAATTATTTTTATGCCTTATAATTAATTTTATTTATTCATTGAGTATTCCTACTAACTATTAGTAGGAATGTTGATAGCCCCATGTGATTGGCTACCATACATAGATTTATTTGATTTTCACTAGCTGACTACTCAATGTCTGTGTTACTTGATCTCATAAGTTATGTGCTATACGTTTGATCCGTTTGATACCGACTAAATACTTTTATTACATTCGATGAACGATTTTGTTAGGAGGGTTCATTAATCACCATTTTTTTTTTTTTAAATTTCAATGGTTGGATTATTATTTTGAATAAAACTTTAATGTGAAATTATTTTTATGCCTTATAGTTAACTTTATTTACTTATTAAGTGTTTGACTCACTCTTTTTATTTTTAATATCCTTTTCAAATAGTAAAATCGAATCTTATCCTTCTTTAGCGGCTTAGAAGAAGTAACTCTTCTTGTTTTGGTGAGTCTTGCATAAATTTAGCAAGGGCATATTTTGATTGTCAATATGTGATTGATTTCATTATGTAGTATGCGTGTAGCTTTATTAAATCACATACATGATCCAAATATCAAGGGAGTGTTGATATTGTGTTGAGAGTAAAACTCTCTTTTGACTGAATTATGTGACTGTGCTAATTGTAAAAATTTCGGGAGATCCAAATATCAAGGGAGATTCCGCCAAAACTTCTACAAATGCCATATGTAATTGACTATGATTATTGCAAGTATGATTTATAGTTGTTCTGATTGGTTCTATTATCTAGTATTGAAACATTAGGGGTTTCCAATAAATTTTATTTAAGATTCTAGTTTTAGTTAGATTTACAAAAGAGAAATTGTTTATTTTTCATGCTGGTCACACTCTTGGTTCTGGAGTGTGACATTGACTCTAATGTCTAAATCCATTGCTCGACTTATCTAAATTATTTCTCTTTTAGCATCACTTTTGACCTAAATCATTTCCCTTTGAATAAAAACGAATTTAAATATTACCCATACAATTAAGCTTGAAAATTTAGCTTATAAGAAGCTCTAAAGCATCAAATTGAATAATTCCTTTACACAATTAATAACCCTCTAGCAATAATTAATTTACATTGCTAAGACAATCCTACTATTTCATTCATTAATTTTCCTCATTATCATAAGAGTTAATTAACCACAAAAATTCAACTTTTTCACATGCCAAAAGATTTATTCAAGTGATAAATTCACTCCCACTATTAACCCTAGCCTAGACAAATTCAACTAACTTAGTATTTCATCAATTGGTTTAGTGTTTTTCCTTGCGAAATTAAGTCGTAAAGAATTCAGGCTTAACTCCATTGCCCAACTCGTTAATTTCATCATACTCCTTACCTCACTCTCAACCTATATCTCATTCTTTTGTGGTAATACTTTAAGTGGAGTTGATGCTTACCTTAGGGGCTAAACTTGAGATTCAACAAAAGCTAGTGGGCCCTCCTCAATCACTCAATATATTCTTCTCTTCATCACCAAAACCCATTAACCATGGTTGCTTCAAGGAGACAGAATCACAAGCTAAAATTGGGCAAGCAATAGAATATGAAGATAATAAGGTTTCGAATTTATCTACACAAAAGAAATTTTGTTCCCTGTGGAAAACAAGACACTGACTCGAACCCCAACCGTAAGACTCAGCAGCACAAGGAACTCAATAACTACACGATTATCACAGAACATAAGGGCAGGGATGCCAAGTTCGGATGGGCCACCTGAAGCATAATAATCGAAGCAATTAAAATGGGTGCTTTCTTGAACGAAATTGAAGGAAGAAGACTGAACTTTGCAAGTAAATTAGCTTGGTCGAGCTCCACTGCTTTCCCTCACTCCCTTGGGTTCATCACAGAAGCAGGGAAGTAACGAAAATAAAAGGTGTTCTGAGCCATAGAAGAAGCAACCGAAATGGCGAGGGTGGCTAATGGGAGAGAAGCAGAAATCAAAACAAACTACACTCACCAAAAAGTTGCTGCACTTCAGGCAAGGAAGTCACGAAACAGGGTTGCCAAGGAAAGGAAATGGAAGAAGCTCCTGAGCTGAAGCTAGGACTTGAACTGGACAAGCTTGCTGCCTTGCGCAGCGAAAAAAAGAAAATGGCGTCCAAGCTTGCCCCGAACAGCACACAGAGCGGCCAAGTTCAGGTAAGGATGATGAAGACTCTGGAGGAGGAAAAAAAAAAAAAGACACCAAGGGGGGAGGGAAGAGTATTCTGGACGCTGCAGTGCTGAAAGAGAAGGAAAAAAGAAGAAGGAAAATTACAATCAAGGATAAATAATTAGAGAGTCTAGCATACTGCGACGTGTGATTTGATCCAAATTCGTATTTTACAGATTCAAAACGAGAAACTATCATTCCATTCAATCGAATTGGGATGCCCTGGATCTGAGATGCCTCTGGGGTTGAGTCATGAAGCTCAGAATTACGAGGGTATTTAGATGTTATAAAATTTTCAATAAAAGAATTTAAAAATTGAGATTACTAAAGAATACAATTATTGTCAAGTAGGTTTTAGATTAATTTTTAAAAATTTATTATTAGGTATAAAAAAGTGTTAAATTTCTCTGCACCAAATAATAAATTTTTTAAAAATATTAATAAATATTTTAAAATTTGATGGTAATTATAATTTTAAAAAATAATTAGTTTTTTAAATTTTTTTATATTTTGGTCTTTAAATATGATTTTTTTTTTAAAAAATCTAGTGTGGTTACTGTACAACTGAGATTGGCAAGGACTTTTTGGGTACCGCACTGTTGAAATCTTAAAATAAAAATTGGAAGGGTAATTTGCCAAGGTTACAACACGTGTCACTTTGCTTATGCTAATTTCTAACTTCTTTTCATAATATTTTAAACTTAAGTTTGCTTTGTTTAAATTACTTAACACCAACTAATCCATCCTTTACCTCTTATTTTCTAATTTAATGAGTTATCACATTAAATAAAGAATTAACTAAATTCTAACTTAACTCAGTGCTTCCTAGAGAATTTTCAACGTTCCAAATTTCCTTTAACCCTTCTAATTTTTTTTTATGTCCCATAACTCAAGTTAATTTAACTAATTATATTATTTTCTAAATAGATTTTTTGCATTCTAGACGCTCTTCAGAAAAATTCAAATTTATCCGTCATCCATTGTTTTGATATTTTAGGTTATTACGAAATTTCAAATTAAAATATTTAATTTAACTAATGAGCCTCGTGATTAATATGATGACCAAGTCTACAAGTAGAAAGAGAAAAACAAAAAATAAACCATTTACGTTTACATATATTTTTAACTATAAATCAAATTACCAAACTTGAATAAAAATTTTATTATTAAATTATAAAAATATCTTCAAGACTTAAAAAGTATAACAATAAAATTTTATCTTAAATACACATCTAGTCTTTTTAATTTTTTATAAGTTTTAAGTTGGTTTTCTCATTCAGAAAAACAAACAACTAAATTCTCTATTAATATTTTGAATTTGGGGGATCATTGCGTTAAGAGTTTGTGACATCATGATATCAGTCGATTCCTTCGACTTAGTTTTCATATTTGGATATAAATTCTCAAACGGTCACCAATGTGAATGATTTATCACAGGATGAATAGTTGGAATGATAGTGACTGCAGCGTAAAATAAAAGAACACATGTTTCACCCAAAAAAAATGCTTAATTTAAAAAATAAAAATTTCAAAAAAAATATAGAACTTGTTGATAATGCTATCAAATTTCACAAAAATAGAAAACTTGATGGCATTGCACCGAATTTTCGAAATGAATGGAAACATGGTGGCATTGCCATGGAAAGAGGAAAATTTTGTGGCATTGCCACTGAGTTTTACGAAAAAAAGAAAAAACTTAGTAGTATTGCCAGCAAGTTTGCCATAAAAATTAGATAACTTGGTGGCATTGTCACCTAATTTGTTCAAAATATAGCATGTGCATTTGATACTTTTTAAACTCAAGTATTTGGCTCATTTTTTTTTGGTAACAAAAAGTTCAAGTAGTTAATCTCCAAATCCTATTTTGCAGCCAAAAAATCCTATTTGTATTCAAATTTGATCCACGTCAAAATTTGCACATATAAATATATAAATATATATATATATATATTCTTGATTCCTCACATCAGAGACTCCATCAATAATGGAGAAAATAAAGTTTTATTATGGTTTGATAGCCGCATTATTGTTGTTTCAGGTATTTGCTGAAGGCAAGAATGATAATTATATATCAGCAATTGGTGATCCTGGCATGACAAGAGATGGCCTTAGAGTTGCCATCGAGTCATGGAACCAATGCAATGAGGTTGGTGAAGAAGCACCAAACATGGGGAGCCCTAGAATGGCAGATTGCTTTGATGTCAAATATCATAGTAAGTTCTCATCATTATTTAGATTCTGATACTATGTTTTGTTTCCCCTGTCTTTTAATTTCTTTTTAAAATTATTATTATTTTATATATTACCCTTGCTACTCTACACAACAACTATGCAGCGCAGCAAAAGATTTGAATTTTGATTATTTACATTAATTTATTTGTGTTGAAGAAAATTACTATTATCTCTTTGATTTTTATTTTAAAAATTTACATCTAATCCCAGCAAATTATTTTGATCGATAAACAAAAAATGATATCTCTTCGTGGAGTACTTTAAAAATAAAATATTTACTTTCAAAATGCACCTAGCCACTTTTTTGGGATAGAGATTTAGTCTTGAGTAAAAATTTACATCTGATTTTCTTTTGTGCAACAGGAGGTCTTGTGAGAGAGAGTCACCCAGTTAACCCATTCCTTACAGGAGAGGATTTAAACTTGTAAAAATTAAAAACACTTCTCACCCTAATACCTAAAAGGGAAAAAAAAAGTCAAAATTCTATATTGTTTACATCCTTGATCTCAAAGATGAGAACATCTGAAAACACCTGACTTTAATTTTAAAAAAAAAGTAAAAGAAGATTTAATATCCTAGACAAAATCCAAAAACACCTCGGGCTCTAATACATAAAAGCTATCCAAAGTTTCTACTCAAAATATTTTTTTTTTCTTCTTTCATTCCAAATCTTCTGAGAAAGACATTTAGTTTTCAGTAGAACCAGAAATACCCAAATTGTATATACTAAAAAATATATTAATCTGAAATCTCTATTAAAAATTCCATTTTCTTCATTTTCATATAAGCTATGCCACGTTTAAGTGGCCATTTTTATTTTCTAAATATGAATACTAAATTAGTGTCTTTATTTATGACTAGCAGAGGATATCAACTTGGTTCACAAGGTGCATGAATGGCAAAACAAGCTAGGCATATCCAACATTTCCCATACAATCACAAACAAAAGTTTTGTAGACCTCTATGCAGTGTGGAAAGAGCTATACTTAGGTTTAAAATGTGAGGTCATAGACTATCCAAAGCCATGGCAGTTCTGGATGATAATGCTCAAGAGTGGAAATATGGACACTTTAGCAGCTGTGTGCCCTGAAAATGGCTTCAAAGCAAAGCCTTTCAACCAGACCAGTAGGTTTCCTTGCTTTGGAAAAGGGTGTATGAATATGCCTTCCATGTACCATAATTATACCACAGTGAGTGATTACAATAATACAAAGATTATGAAGGGAAGCTTCTATGGGTCATGGGATTTGGATATTAATGGTGATGATGTTGGAAAAGCAATGGGTATGAATGATACTTCTTATTACTCTGTGACTTGGGAGAAGGAAGTGGGAAAGGGGAGTTGGGTGTTTCACCATTTGTTGAAGACTTCTTCGAAGTATCCATGGCTCATGCTCTATTTGAGATCAGATGCGACCACTGGATTCTCCGGTGGGTACCATTATCCAACAAGAGGCATGTCAAAAATTGTAAGTTCTATTTTGCATTTGCTACTCGTTGCTTTAATTTTTTTATATGAAAAAATTATTCTTTTGGTCCCTATAGTTTCATTCAATTTGTAATTTGGTTCTTATAATTTAAAAATTTATAATTAAGTCCTTACAATTTACAAAATTTTTGATTGAGTTCCTATTGCTAAAATTCTATCAATATTTTGTTAAATTTTGTTGTTATAATTAATTATATATTATTTTCAAACTCTAAATATGTATAATTTATATTAACCAAAAATGTAAACATATAGATAATAAAATAAGATTAACTCACATATATGATAAAATATTGACAAAAATATAATAATAAGGACTAAATTGAAAATTATTTAACCCATAAAGACTTAATTATAAATTTTTAAATTATAAGAACTAAATTATAAATTAAATGAAATTATATAGATCAAAAGTATAATTTTTTCTTTTTATATTTTAAGTCATAATTATGATCTAAAATTAAGTATAAGGATGTTTTTGGTATAGTTGGAATTTTGATTATATCATCGTAGTATCTTAGATGCCTACCTCTAATACTATATCACACCATCTTCTAGACTATTATTATGATAGGTTTTCTAAATTTTATTCATGGACTACAGAGATTTTGCCATATCTAAAAGGGTATATTTAGAAATTAATAAGTAAATAATAATGATTAATATATGTATTTCACAACTATGTCAAATGCCATGAGTGTATTAAAAATATGACTAACATAATAATTTTGTCTTTAAATTATTAAAACTATTTAACTTCCATTTCCAAAATCTAATGAGTACATGAGTTGGTCTACAAAAACAACAAGTTTATTGTATAATAGTTCTTTTAGCATTCTTGGACCACTTAACAAAGGACTAGATAGAGGTGCAGTTTTCTATATATTTATTATTAAATTTTTTTAATAAAAACATAATATGTGTAAAATATTTTTTTTAAAAAAATTCAATTATGTAATGCTAAATTGTAAAAATCATATACTTATCATATTATTATTGAAAAAATTATAAATTTATGATATAAAAATTTAATAGTAAAAATATGAGAAATTACATATAATTTTTTTTTTCTTAACAAAATGACTCAAGTCCAATAAATTTGTTAACTTGTAGAATAACTCACTAATTTTTGAAAGATAAAGTTAAATATGCCTAATAATTCTACATTGTTAGTTTAATCTAAAAATACCAAGGAATGTGAAACAAATGAAATATCAAATAATGCTAATGTAACAAACTTTATAAAAAGTATGAGTTATTTACAATTAGAAATTGAACTTTATTTTGGATTTGGATGCAAAATTTCATAGGTACCAAAGTCACCACATTTCAAGGTAAGGTTCAGCCTTGACATAAAGCAAGGAGGGGGTCCAAATGGCCAATTCTACCTGATGGACATGGGTAGCTGTTGGAAGAATAATGGGGAACCATGCAATGGGGATGTGACCTCAGATGTGACCCGATACAGTGAAATGATCATCAACCCAGAAACTGAAGCATGGTGCAAACCTGACAGGCTGGACCAATGCCCTCCCTATCACACCTTTGCAAATGGGACTCAAGTTCACCGGAATGACACCGCCCGCTTCCCCTACGACGCTTACCATGTGTATTGTGCTCCCAGCAATGCCAAGTACTTGGAGCAACCAGCAAATAATTGTGACCCATATAGCAACCCACAATCACAAGAGATCCTACAGATTTTGCCCCACCCAGTTTGGGGCGAATACGGGTACCCAACCAAGAGAGGTGAAGGTTGGATCGGAGACCCAAGAACTTGGGAGCTTGATGTTGGAAGGCTCTCTCAGTCACTCTATTTCTATCAAGTTAGTTCTCAATAAATAGACTTAAATTTATCTTTCTAAAATACTTAAAATTAAGAATTATAGTGATAAATATTTGTTGTACTTTTTTAATGCAGGATCCGGATACTAAACCAGTGGAGAGACACTGGCCATCAATTGACTTGGGGATTGAAATCTACATCAGTGATATTGGCCAAACAGCAGAATGGACAGTCAGCAATTTTGATATCATCATTCCAAAGCATGCTTACTGAACTTCCAAGATTCCAAATCTTAAGAGAATTTTAATACTTTTACTATTCTAACCATTTCAACTTTCAGAGTTTGCATCTACTTTATTATGTAAATCTTGTTAAGTCAAATGAGATTAAATTTTTTTTTTTCTTAGACTTATACACCTGATATTTACACACAACTTTTATGCATACAGGTTCTAAATAATAACTAAATAGAATTTAATCTTTAAAGAGGAATTAGTATGTCTCGGAGCCTTGTGTAAGAAAGCAATTTCAACAAGAGCAATTCATTCTGTAAAGAGTTCTACCTCACAAACTGTTGAACTTTCTTATCATTAATTTAAGATTGTGATGCGGAGGTCTTCATAAAATGACTCTTTCGATAATAGGGTTGTGTACAATACGATCAAGTTTAACCTCTACAGAACCATACATATCATAGATAATCCTTGAATCAAGATAGGGGGAAAAATACTTTTCTTTTTAACTTATTATTGAACAATGAAATTATGTACATGTATAATTTTCAAATACAGTAATCTGAAAGGGAAAAGTGGAAAACCAAACCTAATCCCATCTAAAATTTAATCAACCTCCTTCCTTCCAAGTTCCAACTCCTGGCATAAAAGCACCCTTAGGACACACCGATTTATGCCAATCCACAATGAAAAGCCCCAGAAGAATGCCTGTGAGCTGCAACAGCCACTGGAGCAACCCCAACTGCACCAACCTGTGACTGTGCCTGCCTGCTGCAACTTTGCTTCAATTGTGGTGACAGGATCATCCAAGTGATCTACCTTGGCTTGTTGTTAGTAAGGGTTGAAGTAGAGGTCAATAGCTTGTCTGGAATAATTTTATTGGGTGTTCCAATTTGTTTATTTCATTATTTTGTGTCAACTGAATTTATTTTTTTAATTGACCACTAATTGGTTTCTCCCCTCATTTGTTATATCCAAGCAATGTCGTGTGTATAATGTGCAAATGTGTCTGGCCTAAACTTAAAGCGGGGCCATGACAAAGATTGCCTATCATAATTGAGGATTTTGTGATAGCAAGAGATGTGTAGTTGGGTCTGTTAAATAGGATAAAGTTATTTGTGAGTAGATCTGTTGATGCGCTGAAGGTGAGCTTTTGATAGTTCAAGTTTGAAGACAATCAATTATTTTTCCATAATATAATAAGTTGATTGTTAAGAGAAGGTGACCTTTATTTCTTCTCCAAATTCCAGATCCCTTGGCAACGATTTTTGTCAACGTTTACCAATAGGTTCATGGGTATGATAGGTCATCTTCTTTGTAAATGTATATACTGCACGACAATTTGCTCATTTCTTGTCATGTTCTACTGCTGACTACTGATCTTGCCACAAAACTAGGGAAGCAGAAATGTACGGAGAATATCTTGAAATAATTGTTATAGAGTAGCCTTGTCAGTTCTGTTGGCAGTTTTGGCAACTGATATACTATAAGCAAGTGTTGCTCACCAAGTTATCTGCGATGTTGTGTGTTCTGTAGTTAAATGAAATGTTACATGTGTTTTGCTGGTCTATATATGATAACTACAGGCCATAGCAGCTTAATTAACAGCTATTTTAAACATTTTTGCTGCTAAGTTCACAGCCGGTTTGTTAGATGTGGTTCCGTTTCCCAAATTAGCTGATCTTTCTTTCTTGACATTGTATATATTTAGAAGCCTTTGGATATGAAAGCCCATTCAGCCTGTTCTTATATTAGTTTCTCTCTACCTTTTTAATCCTAGAATTGCGTTATCCTTTACCTGTTTCTTGAAGTGTGCTCTTATAGTGACATACTTGAATGATTTTGCTTTTTTGGGTTATGACTGACCATTGGAACCTGTGAACTTTCTACTACTGTTACTGATCTGATCATTCAATTCTGAATATTGGCAGGTACTCCGACAAGTTTGCTGATTTACATTCCATGTTTATCATTTCTCATCATGGTCCTTTTATTTTTCCTTCTTTTTAAAAAAAAGAAAGAAAGAAAGAAAAATGGTCTGTTTTCAAGTTGTTGCATCTTTCGGATATTCTCTACGTACTTTTCTTCACTTCTAGTCAGTGAACTTGCTTTGTCATTTAAAAATTATCTGTGATATGTGTTTTGAAGGATAAATGCTGTTTGCTTATCCACGTTTAATAAAATTACACTGCTTGTGTTCTTGTTTTTCTAATTGGTATCAAAACAAATTGTCTCGGATTGTAGGGCTTAAATCTGATTCAGCTCTGGCTGGAAGACAAGGATGTACTGGCAGTACAGAAAAAGGTAGGTTCAAAGAGCTTGCTTTGCTGTTTCTATCTTTAGTTAGTAATACAACCTGGGCAGTTTTAATTTTCTATGATAGTAATTTCAAATTATTAATTAATTCAAATTTGTAGAGACCTTTTTTTATTTTTTAGATTGATGTGAAATCCTGATTTTGATGACTGATATGGATGACTAATATGTTTTTGTCCGATATAACCTTATGGTTCTGAAATTGTGATTTGAACTTAAAAATGATGCTGGATGGAGTTGATTTGGTATTTGTGTGAAATCCGGTGATTGTTTATGATCAAGGACTAATCACTTTGCTAATCTGTTCCACTAGATAGGAGAATTGCTACCATGAATTTTTCTGGGAATGAACCCAAATTTGGCTCAGGTGGTGCCCTGAAGATGCAGTTTTGAAAAAGCTAAACGGTAAAGCTTTGTTTAGAAGACTCGTTGACTTTTGGATTCTGCTGTCAATCCAGATTAATTTGGGTAGAAATTCATGTTAGGCGTTAGGGCATGGGGTGGGGGGCTTTTGAAGCATGGTTTATATATTTAGAGCATTTGAAGTTTAATTTCTGAATTTGTTCATATTTGCAGGATATAAGATCCATTCAGCTATATTCAGTGTCCGTTTGGTTGAAGTTTCCCGCAAAAGCCAAACAAAAAAAGTTTTGGTAAGAAGAGAACATTTTTAGAGAAAAACCGAAAACCACAAACTTCTAGGAAAAACTGTTTTCTTTCCTCCCGAGAAGTTAGGCGAACTGTTCTTCACAGGAAGTTTATCCAAACGGGTATTTCAGGCTGTTCAAGGAATCTTCGCGAGTTATACGAACTCGGGCTATATATCGCTATCAGCCTATCACTAATGCTTCATTATTTTGCAGACGGAAAGAACAATAAAATATTAGAATGTATTTTCTACAATATTACACAAGATACAATTTAGAAAAAAAAAATTAAAATCTTTCAATGCTAAAAATTATATTTTAATATTGACCTTATATCCTTAGTATGTTTTTTATTTCAACTGCACGGTGTTAGTCTCTAAGCTGTCAGAGGATCTTGTTTGAAAGAATTAGACTTAAAGGATCCAAATATAAAAATATTTATTGTGAAGGATATGTTATTATTAAATTTAAAAAAATTTATTTAAAATTAGTGATAATTTATCTTAAAATAATAATAATAAATTTTTTAAAATAAATATTTTTATTTTTGAATTCTTAACTTTAATTCTCCCATCTTGTTTGGTTAGACATAGGAAAAGAAGAGGGAAAATGAAATTTTAATAAAATTTTATTTTTCCTCCTATAATTATTATTTAATTATTATTTAATACTATCTATTAATTATTATTCAATTATTAAAAGTAGGGATATTATAAATATTTTTTATCAACAAAATCATCTTTTTTTATTTATTTTTATTTTTATCCTTAATTTTCTGCTTATCAAATGAAAATTTATTTTTGTTTGTTATATTGGTTTTCATTTTCCAAGCGTCTCAAATATTATAATAGAATTAAGATGAGAATTTGAAATATTTGAAACTTTGTCAAATTTTTTTAATAAAATGTGGATTGTCTATCAATTTTCGTAATATGCATGAAAATTTAATTAAACTATCTTTGTAACTAATACTTAAATATCAAATTATATTCCCCGTGAAACGGCTGGTGGAGAACTCCAATGGTTGCTCTGTCCTTGTGTTGTGTGATCAGCCCAAACTCTATTTTTTATAATTGGAATTGTAATTAACAAATTTTTATGATACAGCCCTGACTGTATTAAGAGTAAAGTACAAAATTTTTCATTACCACGATACTTGGATTGTTTTTTGTATTTTTATTTTTTATTTTAAAAATATAAAATACAAAATAAAGACTATCTTCTAACTTCTACTAGGTAAATAAAAAAAAAAGATACTTTAAATTAGAATAATAAAAATATAGTCTAATACCTTTCTGGTAAAGGTTAAAAGATTATTTTTAGTTTATATTTTTGCTTCTTTCAGAATTTTTTTTGTTAAAGAAGAATCAAAATAAAAATAAATTTGAAAGACTAGAATTGTTGTGCTGCTTGCATGCTATGTAAATTGCATAGCAAAGGATCCTTAAGTCAATTATATCCGCAGCCATTACTTATCTTTTTTGGACCTCCGAAAAAAAAAAAACTTGTCTTGTAGGCTAATCCTCCCAAAATCAGAAAGTTTAAAATCTTTAAAACTGTTTATAGGCATAGGGTCAGAATCGATTTTTACAAACTAAATAAATTAAAAGAGTACTGAAAAATATTTATTATTATAAAATTCTAAACAATGTAAGCATTTTTGGCCTAATTGAATTTAAATAGTTGTTTTGTAATATGTCGTTTCATTTTTGTTGTTATTTTGGATGTTATAATATTTAAAATATTATATAATAATAAAAAAATTGTTATAATACAATCAGTATTTTATAAAAGCTAATAAAGTTAAAATAATTTGATGTAAAGTCCTTTTGTTTCTTACTGTTTAAAGTGGGGCCATAGTATATTTTCTCATATGTTAAATCACACTTGCCATTTTAGATACCACCATAGTTTTTATCACTCAAAATGGCATCACTGCCCGTATTGTGGTATCTTGAACTCAAATGTAAACGTTTTAAAGGTTGCTTGACATTTAATATATCTAAATTATTAAAAGTTCAGTTAGTAGACTTTTAGTCAGAAATCAAATATTTTCGATTAAAATTTTAGTCAGACAAGCAATTGATTTTTTTTATTATTAGTATTTTGCGCTGTTTGAATTGTAATCATCTAATAGTGCATAATATAGTGTCCTGGAATTAGATCCTCTCCGGTAATATTGTCTCCTCATAACTAATCTCAACCATTAAAAGAATCCAACGCAGCCAAAGAGCCACGTTGCTCTAAAATATAAAACGGTGCGTTTAATTATTTGCTCCCATCTCATGCCTGCCATTGAAGCGGAGGTTCTCAATCCCAACTTTCTCGTCTCCTTCTTCTTTGTTTTCTTCTTCGCAAGCAGAACTCCGGCAAGGCAACGACATTCGGCGAGACGGTGACATTCCACAAGGCAGTGATGTTTGGCAAAATAGTGCACCTTCTTCATCCTTGTGTTGCTCATGGAACCATCAGAGAACTTGATATATTTCAATTTCTTCTTACTGTTCCACTTTTTCCTGATTCTAAAATCATTTGGCTACCATTTTCATTATCACTTGGATTAGATCTATTTTAAATATGACATAATCGAATTACAATTTTCTATGCCAACTTACATGCTTTCTTCTTACGCCAACTATCAAAAATTTTATATCTTACACCTGAGATACCTAAATTCACGGAAACCAAGCTCTAAATCTTACTTTTGCCCCAACTACTTCACTGCACTCTCAATGGTTACAAGGAAGATAGAAACAGAGGAGGGAGAGAGCAGATGGAAAACGGAGGGAAGAACAGAAAGAAGGGAACGAGAGAAATGAAGGGAATCACCCAGTGAAATATAATCCTCGCAAAACGGCACCGTTTTTGTGCTTCTGAATATATCATTTCGTTCTTCTCAAAACAATGCATTTTGTTGCCTAAAACGCATTGTTTTGAGGGATTGTGTATATTCCGCTTCATCTTTGAGTCGTTAGATAAGATCAACGGTTGGCAAATGTCACGGGAGAGACACTGCTGAGGAACCTTACGGGAGATGATCCGAATCCTAGTGTTGGATCCTCTGCCTCTCTGACATTGTGTGTTAGATTAATTGCAGCTTTTTAATTTATAAATAAAAATTATTTAATATACGATAAATAATAAATAATATAATATAATGTTAATGGAATTAATTCTTAAATAATATTAATAAAAATTGATATAAATAATAATAGTAAATTTTAAAAATCAAGATTATAAAAAATTACTTAATTTTAATTTATTTATTTAAAAAATAAAAATTATAATTTTTAAAACAATTTATGGTCAGGCACGTGTCCCATATCTTTGTCAAATTTGCATGCATAAATGATTTTTCAGGCCTTCTAAATATTGTTATTAATATACTAATTATTTTTATATATTAGTAATTAATATATATTGTAATAAATTAATAATATTTATAAATTTTATATTATGGCTTTTTATAACTAATAATAATGTATGTTATGTTTATTTTAATTTCTTATTATATATTATTATTCTTCATATTTTTTGCATTTTCTAGATTGGTCTTGGTATTCTTCATCATGTTCTTCCTGTTATGTATTTTTTGGATTGATGTTTTTTATTTTGGGGCTGGTGATTCTGCATTTTTTGATTTAGTGTTCTTTGCATTCTTCATTTTATTTTTTATTTGTTGGGTTCATGATGTTCATATTCTTTTTGTTAATAACAGGTACTCCATCTATAAGTGTTATTTGATTATATCTGGGTTCATTTTGATTAAATTTTTATATGTCCAAAATATTCCAAATCAAATCAAAACCTCAAATGAAAATTTATCTATACCAATCCTAGGAATGGAATTAAAAGAAATAAAACCAAATACTTTAATAATCAAATCAAATTCTTATGAACATTACAATCAACCAAATTCCAATCTAATGTTATAAATCAAATCATAACCTAAATTAAAAAAAGTTTTAACTAAAAATTTTTATCTGCAAAAAGAAGAATCAAATAGTAACCTAAAAATGAGAGAGGATGATATGAACCAGTTTCATAAAGATGCTAATTCAAAATTTTCAAATAATCCTTTGCATCTTCCAATTAGACCTATTACAAGGGCGAATGCAAAAAAAATTTAAAGAAGCATTGAGTGGACTTGTTCAAGAGATTTGGACCAAGCAAGTTTTGATAAATCTAATTCAAGTATTAATTAAAACGTTCTCAACATTATTTGAGCTAAAGATAGAGCTATTAGAGCTAATTTGGGCTAGAATGTTACAAATTAAAGAGTTTAGATCAAAGACCATATATAGATTGACTCATTTGGGTCTAAATAATAATATTATGGGCTTAACATACTGACTTCTAGAAGTTTTATATATTTGGACGAAAATTAGAATTAATTAGGCAGATTATCTCTCATTTTCTGTTTTTAAAAAGATTTGATTTTATATTCTATTTTTTTAGGTCTTTCAGTTAGGATATGTAGTTAGTTTCCTACTTTTCCTCCAACAAGTAAATTTGAGTTGTATTATAAATACATGTATTCTACCTCCATTTGGAATCAGATTGGAAGTAATAGAATTATTCTGAGTGTTTCTCTAATTATGAGAATATTATCTTTTCTTTGCTCTTGTGAAACCTTTGTCTTGTTAACCTATCTTTAGGTTAGTGATTCAAGTCGCAAAAGCCCCCAATTTGTGCTTCGACCCAAGTGCGTCGTTGTGTGGGTTGGTTCATTGTATTCGTAGTTAGGCGCGTTGTCTAAATAGCAGGTCAACGTTCTTATGACGTTGGTTAGCTATTTGCTTCCGTTGAGTCTCAAATAATTATCTATCCATCAACCTACATCGTGAAGATTGGGCCACTCCCTTGATTTCGCATTAGAGGAGAGATGAACATATATGAAATAAGCAATAAGAAAATTTGAATAAAGAGAAAATGAGAGCGAAATCAAACCATAGGAGAGAAGAAACCAAACAAGGAAAAGGATATAGAGTTCAATGAGATTAATAGTGAAAATGAAGATCATAGAATATAAAAGTGAAAGAGAAAACAAAATTATGGATTTATATAGACAGGAAAAATAAAAATTTGGTAGGCCAAAAATCGGTTTCTCTCTTTTCTTAAATTGGCGCCTTTATCGAATTTCATGAAATGTTTAATTTTTATGGTAAAATTTTGTGGGATGTTTTTCAGAGGAATTTTTTGTAATATATTACATGTTTATATATATATATATATATGTTAAATTTAAACAATTTAAGGCTTAAAAAAATTCTAATATGAGATAATCTAATAAGAATAAAATTACATAAATTTTAAAAAAATAAACAATTACTCCTCATTGTAGTCATCATTATCTTTATCATAGTTGTTATGAGACATATCTAACTTATACACAATACTAGGACTAGCTTTACTTTGATGTTATTGTGAGTCTACTTGAAAAATAAGTATTCCTATATTCTTTTAATTATTGTCTCATTTCTTCCATTTGTCTTCACTGATCAAGCTTAGCATTATAAGTTTGTGTCATATAATTTAAAATTTTATTTCTTATCATTTCTTATATAGAAGAAGAGTGAGTATATGGTAAGTTCATTAAGCCTTTTCTTTTTTCTCCTCATAGCCTTCATCTATAAATCTAGTTTTGGCATACTTTTTCCTTTACTTTATACCTTATTTTTTTGGTAGGTATACTCATTTTGAACGTAAATAAAAATGATCAAAATCATAAAATTATAATAACATATGTAAATTAAATATACAATGCTACTTACACATACAACTTTAGATTTTTTGTCAACTCAACCACTTTTTAGGTTTTAATGGGTCTTAAAAGAAGATCTCAAAATATGTTAAATTTCTCTTCAATTTTTGTACCTACAAAATAAAATATTAATAGTTAAATGTATATTTAAAATAATAAGTAAATTTTTGGTGAACTAAATATTTAAATAGACAAAATTAGCTACCAATTTTTTGACATGTTCAACCATTGAAATATAACCTCTTGAATACAAAGATGAACTGAATCCAGAAGTGGAAGTTTTATTCCTTTTCATTTGCTCACTTCTTGATTGGAATTGTGAAATGCTGCAATTTATATACAGTTGGCTCCAAATGGATTTTCCAATCCATTCGGATTCTTTTTCTAATTTTTTGAGTATGAGCAATTAGATCTCTTAAATAGGCAATTACTCTTTTCTTCTAATTAATCCAAATACATTGCTGATCCTCAGGTCTCCAACAATAATATATCTAAAAAAAATAGAGGTTTCAATTATTTATATGATAAAATACTCATTATTATAATTATGTAATAAATAATTAGAAAAATTCACTTAAAATTCTATAGACCATAATTTTTTATATTCTAAAGGAATATATCTCTAACTATTCTAAGGCCTTTTATATTTGCTTTTAAAAATATTTATTATGCATGTATGAATTTCCTCATTAGTTAGTGTAAATTCATATAAATTAAATAGTTATTAATTAAATTTATAAACAACTAAAATTTAAAATGATTTTAAATAATATACAAAAACTAAATAGTAGCCTATCGCCATATGGTTCAATCAATTGTTTTTAAATCCTCCCTAGAACTAGAGATTCAAACTCTTTGTGATAAGAATGTTGCATTCCATCTGCGTTAATTCATTCACTTTTAAAGTCATTGAACATAATTTCCTAAAAGTTGACTCAATTCAATTATAAGTTTTTAAATTTGCTCGAGAGTGCACTAAAAGCATTTGGCAGCAAACATTCCATAAATATGTGACAATCATGATTTTTATATCTATATAGCTTTTCTTCTTTTAATTCCACATATCTTGACAAATTTGAGGAATAGTTGTTAGACATTTTCAATCTTTTTATCCATTTACATACAACCTTTTTTTTGCTTCAATGTGAAGGTAAATATAACTTTTGGTTTAACCACTCTCCTAGTATCTAATTCTTGTAAATCTAAGTCTCCCTGCCAACAATAATTTTTTAAATCCATCATAACTTTCATGTTATCTTTAGTTTTTCTTTTGACATCCCTAATAATATTAAATATATTATCAAACATATTTTTCTCTAGGTGGATCACATTTAAATTATGCCAAACTAATAGATGTTTTCAATATAGAAGCTCCCAAAATATACTTTGTTTTATCCAATGATAATTTTGCCTATAGCTAGATAATCTAAAACCTGTTTGACCTATTCTTTTTGGAAGGTTACTCACATGTTGCTATAATTTTTTTTAATCCAATTTTGGTGGAAGGAGATCATTTTCAACTTTAATTTTCTTGAAATAATCTTTATTCCTTTTAAAAACATAGTTCATGGACAGAAATTGTCAATGACAGTTTAATTAGGAGTTTTCTCTCCTATACTTTAGGGTAAAAGCTTTTGAGTTGTATATACAATAAGGATAAATTAATTTTTTTAGTAGTATTCCACCTTGAAAATATTTTATATACTGAAAAGTCATTTATCATTTACATTAGTTTTGCTTTCATCTAAAAATTCTATTTTTTTTAGACATTATAAGTTAATACTCCTTCTTAACTCTCATAATAATTTTGACTTATCAATTAATGAATCTAAGAATGTATTAATATTGGTCTTGGGATTTTGTAATCCAAGAATGATTATAGCAAAACATAAATAAGTAGTAGTTATACCTAATTTATAAGGGAGATTGTAAGGAGTAATTATCATAGACCAACATAAATATGGTAAAATAAATTGACTGTAAAGAGTGAACTCATTTGTATATAAATCCAGTCTACCATTTTGCACTTTTATGGGAAAATCAAAATATATTCTATCAAAATGTTTTCACATTTTTTCATCTGACGAATGATACAATACACCTTTGTATCTTTTATTATTTCAATACCATCACATAAGCTCAAATCGAACTCATTAAGGTACAAAGCCTTTGCAATTCAAAGTTGATTGATAAATAATATTTTTTTATTAGAATTTTCTTAGAACTTCCTCTTCGATTAGGTCCACTAGTTTTATATTAAGACGCTCCATGAAATTTACACACTATCTTGTTTGTATCATTTTTGTAATATAGTATATGCCCATTAATGCAAATATCAATTTTGTGAGTAAAAAGCAAAAGTTTTTGGATTTTTTTTTTTAGGTCAACATAATACATCTTATTTATTAGGACAAATTTATGGAACCACTTATGGGACAAAATTTTATTTATTAGATAAGAAATGATATAAAGACAAATAATTTAATTTAGTACACAAAATTTTGCTACGTAGACAACAGCACGTACCACAAATATTACTATAAAATAATCTCAGGCAAATTGAATGTTCATAAGTCAATTATATAATTTTTGTTTTTGAAATTTAAATTATATTTATAATAACTCATATATATCAAGATACTCCCTCTATTTTAGAATAATTGATTTTTTTAATTTCAAAATAATTGTTGTTTTATAATTTCAAGAGAGCATTAATTACTTTTTTACAATTTTATCCTTATTAATGGAAAGAGTGTGTATGTGTGTGTGTAAATGAAGAGATAGTTAGAAAATTAATAGGAGGAGAGAGATAGAGATAAGTTAATATTTTACATCTTTCAATATCAGGATATTTTACTTAAATGTAGTTATAGCTTTCTACAATTTAGGTTATTTAATAGTTTTTTGAATCCGAGTCATCTTAAATGTCTATTATTTTGAGATCGAGGGAGCATGATTAAAAAGAATAATTTGCATTGAGATAAGTAACAATTTAAAATAAAAACAAATTTTTAGTCAAAATCCAATCAAATTTCTTGGGCGTATTAAGGAATCCTAATTTTGTTCACTTCTTGGAGTTTAATGCTCCAATTGGATTAAATTACTCTTTTTTGCTACAAATGAAGCAATAAATTTTGGAAGGTGGAAAGGAAGAATAAAGAATAGGATAAAGATCAATAACAGGGACGTTAAGATTCTCTGAAACTTATGTAGAGGAAAAGTATCGAGACTCTTGATTGAATTTAAACTGTTGATATACCTGACTTTGCACTAAGGTTATGTTTGGAAGTTTAGAAAGGAATGGAATGGAATAGACATTAATGGGATATAATGGAATGGAATGGAGTGGAGCTTAATAGAATATACCATTGTTTGAGAGTTTTACAGGGAGATGAAATAATTTTATTTGATTTAGGAGTTATTATAAAATGAATGAAATGAAATGGATAAAAATTATTTTTTTTTCAGTGTTACCCTTATAAATTGTTTTAGATAAAAAATGTGAATAAATTCTCAAGACTATTCTCATACTATATAATAATTAGGTAAAAATATATTTCAATAATAATGATGATATGATAAAGTTCATAATGCATAAATTTTATTCATATTATTTTTATGTTTGTAAAAGAAAAGAGGAAGATGTGGAAGAAATAAAGAGAGAAAAGGAAGAAGGGAAAGGAAGATGTAAATATTTTAAAAATATTTCTCATTATTCAATACTATATTCTGAACTAGTACAAATGCAGAGGTTTATATTTATAGAAGTGTAATTCTAATCTTAATGAAAGATAACTTTTCATAATAAAAGATAAATATATAAAATTCTAATCCTATTGAAAGTCACATACCTAATATTAAAATAATTAAAAACTAACAAAAAGATAAAAAAATATTTTATTTGTTTTTCTAGAGTTAATGTTTTCTAGAACTAATAATTTTAATATATCTATACTAAGATTTTTATAATTTTGCATCAGGTAAATAAGGTTAAAGGATAATCTTGTAATTTAAATATTTAAATTTGGTCATTCCTTCATTGACTCTCCAAATTGAGTTGACAAGAAACAATGAGTTTTAGATGGCTAGGGATGGCTTGAGAGGCCATCCTTTTCATTCCACACACCCCTAAAAAAAAAATTTTAAATAATTGTTTAATTCTTGAATTCGTTCTATTCCACTCCATTTCCTCCTAAAAAAAAACTCCCAAACATACCCTAAATAAAAAATAGAAGTTAAGAAAGTCCATATATAACTCAAAATATGGCAAAGTGGGTTTCATAAGTTGTCTTTAGAGCTTGATTCACTCAATTTTGAGGAGGCTATTCATGATTCTTTTCATAACTATGGTGACTCTAGCAGGGTTGTGAAACTGATTAAGCTTATTTTGACAATGAGTTAAGATGTCAAAATAAAATATAACTTCGGTGAGACAAATAGGTTTGGGACCTCTTGGTTAATTATATTTGGAATTATATTTTTTTTACCTTTTTTAGTTTGACTGTTAGAAAACATTACATAGGGATTATCTTATCCTACAGTTTTAGTTAGTCTATTTTTCTTTTTTGGCCTTTAAGCCTTGTTATTACCCAAAAAAAGAAAAAGAAAAAGAAAAATAGAATATATCTTATATGTACCACTTAATTCAATGAAAATATCAATAAAATGAGATGAAGTAAAAAGAAATAATTAAAAAATTTACTAAAAAATCTATATTGGATAAGAACTGAACCTAAACTATATACCACGTTGAAAAAAATATTTTAGATTTACATTAATTACTTCAGATATCAAATCCTATTTGTATTCAAATTCGATCCACGTCAAAATTTTCACGCACACACACACATATATATATATATACACACACACATATATATCTATTCTTGAATCCTCACATCAGAAACTCCATTAATAATGGAGAAAATAAAGTTTTATTGTGGTTTGATAACTGCGTTATTGTTGTTTGGAATACTAGCTAAAGGCAAGAATGATAATTATATATCAACAATTGGTGATCCTAGAATGACAAGAGATGGCGTTAGAGTTGCCATCGAGTCATGGAACCAGTGCAATGAGGTTGGTGAAGAAGCACCAGACATAGGGAGCCCTAGTATAGTAGATTGCTTTGATCTCAAATATCATAGTAAGATTCCATGATTATTTACATTAATTTACTTATGTGGAAGAAAATTACTGTTGTCCCTTTGATTTTCTCTTTTTCAAGAATTTTATAGAGTGCCTAATCTAAGAAAATTATTTTGATTTGTAAACAAATAATGACATCTCTCCGTGGAGTACCTTAAAAAAATAAAATAGTTACTTTCAAAATGCCATTGGAACAGACAAGCTGTTTGGTATACATAAAGTCATAAATGGAAAAAGAAAAAAACTAATTTTGTAAATAAAAAATAATTCTCGTACCTTTACTTTAAAATAATAATAAAAAGAAATAGATATATAATTGAATAATAATTATAAAAATATAATAAACATTACTATTTTCTTTTTCATTTCATTTTACATTTGGATACCAAATATGCTCTTAACCTTAGGTAAAAGTTTAGTTTGAATTACTTTTTGTACAAGAAGAGATCCTATGAGAAAGAATCACACTCTCTATCCACTACAAGAAAAACAAGAATTAGCGACGGAATTTTTCGTCGCTAAATATAGATAATTCCGTCGCAAATTGGTTTGCGACGGATTGTTTCCGTCACTAATTTTGCTGTCGCTAATTCATTTGTGACGAAATTCCTAATTCCGTTGCTAATTAGTGACGGAACGGTCTGTCGCTGATTCTAATTCCCGCTAATTATGGTTATAGCTTATTCCACATTTGCAACTGATCAATGACGGAATATTCCGTCACTAATTAGCGACGGATTAGTGACGGAATATTCTGTCACTAATTTGCGACAGATCAATGAGGGAATATTCCGTCACTAATTTGCGACGGATCAATGAGGGAATATTCTGTCACTAATTTGCGATGGATCAGTGAGGGAATTTTCTGTCACTAATTAGCGACGAATCAGTGACAAAATTTTTCATTAGTAATTAGCGATGAAATATTCCGTCACTGATCTGTGACGAATTGTTTTGACACTAATCTGGCCCAGATTAGTGACAGAATTGCTTATTTAGTTTTTTTATTATATTGATTTTCTAATACAGCATTAATATTACTTTTGCTACCCATCTAATAAAATAAAATAACACAATAGTATTCAATAAAAAGTAATAGATAGATTGAAATGATCCTCAGTTAAACATTTATAAAACAAATTATAACAATCTTTAACTTAAAATACATAACTTAAAATGACATAAGGAAAATAAAATCACATCTATAAAAGGGGACAATCATCGGGGCCTGTCTTCTCAACTGCTGATTCTTCCAGCACAGGATCTGATGGGGCACGAGATAAATGCGATTCAAGTTCTTGCAACCTATTAAGTGTTTGCTGATGCTGGTCTAACATAGATAAGATTTGTTGATTCTGCTCTCTAAGCTCTTGGTTCTCCTATCTCAAAGGTGCTGTCTCTGTAGCAATCCTCCTGCGTAATTCCTCTTCAAAATCTGAATGGAGTCCTGAGTTATTAATGAAAGAAGAGGTCCCATGAGAATAAACAGTATCAACATCATGAGCTGCAGATCCTACTCCAAAGATGCGACCCTTCTTATTCTTGCCACCTACAACCTCTAACCATAAGGCAACTTCATCATCATCATCATTATCTATATCATTTGATGCTATGCCTGGTGAGTCCTGAGTAGAAGTTCTGGCATTCTTAAGTCTTAAATAATCAGCCTGTTAATAGAATCAAAGAAAGAAAATTTTAAAATGAAGAAAATAGTGACAATTCATTCAGAAGCAAAAGTATGCACATGTTTAAGTATATTTTATGTCATAAAGTATGAACATGATGTGTAATCATATAAGAAAGACTAAGTATCTTGAAACTATAAATATATTAAGCCATCCTAATCAAAGGTATCAAATATTGAAATTACACAATTAGGTATATGAAAAGAATATACAATGATATTACTAGCAACAAAGTAATAAAATAAGTAAAAGACACTGAATAGAAAATCAAACAATGGTAGTGACAAAATAGAAAGACGAAGACTAACACTACAACTGGTTGGACCTTTAGCTATCAACACAAGTTCAATAATAGTCAAAACCAAAAATCAAGATTCACATTACAGCTAGTCAACCCTTCGACTGTCAGTACAAATCCAATGACAATCAAACACAAAGAATAATGATTTATACTTCAACTGGTCAGGTCTTTTATCATTAACACAAGTTTAGTGACAATCAAAACAAAAAATAAAAACTCACACTACAGGTAGTCAGATATCTGGTTGTCAACACAAGTTCAATGATAATCAAAATCAAAAATAAAGACTAACACTACAACTATTTAGGCCTTTGGCCGTTCATATAAGTTTAGTTACAATCAAAACTAAAAATAAAGATTCACACTATAGTTAGTTAGTCCTGTAGCCATCAGTACAAGTCTAATTACATTCAAAATAAAAAATCAAGACTCACACTGAAGGTAGTCAAGCCTCTGGCCATTAGCATAAATCCAATGACAATTAAAATAAAAAATAAAGAGACACTGTAGCTAGTCAAGCCTGTGGACATCAGCACAAGTCCAATTATAATCAAAAAAAAAAAAAGACTTGCACTAAAGCTAATCAGGCCTTCGGCCATCAGCATAAGTCTAATGACAATCAAAACAAAAAATAAAGACACACTATAGCTAGCTAGACCTAAGACCATTAAGACACGTCTAATTATAATCAAACCAAAAATAAAAACCCAAACTATTACTAGTCAAGCCTTTAGCCATCAACACAAGTCTAGTTATAATTAAAAGAAAAAATCAAGACACACACTAAAAAGCTAGTCAGGCCTCCGATCGTCAGCACAAGTTCAATATCAATTAAAACAAAAAATGAAGACACACTACAACTAGTTAGACCACTCACCATAAGCACAAGTCCAATTATAATCAAAACTAAAAATAAAGACTCACACTACTACTAGTCAGGCCTCTGGCCGTCAATATAAGTCGAGTTATAATCAAAATAAAAAAATTAAGACCTACACTACAGCTAGTAAGGCCTCTAGCCATTAACTCAATTTCAGAGAGAAAGGAAAAGATAAACATATACATACATAAACTTCAGCTGCCCTATGGTCTACAAATTGACCAGTTGCCTCATCATAGTGTGTGTGCTTGAACAATTCAAACATTGTAGGTGGCCTTCCAAGTACTAAAGTCTGCAGTTATTTATTAATATTATTTATCTCATGCATTAAATAAACAATAATTATATTTGAATTTAAATGGTTACCAGCCTCCTCTTATGTTCAGTTGAAGGAATGCTACCCCCTTTATGTTGCATGCCTCCCGTGGTAGATGCCCAGTTGTTTTTAGCTGTCTGGCAAATGGCCTTATATTCTTCTGACTCCCAATAGCGCTTTAATTGGATCATTACATTATCTGGGACCCAATTAGGTGTGACTCCCTTTTCTAAGTCTAGTGGGACTTTGTGCATTGCATTTCGTAAGACGTCCCCACACTTTTTGTTCTAATTACGTCTAATAACTTGGTCATATTGTGGCAGCCATTTATACTTTTTCTACATAAACACCAAAAAACTTAAAATTGAGACAAATTGAAGAAAAAAGATATTAACACATAATACATATATAATGATGAAATAAGATATATATCGCCCATTCATCAAACCATAGTTGTCTAACCTCAGGAGGCATTACTTTCTAGCTATAACATGGATGTTCAAATTTTGCTTGGATTATAGGGAGAATATCACGAACAACAGCAACAACAGGATTAAATCTAATCATTTAACATCAATGATTAAAAATATTATAATGGCACTAAGTTGTTAAATGAATAACAAATAAAACAATATAAACTTGATGACTTACGTATGCTTGTCAGGATATAACTATGTTCGACCATTTGTGGGGTCACGACCAAAAGGTTGGATAGGTGACATTGGTGTAGAACTAGTGGAAGGACCCTGAGGAGTGGGATGTGAGTACTGGGAGTCAGGGGATGGTGCAGGAGGAGATGATATAGGTAATGCTGAGGGTCTCCTAGATGATTCAGGCATGGTTGGAGCTGATGCAAGTGTAATGGAAGCACCTAGCGCTGTAAGAGCCAGAGTAAGTGCTAAAGTAAAAGGACAATGAGATAATTGAGGGTGCAGAGGTGGCGGTGTAGAGGTACTCCATCTAGGATGACCTCGCCTAGAACCACGACCTGACATCTACATATATAATAGCAAACTTGAGTCAATATAAGTTGACCAAAAATAAAATAGAATGTAAACAAAAATAAATTCACACTTAAAATAAGGGAATATATTATAAAAAACTCAAACTCAAAATTAAGTAAAACTCAACCCTAATCTATGCATCATTATCATCATCATCTTTAGAATCATTATCTTTATTCTCCTCCTCCTCCTCCTCCTCATCATCATCATCATCATCACCATCAGAATCATCATCTTTATTCTCATCATCATCATCATCATCATCGTGATCTTCTTCTTCTTCTTCTTCCTCTTTGGCACAGACTATGTTAATGGTTAACATATCTATTTCTTCATATGAACTTTCAGTGTCTCTTAGGTTATGGAATTCATCATTTGGGATGATTGCAGGTAATATGATTTCCAATCCATCTACCTGAAATGGCCCTATATTTGTTTCAGATGAAGAAGCATCAATTATACTACGAGCCTTAACCTTGATTATGACTAACCAATTAGCCTTCTGATAGCAACTAGGATAAGAAGTATAGTACACTTGCGTCGCTTGTTGTGCAAGTATAAATGGATCGAACTTGTTATACCTCCTTAATTCGTGAACTTCAACAATCCTATATTGTTTGTGAACCCTCATACCACGATTAGGTGAAGGATTATACCATTGACAATTGAACAACACTAATCGCTTCACTGGAACCCCTGTGTATTCAATCTCCACAATCTCTTCTAGAATGCCATAAAAGTCATATTCTGATTGTGCAAAGTCAGTCCCCTTAATACAAACACCGCTATTTATCATTGATTTTTGATGGCTCAATGAATGTATATGAAATTTGTACCCATTAACAAAATAAATAGGCTAAGTTCTAACGCTTCTCTTTGGTTCCCGAGCAATGTCATGTAAAAATAGATCCAAAATCTTGTTGGCTGGGTTTTGAACCTGTGTGATATTTTTTAATATTTTATATGAGTTGAGGTTAGATTTAATACATACTTAGTCATAATTTATTACTACGTACATGCTCTCGAAACCATGCGAAAAAATTTGCTTCAATCTGACCTTCTATCTCAACATCCATAATTTGAGGATTGGACAAAACTAACTCATGAACAAATAAACTGCATAGTAAAGGAATGTGTTAAGCAAATACAAACAAATGAATTGTTTAAGTAATATCACTTACTTGAGATGAGGTTGCACTTCATCACAGTTTATTAAAACATATTTTGTAACGGCATCTACTTCTTGATCATTTAAGAAACGACACTTGCATTTTCTAGAAGGCCTTCCAGGATAGTTAAAAATGGAAAGTGTTGGCAGGCCTGATTCTCCACCATCATCATTTCTTGGAGGTCTCATAATTTTTGATGGCACATCATGCTCAAAGTAATGCGAGCAAAATGTTGCAATCTCCTCAATTATATAAGCTTCGCATGTAGATCCTTCCACTCGAGCTTTGTTCTTGACTTTTTGCTTTAAGGTATGGAGGAATCTACATAAAGAGTAGTTGAACAAGTGTTATTACCTTTCAGGCATATATTTATGCGAAGCATTTAGTAAAAAGCTTTATTACCTTTCAAATAGATACATCTATCGATATTGAACAGGTCCCCCTACCTTCGCTTCATAAGGAAGGTGGATAGGTAGATGTTCCATTGAGTCAAAGAACCCAAGGGGGAAGATCTTTTCTAGCTTGCATAAAGTTATAACAATGTTCTACTCTAATAACTCTAGCTGAGCCATCGCCAAGGTAGTGGAACAAAGTTCTCTAAAGAACTGACTAATCTCAGTTATTGGATTCCACACAGCTTCAGGCAAAGTACCAAAGGCAATGGGAAGCAAGCATTGCATAAACATATGACAATCATGACTCTTCATTCCATATACCTTTGCTTCTTTTGTGTCAACGCATCGGGCTAGATTAGATGCATACCCATCAGGGAGTCTTAGGTTCTTTACCCATTAACAAATTGCTCATTTTTGTTCTATATTTAAAGTATATTGTGCCTTTGGCTTCAGAACTTTCCTTCCATTGTTAACAAGTTCTAATTCTTTTCGTTGACAATATTCTTCCACGTCCAACCGAGCTTGTGTATTATCTTTAATCTTCCCTTTTGTGTCCATAACAGTGTAAAATATATTGTCAAACATATTTTTCTCAATATGCATGACATCAAGATTATGTCAAATGAGATTGGTTTTCCAATATGGCAATTCCCAAAATATGCTCTGTTTTGTCCAATGGTGAGTGTCATGATACCCTTCGATTGTTACAAGTTTTCCCCACTCAGTGACTTTTGGCAGCTTGCACACTCTTTGCCAAACTTGCTCTCCATCTAACCGTGGTAGAGGTATTGAGTTCTCAACTCTATTCTTATAAAAAGAGCTTTTATTTCTTCTGTATGGGTGAGCTAGTGGAAGAAATTGTCGATGACAATCAAAGAAAGATGTTTTCCTCCCATGCTTCAATTGGAATGACTTTGAGTTCTTCATACATATAGCGCATGACAATCTCCCTGCTGTCATCCAACCAGACAATATGCCATATGCTAGAAAATCATTGATTGTCCATAATAATGCGGCATACATTTGAAAGTTCTGTCTCAATGAGACATCATATGTTAGGACACCATCAATCCATAATAATTTTAATTCATCTATTAGTGGCTGTAAATAAATGTCAATTTTCCCTTTGGGATTGTTAGGACTAGGGATAATCAGTGTTAAAAACATGTACTCTTGCTTCATGCACATTGCTGGTGGCAGATTGTACGGAGTGACAATAATTGGCCAATAAGAATACTTTCTCCCATATTGGCCAAATGGCGTAAAGTCATCAGCATATAACCCAAGTCGAACGTTTCGTGGATCATATGCAAAGTTAGGGTATGTGCTATCAAACACCTTCCATGCTTCTCCATTAGAGGGGTGAGTGAGGATGCCAGTTGATCGACGATTTTCATAATGTCACCTCATTTCTTTTGCTGTTTTTCCAGAAGTAAATAATCTTTGAAGCATAGGAATTAGTGATAGGTACCACAACTGCTTGGTTGCAATTTTCTTTTTTCTTCCATGGCACTTTCTTGCAGCATACCGTGCTTCACTATAAAATTTACATTAGGTTGCATTTGCATCTTCTTTATAATACAACATACACCTATTATCACAACAATCAATTTTCATATAACCAAGTCCTAATTTTGATACCAACTTCTTTGTTTGATACATTTGGAGGCATACGAGTGTCGTTAGGTTGTGTTCTCCGCATAAGTCGTGACACTAAATTGTAGCCTTGGTGTGACATGTTGGTTTCTGCTTTAATGCTTAGTAACTGCACAATTGCTGAAAGTTCATATTCATCTTCAAAACCTTCTCATAAGAGTTGTTGTGCCGCATGCTGTAACACCATAAACTACTACCGTTATCTAGCCTCCCTCTGGGCTCGGTTCCATATGATTTCCAAAGAACCAATACCAATCCGTGGCATTTTCATGCTATGAAATGGAGTTTCAACCACTCATCTTTTGTCCCATGGGTCCTGTGAATCCATCAATCATATTCTCAACTCAAACTCCATTTGTACAACTCATACATAGCATAAAACAAGCCATAAGCCATAGGAATGGAGCCAAAAACCAGAAAAACACATTTTCTCACTTGTGCCCAAAAGTCATATTTTGGCTCTAACTTTGGAAAATCATAACTAATTATAAAAAAATGGGAATCTAGTAAAATATAGCTCTTTGGAAATCTCTAAGTGTTATATTTACACTAAAAATAATTCCCAACTATATTCTCAACGTTTGGACCATGTTTGACATCAAAAATCAGACAAAGGTCCGGCTGTCTCTGTTTCTAGCGTAGCTTACTGTCATGAACTTGGAAAATTCGTAACTAAATCCAAAAAAATCCAATCTAGGCACACTATACCAATTTCAAAAGTTACAGATGTCTACTAGAGGAAAAAAATGAGTCCAGATCAGTTCAGTAGCCCTTAGCCCCCGAAAACTGATGGAACAGTAACAGAGGTTGGATGGGCTCCCTGATGCTGATACAGAACTTCAGAAGGTTAATTCTCTCTCTAAAGACCTCCAATTTAGGTGATTCTAGTTGGTATAGGTCACTGTGGTTTTCTAGTTTATGTGTATAAAATTTCATGATAGTTGGCCACCATTTGGTCTATGTATGACATGGATTTCATTTCTGACCTATAGGAACAGTACATGACCAAACTACCAAATTTTCCCAATTTCAACAATTCACCAAATATTCTCTAGACCTTCAAATATTACCTACTTTAGCTTTTCAAGAAGCTTCCTACAAACTCTAGAGGCATGCCAAATTTCATAGCAAGAAGAGCTCGTTTGGTCATACTTTGACGGAGCTCACAAACTTGGCGGTTTTGGCACCCAAAAGGTCCAAAATGGGTCCAAATGACCTCTCACATGTTCTAGCCACTCATGGACAAGTTTAAAAGCATAAAAATAGTATATATAACATGTCCAAGTGGTCCAAATCATCATACATTCCAAACTCACTATGCTACGGGCCAAATTACACTATCTCATACATTCAACAAAAGGGGCAAAACCCACATTTCCATTAATTTGGCTCTCTACATAGTTTGTACATCATATATTCATGCATTTACACTTGCTACAACATGTACATCTCAAAAATAAAAGGTTCATATTCATTTTGGCACCTCTTTACATCAAAATTACATCAAAATAGTCAAAACAAAGCTAACATCTAGCTAACATGTTCCTAGGCTCCTTGGTGTGCACTTGCTTCTCCTTGAGCTTCACCTAGCATGTTAAGTTGGGAGGGGAAGGGGTGAGATTTATGGAATCTCAGTAGCTCATGCACTCATTCAAGTAAGCAATCAAGGCATATAACAAGTTAAAGTATGTAATTTAGCATCCAAGCATTCTCAATCACATTATACATGTTGTACATGTTATGGAGATCACAACAATGCCACAAATAAGCTCTAGGGACTTTTGGTCTAGTCTCACCCGAGTTTAGGGACTTTTGGATAGCCTCATCCGAGTTTAGGAACTTTTGACTTGGCCTCACTCGGTTATGAGACTTTTGGCCTTGTCTTACCCATCTCAAGGGACTTTCGGCTTCACCTCACCCATCTCAAGGGATTTTCGGCACTACCTCACCTGAGCAATTCTCACAATTCATCACACAAGCACATTGGCATCAATGCATCAAAGTAATAGCATATGGCATATTCCACACAATAAGCATATACATAAACATACAATGACTATTACATCCAAGAATGCAACAAGAAAGAGTGGAAAGAGAGCTACCTTTGGAGCCAACACAAGCCTTCCTTTTCAATTTCTCTTCTCCCTTCTTAGGTTCACAATCACACCTTGATGGAGGTGCTTCACTTGAGCCTAGGCACAATCAAGAACATTGAATTACTCTCTTAGAATGTAATCTTTAGAGTAAACTCTCCTAACATACCAGAACCTAGAGGTTCTCTCTCTCTCTCTAGAATGCCATTGATTCTTCCTCTCTCTCAAGCTCTCATGGTAGTGGAAATAACATTTTCAACGAAAACAAAGAGATTCAAGGGTGTTTTCCACTTTTCCCTCTTCTGACCCATGCCCAAAATCCAACTAATTTCACAAACAAAACTATAGGAAGAGAGGGCAAAGAGAGGAGATCAGAATCTAAGAAGAAATGAGAGGAACTTGCTTACCTTTCCTTTGCTCTTCCTCCTTCTCTTGGTTTTTCTCACTCTCCATGCCTCTTTTCTCTCCTTGGGTCGAAGTCTAGGGCAAATATGAGAGAAAGAATGAGTTGGAGCGTGTAAAGTAGTAAATTTTTCGCCTTTTACTTTCTTCCGGACTGATCCTGGCTATGGCGAAAATTAACCTTTGCTATAGCGAGCGTGTTAATTCCCTTCGCTATGGCGAGGTGTAACCTTCGCTACGGCGAGCACGTATAAATTCCCTTCGCTATGGCGAGGTTTAACCTTCGCTACGGTGAACTCGCATCAGTTCCAGACCTCCACTCTCGCTATGGCGTACGCTACGGCGAGCAACTCCCTGGTTTCTGTATGGACTGCTGCCCGCACTCGCTATAGCTAGAATCACCTTCGCTATTGTGAACAGGCACTCTCGCTGTAGCGAGACCATTTCTTGCTATTGCGAGAAGACTTAGCAAAGTTTCTGGATTTCAAAAATTTTCAGCTTTCTACTTTCTTTTCCTTTTCCCTTTTCCCAGTTGTTACACATGCAACATGTCATAAAATGCCCTTACATCTGGGTTTGGCATCTCTTCAGCAAAGCAATCATAGTTATCTCTGAAACTTGGCCCGGCTGCATCCATCACCATGGTGTCATATTGTGACAACTGATTCCCAAGCGGCCCCTGTGTATTATGTTGGACGCCTGGTGTTGGACATACAGGTGAATGACAGGCAGTCGGCGTTTCACCATGACTAGTCCATATATAGTAGTCTGACTTGAATCCACATCTATAAATGTGCACCTTCACCTCGTCAACACATAGATAGTTCTTACATTTACATCAAGCACAAGGACACCTTATTTTCTCTGACTATAAAAAAGAAGGTAATTGACATGCATGGGCAAGAAACTCCTCAACACCTTGCTTGAACTCTGCTGTAAAACATTGTCCACTCGAGTCTACTCTATTATACATCCATCTTTGATTTTCTGGCATCTCCATTCAATCAAAGCTATCTGTTTTTAAGTAGTCATGGAGTAGTCCAGTAGATACTTAATAATCATCAAAGATTCATCTACAAAGCTATAATGGTTTGTAGTTATGTTTTTCAAGAAAATAATAAAATAGTTTACAAGGGAGTATTCGAACGGATTACTTGTTTTATTTTTTCCCAGCTATTAATTGGGGCATTCTTAATAATATGGTTACTGTTAAGTAATGGGATAAGAATATTTAGAGAGAGTAAAGATTTGATAAGTCCAATCCCAGGTAGTGGTCATTAATTACAAAGACTAGAGTCAGTAACATTAAAGTTATACAGTTGAGTAACCAAAAAAAAAATGCTAGTAACATCTACTTTACAGTTAGTTTTTTCCTATTTCAGAATTTGGGAACCTAACATGAAGTCTATGTATGCATCTTTCATCCAGAATTTCACCATTACATCTACACCTTGCGAAAAAGAAATAACTTAAACAAAGAACAACAATATAAGAATCTTATATAAAGGATTCACAAAATAGCTCTTAATATGTCCAACAGATTTTTGTTGAAGGAAGGACAAGCACAAGGTAGAAGGATAAATGTGAAAAAAAGAAATTAATGTAATAGAAAACTAGAAAAGTCAAACATGAAAAAAAGCATCCCACTTTCTCAGCCTAATGTCCAAGAAAAAAAACTATGTACTTGTGAAATTTTAGTTGGGAAATTGACTTAACTGCCAGAAGCACATTTTTTAGATAAGCCATACTATTATATATGCTTTTGAAGACAAATGTAAATATAAAATTATGATCTAAAAAAAAAGATATTAAAAAGTATGTGAGAAATAATGGGAATTTATTTAACTTTTCTCTATATTTTTATTTAAAACTAGTAAAAAATTAACTTTAAAAAATTAATATGCAATTTAATGCATCTGAAGCAACTACTAACAGTAATTCCCATACTAAAGAGGAAGATCCTTTTTGTAATATCAAATCATGGTCATTGGCTTAATTAAAAGTATCAAATAGATTCCTTAGTACTTACTGAGGAAGGATCCTCTGAACCTGTGCTACTACTATTTTCCATCCAAAATTCCAAGCCAAACACAGCATAAAAGAATAGTCTTTTTTTTGTTCTTCTTTTGCTTCCAACCAAAACAAAAGAAAGAAAGAAAGAAAATTTTTTAGGTCATTTTTATTTTATTTTTATAATTATTATTTAATTATTACTTAATATTATTTATTAATTATTAATCAATCATTAAAAATAGAGACACAAATTATTTTTTATCTCTAAAATTATTTTTTTAATTTATTTTACTTACCTTTTTATATATTAAACGAGTTATAAGAGAAAAAAAAGAAAATTACATTACTCTAAGAAAGTTACATTGAATGAACCAATGGATAATCTCCATAATATCATGACAATAAAGACAAGCGTTGTCCCCCTTCATATGATGCTTTACCAAAATACCTGCTATAGGCAACATATTTATGAGAATTTTCCATACAAACAGTAATATCCTAAATGGTAATTTAAGCTTCTATAAATGTCGCCATTCTTGATATTAGAAGTTATTGATTCATTACATTTATAAGCCAACATTTTATGACGATCTGCCACCTTATAAATACTTGATATATTGCTTATCCATATTGATATCTTTCTAATCCATATTCTTTATATTATCATTAGTTCCTGTCGCACTTGACAACCCATGATGACAAAGTGCAACACAAATGACTAAAAGAAAATAGAAAACAAATTAATTTTTAAAAATGAATTCAAAAACTAATTTTTTTGGAATCACCATCAACATTTTAGTTACAAAAAAGAAAACCTTAGGAAAAAAACTTCTTTCTTAAGAAAAATGATAGAATGGGGTGATCTTCAAACTAAATATGAATTTAAGAGTTAATGAAAGGTGAAAAAAGTATTAGACACCTCACAATATTCATTTGTCAAATCAATTACCCCCAAATCAACCATGTAAAATTGATACAACTTTAATTTCATTTAAACTATCCTAATCAATGCACATACAAAACAAAAGGAGAGAAGAAAACTATATCTAAGGGAAGTAAAATCAAATAAGATAAAATATTTATAAAAAGAAGAAAATGCAAAATGCAAATGAAATATTAACAAAAACAAATAAAATAAAATAAAAAATAGAGAAAATAAGATATTTACAAAAAAAAAATTGATCTAATAATGTGAACATACCAATAAAAGAATCAAAGTCCACATAATTCAATTAAATTATAAAAATATGTCACTTGGTGTTGTTGTTATAATTTTTACAAATAAAACAAACTTGTAATTAGTTGATGTGTTTTAATTCATGAAATTTAAGTTAATATTTATTTTTTTGTTATCTTAATTTTTTTGCGTCTTTTTTTATTTTCCAAAATAATATATATATATTTATATATATATATATATATATATATATATATATATATATAAATAATATATATATATTTATATATATAAGATGAATAAGTAAACAAAACAAACAGAGTCACAAAATGAAACAATAATATTGCTACATTTCGGATCCGTATTTGCTTGAGTAATCAGGACTCATAAAAAACATGATATCCAATCATCCATCTAAACAAATTACTAAAAGAGATGCCAAGTAGATTTATCATTTGAACTCCATACATGCTAATCAAAACAAACTTAGGTGCCAGTATGCTTCAAGAGAGAAGCCCATTCGTCGAAACGCATAATATTACCAAAAAGTCCAGACCACCCTAGCCCATTTGAATTTGACTTTCAATGTTGGAATGTGAAAATCAATGGAAAACACAATCCAGCTTCTCAACCAATCAACTTCAACATTTGCAATAACTCATTTACCATTGAGAGCATGGCAATATAAATTAGTGACTCCAAACAAGAAAGGAAAACAGAGGCAAAAAATAGACCATATGACAGCAAAAACCAACTCCTAGAATTTAACGTAAAACGCTAGTAGCTATGACCATCAACCAACTTTAATCAGAGTCCTATATTCCCAGTTACATAGGGCAGCTCAATTCTCAATATAAACTCAATTAAATCAACATTCAAACATTGACCACATTATTCAAATGACAAAATGCATTATACTTATCAAAACTGAAGGAAGAAAGAGGGGACAGATCAACAATTCAATGTAAGCCACATCACCGTATAGAAAACTATATCTAAGGTTTGTCTCTAAATTTCCTTTTGTTTTTATTGATAAATATGATTTATTCGAGGATAACAAAAGATTACATTTTCTAACTCTGAAGTTTGGGCTGATATGTTAAAGGTTCCAGAGGTGGAAGACAACAACAATGAAAGTCATATGACATCAGCTACAGCCTTTGTGGAGGGGGTATTCAAGAAGCATATGATGACTCTTGCAGCATATGCCTTGAGGATTTTAGAGAAAGCAATCCTTCCACGGTAATGTTCAATTTTCGTGTGTATTATTGTTTTACAAATTCAATTATATGGCAAGTACGATTTTATTTCAAAAACATTAGTTTATTTCTATTATCTCTCGTTTTTCAGGTTACTACTTGCAACCATGACTTTCACCTACAGTGCATTCTTGAATGGTACATCTTAACGTATCGGCTTATGTATTATGTTGCTTCCTGGGTATCAATGACAATGAATATTATTCATTGACTTTCAATTTAGTCTCTGCAAATGGAAGACAAATGATTAAAATGGTTTCAATGTTGACAAATATCCACTGTTATTAGAACTGGAAAGTTGAAAGTGTTAGTATAATGGTATGCTATCTAACCTAAGCTAAATTTAACTTCCGCGAATATCCCATCTAATAATTTTATCGACTATTTAATTCCTGATTAGAAGTTCCTCTAGTGCAAAATGTCTAAGTCTCATCATACTAAGCAAACTAGAAGACATATACTTGAACCTCCTAAATTTATTGCTGCCAGAATATTAGTATCCCAGCACCCATTAACATGTAACTAGTGATATACTTAGACATGCTAGTTATCCATAAACTGAACACCACCTATAAATCGATGGCACCTACTAACAGAAAAGAAAAATTAGAAATAAGCTTAACTTTCATAATAGGTTGAACATTGATGGATATATTTTTGTTTATCTCTTAGTTGTTTGCTATTCAATTCTTGTGTAATTTTTATAAATGTGAATTTGTCAAAAGTTTTCAATCTTTAAAACTGGCTATTTTGAGCTGCTGATGGTTGTGAATTGTTTAGATGCTTATGTTTCTGAAAATGGAAGAAGATACACTCTTATTTGTAGGTGCTAGAGGAGCTCCCAGTGCCCTATGTGTTGGCAATCTATGAGTTTCAAGGATTCTAACAGGTTTGATCATGACTTTTCTTTTGGCATCTACATTATATATATATATATATTTAACTGTTTTCAAACTCTAATGTATATTGTTACAGTCAAGAATTGCTTGAGGCAGTGGTGCAGGAAAGGAGCTTGAGGGTTACTCCATCAAGAACGCTGCTGTTTTTCCATCATCTGGCGCTTGGTGATTTTGACTTGTAGCATATCAGTTATTTATCAGTATTCGAATGTTAATTTGATTGTCTTGTACCTTATGCACATCACAATTCTACCATTATCTATGCTATCTTTCTCTTACTATAGTTATCCATGGGAGTAAATGATGCGGATATTGAAGAGAGGATAATTCAACATTTAGCTGCTGCTACAGCCATGGGAAGAGCTCGCCACCTTGGTCGGAGGGACAGATATAGAACTAGGCCATCTCATAGTTGTCCTCCATTCTTAGTGTTCTCAACTCCTCCACTTAGTGCTGTTTCAGCCGCTAGAGGGGGGACTAAACCAGCTGCAATTCCTATTGGAAATCTATCTACCCCACTCACATCTGAAGGAGATGAACCATCATAGCAGAACCCAGGCCTTCAAACTCAAAGTTCTTTGGCTCCTGGATCTACTGTCATGGCAACAAATCATCAAGGAATTTTTTTTTAATGATCGGTAGTCATAATCCTATATTTATTTTCTTATGGTAATTAATTGTTGTGTGTATTAGTGAAGTTATCCACTTTCATACCCTCTGCATGTGTTTGCTTACAGAGGCTAGACTTGGTTCAGCATCCATGAGGTATGATTAGTTTGGAATCCACTCTTTTGCTTTCGTGTGTGACTTAAGACACAGATAAAATCACACATTGTGGATAAGAAAATCATAGTATTGGCTGCTAATGGCTTCTATTACTAACATCACATTGAGGGAGAGAGACAGAAGCAGAACAAAAAATACCACCCAAGAAGTATATATATATACTGATCTTCACTAAGGAAAGGAAAAGAGAGACAAACCTTAACTACCAGAGAGAGACCACGACCTTCGACGTAGTTTTAGACAGCAGCGGCAACAAGCTTTGAACAAAAAGAAAAGAGCATGGTTTAGGGCTTTGATGTAAATTCATAGTAAACATAATCAGAACAATTGCCAAATACTCAACCATACATATAGCTTTGCTATAAATTCATAGTAATCTAAAGCAGAATAAGAAAATCACTCACTTCAAAAAAAGCACAAACCAATTTCTTTCTTAGTCACCGGGCGGAGCGCACCTTCAGTACTTTGCTTATAGCTTGTTTAGGTTATGCAATAGAAGGGGGGCTTAGCTCTGGATCCCCCCTGCTTGTAGAAATGAAATGAATGGATTAGAAGGGGGGCTGGGTTCTATTTTCGGGCTAGGCAAGAGGTGAAGGCCATAAGAGAAGATTGCCTTCCCAGTTTCCCCAGGTGTTGAAAATCCAGACCGGCTCAAAGAATCACTGGCACCTGTGAAAATAAAAACTAAATGAGGATTTTCATAAATGGTTCCAGTGAAGTTTGAGGCAACCTTTTTAGATCAGAAAACCATTATAGAAAACTAAGAGAGAGATCAAAAATTACCTTTGACAGTTCAGATCTGGAGATTGAAGTTTATGAAAACTATAAAAGAAAATCACATGCTCTTTCGTTTGGATCCGAAGAGAAAGGCAGAAGAGAAAATCATGTTTAGACCTCCTCAACCTTAGATCTGGAGTTGCAAAAATGGAGATGAAGCATTCACAAAATGGCAATGGCGATTTGGTGCTGAAGCATTTACAAACTGCAACTAAAGTGCGCCAGTTTTGTTGATGGAAAGTGAAGTTAGGCAACGTGGCAAGCGTGCAATGGCCAGATGAGATGGACGGCCAGATTTCTCATTTATAATTCTTCCAAAAAAAAATTCCAACATTATTCTCCTGCCAGTTATTTCGCGTAGCGTCGCCGCTCTTAGTCTTCAGCCGCTGCTAAATTGAGGTCTACGTGACAGAGAGTCGTGGCTTGACATGTTACGCCGCGGCGATATTAGCTTCTGAGTGAATTCAGAGTGGCAAGCAAATTTCTCGCCTCGGCTCATACATATTCCGCCGTGATGAGATTTGGTTCTGTCAAACTTCATGCCGCGGCTCAACACACACACACCGAGGATTTTGCTTCATTCGATTAGCGTCGAGGCTCATCAATATAGTGCCTCGGCTGGATTTGCTTCTAACTGAATTCTTGCCGCAGTGATAAAATGATATGCCGCAGCTTAATTTGCACACCACTCTTGCCTTGGATTCTTCATATTCAGCCGCAGTGTGAAAGATATTGGCTACAGCGAGATTTGCAAAACCACCACTTTACAGCCTTTTTCTCCTGAAATTGCTCAATACTCTTTAACACATGCATCCTATAAGAAAAACAAAGTGTTATTAGTTATCAATATACTCACAATTAAGATAAAAATGCTGACTTTTCAAGTAAGTATTAAATATAGACCTATTCATCATAAGTATGTTCATTTTCTTTTATGAAAGTATCATTTACCCTATATGTGGAGGCTAACATTATATTTATTGAAAGAAAATATGTACAATAACATGAATAATTGGGAATTATCACATCCCCAAACTTGAACTTTTACTCGTCATCGAGTAAAACAAACCAAAAACATTATTAAAGTGACCATTGCCTTGGAAACATTAGCGACTGCTATAATCCTCACTTGCTGCATCAGAGAGCGTATTCAATAGGAAGAACAAACCATATATGCTAGAAACAAAGTTCAAACGATAAAATTAAGGCTTCCAACCATTTCGAAGTGTGTGTGTGAATTTGGCCAAACACTTATCTCAAGCAAGCATCAAGATTAATTTTCTACACTCTAACAAGTATAACCAGCCTCAACAACAGGAACTCCATAAGCTCACCTTTTTCCCTTTCTTCATTAAATTAGGTATCACAAAACCACTAAATCAAAAGGACTTTTAGGCTTGCAATGGGGTTAGGGCTGTGGCTACCAAGGATAAGCAAAGTCAGTACAAAAAGTCTTGAGAAAATCTATGTGATAGTCTACATAAACTAGAGGTCCTCTCAATGTACCTTCAGTAATGATTTAAAGGGATTCCCATCTCAAATATATTTTATTTTATTTTTTTTGTTTTTGTTTTTGTTTTTGTTTTTTTGAAGTTGAATAACCATACGGCTTGTTTCCTCATCTGCATGAATGCACAATTATCTTTTTCTCAAGACAAGGGCAAGATTATAGACTTTTATAAGGCCAGTCAAGTTAGGTACTCCTATTAGTGGCTTCGAGGCAACAGAGTGAAATACCATCTTCTACTTCTTTTTTTTTGGAACAAAAGGCTTAAATAAGGTTCAAGCGTAAATGTAATTACAATGGGGTTAGGCTAGAAAGGCACAATCTCAACCAAGGAATGCCTGAATCATCTCTAAAGGTTATGCCATACCTATTGATTTGCCTCAAGAAGGTAGGAAATAAGTTCTAAAGCCTTGGATTTGAGACCAGCTATACAAAGTAGATTATGGAGGATTTTCTCCTAGAACTAACAATTGATTTGTGGATTGGCCAACGGTGCATATTGAGGCTTTCAAAATAAAAGAATTCCTAATTTATGCATTTGAACTAAGATCAAAACACAGATAGTATAGAATTCCCACTAAATATCTCTTGACACAAGACACATTGGAAGCAGGCGAAAACAAAACCACAAGGCAACAGACAAACTAATTTGAAACGAATTTAAAAAATTCTCTTAACAAGGAAAAGTTCAAGAATAAAATTTCATGTTATTCCCATAGATTATACTTGTCCAAACTATTCTACCCCCAAACTTAAAATCAACATTGTCCCTAATGTTGAGGAACACAGAAAGCATAAGAGACTTAAGGCGGATAGCTCTGTGCATAAGGAAAATTGTTGTTTCATTTTTTTTTTAAATACTAGCTGAATAGGGAAATGCGAAATGAAATATAAAGACAACCACATAAACCAAAAAATAACAAGGAAAACATTAAGAGAATTCCTATTGACAACACAATAAATAGTCAAAGTTCCTAATGCCGAAAAGTAAAATGATACAATTGGCAAAATGAGAAAAAAAGCGAAGGGTGTCAGATAGTAGGGTCTTGTGGTGGCTACTCGGGCTCCGGAGGTGGCTTCTGAGGTGGGGATCCAATAGGACTGAGTATAAAGGCAGGAGGAGGCAAAAGTTTAGATAGGTCCCACTATAGACGGCTGGTTAAATGTCTCCAACATTGGTATTGCTAGCGGTCCATAGCCTGAGCTCGGAGGGAAAGATCTTGCACCATCGTGAATAGAGCCTCCAAGGAATGTGCCTGCGCTAGAGGGGGTGGCAGATTCTGAGCTGGTAGATGAGGTGGCTGATTGGGCTCAACTGGAAACTCCACCAGCTCCTCAACAGGTGGCTCCATCAGCTCGTCAATGGGCTCCTCTACCGGGTCATTTCCCGCAGCCTCTGGATCACCAATCATCAAGATAGAAAATAGCTTCCTCGGGGGAAGGAGCTCCTCATGTGGCTCAAACGGAACCCCAGCATCGGTGCACAACTCCGTGATTAGATGAGGATATGCCAGGCTGGAACTGTAGACTGGGAAATCTTCTTAATGCTTTCAAGGATAATATAACTGACATTTATCGGCCTCCCAGTCATAATCAGGTAAATCAGGATCGCCCGGTCAATGGTTACATCACTCAAATGATCGCTCGAAAGCAAGTTGGTGCAGACAAAGTGGGCCCAATAACGGGCCACTCAATTCAAATTGCCCTACAAAATGCTTTTAGGCACCTCTCTTGACATTTTCCAAAAATTTCACCCCGGAAGAGTCAGTTTTACAATAACGTCATCCAAATTGGGGGTCTCCCCACTCGCTCGGTACATGCAAAACTCACAGTCTGTTGCCAAAGCAAGGTGATATTTGTCTCTAATTACTTATTTGTTGATAACGACTGTGCACCCACGGACTTTGTAAGAGTGCTCGCGACAAAATGGGGCGTTGGCATAAAATTCTCGGACGATGGGCACCACTGCAGCAACTGGCTCGTAACAGAATGTCCCCTATCTTTTGGCGGAGATTTGATCCACTACTTCCTGACTCTCAGTAGGTGCAATACTAAATTTCCTCCCTGGAATTAGAGCTCAGTGGAAAGTGACTTCATTGTATCGCTCCTAAGATGCCAGGGACACGAAGCGAGAGTGATCAAAGGAAGCAGCAGATGAAGATGAAGCTTCACCCCGGGCTTTCTTTTTAGGAGCCATTCAGAAGAAACCTGCCAAGAGAATTTATAAACAGTTAATCATGGGCAACTAAGTAACAAAGATAAAGTAAAAGCCCTAGGCTTATGCAATTCCAGTTTGTGTTAAGCAATTAGGATCCCTTTCTAAACATAACACAAGGTGAACTTACAGATGACCTACGCAAACACCATAATTCAATAATCTAACAATCACACAAATTAACCACTTCACAATCCCAAATGGAGTAAAACTCTTGTTCAAACAATTCTAACCAGAGGAAACACATGGGGAAGTCATTGCTGCACACAAATAAGAGAAAATCAACGAATGACTTTCTTTCAAGCATTTTATCAAACAGTAGGTGTGCAGATGGCAATTTTGAAATTTAAAGACAGCTATACTTCTCTGAGGCATCATCCATCAGCTATGCACAAATTTAGAAGTGGTGAATGGATAGAAACTGGAAAATAGTGGCCACACAATTGACACTTTCATTCAGACATTTTATCAAACAGCTTGTGTGTAGGAAAGTTCTTCAAAATTAAAACTCTCAATCCAGATCAAAGAACTTCCATTCAATCATACAGATTCATCTAGTAAAGATAACAATACACAATTGCTAGAAGAAGGACCAATTTAATTATAAATTGAAGACTTACCTAGAAGTTTGTGCCGAAGAAATGTTGAAAAGGGGGAGAAGAAAATGAGAACGGAGGTGCGAAGGAGGGGCGGCAACACGAAGCAATTGGGGGGAAGGGGGAAGGAATCCGAAGTAGTTAAACGTGGAGGGGAGAATGGAAATGGAGAAAGAAAAAAATAACAGTAGCAGGAGTGGGGGAGGTGTTTAGAGACCAGCGAAGAGGGAAATGAATGAGAGAGAGAGAGGAAAGAAAATGGAAAACCCATTTTTTATTTCTGAATGATACGACTCACGCCGCAGCTTGAATTTTATCGCCGCAGCTAAACTCACCTTTACCACTAAGAAACAACTGCCAGAGCAACTCATGCTGTGGCCTGATTAATCAGGTCGTGGCCACTTTTGTGACTGGCCTGAACACGCCACGGCTGTGTTCATAAAGCCGCGGCAACATTCGCCATTGACTCCCATGTTAAAATTTCCTCGTGCGATTCATGCCGCCCCTAATTTCCTATGCCGCGACAACTTTTGCTTATGACCTCATTCAGGCCGCGGCGGTGTTTTTTGAGCCGCGACCATTTTTGCCACTGACTAGAGTATGCCGCGGCTCAAATCTATCCTGATGCATTTATTCAAAAAATTTTTCTAATCGTACAATTGTAGCACTATTTTCTTCCTTTGAACATATCAAATTTGAAATTTAAAGCACAGAACAGGCAATAAGTCAATTTCATAAAGTCAAAAATACTCTCTCTTCTTTGCTTTTGTGATCTAGGCCCTACTACTACATAAATTATTCGGAACTCCATCCATGGCTCCGCATTATTAGCACCCTTCACTAGATTCTCTTGAAACTAAAAATTTGCAGCCAAAAGTTACCCATATGAAATTCTGACACTCTTTAATCTCAAAAACAAAATTAGAAGAAAAGGAACTTAGGTTGCCTCCTAAGAAGCGTTAAGTTTATAGTCCTTAGCTCGAATTTCAATGAATTCACATGCAATCCTCCAGAATGATCGTGGACTTTTGACGGTCCACCTTTCCTCTTTGATAGTGTTTGAGTCTCTAACTGTTGACTTTGAATTTTTTGTTTGACTCTTTTTCCATGATCTCCACAGCACCAAATGGAGAGGCATTAACTGCTTCGAAGGGTCTTGACCACCGCAACTTGAGCTGGCCAGGAAAGAGCTTAAGCCTCGAGTTATACAACAATACCAGTTGACCAGGCTCAAACTTCCTCGGTAAAATTTTTCTGTCATGCCATTGCTTTTTCCTTTCTTTTTAGAGCGTGGAGTTGTCATAAGCATGAAGCCTGAACTCATCAAGCTCGTTAAGTTGCAACAGTCTTTTCCCACCAGCTCTCCACAAGTTAAAATTCAATTTTTTCACAGTCCAAAAAGCATTATGCTCGAGTTCAACCAGTAGGTGACAAGCTTTACCCAAGACAAGCTTGTAAGGAGACATGTCAATTGGAGTTTTGAATGCTGTACGATAGGCCCACAAAACATCATTTAACTTCTCATTGGCCATTAGTCTGAGGATGATATGCCAAGGCCATCTTGTGTTGCACTCCATATTTTTTTAGAAATTGCCTTGAGTTGGCGATTGTTAAAATGGGTTGCTTCATCATTAATGATTGCTCTAGAGGCCCCGAATTTGGTAAAGATGTTCTTCTTTAGAACTTTCACTACCAGCCATTTGAAGCATCTGTAACACCACTTGCTTCATTTCAAAATTGTTTGCCTGAATGGCTGGTCTTCTTATATTGGAGTGGTATCCTTGCATATTCAAAGTAGCAAAATCATTTACTGTGCGGACACAATTTTCATCCTCATTCGCCATGTTTGTGGTTGAGTCGGAAGCTTCACTATCGTCATTTTGGGTTTGATTGGATGCTTCTTCAGATTCTTCTTGAAACAAAACCACTTCGAGACTTACAATTTCTTGCATATGAGGTAGTGCACTCACAGAAGGTAGCCACTGCAAAACAGAATAGAAAAGAAATTGAAAATAGATAAAGTAAAAATATGCACAGTGCTTAAGTTCAAACTAGATGTGCTAGTATCAATATTGACAAGGAAATATTTTGGTACACAAATCCCTAGTAACAACGCCAAAAACTTGTTGCTCTCTTTGAAGTGTACACGTAAGTATACGTATCGCGAAGGCAGGAAAAAAACATTCCCTCGAGGATTTGTTATCAAAACAATGTCAAGTACTGAAATTCACACCCTAATTTAAATTAAGTGAATCAATTTTTAATTGTTGGTGTTAAAAAGAGGTTGTTTATGGATTAAAAGCTATACAGAACTCAGGATTAATATTTGGATGTTCTGGGCAATTAGTGGCATCTAGGATTATTAGTCCTCTTGTACTTCATAGCAATTAGCTCAACACTCAGTACTTTTGCTCTCAATGGTAATACATGCTGGTCTAGGGTTATATTGTTTCTATATATATTTTTCCAAATCTTATATAAGGTTACCCATCTCATTTTATAATTCCTTACAAAATCAACTAAGATCAAACTATTATCATAATACCTAATTGAACCATGTGAGGTTATTGAGTATATTTCTATCTCAGTAACTAAACCATCCACTTACCCTAGCAAGTTTCAAGCACCCACACCACTCAACTTTTGATCTAACCTCCCTTTCCCTTTCCCAAGTTCAAGTTAGGTATCAAATCAATCTAATTGTTGGCCAATCAATCAGAGAGCATGAAGTTGAATGAACAAACATTAACCATTGATTGCAAGGTTAGAATGAAGAACAACCACTAATCTATACAAAAGTTCCTAATAATCTTAAATTAGAGAGGGTTTAACTATACATGATCATAAAGACCAAAGACAAAGTTGAAGCAAGAATTAGATACATCAATAAAAAATGATAAAGACAGAAGAAAGGAAGAAGAAACTAAAAAATGAGATGGTTTCAGCTTCAATCCTTAATCTCCAGCTTTACTTTGCTTCCAAATGCCTTCTTAGCTCCTCCCTTAGCCTTTACTCCCTTGGAACAATACAAAAACGACCTAGAATGACGGCTGCCTCGTCTTCCACTTACATATGAAGCTTCAAACCCTTAGAAATTCTGAAAACAAAACGCTACGTTTAGTTAATTCGAGTTGTGCCGCGACTCATATTATTGAGCTGCGGTGAGATTGAGTTTTGCTTAACATAGAGCCACGGCCGGATATTATATGTCGCGGCGAGATTGCTTCTGAGTGAATTCGGAGTGCCATGCAAATTCCTCGTCTCGGCGTATACAACTCCGCCGCGGCGAGATATGGTTCTGTGAGACTTCATGCCGCGGCTCAATGCACACACTTTGAGGATTTTGCTTCATTTGATTAGAGCCGCGGCTCCTCAATATCAAGCCTCGGCATGATTTGCTTCTGACTGATTTATAGTCGCAGCTATAACATTATATGCCGTGGCGCAAGTTGCAAATCACACTTCCCTTTGGATTCTGCATTTTTTAAGCCGCGACGTGAAGTATATTGGCCGCGGCGAGATTTGCAAAACCACTACTTTGCAACCTCTTTCTCCTGAAATTGCTCAATACTCTTTAACACATGCATCCTATAAGAAAAACAAAGTGTGTCTAGTTATCAATATACTCAAAATTAAGGTAGAAATGCTGATTTTTCAAGTAAGTATTAAGTATAGAGCTATTCATCCTAAGTATGTTCATTTTCTTTTATGGAAGTAGAATTTACCCTATAAGTAAAGGCTAACATCATATTTACTAAAAGAAAATATGTACAATAACATAAATAGTTGGGAATTATCACCTCCTTAATTGACTCACTTCTTTTTAAGAAAACTTTTGTGTTATTTCATTTCTTCTGCTTACCAAAAACAATGCTTCCAATACGTTTTAGGTCTTTTTTTCTTATTGACTTGTTATTAACCTGTTCATTAAATCCCTATACTATATATATTAGCTATTATTATTTTTAAAATACCTTTTCTAATTTCTTTAAATGAGTTTGATAATTTACCATATTTGCTTTATTTTTTGTTTATAAAAAATTACAAATAAATAGTCATTCTATTTACTAGAAATGTATCTTCTTCTAATCAAATTGATTTATGAGTTATTCAATTAATTTTTTTGGGCTGGACGTTATTTAATTAAATTTTAGTATAAAGTATGATGGCTTTTAAATTTCAAGTTTTTAAGTTTTTATTAGGAAAAAAGGTTACTCATGCCAATAGACACAGATTATTCTCTCTTTTTTTAAAGTAAAAAAAGTATCTTCATTGTATAATAAAGTAATAGTAGTTAAACTTATTATCGAAATCAAAGAGTTATTAAATAATAAAAAAATGTTAGAAGACGAACAATAAGTAGTTCAATCTTCACTTATTATATCGAATTCAACAACTTCCATATTATCATATATATATATATATAAATTAAAAAGTTTATACACTTTAACAAAAATATGAGCTTAACTCTAATTTAAGCAAGATTAAACAACTTTCAAAGTAGATTGAGAAAATAGAAATTATGAACTTTTCTTCTACTATAGTATATAATTCCAACTCATACACACACACACACACACACACACAAAGTATATATTAACTTACTAAATTTAGGTCAAATTCTAAAGATATTTATTTTCAAATCCCTCAATAAATATATAATACAAAAGGAAAATTATTTTAAAGTACAATTATATAATATTGAATTGTTAAAAAAAAATTCTCATACTTAAGGCCAAATCTCAACATAGGTTATTAGAAGAGTAAAAGTTACGACTCGTAATTTATATAAAATTTTTACATTAACAATATTATATATAACATACCTTTTTATAATTTAATGACATAAATTATTATGTAGTCTACAAAAAAAATTATTTTTCATATTATTTAACGAATACAACATTATGTTATAGTTAGATTTACTAACACTTATTTTTATTTTTTATAAATTAAGAGTTGGGTAATTAAATAATTTACTTGGCAAGATTTAATAGATTGATAAACCATAGTTAACATCATATATTATGATAATTTTCATGTTAAGAACAATCATCTTGACAAGTCTTTTTCCTTTGTTAGGAGGGAAAAAAATTTTTTCTTATCCCTTGGACTTTCATGAGTAGGAAATGAAAAATCATTGCAAATGTAATTGGAAACAAATATGAACGAATAAAAATCAAATCTCAATTAAAAATGAAAGAAAATAAAAAGGATATTAATTATGTTTTTGCATATAGTGTAATTAAAAGAGATTGGGGAAAAAAAAGGGAATAGGTGTAAAAAAAAATGGATACATACTCTTTTATATTATTATTTCTCTCTAACTACATAACTATATAATATGTATTATGTTTTAGATCATACCCTCCATTTCTTTTTTGATTTTGCACCTCTCGATATTTAGTCTTGGCTTCTTTCGAGAAAATCTGAGAGATTTAACATTTAAATGAGAGAAATACTTAGTTTTTGAACAAAAAAAAAACCTTAACACGATCACTTAAAAAAAAGTGTTAATAGAAATAGAGAAACATCACGAAAAATGTGTGAACTGAGAGTTTGCACCATGACAAAGAGAGGAAACCGATTAGGAGCACAAAGAGGTGAGACACATGATGTGATTGAAGGATAGTGGCTGAGTGGAGTCATTTTTAATACTTATGCAATTCTGAAAAATAGACATGTCATAATTTTTTTTATATCATTTATCTTTTGAATTTTGTTGAGTGAAATATTTATTTCACTTTTATTTATTTTGTATATTTTTATTTCAATCATTCCTTATACATGGTTGTTTAAATCATGATTTTAAATTTGTAAACTTTTTTACTATTTTTAGTTAATTAAATATATTTTATATTAATTTATGACTTAAAATAAATAAATTATACATTTTTTAATTTTTGAACATGAATGGAAGCCTTTTATTACTCATAGAATAATTAACCACATTACTATTTATCACATTTTACTATTTTGATATTGAAATTATTAATTTAAATTATAATATATAAATTATTAAATTATAATATGTATATACACACAATTAATAATATTTAACTAATTTGCAATGGTTTCATATATATATATATTTAAGTTATTATATCATATAAATCATTAAAAATTAATATTTAAATAATTTGCGACGGATTTAATGACGGATTAGCGACGAAAATTTTGTGACAAAAATTTCATCGCTAATTCCGTCACTAATCTAGTGACAAAAATATTCTGTTGCAAACTTTTATCACAAAGTTGGATTTGACTATCACGTTTATTAGTGACGGAACATTCCGTCGCTGAATTCTGTCACTAACTTGATTTGCGACGGATTAGTGACGGAAATATTTGCAACGAAAATTTTTCATCACAAATTTTGTTGTTGATTTCTGCGACAGAATTAGTGACGGATTTGTGATGAATTTGCGACGGAACAAATTTGCTATTTTCTTGTAGTGGTTCCTGCAGCTTTTTGAAAGCTTACCGTGACTAGAATTCATCAAGCTGCGGCTAAAATAAAGGAAAATAGTGAAAAATGTTGCTGGGCAATTTGCGTTGTTGCTGGGCAATCTACCCCGCAACGAAGCTTTACTCAGAAGTTGACTTCATGCGCAGCAAGGATGTGTTAAGCTGAGGCACGAGGTAAGGTGCTAAATGCCACGACGAGGAAATACCTAAGTCGTGGCACGAAACCACACAGAAGCAAAATTCGCTATGGCACAGAACATGCAGAACCCATCCAGTAGGCAATCTTGCTGCGGTGTGAATGTCCAAGTCGTGGTGCAAAGTGATCCAGTACCTGAGTTTGCTACGACGCATTTCATGTTAGCTAGACGCAATGTTTTTCTTAGCGAGTTTTTGAGGGTTTTTTGCTTTGTATAGCCTGGGATACAAAGAGAGCCATCATTTTGGGTTAGTCCTTGCTTGTTCCAAGTGTGTAGAGGCTAGAGAGAAGTTGTCAAGGCCTCTTAAAGTAGAGGGAAACTAGGGATTGAAGATTGAAGCTAAAATATCTCCATTTTTGAGTTTCTTCTTTCCTTTTTTTGTTCTTCTCATTTATCTTGATGTATTTGACTTTTACTTCAACTTTGTCTTTGAATATCATGGATATGTATAACTAAACTCTCTAATCTATGATCATTAGAAACTCTTGTATAGATTAGTAGTTGTTCCTTATTCTAACTTTGCAATCAATGGTTAATATCTATTCATTCAACTCTATGCTTCATGCTCTCTGATTGATTGGCTAACAATTAGATTGATTCGATACTTTGCTTGAACTTGGAAAAGGGAAAGGGAGGTTAGATCAAGAGTTAAGTGGTGTGAGTACTTAAAACTTACTATGGAAGGTGGATGGTTTAGTTAATGAGACAGGAATATACTTATTAACCTTACATGGTCCAATTAGGTATTGTGCTAACAATTTGATCTTAATTGGTCTTATAAGGAATTATGAAATTGATTGGATAACCCTATATGATGTTTGGAAAAATACTTGTAGGAACAAGTGAATCCTAGACCAACATGTATCACCATTGAGAGCAAAAGTATTGAATGTTGAGCAAATTGCTATAAAATACAAGAGTAACTAATAATCCTAGATGCTAATATTCACTCGGAAATCCAAATACTAACATTGAACGCTGTATAGCTTATAATCCATAATCATTTCTTTTTAACACCAACATTTAAAATTGATCCACTTAATTTAAATTAGGATGTAAATTTTGGTAATTGACAAATTTTGACATTAAATCCTAGAGGGAACGATATTTTCTTTTCACTATATTGCTTTTGCAATATACTTGCGTGTACGCTTCAAGGAAGCAATAGTAGTTATGAGCTAAACTTACTAATTTAAGATTGTGATGTACTCTAACTTGTAATATGTTATAATTACTCTATTTATTTGCAATTAATAGTATGATTTAATTATTTAATCCTTATATTTCATACTTCTAAGTGTGTGGAAACCATTATATGATTTGGGTAATATAACTAAATTTGGAAAAGATATTTTAGAATTTGACCATGAATTGGATAGCATGGGTACATAAAACTTGCAATATTGAGGGGATTGATTCGCTTGTAGAATAGGAATATACTTATCGGCCTCATAGCCATATTAGAACCTATTTTTGATTAAGCCTTTAAATCAATTGCATAAAAAATTATAGATTGATTAGGAGAATGCTTACAGGTAATTCGAAAAATGCTTATAGGTAAATTAGAGTTTTATACTATTAATGATATTAAGAGTAAGATGAAAAAAAGTAGTTAGTCATATGAAATGTTAAAGGGAATCATAATCCCAAATTCTATTACTTTCCAATTCCATCTAAAATGGTGTCTCTCATTTTTGTTATTTTTATATCTTTAATTTAGTTTAATTTTTTATCATCTTTTATTTTTGGCTTGATTTAAATTAAAGTGTATAATTTTAATACTTATCAATTACTTTTGTAATAAATCATCATGGGAATGATACTTTATTTATCACTATATCACTGTTGCAATATATATATTTGTGTGTACGCTTTGAATTACCAAAAAAAAAAAAAAAGCAACATTAACCCGTTGTTGGGGGCTAAATTGGAAATCTCACATACATAGTTACATTATATCGCTCCTCCAATTTAAGTTTTCAAGCAAATGTAAAATTAGAAACAAACTAGTTTCCTTATTCCTTCAAACAATTAATATGCCAAACAACGCAAAAGAATCCAGCGATGCACATACCATTTGTTACGCTTCCGGTGCCTTTTTCTGGGATGAACCATCCATGGGTTCGGTCCAGGTTCTTTTCCCCACTAATGTATGAACTTTAGCTCATTTAATGGGGAAATTGGCATCTCATCAACGTTAAAGTCGGTGCTAATACTATGACTGACATTTATAATTACACTCTCAACTAACAAATAGTCCTTAAACCTATAACTTCAGACTATTCAATAAAAGTAAAAGCAGATAGGCAAACACAGATCAACGTAGTGTTATTTCCAAAGCTAGCTAGCTAACTATATATATAGCACGAGGCTAAAGGGACTATACAGAACAACTCAAGCCCTTCTTCGGCATTCTTTGCCATACGCTAATCATAGTAGTGTGTGGCATTATAAGTGATTTCTCAATGAGGAAGAGTTCCACTTTGCAATGCGCACTTGTGCGCTTCTGGTTGCCCTTCTTTCTTGTCGTGAGCTTCTGTTTTGCTTACTCGTCAGCAGCAACAACAGCTGAAACCTTGCCAGGTTGGCGGTTCTCTTCTGACACTATATAAACTTTATTTTCCTCCTGCACAAGAGAAGAATTGAATTTGTAATCTTTTATCTGATTTTTAATTGCCTGATTACGTGAACTAGCCTCATGCGTAGTATATATAAACCTTAAGTTGGTGTCAAAAAGTGTCAGCACCAGCCGAAGAGAATAATTTTTTTTTTTTCAATTTTTTCAGTCTTTTTTTTTTTTTTTGGGTAGATGTATGGATAACACGAAAAGCTACTTTTAAATAGCATTGAATTCTATTTCATATTGTGAGAAAGCAGCAAGGAATTCAAAAATTTTTTATAAAGCAAAATAAAAACAGAAATGAATACTTTTTAGACAAATATATTCTCACTGATCAAATAATAAAATAAAATTATTATCTAATACATTAATGATATTATTTAAAAAAATATTTTGTTAAAAAATCAAACAATTTTCTTTTTTGGTAGTAGCACTTTAAAAAAAAATAGTAATTAAAAAAAAGTAGTTTTTGAACAAACAAAAACATTTTACAAGACGTTCAAACAGATCATATATGAGAAACTAAGTAACTAAACCTCAAATAAATCTTATCCGGTATTTCAGTGCAACCAAAACTACTGCTTATGGTTACCTATTAGTCTCTTGGACTGATGCTAGTTTGATGTTATGAAGACAATTTGTTTACAGCATCACATATTTATTATTAAGATTATTATTAGAAAAGGCTCTGATCATCCGCGTTTGTAATTTGCAGGGAATGAGATAAACAGTGCGGGCAATGGGGACTTGGAAAAGGCAGGCTTCGAAAATCATGATGAAGAAGAAAAGTTCAAAGAATTTTTCCCCCCGAAACCAATTTTCAAGAAGCCATTTTTTGAGAAACCCATTCCGATTGTTAAGCCACTTCCACCAAAACCACTTTTTAAGAAGCCATTTTTTAAGCTCCCACCAAAAGTTCCACTTATCAAGAAGCCATTCCCATTAGTTAAGGAGCCTATTCCAAAGCCAATTCCAATTGATGATGAGAAGCCATTGCCAATTCCTCCATTGAAGAAACCTTTTCCAAAGCCAATTCCATTTGTGAAGAAACCATTTCCTAAGCCTTTTATTCCAAAGCCAATTCCATTTGTGAAGAAACCATTTCCTAAGCCTTTTATTCCAAAGCCAATTCCATTAGTCAAGGAGCCATTTCCTAAGCCTTTTATTCCAAAGCCAATTCCATTTGTAAAGAAGCCATTTCCTAAGCCTTTTATTCCAAAGCCAATTCCATTTGTTAAGAAGCCCTTTCCTATCTCTAAAGAGCCCTTCTTTCCTCCAGTGACTACTGTTGAGACAGAAGAATTCCTAAAGCCAAAACCATTTTTTAAGAAGCCTATCCCTAAAGTACTACCCCTTCCCCCGAAATTTACGAAGCCACTTCAACCACCGTTGCCAATTCACAAGCCAATCCCATCTCCATGAAATTAAAATTCTTCTTCCATTCCTTAGGTGAAAGTCAATATGATTGAAAAAAACTATACATCTCATATATATATAAAAGCTCTCCTCTGGCACTATCTTATGATCAATTACATCTGAATTTGCATATATGTTTCGTCCATATCTTATACTGTGTATTGTATTTGAATCATGTTGATCGTTGTTATAAATAAAGCTTACTACAGCCGTTGTGTAATAAAAAATCCACCAGTGAAAGGTTTCTTAATTTTTACATAGGTATTCCTTCTCCTTTTGATCTTTAATGTGTTTAAATATTTAAGTAAACAAATGGCTTATTTTCTTTTATCCAAAATTGTGTATATATTAACTGAACATTACATTTACTCAATATTGTTAAAAAAAATTTACACTTACTGACCCTCATCACTTCACAATTGCAGTTTAATCAATTAATTTTTATATTGATCTCCTAATTAATACGTCCCATTGCAACATCCTCTGCATTTTAAATTGGATGTAACCTCAACTGACCTAACAATAAGAGGAAAATGCACTTATCCACGCTCACTCCCAAATTGATCAAATTTTGCAATTAACAAATTCATATATTTATATCATCGCAATTAATTGATTAGGGGGAAAGATCAGGGTGGGCAAGTGTAATTTTCCACATGTAATCACACAAGTAGCATTAAGTCAGTCAAAAATAATGTCCAATTTAGATGCATGAGTAACTTTTGGAATATGGACAAACAAATTAGGAATCAATTATAAAATACTGATTGATCAGAAAAAAATTATAATTGAGAAAAAAGATTAAGGTGAATAAGAGTAATTTCTTCCAATTAAAATGATAAAAACACTTATAACAGTAAATGTAGTATTGAAAAACTTTTAATTTACTTATTTAATGTCTGTTTTACATTTGTAACCCCATTATCATAATTAGTAAACTATTTTATAGACGTTGAATTACAACAGAATGACTTTTTTTTCGCTATGTAAAATAGAAAAAGTGTTATTGCGAATTATTTGGTAGGTAATTGGGTCTACTACCTTTTCTTTATTATTAGACATCATAATAGAACAGGCCAGAAAATAATAACGGATAAAATTTATGTGGACCTATTCGAGGGAAGATGCCGGCAGTTATCAAAACATATTTGACTCTACAAATTTATATATTTCTTTTGAACCTTCACTATTGCCCTAAAAGTCCATTTTTCTTATTGATTTAATATCAAAAATAAAAAGGAAATGTTAGGCTATGTAAACAAAAAAGAGAAATATTGGTTTAAGGTAACACACACCATGGTTTTAAATTGCGGTTACGGTTACGGTTATGTTGCGATTGCGATTGTGGGCGTTACGGACAGTATAAGAAGAATTACGGATATTGCGACCAAAAAATGAGGATGCAGTTGGCGCCGCAACAGCAATATTGCGGCCGCATCACATGATGCGAACCGCAATTTAAAACTATGACACACACACACACACATATATATATATATGGATTAATGCATCAGTGCCTTCTGCATGCGTGTGTTGGCAGTGTTGCTAGTGTAGTGTTAAAGAGCGATAACACTTTAATTTAAAAGTTAGTTATGCCCTTTTTCCTTTTTCGGCCATGCTCATGTCCTACTTGTAGAAAAAGTTGTGATGAACAGTTTTATTACTGTAGTATTAAAAAAACTTTTAATTTAAGTTACAGTAAATGAATAGTTTTATTACTGATTAAAAGTTTTATAACAGTAAATGTAGTATTCAAATGAACAGTTTCAACTCAAGAATCTAAGTTGTTGAGAAAAAGTCTAAAATACTATAAATAATTTTATAATTTCTAACACTCTATTTGATAAGATAATATAAAAGATCATTTGATTTTGAGTATAAGTACATATTAAGTTGTTAAGAAACTTAATTTTAATTAAGAGATGAAAGATATTAACATTGATTTTTTTAACTATTTGATTATAGAGATTTTAGTATCGATGACCATTTCAATTTATGAAGTTTAAATTGATCAATAAAGATTTAAGAATAGCTTAGGTTAAATTATTCTACTTTTTTTAAAGATATTTAAATTACAAAGTCTTTCCTTTTATTATTAAACATATAGAAAACACTCTTAAAATTAAAAGATGATCAAACTATTTTCAAGAATAATAATTTTTATTAAAAATATAACTTATTAAAAAAATATTTCTTAAACTTTAATTTTTAATGTTATTTATTTTTGGATGAAAATTATAAAATCTAATTTATTCTAAATTTAAAAAATGACAATTTTATATTGGTCCAATGCATTCTTAATAATTCACTACAAAAAAAATAGGCTCTAGCGTCGATTAAAGAAAGCATCTAATGTCAGTTATGATCGATGTTAGGTAGACTAATGATGGTTAAAAAAATCGACATTAGAGGCAGCGTGGAGAACCCTACTAATGGCGGTTATATCAACTGTTGGCAACTGACGCTAGAATCTAACGTCGATTAGAACCGACGTTAAGTAATGAAATACGATAGCTTGTGTTTGTCCACTAACGTCGATTGTAACCGCCATTAGAGTTCACGTCAGTTACAACTGACACTATGCAAAGCTAACTTCATCACATCAGATTCTTGTATGGACGTCGACTATAGCCGACATTACAGCTAATGGCGATTACAACTGACGTTAGATGAAGAAACCTAACGTCAGTTGTAATTGACGTTAAAATCAGGGAATTTATAAATATACTAACGTCTGTTATAACTGACGTTAGATTTTTACCTTTAACGTCAATTACGACAGACGTTAACTGAATATACTAACGTCGGTTGTAACCGACGTTAGTTTTCCATTGAAGTTATCTTTGCATAGCGTTAGTTATGACCAACATTAGGCAACAGAAAATGCTTTTTTTAATTTTATTTTATTTCTTTTATATCTTGTTATCTTGCTATTTTCCTTTTGCCCTGCTGTACTTTAATATATATAAAGAAATTGAACATTCACATAAAATTAAATTTTAAATTAATTTGCTATATAAGAAAGATTTGGATTTAATAAACATCTATTTATATGATTTTCATAAAAGTTTCACCATACAAAAGTATTGTAAAACATTAACTAAATAAGATAAACACAAGGCAACTATTAAGCCTTATAAATTGTCATCCAAAAAAGGCTTTAAACATGCCATAGAACAAAATAAATTCAACAAAATCCAAAACACCTCATGGATCATGACTTGCACTAGATGATCGTCGACCATGGGCAGGTGAGGCTTCTGTACTACCAACATCAGGTGGCTGCATGAAAAAATACAAAAATTACATTTACTCAAAGCCTTTTTAATATAGTAATTTAATAATTACACAAGTTAACATTTATATTACCTGTGAATGAGATGTCCTGGCAATGCGAGAAATGTCTAGTGGTATCTCCATTCCCAATTTTTCTACTAAATATTTAAATATGCCATTCATTCGAGCTTGCTCATGAATAATTTGAGCTTGTTCCATTGCACGCTCTTCCTCTATGGTTTTTAGTCATTCTTCCATTGTTGCCAACTTATTCTTTAAAGTTATCACTTCATCACCTGAGTTCCCCGCTGCAAAACTCATAGGGACACTATTAAATCGACAAGCAGGTAATCCAAATATCTTAGAAGGGCATGGACCTAACCCCAAACCGCGTACTCGTCCAGAATGCTCTTTTCCAAGCACTTGACCAAGTGGATCATCTGATGAAACAAGTGGTGAAGCCTCAGTTTCTTGAATGAGCCTCTGTGAAATTTCTTCCTACATATCAAAACAATAAATTTTCATATAAGAGACAATGTAATAACTACTAAAAAGTAGAAGCAGAAAAGTCAAAGTGACCACAATATATGGGGAGACAAAAATACCAGTTCCACAATAAAAAGAATAGATGTAGAAAGCAACTCATACTAATCAATAGCACAAAATATTCCTAATTGAAGTACATGAAAATGAATTTAATTAACTTGTGCATGGTCAAAGGCCTCAAGGCTTCAACAGATGTGCCAATAATTAACAGAGTAATGGGCATTCATGTTAGAGTTCTGCCTTCTCACACTATTTTCTGAAACTTAGCAGTCACTACTTAATACTACAAAAATAATGCACAATATAAATCATGGCAGTGTGCTAAGAGATGTAGCATCCATGTATGACAAATAATAATCTATAAAGCTAAAATTGGTGTAACACCAGAAAGAAACTTTTTCCAATCTGTCACAAAACCCCCTCATTTTCATATTCAAACTATTACTCGTCAACTGCAAACATTAATCCAAAAAAAAAAAAAAGCAATAGGCTTCTACTAGAGCAGCTTCACCAGATATGATCATATCTAGTACTGTAGAAAGAAAAGAACAAACTTTTGAAGCTCCATTTTCACTTTTTTTCATCAAGAAAAATTGTAAAAGATTTTAACAACTATACCTCAATGTCACTAAATCTATCAGAGTCTATTTGGTTTTCTTGTTTCCTGTTTTCACTTTCATTGAAAATATATTTGGTAGAGCTTGGGAGAAAATATTTTCTAGAAACATTTTCTAAAATATGATAGAAATGGGAAACATTTGAAAGAGATTTTTAAGGATAAATCCTTCGCTGATATATGTTTAAATTGAAAAAAGAATAAAAAAGGAGGGCACAGCAGAGGATGCGAACTTGGAGATTTTCAGCATTTACACTGAATGACAGGTAGCATTTTTGTAATTTTACAAGAAAAGTGTACACTTCTGTTGCTCTAGAATGATATAAACCTCACCACTTATTGATGGTCAAATTGAAAAACAAAGTAAAATTTATAGCCATTCAAACTGAAAAACTGAACATGAGATATTGTGGGCTCTACTACTTCTTTAAGAATCAAAATCATGGCATAAAAAAGTATGCAAAGAACAATGATAACAACCACAAAAAGCAAACTCCTTCTCAGTTGCTGCCCCTTACAAAATTTGTGGTATCATCACCTTTTTCCTTGTTTAAGCATTATTGTCCAAATAGGATCAAGAATTACAATTTGCTCAAAGTCATAACTAATTTACAATATATACAATCGAAGCTTATAAGTAATTACAAACATCTAACTAATTGTCATAAAAGGCATCAATTTTTACTAATTTAGATGCATTACTTATTAATTCATAAAGAATTAATTAGAAAGCACTAATTTACCCATATAAAAAATTGAACACCAACAAGGATGAATATATGTAATTTTATTGCAGATAGTAGCAAATAAATGAGGTGAGCTAATGTCTTGGTTAAGTATGACTCTAAGTCCTATTTCATTGTGAAGAAGCAGTAAACGTTATGGATAAAATCTAACTCAACATTAAAACCTTTTTTTAATTTTATTATTAAAAATAACAAGGAAATGGTAATTGAAAAGAGGAAGATATTTTTCATCAGTAAATGCTCAAAAAATATAATACCTTTTCCTATGTTATTAGTAAAGCAGGTGACAGCAGAGGCAAGCAAAAGAAACAAAAATACGTCAGTGATAGAAGCCATGTCTCTTTATCCCTAGCTATAGTTCTATGAATGAGTCATATGAAGATTAATTTATAGACCGCGAGTCCCTGTAATTAGTCCCTATAGCTTTAAAATTGTTTTATGAGGTCCCTAAAATTAAACAATTGTTAGTTGTTCGCTAATTTTGCTGATTTTGGGTAACAATACAAGTTATCTCCAACTAGAAATGCAGCTTTAGCATCTTTTTTTTTTTGTAACAATATACTACTTAAGGAAGGGATTTTGGGTAACAATATATGTTATCTCTAGCTAGAAATCTGACTTTAGCATCTCATTATTGGTAATAATAACATCATATTCTCTTTAAACTTGATCAAGATAAGATCTGATTAACATGACCAAAAAAATATGCTAATGGTCGATATTGATGGACGAAAAAGGTTATATTTAAGTTGAGTATTTTCTCTTGTTATTTTTATCCAAATGACCCATATAGGGGGCCGAAGAAGAGGCCAAGTTACATATATAGATATGGGAAAGAACTACTAAAAAATGATTAAAAACAATAAAATAATAAAACTAATAAAATTTGAAGTTAAGTTCTTGTTTTTTTAATAATAATAAAATCCTACACTAAAACATCTCATATTTTAGCATGATTAATATTTTCCTCCAAAAGTTGAATAGCGTCACATGTGGTCTCTTAACTAAATGGTGATAATTAGATAAAAAATTTTCACTATGAGAATAGATTTTTCTTTTTGTTCCTATGGCATTTATGCTTCACGGAATTATATTCAGTTTGATGTTAGAACCATATCTTTCTCAAACACTGGACCTAGGGAAAGGTTAGAAGGTACTCTCCCACATAAATGAATAAAAGCTGAATTTCTCTTATAATATTTTATTTATTTACATTCGTATATTTTATTCTATTATCAAAGTTTTTAATCATTTAAGTTTATTATTTTAATGGAGAAAACAAGTACAAATTTACATGTCTTATTAGATTTGGAAAGTATAGAATAATTAAAGGTTTAAAACCAAGAAAAAAAATTGAAGGAATGGTCAGGACTTATAAAAAGGCCATCGGATAAAATCATGTGAGGATTTTTTGAAAAGAGAAAAAGAAAACATAGAGTAAGGCACATTGAAGTCCACCTCTCATGTCATTTTTTCTCTTTCACAAATATTTTTTTTTAAATGGAGAGGATTCTGATTCTATAAACAATGCTAAATATGTTTTTCAAAATCTGTAAAATAGCTTCAGAGCACAATGGAGGTACAGATTTCAAAAGTAGTATAGAAGAATTAAGCAAGTGTCAGTATACATGGAGTTTTGATTCAAGAATTCTAACATCAATCTTGATATTATAAACATACATTTTGATTCCAATTGTGATTTTGAAAATTTTAATAGGAAAGATAAAAATTATAACTATGAGAATACTTAAAATTTTAAAATATTAATTTTCTATAGTTAAAATTTTTATCTTCTTAATTGTGCTTTTTAAATATCTAATTAAACAATTTAATTTTTTAAAAAAGTTAAGAAAACTCACTGCACAACATGCAATATGATCCCTACCAGAGATCTGCAAACCCCATATGTCAACAAGATTCCCATAACTGAAATCAGCTAGAACTTCAAAGCTAAAACAACCATAATAAAAATATTCCATCTGTAACATCCAGAAAAAAAATAAAGGGGGGCCCACAGAGGAAGGGAGTTTTTTTTTATATGTATTTTATTATCAAATCATTCGTCTTTTTGGCGCCTCAGACTTCATCTCTCCCCTCTATATACTGTGCCTTCTTCTTCGCAGCTTTCCTCCAAGCTCTCAGTGTCTTCCTCCACCGAAGGACTCTCGCCTGCGTTGCAGAAGCTCCTCTCAGCTTCCTCGCTGCTGCTGCGAGCACAGCGACGTGAGAAAGAGAGCCAGAAGCGCCGTCGGTTCAGGTGAGCGTCCTCCATCTCTCTCACGCCTTATCTCCATGATTGTACTGTTTGTCCTCCCTTAATCCCATAGATTCCAGCCATTTCCTCCATTTTCGGCCTTTCCTGTTCCAAGGAATGAGAAGGATGGAGAGATCCTTCCCTTTTTGCTTGGCTGGCCGAAGGAGGGCAAGGAAAGAGGGTTTCAATTTTTGGGTTTTCTTTTCTGTACAGGGTAGGCATAAATTGTTAATCTGTTACTCCTTTAGAATAATACATGAGCTTAAGATGATGGAATGGGATTTATATGGAAGGATTTAAGTTAAGGGTTGTTGTTAGAGTGTGAGTATGGTTCAAAAAATAAAAGGGGAAAGAAGAAAGTTGTTTGATAGCTAATATGGAGTTAACTGAATGTAAGAGTACTCATTGTGAACCTATGTGGTGATTTGGTGGGTCTGTGTGTTGCCAGGAAGCTCTATGAGCATTGGCAGTGAAGGAAACCAACCTACCAAGGAGAAACAAGTAGCGTACTAGCATTGGGCACCATCTGTGAGTAAATAATAGATTTCGAAGCGTTTGCCATTATTATTAATCTTGAATTCGTTACTTACTATTTGAAATCATTTTAAGTGAGATGGAATGGGGTAAATATATATATATATATATATATATATATATATATATATATGTATACATGCTTGGTAGAGATAAATTGATCCCGAGAGAGGATCTATTTGAGAAGGTAACTTTTGGTTATTTTTATTTATGCATTTATTTATTTACTAGTCCTATTTAGTTGCTTATATATTTACAAGATCATGCATTCATATTGATTGAATTAATTATTTAATATTGAGTTAATTCTTATTCCCTGTAATCCCAAATTCCTTGTACAAGACAAATATATAATAATAATAATAATAATAATAATAATAATAATTGGCTGAGGATATACATATATAAATAAGAATTTAAGGGTTATGGGTTGGTGTGTGTGTGTCTTAATTACAAGCCCATGTTATTGTCCCTAATAGGACCAAGTCAGGTGTGGTGAAGGGATTTGGGTGGAGAAGGAGCTATCCGTTAGGCGTAGCTACCCGAATGAAACGGGTAAGGAGCTGCCAACGAGATATAGCCACCCCCGGAAAGTATGAACTAGGACATGTATTTAAAATGGGTAGAGAAGGAGCTGCCTGTTAGGCGTAGCCACCCAAGTGAAATGGGGAAAGGAGCTGCCAACGAGGTGTAGCCGCTACCTTATCTAACTTAGGGATAAATCTCCACTAAGTAATCACATTGAGAGACCCAGGTCTAAATGGGTATCCGTGCATACAACAGGTGGGAATTTGCCAATGGTAATGTGTAATGGTCAATTTACGCACCTTTAATTTATTGGTTATGATTCTTGATTTAATTTTGGAAATCTATTATCTGATCACTGAGTTTTGGCTCACTCTTTTAACTTTAAATTTTTCAGATAGCGCCATCGGATCCGATTTACCTCCCTCATCTTAGGTGCTGAGGTGTTGTGGCGGTGAGCCTCCTTTTTGGAACTAGGAGGCTTCGTTAACTTTCTTTTTAGTTTGTTAATTATTGTAATGAATTGATAATCTCATTGTAAAGTATTTTAAAAGTAGGTCCAAGAGATATGGGTTTGTTTCCCCTTCCTTATTTTTGGTTCATTGATGTTGATGACTGGTAAAGGAGAGCGGAGCTCTCCGTTGCTGATTTTTCTTGGATTCTGGCTATTTGTAGAAATTTGGAATGTCCTATTTTCAAGGGACACTCTGCCGAAATTTCTATGAAAAGCTAGAATATAAAAGAAAAGACTATATATATGTCTCCAACGAAGTGGGATTACACTTAATGTATTATTATTCAATGTAGCACCTCCCAAGAATTTCTGGATTAGTATAGTATAGCACACCTAGCTGTATATAAGAATCCCGTATAAGTTCCCGTGTTGGTCACCCCTACTCTAGGAAGGTGGGGCGTGACACCACCATTCCCAACAGGGTTGAATTAAAATCCTACGTTAAAGTGCTTATAATATTGCCTACTATCTCTGCCTCTCATAAAACTAAAATTAATTCCATTTGTTAAGCATATACGGCTATGACAGTAGGATTTTGCATAAAACAATTCACTATCATTCAATCATCAATCAGATAAAAAGACAATGGCATTTATCAATATTCAATTCAAAATTTACATTTACCTTAAAGGACTAATTCTAACAGTACTATAATTATCCAAACAAAACTAGCATCATTAATAAAGGACTTAAGCATCCTAATATAGTTGCTTCTACGCTATCCTTATGTATTTTCCTTATTTTCTTTTCTTTCATCAAATTAAAAAAAAACATAAAACTTAATTAAATTTTGAACTTGATATTATGATCAAGCAAGCCAACCACCATGGGATTAAGGAATTCATATGGAAATTCCTTGTGTGTCAAGAAATTTGCTTAATTAAAAGATTAACTTGTGACGACACATCTAATTACACATTGCTTCTATTGCTAAATTTGTCTAGGCTTATTTTTTTAAGAAGAATCTCAACTAATCGCTCAATCTGAAATTGTCCAAAGAAAACTAAAGAGAATTATTTATTATGTTGGCCCCTAAAAAATTTCAGTAGCATAATTTAATATTTGAAAATTTATTAACATCAATTCAGTTTCACAATTCAGTAGCAAATAAGCTTTCTTGTTCTTTTGGCTACAAGATAAGAATATTTTCCAATCAAGTTACATATCCAATTTAGGTAACACTCTTGCTACCTCCCTATTGAATAACTTTCACAAATTCATGTTCAATAAAATTGTTAAATATAATGAGACTTTGAACTATTTGATTATATCGTTATTGTTCTTTAGTTTTTAAGTGCATTATTGTAAATGACAACCCTTTAGCATTGAAAAAAGTTTTAGTCACTTACCCCTACAACTCTTGTTGCCTCATTAACATAGCTCCCATCAGCATGTTTGCATGTTGCAAGAAATACTTTACAACATTTTGGTGGCTGGCCTATTTGTACTGCCTATAGTCCAAGGAATAAAATGGATTAATTTTGCTACAATTTTCCTTATTTAAGTATGCATTAAAAAAATTGTAAATTACCATCTCATGTCTTCTCCTAGGATTACTCTTGGAACCACCAATATGAGGATACTTGAGTTTTTGATGATTGACCTTGTTTTTGTTGCTTATTTCCTACAAATCAAAGACAAACAAATGAATGATGCAATGTTAACTAAGGAACATCAATGTATGAAGAGATAAACCATTACTATATGACTTTCTTGTAATCGGTAGTCCACGAAGTTATTCCATTGGTCCTGTGAAATTCTTTCAGGACATTTATTCATAATTTCCTTTGTGCTGTCATTTTCCCCAAACAGCCTATTTCTAAACTCCTTCTGCTTAACTCCTAGCGATTTCCATGCCCATTCTAATCTATCACTAGACTGGAAGGCAATCTTATCCTGTGCTTGAAATCATTTAGTAAATTATCTGAGCTTGTGAAAACATGTAATAAAAAACAAAGATTGCAAAAAAAAAAAATCACTCTTTATACCTACACTTGTTCTATTCCCAACTTCATATATCTTTCTGTAACTTCCCTCCAATCAAAGAAGTTGAGAGGAATGAGGTCAGTGTCTATGGCTAGCTCTCCTAACCAAACTCCAAGTATGTCACACCCCACAATTTAAGTATGTTGGCACAAAAGACAAACAATTTCCCCTACCATAAGTCTATTTGTATTGACATCCTCCTCTAAAATTTAGATAAAATCTCTCAGTTGTAACGTCATATAATAACACTATGGGTATCACTTCCAAAACATCTTTATACCAATCAGATAAGTTTTTAGGTGACTTTTGTAGAAATTTCAACGGAGTCTCCTCTATAATTTAGACCTCCCGATATTTCTACAATCAGTCAGCTAAACAATACACCCAAAAATAACAAAATAGACTTTTAGGGATTGGGGATACCCTATCTATGATTCAGTAGAACCATACTTTACGTTGTTCAGAACAAAATAAATTACATGCATATGACAAAATACACCCACATGAACAATTGTGGGCTCACCAAAAGAAATAAAAGGAAGATCAACTATTAGTAGGCTGCTCAGGGTAGACTAGGGTCTTCACCGCTATCTAAAAAATAAATTAAGAAAAGTGAGTTTGATACTCAATGAATAAGTAATGCTAACCTTTAAAAATAGGGACAAGGCCCGTAAAAAAAAAAGTATATATATATAACGCATAAAACAAGCCTTATGCAAATCATTTCTTAAAATGCACCGGAAGTATCTAAGCAGAACCAAATTGAAACAGACGCAGAGCACACAGCTTACGAGGAGAATAACCACGCAAAAATAAAATGACTTCGCATGTGGTAGCTACCCACACGGGGCTAGTAACACCCCTGCTAGCTGAGGTACAAATCATGGTGCACCATGGCTAACAACTACTGCTGTTAGCTACAGGGTTATGAATAGATAACCTCTTAAAATAATACTTTTCTCAAATTAGCATTTCAGACAAAGTACCATTCATATCAGTTCAATATCTAAGTTTCCAAATAACTCAAACAGACGTCAATTTGTAAAATTTCATGTTCAAATCAATTTTCGAATAACATGCATATGACAAAACATTTAAAGATGTCTCTCTTTAAATAGATTTCCAAATGTTAGAACACTGCAAGAAAACTTAGTAACAAAATAATAAATATGAGTTACTCACGGTCCGCATTACTTACTCACCTTCTAAGATGATACCGAAATTCCCTGCCCACTCCTCAGCTATGACACAATATCCTGAATACCCTATAATACTCGTTCACCAGATTTTAGAGTGTGAATAACTAAAATTTATCTCATTAGCTTAGCCTATTTGAACAAAATTCTAGGAAAAGGAAAAGAACATTGGTATCTATTCTTTATTCCCTTAGCATGCTATAGATATGTATATGATTTCAAGGAACTAAATCTACCATCCTCTCCTCAATTCCATACCCTCTATACCCATACAATACACACAATATACATATATAAAGATATAGATTTGTATATATATATATGTCCGTATATGGTAGCAGAGCATTTTGGATTCTACATTCAAAGACTGAAATTTCCTCAAGGGAGGAAGAAAAACATAATCATGTCAATTTATGCCATTTCTTCCCTAATTCCATTAAGGAGCTAAACTCAAAAAGCCAAGAAATAACCGAAAACTCATACCACACAAGGCTATCCTTTCTGCAGCAAGACACGTTAGGGAAGAGCTTATTCTGCACAAACAAGAATTGGCAAGTAAGAGGCACAATGGAATTTGGTTTTAGATTAGGAAGTTTATGCAGAAAATGGGAGTAACCACCGTATAGGAAAATTGAAATACATTTTAGCATACGGGAAGTCAAGATTGCCCTAATCAAACTCATCCTCTTACACCAAATTTTTTTTCTGCGCAACACTTTCCCCTGGCTGGCCACACACCAGAAAATGCGTTGCAGAACTAGAAAACAGGGGAAGAAGACGCTGTGAAGATGGGACCAGAAAAAGCAATACACACGGCAGAAACTCTAGACCTAGGGAAGAATTTTTCTGGCATTAATTCACCAGCAAACAGCAGTGCAAACAGCAAAAGAAAGCAAACAGTAGAAGAAAACAAATAGCAGAAGAAAATCGAACTAGAGACAGCAAAAATGATGATGAATAGGGGAGAGAAGATGCAGCTCTTTCTAGCAAAATTTTGCTACTTTTCTGACCGAAAGGATGGAAGTTCTATGCTGCAAAAATGTAAGAAGCAAAATAACGTGAAAGCCCAGCTTAAAGTGGATGAAAACGGGGTATATCAGGAAATTTCAGGAAATTACAGAAGAAAGGAAAAACTGATACATGGCAGCTTCAAAACACCAGTTTGAAAAGTCAAACTTCCCATATATATATATATATATATATATATATATATTCATGCACGTCGGTTCTTTACAATCTCTCCCTCTAAAAAAATTCGGTCCCCGAATTTATATATATATATATATATATATACTAACCTTAGTTCTCAAATAGATATGGGTACTTTACACGCATTGCAGTTTCTACCTCCCACGTAGCCTCCTCTGGTGTGTGGTGACACCATAAAACTTTCACTGACGTAATCTCCTTGGAACGTAACTTCTTCGTTTGTCTATCCAAGATTGCCACAGGAGTTTCTTCATAAGTTAAACCTTCACCTAAAGAAACATCTTGATTCTGTAACACGTGAGAGGGATCAGGCAGATACTTCCTTAACATTGAAACATGAAATATTGGGTGAATATTGGATAACTCAGGTGGCAATGCCAGCCTATAGGCCACAGCCCCAACTCGCTCTAGGATATCAAATGGCCCTATATATCTCGGGGTCAACTTCCCTTTTTCCCTAAATCTCATCACACCTTTCATGGGAGACACCCTGAGAAACACACAGTCTCCAATCATAAACTCCAAATCACGGCATTGGCGATCCACGTATGCTTTTTGCCTGCTCTGAGCTGCTATAATCTCTCCTTGATTACTTTCACCTTTTCTAAGACATCTTGTACTAACTCAGGCCCTAATAATTTAACTTCTCCAGCTTCAAACCATCCAATGGGAGATCTGCACCATCTCCCATACAATGCCTCGAAGGGTGCCATCTGTATGCTAGCTTGATAACTATTATTATAAGCAAATTCCACCAATGATAAATAGTTGTCCCAGCTACCACCAAAGTCCATAACACACAACCTTAACATATCTTTTATTGTTTGTATAGTCCTCTCAGATTGTCCATCAGTATGAGGATGAAAGATAGTGCTAAGATCTAATCAGGTACCCTTAGCCTCTTGAAAGGCTCTCTAAAACTTAGAAGTAAATTGGGGTCCTCAATCAGAAATTATAGACATTGGTATACCATAAGTTTCACTATCTCATCTATGTAAAGCTGTGCATATCTTGCAACATTGTACATTGTTTTTACAGGGAGAAAATGAGCTATTTTAGTGAGTCTGTCCACAATCACCCAGATAGAATCATAACCCTTTCCTGTTTGGGGTAGTCCTGTTACAAAGTCCATAGTGATCCTTCCCCACTTCCACTCGGGTATCTCCAGTCGTTGATGTAGTCCTGCAGGTTTCTGGTGTTCTGCTTTAACTTGCTGACATGCCAAATAATGAGAAGTAAAATTCGCTATATCTCTCTTCATGCTCGCCCACCAGTATACTTGCTTTAAATCTTGATACATCTTTGTAGAACTTGGATGGATCGTATACTGGGAACAATGAGCTTCTTTCATAAGTTCTCTCCTCAAATCTTCCATATTTGGCACACACAATCGAGTACCGAACCATAAAACGCCATTAGAATCTAAAATAAATTCATTTTTCTTTCCACTTTTGACGTCATCCACCAATTTACATATTTATGCATCCTTGACTTGGGCAGTTTTCAACCTTTCAAATAGAGATGAATGAAGTTGTACATGAGCTAAAAACATTCCTGGCTTTTTAATCTCAAATTGGATTCCTGAACGCTCAATCTTATGGAGATCTAAAATTAACAGCCTCCTTGCCTCCGCAATATGGCTCAAGCTCCCCATGGATTTCTTGCTCAGAGCATCTGCTACTATATTAGCCTTACCTGGATGATATAAAATAGTACAATCATAATCTTTGAGCAATTCCATCTACCGCCTTTGCCTTAGATTCAGATCCCATTGTTGGAAGATATATTTAAGGCTTTTATGATCTATGTAGATTTCACATGTTTCACCATATAAATAATGTCTCCAAATTTTGAGAGCAAAGACCACTGCCGCCATTTCTAAATCATGCATTGGGTAATTCTGCTCATGCTTCTTAAGTTGTCTAGAGGCATAAGCAATCACGTGACCATGCTGCATCAATACACATCCCAAGCCAATCCTAGAAGCATCACGGTACACAACATAACCTCCAGACCCCGAGGGTAATGTCAAAACCGGTGAGAAGTCAGACAATCTTTCAATTTCTGAAAACCCTCTTCACACATATTAGACTACTAAAATTTTGCATTTTTCTGGGTTAATTTTGTTAACGGTGCAGCTATTTTAGAAAAGTCTTTAACAAACCGATGATAATAGCCTACTAAGCCCAAGAAACTATCTCTGTAACTGTAGTAGGTCTCGGCAATTTTTGAACCGCTTCTATTTTACTTGGATCTACTTGCACCCCATCTTTCGAGATTACATGGCCCAAAAAGGAAATTTTTTCTAGCCAAAACTGGCATTTAGAAAATTTAGCATATAATTGGTGTTCCCTTAACACCTGTAGTGCCACTCTCAGGTGCTGTTCATGCTCTTCATAACCCTTAGAATAAATCAAAATATCATCAATGAATACGATAATAAATTGATCTAGAAATGGCTTGAACACTCGATTCATCAAGTCCATGAATGCAGCTAGAGCATTGGTTAACCTAAATGGCATCACTAAAAATTCATAATGACCATACCGAGTTGTAAAAGTAGTTTTAAGGATGTCTTCCCTTCTTATTCGCAGCTGATGATAACCTGATCTTAAGTCAATTTTTGAGAAATATCGAGCTCCCTATAATTGGTCAAATAGGTCATCTATACGAGGCAAAGGATACCTATTCTTCACTGTCACTTTATTTAGCTGTCTGTAATCTACACATAAGCGGAGAGAACCATCCTTCTTCTTAACAAAAAGTACAGGTGTGCCCCAAAGGGACGTACTAAGGCAAATAAAACCCTTGTCCAATAGGTCTTGCAATTGATTCTTTAATTCACTAAGCTCCAGGGGTGCCATTCGATAAGGAGGAATAGATATCGGTTGAGTACCTGATAATACATCAATTCAAAATTCAATTTCCCTTTCAGGAGGTAGCCCTGGTAATTCCTTGGGGAAAATATTAGGGAATTCTTTTGCTACTGGAACTTGTTCTAATACTGGAACTTATAGTGTCATATCTCGAACCATCGCTAAATATCCTTGACACCCCTTTTTTAAGAGCCTTTGAGCTTCTATCACAGATATTAAATTGTTTGGTGCTTCACTTCGATCACCTTGAATGACAAAGGGAGATTTACTAGGAAAATTACATCTCACTAACTTAAGATGACAATCCACCACTACATAGCAGGACGCTAACTAATCCATTCTGAGTATTACATCAAACTCTACTATTGCAAGCACTATCAAGTCAACTAACATCTCGCAATCGGCCAGTGTAATCACACACGCCTTATACACCCATTCAACCATTACAGATTCCCCCACTGGGATTGCAACAAGTAATGGACACTCTAATTTTTCAGAGTCCTTACCAATCTTTTTTGCAAAATAAGGAGATATATAGGAATGTGTAGAGCCAGGATCAAATAATGAGTAAGCAGCATGCAAATAAACTGTAAGTGTACCTATTACCACAGCATTGGATGCTTGTGCGTCCTGTCTATTTAGTGCAAAAACCTAAGCCTGACCCCATCCTGCAGTCGCCTGGCCTCTGCCTACTACTGTCCCGCTACTGCTACCTCGACCACTCTAAACTGTAACTGCACTGGTAGATGGAGTCCCTGTTGAGAATTCCTTAGCAGGTTGAACTGATCCCTAACTAGAATCAGGGTAACGTTGTGGACAATCTCTCACCAAATCTCTAACTTGCCCACAATGAAAACATGCTCCCATCTCTCTATGGCAAGTGCCTGAATGTATCTTCCTACAAATGGAACAGGGACCTCTAGATTGACGAGATGGAGTAGAAACTGGGGTGGACATCGTGCTAACCCCTCGGAACGATGCTCTGTACCTGTTAGTACTAGCAGAAAATGAAGTCGGAGGTCCCATGAAGGCCTGAGTAAGTCTCTGATGACTCTGGGGTCTAAGACCATAAGAAGATCTAGCTACAAAGGAACTACCTCCCTATCTCCCATCACTATCACACTTCCTCTTTCTTTGAGAAGTTTCCTCCTCCTTATCTCTCATCTCTATCATACGTACACAATCCACTACAGCTGAACATGAAGGAAAGAGGTTCATCTGTAGAGCAATCACCCTATACAACATACGAGGTAGCCTATTCACAAATCACTTGATCCTATCCCTCTCAGTATGTACTAAATGTAGGGCGTAGCAAGACAACTATGTGAACCGAATATCATAATCAGAAGCACTCATGCCTGGAATCAATTTCAGACCCTCGAATTCTCTGGCCCTAGCATCCCGAACACTCTGTGGCAAAAAATGATCCATAAAGAGTCCCTTAAATTCTTCCCATAGCATTGGGGGAGATCCAATCGGCCTCTCCCCCAGCAAAGTCTGATACCATATGTAAGCTGTATCTTGTAACTGAAACCCGGCAAACTCAGCTAATTTTGTACTCGAACAACTCAGAGCTCTGCATATCTTCTCAATACCATCAATAAATTGCTAGGGATCCTCCTGACTTTCTGTTCCAGAATAAGTGGGAGGCTTCAATTTTAAGAACTGGGAAAGGGTTACTGGAACCTCTCTCTCCTCCCTCATCACCTGAGGCCCTACCGGTCTTGGCTGAACTGGGGGTGCAATTTCCTCCACAGGATGTGGAGGCTCTACCCTATCTGCAGGTGAGGCCTGCTTAGGGGGTCGATTAGTTCCTCGACCCCTACCCCAACCTCGACCACGGCCTCTGATAAGTGGGGTAGTTTGTTAGGCTGATGCACTTGCAGAAGCCTCATCTACAGCGGCTAATCTATTAACTAAATGAATTCTGGGAGGCATATCCACATTACAACAAAATAACAAACATTCAAATCATTTTCCAGATTGGAAGTAGGATAAACCATGATCACATTCAATAAGACAGCATACTTGACAGAATAACTCAGGACACCCTATAAGGTTTTCAGTGACACCTCAAGTATAGTTACGCCCAGGTTCATAACCATAATTGAGATCCCACCGAAAACACTTGCTCCGCAGGACCACAGAAAGACCTAAGCTCTGATACCAAACTGTCACACCCCACAATTTAAGTATGTTGGCACAAAAGACAAACAATTTCCCCTACCATAAGTCTATTTGTATTGACATCCTCCTCTAAAATTTAGATAAAATCTCTATGTTGTAACGTCATATAATAACACTATGGGTATCACTTCCAAAACATCTTTATACCAATCAGATAAGTTTTTAGGTGACTTTTGTAGAAATTTTGACAGAGTCTCCTTTATAATTTAGACCTCCCGATATTTTTACAATCAGTCAGCTAAACAATACACCCAAAAATAACAAAATAGACTTCTAAGGATTAGGGATACCCTATCTATGATTCAGTGGAGCCACACTCTACGTTGTTTAGAACAAAATAAATTACATGCATATGACAGAATACACCCACATGAACAATTGTGGGCTCACCAAAAGAAATAAACGAAAGATCAACTATTAGTAGGCTGCTCAGAGTAGACTAGGGTCTTCACCGTTATTTGGAAAATAAATTAAGAAAAGTGAGTTTGATACTCAATGAATAAGTAATGCTAACATTTAAAAATAGGGACAAGGCCCGTAAAAAAAAATGTATATATAACGCATAAAACAAGCCTTATGCAAATTATTTCTTAAAATGCACCGGATGTATCTAAGCAGAACCATATTGAAACAGACGTAGAGCACACACCTTACGGGGAGAATAACCACAGATGCAAAGCACTCTGCTTGTGAAAATTAAATGACTCCGCATGTGGTAGCTACCCATACGGGGCTAGCAACACTCCTGCTAGCTGACGTACAGATCATGGTGCACCATGGCTAACAACTACTGCTGTTAGCTACAGGGTTATGAATAGATAACCTCTTAAAATAATACTTTTATCAAATTAGCATTTCAGACAAAGTACCATTCATATCAGTTCAATATCTAAGTTTCTAGATAACTCAAACAAACATCACTTTGTAAAATTTCACGTTCAAATCAATTTTTGAATAACATGCATATGACAAAACATTTAAAGATGTCTCTCTTTAAATAGATTTCCAAATGTTAGAACACTGCAAGGAAACTTAGTAACAAAATAATAAATATGAGTTACTCACGGTCCGCATTACTTACTCACCTTCTAAGATGATACCAAAATTCCCTGCCCACTCCTCAGCTATGACTCAATCTCCTGAATACCCTATAATACCCGTTCACCAGATTTTAGAGTGTGAATAACTAAAATTTATCTCATTAGCTTAGCCTATTTGAACAAAATTCTAGGAAAAGGAAAAGAACATTGGTATCTTAGCATGCTATAGATATGTATATGATTTCAAGGAACTAAATCTACCATCCTCTCCTCAATTCCATGCCCTCCATACCCATACAATACACACAATATACATATATAAAGATATAGATTTGTATATATATATGTGTCCGTATATGGCAGCAGAGCATTTTGGATTCTACATTCAAAGACTGAAATTTGCTCAAGGAAGGAAGAAAAACATAATCATGTCAATTTATGCCATTTCTTCCCTAATTCCATTAAGGAGCTAAACTCAAAAAGCCAAGAAATAATCGAAAACTCATACCACACAAGGCTATCCTTTCTGCAGCAAGACACGCTAGGGAAGAGCTTATTCTGCATAAACAAGAATTGGCAAGTAAGAAGCACAATGGAATTTGGTTTTAGATTAGGAAGTTTATGCAGAAAATGGGCGTAACCACCGTATAGGAAAATTGAAATATATTTTAGCATACAGGAAGTCAAGATTGCCCTAACCAAACTCATCCTCTTACACCAGATTTTTTTTCTGCGCAACACTTTCCCTCGCCTGGCCACACACCAGAAAACGCATTGCAGAACTAGAAAACAGGGGAAGAAGATGCTGTGAAGATGGAACCAGAAAAAGCAATACACACAACGGAAACTCCAGACCTGGGGAAGAATTTTTCTGGCATTAATTCACCAGCAACCAGCAGCGCAAACAGCAAAAGAAAGCAAACAGCAGAAGAAAATCGAACCAAAGACAGCAAAAATGACGATGAATAGGGGAGAGAAGATGCAGCTCTTTCCAGCGAAATTCTGCTACTTTTCTGACCGAAAGGATGGATGTTCTTTGCTGCAGAAATGTAAGAAGCAAAATGACGTGAAAGCCCAGCTTAAAGTGGATGAAAACGGGGTATATCAGGAAATTTCAGGAAATTGCAGAAGAAAGAAAAAACTGATACTTGACAGCTTCCAAACACCAATTTGAAAAGTCAAACTTCCCATATATATATATATATATTCATGCACGTCAGTTCTTTACAAAGTATGCCAGCCTCATCACCATACGGTTGTCCAAACTCATCGATTGGACAAGCTATCCTCTTCCCTTTTTCTAGATTCCAAACATCTTTTGCTTTCAATCTTTCTTTTCTTACTACTCCATTTTCATCTGCCATACAAAAGAGAAAAAGTAAATATTGCATTTAAATTATTAAGTATCTCATAATATAATTGACTAAATTAATTACCGATAATATCAACGATCTAATCCTTATTTTTGACATTGTCTCTTGGTGCACGTCGCTAGAAGGAAGTTTCACTATTGTCAGCTGCTCCACGTGGCTAAGAAAAAGTAGCATCACCTATTACTACTTGGAGTTGTGGATGAAAGACATATGTTGAAGTAATTGGATTAGTTATTGCATGTGTTTGAAAAGCAGGTGTAGAGGTAACTGTAGTAGGCACTGTGGGTGCTTGTAGGTTCCCAGTAGGCATAGGAGCAGGACTTGACTGATGTAATCTTTGAGCAATATTAGCAACCTTTGGCTGAGATGAGCGTGGACGTTTAAGTGGCATCCTACAAATGTAAACCAAGAATATAATCATGCCATTTCATAAACATGCAACAATAAATTAGATTTCACAAGTATGCAATAAAACATAGAAACAAATAAAAGATTCCATATATGTTGTTAAACAAACCATGCCATCCTCTTCATCTTTATTATCAAACTCAAGGTTGTTAATTGGTTGATTAGAAAAACGTTCTTCATCGCCTCTTGTTAATTGTAAACTATCAATATCATCAGGACAATTAGAACCAACTTGTTGCTCTAAATGTATCTGTTCAGATTGGTAACCACTATTTGCTTCATCATTTTCTACATTATCTCCCATTTCAAATAGGTCTCGAGGCTTCACATGTATTGCCACACTCCATGGGTGATTCGTTTTGTCATTTACATAAAATACCATATGAGCTTGTGAAGTTAGAATGTAAGGCTCATCTTATGCAACATCTCCAGTATGGATTAATTGAGAGAAATTAACTAAATTGAATTGAAAGTCATCCTTTTTAATCCCTTTAGTGCTAGCCCAAAAACATTTGAAAAGAGTAACCTTAAAATGGCCATAGTAGTTTAACTCAATTATATCTACTAATTTGCCATAATACAAAAGATCTGTAAGTGCAACTCTCCCATCTTTTGCACTTGCATAACATCTAGTTTTTTATGTTACCTACACACCACTATTTTGAGTCTTCAATCCTTTTTCTCTTTTCAATGTTTGAAACCTAAAACCATTTATATTGAATGCACTAAATCGTCTAGCCAAATTCAGAGGACCTCGTGCAAGAAATTTAATGTCATCTGGAAACCTTGTAGTATCATCCTTATCAACCTGAAATAGTTAACATGTTAGCTTGACCATATCACTTCAATATATTAACTTAAATACAAACTTTAACAAAATAAGTCTCACATATTCTTTAAACCAATTGGCAAAATTTTTTGTGACATGTTTGTCAATTGCCACAGCAGATCTAGTATGACGACGAAGCCTGGCCTTCACATCATCTCTATATTGTCTATAAGGAAAAAATTGCTACCTTCAAAGACTAACATCATGTTTGAAACCAAAAAAGAACTGTCAAGTACTTACTGAACAAGCTCTTCAATTGCTTTACAATTGAACAAGACACAACGATGTGCTTAGATCTTTTCAATAGGAGTGAGTTGAATTTCTGATATGCCTCCTATAGGATGACCAACTAGTGGAAACATACATCCTTCAAAGCAACCAAGAACTACATGGTCATCATTGCGACTCGGCCTATTAAACCTTGTTTCGATGTCTTGTAAATACCTTGAACAGAATGTTAATATTTCCTCATTAAGATAGCTTTCAGCAATAGAACCTTCTGCTTTTGCCTTATTTCTTACATATGACTTACAGTGTCCAAGGTACCTATATGGGATGAGCAAGCCAACATACATATAATCAAGCAATTGAAAATAGCATTTAACAACTAAATAAAGAATAAAAGATTACCTTTCTATAGGATACATCCATCGATAATGAATTAGGCCACCAAGTTTTGCTTCATCTACCAAATGAACTACCAAGTGCACCATCACTATGAAGAAAGATGGTGGGAATAACATCTCTATTTGACAAAGAGTGATCACTATTTCATCTTGAAGTTTTTCAAGATCTTTCGCATCCAAGACATGGGAACATAATTTTCTAAAGAATAAACAAAGCTTTAGCACAACTATGGTAACTTTAGGATCCATCTGCATATTTTGTAATGCTACTAGAAGTAACTGCTCTATAAGTACATGAGAATCATGACTTTTTAGGCCAAATATTTTATGATGTTTTATGTCAATATATCTAGAAATGTTTGATGCATAACCATCTGGCATTGTCACATCTTTGAGTGTTTGAAAGAAAATATCTTTTTGGGAATGTGTCATCATGAAACATGCAGATCTAAATTTACCATTTGCATCTGGCCATAACTCAGGCCTTACTCCTAAACATTTTAAATCTTTTCGAGCATTCAAGTTGTCTTTTGACTTTCCAACCTCATTTAACAAAGTGTACAAGACATTGTCACAAACATTTTTTTCAATATGCATTACGTCTAAATTATGTCGCAACTTATTATTAACCCAATATGGCAACTGGAAAAATATACTTCTCTTTCTCCATTGCTGGCTATCAAGTTCATTATCTCTCTCATGAGGTCTTTTCCTTCTTAAATCAAAGGCTAGATTCTTACCAAATGTGACATTAACACGTTGTAATTGAGAGTGTATCATATCACTAGTTAATAGAATTGGTGGTTCGCGTCTCTCTACAGTCCCATCAAAACAATTTTGATTGAATCTATATCTATGCTGGGGCGGTAAAAATCTACGATGACCTATGAAACACCACTTCTTACTATTGGTAAGCCTATAAGGCTCTTGATCAAAATTACATGATGGACATGCTAACCCAGTATAGGTATTCCATCCAGACAAATTTCCCAAGCCTAGGAAATCACTTATGGTCCATAATAATGCTGCTCGCATGTTGAACATTTAATTTATCAAAGCATCAAATGTATTCATGCCATCAACCCACAAGTCACTCAGTTCTTTAATTAGTGGCTGTAAGTAGACATCAATGTCATTTCCAGGCATTCTTTTCCCAGGTATGATCATAGACAGTATGAAAGAGGTTTGCTTCATACACATCCATGGTGGAAAGTTGTATGGAATCAAAATCACAGGCCAAATACTATGATTAGTGCTCGTTATCCCAAAAGAATTGAAACCATCACTTGCCAAGCCAAGTTTGACATTTCTAGGATCTGCAGCAAATTCAGAGTATCTAGCATCAAATGACTTCCAAGCCTCACTGTCTCTTAGGTGTCTAAGTGAGCCATCTGTATTTTGGTTTGTTGCATGCCATCTCATATGTTCAGCTGTTTTAAATGACATAAATAATCTTTGCACTCTTGGCATAAGTGGAAAGTAACGCAAAACCTTTGTAGGCTTATTTTTCCATTTCTTATGTCCACTAGAGTCATCATTGTTAGCCACCCTTGCATTGGTCTTCCATCTAGAGGTATTGCAACTTTTACATTTGTCACACTTAGCATCCTCACCCCAATATAACATGCAATCATTTTGGACAAGCATGAATTTTTTTATAATTAAGACCTAGCTTATTTATTATCTTTTTGGCATCATAAAAAGAATCTGGAAGCTTTGCATTTTTAAATGCATCCTTCAACAATTATAAAATCATGTCCATTGCTTTATCACTCACCCGACATAAACACTTGATATGATAAAGCTTCACCAAAAATGAAAGTTTTGAATATTTCGTACACACTTCATACAATTCTTGGCTCTCATCATTGATTAAGGTGGCAAAGTTATGCGATTCCTCATTAAACCCAGTATTGGAATCTATTTGTGCTTCAGTAGTTCAAGGTTGGGATGGCATGTGTTCATAGATGTTTCTTTCTCAAGAGACCCCAAAGGCATCATGTAACAAATCTTGCATATCCCCTCCCATTTGCTCAACTTGTTGTACTATGGGAGAACTAAAACCATCCTCCTCCTTAAGGAGTTCTCCATGCCTAATCCATGTAGTATACCCTAAGGGAAAACCATTGCATATCAAGTGATCAAAGATAATATCTCTTGAGAAGCATTTTTTAAAACCACAAGAACGACATAGGCATTTTACAACTCCTTTTGCATTAGGCCTAGAGAATGCAAAATCAAGAAAGCTTTCCACCCCAGTGACATATTCAGGTGAAGTTTGTGGCTTATTAATCCAACTTTTATCCATCATGACACCTACATATTTATAGAAATAATTAAGATAATAATAATGTATATTAACTCATTTTATTATCTAATTTTTAACTAAATTATTAAAGGGGCATATTTTTAAAAAAAGTATTTGACAATTTCAAACATTAAAGACACACATGTGTGACAATTAAAGGAAATATTCGTTCTGCACAGCTCTAAAAAAATCTACAAAGTTGACTATAAGTGAAAAACTAATAAAAACTGAACAGTGAACAACATCCAAAATTAGTAAATTTAATGGCCTAAATGCAATTTGTCCCATATTCAAAAAAAAGCTCGCCTCCTTCAAAAAGAAATTATATTTTTTAAAGATTATAAACATTCTGATTTGCCGTGAAAAGCAACTTGATAGAATAAATCAAATGATAACCCAAATAGAACAACAAAGAAAACTAAATTAATAAATAGATATTCTTCAATCTATGGGAAAATACTAGACTTCAAAATATTTATTCATCCAACACAGTAGGAGAAAAGAGGGGAATGAGAAAATCAAGACAAAAAGCGGGTGATGGGTTGAAAAAAGTTAAAGCCAAAACCAACAAAACTACAAAGGTCAACCAGTAGAAAAGAGATGTGGGTATGAAAATCATTCACCAAAAACTTAGTTAATGGTGAGTTAGAGGCAACAATGGAGCATAGGGGACAAAGAACAAACATGGAGCTTCATCAGTGCATAGAGGTGCGAGGAAACTCCAGTGATAGCAAAAAAAGGTCAGACTAACATATTGACAGTCTCTAAAAAATAAAATTGGACTTGGACTAAGTCAAATCAGAATTTTATAATCTCATGTGTACCAATACTTTATTAAGTGTATTTTCTTCTTCTAATCTATTCCTTTCTTCATGTGCTAAAGACAAAAGCCTCTATCGAATTTAAGGTTGTCTATTAACTTCTTTTTAAATTTATTTACAATTAGAAGTTTAAGCTTAATGCAAAAAAAGAAGGGAAGAAAATAAGCGAAAAAAAAACAAAAAGATATACAAATTAAATTAAAAAAAAATCATTACATTAGTAATGGTTTATATATTTAAATATCAGTGAGTCTTTGTACCATTGTATAGGTCCCACAGAAAATATCAACAAGAGTGAGCATACCTAATAACTTGAATAACCATTGTCATAAAACATTAAAAAGATTTACACCTAAGTAGCAATTACCAAAAATATTGATGGGACGTTACTCAAAGGTCCTCAGACATGATCCTACCAAGACCAAAGTTGCCTTCTCCTGTAAATATATGGTTCATCTAGTAAATACTTATTGACATACAAGAAAAATATTCAGAATGCTATAGAGCTCTTGACTACACAAATTGTAATATCAAAGAATATGCCGTTGAATATGATCAAGCATATTAAATATATAAAATACAGGGAACGAAAGTAAAGGAATAGTCCTATGACTACTATTACAAATAAAAATCCTAGTCACAGTAAAATGGGGGTTTTGGAAGGGTATTGATAATTTCCAACTATTCATGTTATTTGTACATATTTTCTCTAAGTAAATATGGTGTTAGCCTCCACTTATAGGGTAAATAATACTTCTATAGAGAAAATAAACACACTTAGGATGAATAGCTCTATACTCAAGTCTAGCCTAGAAAATGATAATTTTTGTCTTAATTTTGAGTATACTGATAACTAATCACACTTTGTTCTTTTATAGAATGCATGTTTTAGAGAACATTGAGTAATCTCAGGAGAAAGAGGCTCAAAGTGGGTGGTTTTGCAATCTCACCGCGGCCAAGTGTGTAACATATAGCGAACAGGCACATTCGCTATAGCTAAACCATTTCTTGCTATAGTGAATAGGCCATTTCTCTCTATAGCTAGCAATTTTCTTGGTTGTCACAAAGTGTCCTTCACACCGTGGCTGAAATGGAAGCATTCAAGGATAAGCGTGCTGTGCAAATCGCACTGTGGCGAGAACTTAGTTAGAAGCAAATCTTGCCCCAGCAAGATCTGAAGGAGCCGCAGCACTAATTGAGTGATGCCAAATCCTCGGCGTGTGTGTGTTGAGCCGCGGCGAGAAGTCACACAGAACTAAAACTCGCAGCAGTGGAAAAGATATGTGCCAAGGCTAGGAACATGCATACCACTCAGACTTCACTCAGAAGCCAACCTCGCTGTGGTGCATCATAATCAGGCCGCAACACTTAGTCTCCCAGAACTCAATCTTGCTGCAGCGCAAGATGCTAAGCCGAGGCACAATACGAATTAACTGAACGCAGTATTTTGTTTTCAGAATTTTTGAGGGTTTGAGGCTTCATATGCAAGTGGGAGATGAGGTAGTCGTCATTCTGGGTTGTATTCTCCTTGTTCCAAGTGAATGGAGGCTAGAGAAAGCTAAGGAGGCATCTTGGAGAAGAAGGAAGCTAAGGATTGAAGAGGGAAGCTAAAACAAGCTCCATTTATGAGTTTCTTCTTCATTCCTTTTGTTCTTTTGATAATTTCTAATGTATTTGATTTGCACTTCAAGTTTGCCTCTAGTTTTCATGATCATGTGTAGCTAAAAACTCTAATCTAAGATTATTAGGAACTCTTGTATGGATTAACGAATGTTCTGCACTTTAATTTTGCAATCAATGGTTAATATTTGTTCATTCAACTCCATGCTTCATGCTCTCTAATTGATTGGCCAATAGTTAGGGTGATTTGATACCTTGCTTGAACTTAGGAAAGGGAGAGAGAGGTTAGATCAAGAGTTAAGTGATGTGAGTACCTGAAACTTACTAGGGAAGGTGGATGGTTTAGCTAATGAGATAAGAATATACTCATTAGCCTTACATGGTCGAATTAGGTATTATGCTAGCAATTTAATCCTTGTTGATTTTATAAGGAATTATAAAATTGATTGGATAACTCTATGAGATTTGAAAAAATACTTATATGAATAAATGAACCTTAGGCCAACATATATTATCATTGAGAGTAAAGATTCTAAGTGCTGAGCAATTTATTATGAAATACAAGAGGAACTAATAATCCTAGATGCCCCTAATCGCCCGAAACATCTAAATATTAATCCTGAGCTCTGTATAGCTTTTGATCCACTAACAATTTCTTTTTAACACCAACAATTAAAAATTGATTCACTTGCTTTAAATTAGGGTGTGAATTTCAGTACTTGGCATTGTTTTGACAACAAATCCTTGAGGGAATGATCTCTTCTTATCACGATATTGCCTTCGCGATATGTATACTTGCATGTACGCTTCAAAGAAAGCAACAAGTATCCATGAACTGTAAGCAAAGTATGGGATGCACTTTTTAGATAATCACCACTTGTCTCGTGTCTCATAGGAACAACACATAATGTTAGTCCCAAGCATAGACAAGAGTACATCTAATTATGTAGGGGGCTAACCAAATAGTCTACTTTGCTGAATCTTTCAATCTTTATGGAAACTATTTCAAGTCAAAAAATGAGAAGGAAAAATCACCAAACTAATCTGAATGGTCAAATAATTATATTTTGTGGTCATCACCATGGCCATCACTAAATAGTTTTATTCATTTGTTTCCATAGAGGAAAAAGGAAAAAAAACTAGGAAACCTAAAGATTAACAATTAGTGCATCTGCTACCAAACCTAAAGATTCACTATACACAATCAAAAAGAAGATTCCCTATTTCAAGAACACCTATAGGGTCCACCACCAGCCAGGGCTTAGGAGAGTAATATAGTGCACTGCACTCAAAGAAATGTGACATGCTTGTGCCAGCAAAGTCAGGCTTTGCGGCCAACTTTTGTATTCAACATACTTTTTCTCAAGTTCATGTAGCTAATTAATTAATGGCAATTAATAGGACTAAAAAGAAATAGGGCTTCTTAGGATTAACAATAACATGCCCATATATTAGATATATATCTGTATATATTGTTAGTTAAAATTGTTTAATTAATGGTGGGTTCCACTCATGGTCTGCCAATTTTGTGTTCGCATGTACTGCCCCATTGTTGGGGCTAGTAAAGTTTCATTATCACCATCATGATTACTACTATATATCTCAATTTTCAACCCTAGACACTTTATAGAGCTACAAAGCTGTAAAAGTAATGTGACAATAAGATAAAGAAAGCAGCGAAGCTTTAATATCAATTAATTTGAGTTCGATTATTTGCGCCATTTTGTAATTAATTAGAATACTAGACATACAAGGTTGATATAGGAAAATATTGCTTTTAAGATGGTGTAGAACAAGAAATTTATTTGGAGCAAAAGATAGTAGCTGTTAGTTTGTCATTCTTTTAATCTTGTTTTTATCTTTGCAACTTGATCAATGGAAATTTGAAATGAAACTCGCACGCATAGTTATTCTCATGAATTTCCATATGTCTGTGTGTGTGTGTGTGTGTGTGAATACTTGCCAAAGTCAGCCATTTGGTACATGCATGTCTTGAAAGAAAATTAAGTCGATACTCTCTTCTCACACATGTATGCGTTGCTAACAACCAGTGAATGGTCAAAAAATGCACATGGCTTCTTTATAATCAAACATATATATATATATATATTCTCTCTCTCAAATAAATGTGTGTGCATGTGTATGTATTATTTGGGTATAAAATTATTTATAACTATAAAAAAAGATTAAATAGACTTACATCAACAAAAGATAATGGTATCCTCGTAAGTGAAGGAGTCTGTACAAGCTCTAAGGCAAGGTTTATCTATATGCAATATAAGGAAGTGAAAGAATGAAGGGAATGGAAAATAGTAGATTCAACAAGGGTTTCGATATTATTAACAAATATGTAATGGAGTTGAGAGGGAGCAAAATTTTCACCTAAGATTGGTAGATCTTAGACCCCATATTCTCTGCTGCGTGGTAACTTGGCCTTACATTTCTTTTTTTTTGTTTTTTAATTCCAACTATCTATTTTATTTGTGTTAATTTTTTTTTTTGAAGAAAACAAAACACAGAGTGAAGACAAATTTTTATATAATCCTTTAATTTTTTATCAGACAAATAAGAAAATGATATTTTAAATTAAAATAATGAAAATATAACCTAAAGTCTAAGAAAAATTAGAAAACTATTTTCATTGGACTTTTTACTTCCTTTAGAATTAAAAATAAATAAATGGCTAAGATTGCACACAAAAAATAAAATAAAATAAAATAATGGAAGGCCAGAAATTTTCACTTGTTGCACAATAGATGATCCATTTTCGCTTGATTTAACATAAAGGGGCTACATATTTTTTATCAGGTTTAATTCTTAAATTCTTATTTATCAAATAGTTAAACCAAATAAATCTTAATATATATATATATAAAAATAGTTACTATTTTCAATAGAAGATACTTATAACATGTTTACATATTTTTTATTATTAAGTTTGATCTACTTATTTCTTGAATTTGTTTATCGAAATTACCTTAAAATCTCTCAATAATTATATATTTTGGGAAAGTTATTCTCACATGCTTATGCTTAAGTGGATTGAGAATTTCACTTTAGATGCATGTTTTGCTTAGCTCTAATTATATTTCTGGAGTTAATAAATTTAGTTTAGGATTGTTGTGAGGATTTTTGCTTATTTTAAATTATCTTTTTATATATAAAGTTTCATAAAAAGTACTATGAGAAAGAAGCAATTTGTTTTAGACAAAATCATTTGAAGTGTTTTTATTAATATCGTTCTGTTTGACAAGTCTTTTTAAGAAAAAAAAAGTTTTTACTGTCAAATTATTTTAAAAGAAATGTATTTAATAGGATTAAAAAAAAGGCTAAGAAGTAATTATGGTAATTGTTAGCAACAAAAATCATGAAACTATTATCAATGGCTAGTGACTATGAATAATTGAATGAAATTCATTCAAGCTAAGGGGAAGCCGCCACGCGAAGACAAGATGGGCTTACCCGTAAGATGAATACATTGCTTGATTTAATAAAAACTAGCAAATCATGAGGATTTAAAAATTTTTTTTTTAAGGGTAGAGAAGTTTTTAGAAAACTAATGAACTCTAGTTTATAGTTGCTATCAATACTGAAAAAAGGGAGAAAATGTTGGTGATAATATGCAAGCAATGAATGCTAGGAGAAAGAAAAATTGCTCACTCAAGCTCTAATACCAGGACAGGATCGTCTTATTGGAACCCACTGAAGAACTCTACTGTATGACTAGCTGCAACAATCACTACCTCTGTTAGCATATATATGTACCCATATATCCCAAGAAAGAACTGTTGCTACACGAACACAAACTCTGTTGTGCTTGGTCAGCCACTACCCATTGAAGTTATTTCTTCTTCTGTCTGAGGTAAGTAGGGATAATCGTACAGGTCTTATTATGAAACAAAAAAGCTACCCCACCACAATAGGTGGGTTGGTTCCTCTATCGTCACCGGGGAGCTCCTAGTGAGGAGACCAACAAATAAGTTGCTAAAACAAATGGGAAGGGAGGATCGACCCGTTTAGTAGAACTCCGAAGAATGATTGTTGGGAGCAGGTGCAAACATTTCTTCAGTCCCCTTCAAATGAAAATGAGGCCAGGGTTGCACTTGGTAAAGGGTTCGAGAAAAGGGTCACAGGAGGAACGAATGCGATGAGATTCTGGGGCTCCTTACTGCAGTTTGAAATTTGTTATTTGTAACGCCCGATATGTTGTAACAACACAGAAATGGGCCAGTTTGAAAAGTAAGTCCCCTGAGATGAATGATTCAAGGCCAAATAAAATTTGGATAAAATATTAAATAATAGAAAATGGGGATTTGAGCCTTGAGTTGCCCAGAAACTGGGGCCGAAGTAATTCAAAAAATTTGCCGAAAGGCCAATGACATTTTCGTAAATAAGTGCAATTTTGGAAAAATAACTAGGAGGGCTTTTTAAATGGAAATTTTGAGTTGCCCAGGGTTCTCAGAGGTCCCAAAAACCATGGGAAGCCCCGGGAGCGGTAAAGCCCCTCCGATATACTCTTTCCGATGTCAGTTGACCTAAACTTTGACCGGTTCGTTCGGGAAGGTTTTAGCTCCAATTTGAGTGATTCCAAAGTCATTTTATTAAATTTGGAATCTAAATTTTATAATGGAAAAGACAGTTCTAAAAAAGGAGCTAAAAGGAAGGAGAAAAGAAAATGCTAAGAATGAAGGGCAAAATTGGCATTAAAGTGTTAAAGGAAGCTTCTTTCTTCTTCTTTATATGCCACGTTCTACCTCCCCCTCTCTAAACCGACTTGCTTCTGCTCAATTGCAAAGGAGAACTCCAGCTTCTTAGGCACACAAGAGGAGGAAGATTTTGGAGGAAGAAATTCAAGAAAAAGGTAAGAAACTTTAAGAAATTTCATATCCTTCCTTCTTGAAACTTACTCCTCTCCTCCCAAGCTTTCTTTCTATAGTTTTAATGGAGAGTTTAGTGCTGTTTTGGGGGCAGAACAGAGAAGGAAATTTCGAAAATTGAGGAAGTAAGCCAACCAAGTGGAAGAACAAGCCAAAGGAAGCAAGAAAACAAGGTAAAACTTCCATTCTTTGGTAGTTTCTTCCTCCCCCTTCCTCTTGCACGAATTTGGCCACCATGAGCCCACTTCTTAGGGGCTATTTTCTGTCCAATTTATGGAGGGATTAGAGGTTTTGGAGTATAAGGATGAAGAATCTATCATTGGAAGCAAGTAAAAGCCATTGAATTTCAAGTTGAAAAAGTGTAAGGTGCTTGAACATAGTTTAAAATCTAGGTTGATTTAAGACTTCCCCATCATATGTGAGTGTTTGTTTGAGTTTCTAAGATTCCTAAGGAGCCTCCCAAGTACCCCATCCATCAAGGAAAAATCTCAAACTCCATAGGTCTTTAATTGAGGCATAAATCGGTCAAAACCCTTAGAGATAGCTAGGGGATGTTTCAAAGGGTTCCAAGCTTGATTTGGGACTTTATATGATAAAAGAAGATAGGAAAAATTCTTGGGAAAAATTTAGAAGCCTTAGGTTGGGAGATGAGGCAATGGCTTCCATAATGTAACCTTATGAAGCAACATGGACCTAGGTGTGTGAAAGTGAGTGTGTGATGGCTTCAAGGACCTTAAATGAGGTCAAGAGGTCTAAATATGGCAAGAGAATGGAACCAAGAATTTTACTTGTGGTAGTTGCTTCATTAGGTCATTAATGGAACCATATTATAACAAATAGAACAAAGTGTAGTCTTAAGAGTGAGTTGGGTGTTAGAACTTGTTCCAAAAGTATAATTTAGTATTGTTTATTGTGAATAGGCCAAAGAAATCCAACCCTACCTCCTTGTGTTTGTGGAACCAAAAAGGAGAAGGAACAAGCAAAGTAAGACTTGAATTTGCCCCAAGGTAGCTCTCCACCTTTTCTTGTTGCATTTTCTTGTTGCATATATGTCATTGTGTGCTTGTGTGTATATTTGTATGTTTGAGACATGCCACTTGATGCTATGTTGCTATTTTGGTATCGATATGCTTTCTTGAATGTCTTTGAATTATGGAAATAGCTCACAAGGGTGAGGTAGTGCCAAAAGTCCCTTAATATGGGTGAGGAGATGCCAAAATTCTCATGGCATGGGTGAGACAAGGCCAAAAGTCCCTTGGATGGGTGAGGCTAAGTCAAAAGTCCCAAGAACTAAGAGTGAGGCAATCCAAAAGTCATAGAAATAGGGTGAGGCCAAATCAAAAGTCCCTAGAGCTCATTCTTATGCTTGACATGAGTTTGTGACACAAAAATGTGAAAGTGGAATGCTTCATGAATTGATTGATTGTATACTTGTGCCTTTGACATGTTGTATGCCTTGAAAATGTTCTTGGATAGGTATATGAGCTATTGAGATTCAATGAATCTCACCCCCTCCTTTCTCTCATCTCACATGATCTAGGTGGAGTCCAAGATCCAAAGGATGGAGGCCAAGGAGCTTAAATCTCCATCTCTTGGCACATTTTGCTAGTTTTGATGTATTAGAATGTTAAAGAATATATATATATGTTATTTTTGAGCCATGACACTTTGAATAAGTGTAAAACTATGTAAAGTCAGTATGTGTATCAAGAATAGAGTTTAATGTATAGAATTGTGTATTTTGGCCACTTGAGAGCCCACTTATGCATTATGTATATGGAAGTGCCATGGTGAAATTGAGTTGTATGAGGATTCAGACCTTATGAGGGACTTATTTGTGCTATATTTATGCTTTCTAAGTTGCTCAAATGTGTGTGGAACAATGAATGGCCCATTTGAACCAAATTTGCCCCTTTATTGGAACCAAATTGTCATAATCTTGAGCTATGGCAAAGTCTGACCAAATGACCTCTTCTTGACTTGAAATTTTGCATGCACTTAGATATTGCCTAGATATTTTTGGCAACATAAATATCAGGTCATTTTTAGGTCTGTGTAATTTTCTATGATTTTTCAAAATTGGCATCAGAATTTCGGATTTGCACCAGTACTGTTCATTTAGTCAATTGTGAAATTGTGTCATCCGAGGGGCAAACATGGTCCAATGGCTACGAAATTTAGTAGGTAGAAACTAGGAATTTAGAGTGACTTGTAGCAACTAGAAACACCTCATTTGGAGGTCTGACCTAAGAGATATGAATTTTTGAATTTTTGGAACAGTAATAGTAGCACAGCACGACCTGAGTCACTGTTCCATTGAATTTCAGTGCCTAAACGTACTTTCTATGGTCTGAACCTATTTTTACCATAAATTTAATATTCATAGCTTTCCAAATTAGTATAATTTGCATGGATTGGAGTTTTTTGGAATTAATTGGACATTTTCAAAGTTTATAGCAGACACTTGCATCAGTACCAGTAGCTGTCCAAACCTTTGCCCCTTTTTGCATGTCAAACGCTTCCTGTGTAGTGTTTCATAGCATGGAAATATTTTTGTCATAACGTAGACATGTGTAGCTTTCCAGAATAGCCAAGAATGCATGATTTCAATTTTTGTGGATTTAGTTATGAATTTCTGAAGTTGTGGCAGAAAAACTAAAATTCTGGCCGAAAATAATAGAGTGAATTTGATGTTCCCTTTTGAATTCCACGAGTTGTGGGCCAATTTTGGTGATGCAAATGAGTTGTATGTATGTAATTAAATATGATAATGTGATGTATGAACTCATATGATCCTCGTGACACCGAATGGAATCTTCATATGCGATGCAACGCGAAATAAGGCGTTATTTTAATGCCATTTTTTCATTCCCTTTTGTGCAATTCATCATGTGAGACTTAGAAATGATAAGAAGCAAGCTAGAAATATATGGTGTTACATTATTCACAATAATCCCTTCACTGAATCCTCTTCAACTGGTTCAGAATGAGAATGATAATCACCCAACACGTTAGGAGCAACATGTAATAAAGTGAGATGAATGGGCTTGAGTTCAAGTAAAAGGAAAGCTGGAACTTTGATTTTCGCAACGAGAGATTCAAAGTTTTGTTGGAAGAATGGGGGAAGCAACTTGGGATCTAGGTATTTAGGGCTACCAGTGAGCGGCAAAGCACAGGATAGCACGGGATGAAGATTTGGTAAAGTAATTGTTTTATTTAGTTAAAAAATTTTAACAAATACTAATGTCAGTTGTTGGTAATAGAAATTAAAAGGGTTCCAGCTGCACTAACTATGTCGGTTGTTGTGATTGACGTTAAAGAACCAACGTTAAATGTGCTTTTTTTTTTGTAGTGATTAATATATTATATAAGTAATAAATAGAAAGATATTTTTATTTTTGTTAAAATAGATGTAATTATAATTATTTTGATTATAAAAGTAATTGTTATTACAATTAATTAATTTGATACAGCTAGCCACTTACGATTATAGATTATAGATGGTATTATGTTAATTGTTACGTTTACAAAACTTCACTGGTTCATAGAGTAAAACCAATCATGCACTTAATAATATGAACTTAAAAATATAAAAAGCTATTGCACAAATTGAAATTTTATTGGATAAACAAGATTAATAAACAACATTGACAGAGATTATAATATTATTAAATTCTTCCCCTAACTATGTAAAATTAGACTTTTTTCTTTCTTCAACTATATTTCAAATTAAATTACTTTTGTTTTTCATCAAAATTGCATTTTCTCAATATCGGTAAGAACTGACATAAATATGTTTGAAATAAAGATAAAAATATGTTTGATCTGATTAAAAAAGAGTTGGATAGTAATTAAAAGAGCAAATAAATGAAGTAATCCTTGAAAGATTACTTTTCTTTAATCTCGTCTTGCAAAGATAAAGTTTTTGAATTTCTCGATTTACTCCTCTAAACATTTTTCTCAATCAAAATAGTTCATCTAGGGAATATTTATGACTCTCTTTTAAAGACCATTTTAATTAAAGAAAAATGTTTGGGGGATTCCAAATTAAAAGGCTTTATTTTTTGAGGACCAAATTCAAAGAAGAATAATCTTTCAAAAACCAAATCAAGGGAGTTTATATTTAAACAATTAAATTGAAATGAGAGTAATTTTTCGCAACCAAATCATTGCTTTACTCTAATTAAAATAACCTATGTTAGTAGACAAAGTGAAAAGTATGAGCTAATTATTCTAAAAGGGAAAATAATGTTTACTCACCTCAAGTTTTGTCCTTCATTTTAAATTTGCTCCCAAATTAATTAATTTTTACAATTAATTTCTTGATTTATTAATTTGTCTATTGAAACATCTTCTGCCATATTATTTCTAATCGACTGAACATGAAGAAGAAGAAATTGCATTACACAATAAACTTTGCCTTCAATTACAATGTTTTCCTTCCAAATCAATTATTTTTTACAATAAATAACCCATTTTTTCTCTAGATCTCATTGTAATTAAACAATAATTGGGAAAATATTTGCAATTGGAACAAAGATATGTTTAAATATAGTATTTCCTTATATTTTCACTTTTTGTAATAAGTGGACGGTAAAGTATTACCCTTAAAGTTCTTTTATCAAAATTATAATTAGGTTATAGTTTAAGTAAGTTCAATGTAACTTATCTTAAAACTTAATTTTAATTAAAATAACAAAAGATATCAAGGTCATAAAATGCCAATTATATCGCTAACATATAGTGCCTGTCAAAAATTTTGACCAACACTAAACTAACTCTTTTGCAACACTTTAAAAATTATATTTAAAAGAAAAATTTACATTAAAGTAGAAGAGACCCTCATATATATATATATATATGAAATATGTGGGCACTCATACACACACTTTTTCATTCACCTATATCACCCCATTGACATCAACAATGGGATAGCTAACTTACTTGCTGAGATAATGTCTCTTCTTATAACCTTGAATTCATTTTTTTAAGAAATAAAATTCAAAATGCACCAATACTAATGGAAAGCGAGTATAATTTTTTGAAAAAAGAAATCATTTTTGTTCAGCATTTGTTTTTACAGGGAATGAGGTAAACCTTGTTGAGAATGAGGACTTGGCAAAGGCAGGCTTAGAAAGTCATGATAAAGAAGAAAAATTCAAAGGAATTCTCTTACCAAAACCAATATTTATGAAGCCATTTTTCAAGAAACCACTTACTAATTGTTCAGCCACTTCTACCAAAGCTAACATTCAAGAAACCTCTTTCGATTGTTAGGCCACTTCCACCAAAACCACTATTTAAGAAGCCAATTGTTAAGCTCCCACCAAAAATTCCAATTATCAAAAAGCCTTTTCCCGATTGCTAACAAAGTTATACCAAGGCCAATTCCATTCATTGATGAGAAGCCATTATCGATTCCTCCATTCAAGAAACCTTTTCCAAAGCTAATCCTATTTGTTAAGAAGCCATTTCCAAAGCCAATTCCTTTTGTTAGGAAGTAAATCCTAAGCCATTTCCAATTCTAGAAAAGCTCTTCTTCCGTCCGGTGATTCCTGCTGTTGAGACAGAAGCCTTTCTAAAGCCGGAGTTGTTTTTCGAGAAGCCTAGCCCTAAACTACCCCTTCCCCCCAAATTTAAGAAGCCACTTCTACCTCCATTGCCAATTCACAAGCCAATCCCACCTCCCTGAAAAACTCTTCTTCAAAGATTGTTTTAATTTTATTTGAAAATGGTTCTCACGTTGAGCTTCCTAACACATGGTTAACAGGACAGATGATCTAACCTAATTACACTATCACCAAAAAAAGAAAAAGAAAAGAAAAGCAAAGCACACACACTAAGATAGCGAGGCAAAAGTACCTAACTATTAGTGTTTTGCAAGGCCTCTCAAGCTTGCTAATTAACGAGGAGTAAACCCTTTAGGGACTGTCTGTCTCACTGATTTGACCTTGCATTTTTGTTTTAAAAAATATGAGGATGGATCAGTCATACTGACAACTATAAAAGGTTCATTCAATAACTTTTAATTTTTTTTTAATATTTTTACTTTCAAGAGACAATTAAAAATTAATCAAAAAAATAAAAATTACAATATAGTTAAAATTTTTGAAATGTAATTCGTTTAATTAAAAATTTTAACCTCACAATTATAATTTTTATCTTTCTAATTATTTTCTAATCTCTAAAAGAAAAATAAATAAAAATAAAAAATAAAAATAAAAAAACATTGAATAGATCCGCTGCAATCGTTTGGACGACTACACTAGCCTTCAAAAATACTCCCGTAAATGGCTAAAGAATAGTGAAGGAATCTCCCTTACCAATCTCGCAGTCTCTCACAATCCCTCGCTATACTAAAAATAAAACATACAAATTATGGTAGCAGGGCATCTTGTGCTTAGGAATATTGGTTGAGATTCCCCAAAGCCAATTGTTGCTTTCTTTTTGAAAGCGTATACGCAAGTATACGTATCACAACAGTAATAAAGTGATGAATAGAGTATCGTTTCAACGAGAATTTGTCTCTAAATTAATTGCTAAGTACTAAAATTGTGCACCTTAATCTAAATCAAGCCAACAATAAAAAGGTGATATGAAATTAAACTAAACTAAAGACATAAAAAAAATGAGAGGCACCATTCTAGATAAAATTGGAAAGCAAAATGATTTGAGATTATGACTTCCCCTAGCATTTTATATGAACTAATTACCTCTCTTTATCATACTCTTAATGTCATTAATAGCCTAGAACTCTAATTTATCTATAACTATCTTCCAAATTACATATAGGCATTCCCCTAACTAATCCATAATTCCTTATGCAATTAAATTAGAGGCTTAATCAAGAATATGTCCTAATATGGCTATATGAGGCTGGTAGGTATATTCTTATCCTATAAGCAAATCAATCTACTCAACATTGCAAATTTCATGAACCCACACTACACAATCTATGGTCAAGTCCTAAAATCTCTTTTCCAAGTTCATTTAGGTTACCCGAATCATCTAATGGTTTCCACACACTTAAAAGCATGAAGCATAAGGATTGAGTAATTAAATCATACCATTAATTGCAAATAAAGAGAGTAAATATAACATATTACAAACTAGAGTTCATCACAATTCCAAATCAACAAGTTTAGCTCATAACTATAGGAAATAACAACATTAAGAACAGAGTATAAATCAAATGGGCAAAGAAACACAAGGAAAAGTAAGAGAAGAAGAGAAAAACTGAATTAATCGGTGAATCTTCCTCAAACTCAAGCTTCTTCCATGGCATTTGAAGCTTCAAACCCTTCTTTCCCTTCCTTAAAACCTTTAGAATGGCGGCCTCCTTCGAAAAAATGCTGAAAGCCCTTTAAAACCCTGAAAAACGTGGCTAAGAAATAGTGCATCTTGCATTTTGTACAAATTGTGCCGCAACAAAGGCCAAAAGCGCCGCTGCTCAAATGAATTATTTTTTAGTACCGATGAAAAGCTCCGCAGCTCAAAATTTTACGCCTCGGCTAAATTAGCTTCTGTTTCTCCATGCACGACAGCGCTGCATTTTCTTTAGCAGCGGTTTTGAGCACCATCTTTTGTTCTTTTGTCTTTTCTTCTTTTTTTCTTCCTTTTCTTTTTCTTTTTCTTTTTCTTTTTGATCCTTTTTCAACAAATCTTCTTAAAGTTTGTTGCTTTGCATGCCAACACTTCTAAACTTGTTTCTTTATAATTGTAACCCTACAAAAACATAAAATTCATCTAATTAATATTTATAAACTAGTAACAAAAGTTAAATAATTTAACAACCTAAAAATCTAGATAAAAACATAAAATACTATTTATACTTAACTAATTCAAAAAATTAACTCAAAATCAAAGAAATAAAACCAAAACTTACTAAATATTAACTTGGTTAAAATTTATTAATTTTATATATAAAAAACATAAAATAAGTTCAATGTTCATGTGATAAGTCCCTTAAAATATTAAGAAAATCATAATAACTTAGAAACTTATCATCAATATTAGCACAAGAACAACTAACCAAACCCTTAATTAATAGTTGGAAGCATAAAATTGAATAATTAATATCAATTACAATTTAATTGGGCAGCGTCTACACCATTAAGAGCACCCTTGCATGCAATAAGTGATCAAGAAACCTGGACATAGATGAAAACCATAAAGTATAATGTGATTGGAGTAAATGTTAAGCACTTTCAAGACTGGCAGCAAGCAGAATCATGTTGTCACTTGCAGTTTCTGTCATCATGTAAAAGCAGGTACTTAAATTCTCCAGAGTTAGATCAACAAAACATCTAATGATACAAAGCATTAAATCCTTTGTGTTGTCACACCCGAAAATACGACTGCGTGGCGCCAAAATTAAAATCAAAATTAAAAGTAAAAAGGTAAGAAGAAAATAGGGGTCAGAAGTCGCCACCAAAATTTTGTTTTTGAAAAGGCAAAACTTTGGAAAAGCCTTTTTAATTTGAAAAATAGTCTACAAACTAGATTCGGATTCGGGAGTCGATTGTGAGCGGGAAAGGTGTTAGGCAACCCACTACACCCGTTATTAAGAACGGTTACCCTAAGTTAGTTGTGCAAAATAGTATGGCCTCTATTCTATTTTAATTCCCCCTAACCAATCACATGCAAAGAACAGAACAAGAAAATTTAAGGAAATAAAATTAAAGAGAAGAAAAAAAATTAAAAGCAAAATAAAAAGAAATTCAAAGAATAAATAAAGAAAAGGGAATAAAATAAAAGAAATTAAGAAAATAAAATTAAGAGAAAATATTTATTTACAAGGGCGGACTTGACCTAGGATAAAAGCCTAGGGCCTACGTACCCTTATGAGGGATCAAAGTCCACGTAGTTCGGTTGAAAATTGTATTTGTTAGTTGGTGTTTGTTCGTTTGTTTTATGTTTTGTTTTTGTCTTTTTCCCTTTTTTGTTCTTGTTTTTGTTGTGTTTCCTTTTTGCATGTTCTTTCTTTTTTAAAATTTCCTTATATTTAATTTTGTTGTTTGGATATTGTTTTTTTTTTATTTGAAAAGACAAAGAAAATAAATTACTTTTTCCTTTAACAAGTTTTGAAATTGGTTTATGTGTTTTAATTTGATAAAGGAAAATTTTGTAATTATTGTTTTGCTTTTCATTCATTTTCATTTCATTTTTCGTTGTTTTTTATTACCTTTTTTTTTCGTTTTGTTTTTTTTTTCTCTTTTTTGTTGTTACTTTTTTTTTGTTTTCTATTTTTTTCTATTTTCATTTCTTCTTGGTTTTGTTATTGTTTTTTTTATTTATTTATTCTTCTTTTTTGTTAAGTTTTATTTGTTTTTTTTTTCCTTTTTGTTTTTTATTGTTGTTTATCTTTGTTTTGTTTGTGTTTTTTTTGTCTTTTTTAATTTTTGGTATATGTTTTTTTTTGTGTGTTTTTTTTGTTTTTGTTTTTTATTATTATTTTTATTTTGTTTTGTTTTGTTTTTTATTTCTGTTTATCTTTGTTTTGTTTGTGTGTGTTTTTTTTTTTGTCTTTTTAATTTTTGGTATATGTTTTTTTTTGTGTTTTTTTTTTGGTTTTTTTGTTTAGCTAATATTTTTCCTTCTTCTCTCTTTTTGGTTTTTAGTCTTATTTTATGTTTTTGTTGTTGTTAGTGTTTTTTTTCTTTCTTTTATTTATTTGTTTGTTTCTTTTGTTTGTGTTCTATTTTTTGGTTTTTGTTGTCTTTGTTTTCATTTTGTGTTGTGTTTTGTCTTGATTTGTTTAGTCTTCTTCTTCTTCTTCTTTTTTGGTGGTCATTATGTTTTGTTGTTGTTGTTTTTTTTTTTATTGGTTATCATTTTTTGGCATTGAAAGGATTTTTCTTTGATTTATTGTTTTTTTTTCTTGTGTTTTGATTGGCTTTTTTTTTTTTTTGAAAATTTCGGGTTTTAATGAAATTCTACTTTCTGTTTCTCATTGTTGATTGATTTTATTTTTCCACTTTTGTTAAATTTATTCTTTACACATTTTTTTTGGTCTCCTTCTTTTTTTTTATTTGTTATATATTTATATATACAAGAACGATTTTGTTTTATTTTTTTGTTTTTTTTGTTTTGTTTTTGTTTTGTTATATATGTTTTGAAAATCTTTTTGGTTTTTTTTTCTACTCTTCATTTTTTCCCAAAAAAAATCTCTAAAGGAAAATGTCTTCGAATCTTTAGAACATTATTTCCAAACATTTGCAAAGTAAACATTAGGCAAGTATTTGAGATTCATTTTTGTTCTTAGGAAAAAGCTTTTTTTAATCTTTCTCTCTTTTTTTTTTGTCGTTCTTTTCATGAAATATTTTCTTTGTAAAATTATTTGCTGGGGCCGTTGAAACCCAAAATGTTAAACATATGTTAAGGCCCAACAGGCACAAGGAGGCTTATTGCCACACACGGCTTTTTGGTCTATCCCTACGTGCCTAAGGGGATATGAAATCCCACACGGCATTGTCTAATGTAACAAATTTGACGAAAAATAAATAAGAAATATTTACATACCAAAACAATAGCTTGTAGGTGTGTGCTAGGTGTCCAACCAGATTCACTACATCATTCTTGAGTGTATTTACAGTATGAAAAACTGAAAAATAAATATGCATACGGATTACAGATACATTGCAACATATCCTTCCCTCCTTCTGACTGAATCAGAAGGGCGTCTCGTGCATTGAAAACCTAACCTCCCCACATATTGCTTTAGCAGTGCGTCCGAGTCCACAAACAGACCATATAATTCACAAAATCCAGCAAAAGCATTTTAAAACTAAAACAATGTGATTCTATTAGGTTTCAGGTATCAAATTAATAACCCCAGATGTTCTCAAACATCATCGAACAATTGCGAAACTGATCTCATCTATGTTAAACTACAACAGGTCGTATTCTCTGATTGACACTATTAGTACCTCTAAGAAAGAATCCTAAATCTATACCAGCGAACAGAGATGAAATCTAAACAATAAATAGCATATATATACACAGATACATAACTGAACAAGAGGTGACTCGTTGAACTAGTTAAATGTACAGAGATGAAATCAGCTGCCAATACATTATTCGACAATCCAGGAATAAACAAAACATGCTTCAGAAACAAATAAGAATCGAACTGGCAAAAATAAAGCACGGGAGAGGCAATCTATGACCACTCGGTTGAATGCAACCTTCAACATATTACCCAGCAATCCAACCAGAAATGAAACCAACCACTAATGCATTATGTGACAATCCAGGAATAAACAAAATAGGTCTCAGAAGCCAACTAAAATTAAACCAATGTAAAATGAAACTAATAATGTGTCATGTAGCAATCCGAGACCAACCAACCTATGTCTCAACGATGAAATGAAATTCTGAATTCATACTTGGCCGGTGTCTTTGCTAAAGTTTAAGAGTTTTGTTCTCTGTCGAATCACACCTAGCTCTCTTCTCTCTTGTGCCTCCCGTACTTCTTTCGTTCTGCAATCTGAGAATTAACCCAGAACCTCTAGTTTCTTATTTCTCACCCCTCCAGAAAGCCTCTCCTCTCGATCTCCTCACTGAACCTCACTCTCGGCCTTTCTAACCCAAAACCAAAATCCCCAGAATCTTCCTGGCTTCCCCAGAAAAGAAAAGAAATCCAAAGCTCCTTCCCCTTTTCTCTGTCGCTCTCCAGCAAATCAAAGGCAGAAATCTCCCTTTTCTTTCTCAGTCTCCCTCGACCCTCCATTTTCTCCTACCCAAAAACTCCCCCAATCTTTTCGCCTCTCGAGTTTCTTCAATCCGAAAAAGGAACTTCCACCCAAAAAAAATCCCCTCTCGACTGTTTTCTTCTCCTCCCTCGCAGAGAAAATCCCCGAAAATAAAAAAGTCCCTTCTTCCTCTCGTTCTCGCGACCTTTATAGGCGTCCTTCCTGTGGTCCCCTTCTGCTCCTCCCTCTCGAAATCCTTCGCACTCCCCTGCTCCACTAACGTTTCCGTCTTCCTTGTACGATAGGGTCTTTTGGTGTCTGAGTGCGTCGCGCACTACTGCACGATTTTCGCTCTCCCCATCTTGCCGTATTGCCCACTACTGGAGGATATGCGAGTGAGAAGGCCAGACGGCGGGGACCAGAAAGAGAGCACTTGGCATTTTTCGAGTCGGGTAGGGTTCTTCGAATATGGGCTTGCTGAAGGGGGGCGGGTTATGGGCTTCAAGTTGGGGCAAAGGAATGGACTTCTGCTATTTCCTTTTCTGGCCCAGTTCTGAGTTGGTTTTCTTTTTTTTTTTTTTTTTAACTTTTCTTTTCCATTTTGGTTTTTTTCTTTCAGTTGCCCCTCTTTTTTTTTTTTTTTTTTTTTGTCTGGCCCAATTCTGAATTGGGTTGGATCTTTCTTTTTTCTTTTGTTAGCCCTTTTTATTTCTATTATTCCCTCGTTGATCTTTTTTTTTTTTGTTCCGATATTGGGATTAATAGGCCTTTAACTTGATTTATTTTTATTTTTCACTTTTGTTGTTTTATTTTTAATTTATTTTGAGTCCTTTTCCTTTGACATTATTATTATTTTTTTGAGTTTGTTAGGTTAAAATGACCTATTTAAATTTTTTTTGTCTCTTTTTTTTTCTATTTATATTTTTTCATATATTTTTTTCAATTTAATCTTGTTATTATTTTTTGGAGTTTTGCTCAGACAAAATACGATGTTCACAGTTGCCCCTCTTTACTTGTTTCTTGGGCAAGGAAATTGAAAATGTAATTTTTATATATATTTTTTTGCTTAAGAAATAAGTAAAGATAAGAACATGTATTTTGTTCGAGCTGATTTGATTGCCTCTTATCAAAAGAAAAGATAAGAGCGACCCAAACAAAATATGACTGTTTACAGGTTGCCCCTCTTTACTTATTCTTTAAGTAAAGAAATCGAAAATGCAATTTTTGATATCTTTAACTTGTGAATAAGTAAAGATGGAAATATATATTTTGTTTGGGGAGCTAATAGATCGAGGGGAGTTAAACTCACCTGGAAGTGTAACTCTGCTCCAATACAGGATTTCGGGTTGCTTATTCTGGTAAGACTTTGGGTGCCTATTCTTCGTAGGACTTTTATTTGTGCCTATTCTGCGTAGGACTTAAAGGTGCCTATTCTCCGCAGGACTTTGGGTGCCTATTCTTCGTAAGACTTAAAGGTGCCTATTCTCCGCAGGAGTTTGGGTGCCTATTCTTCGTAGGACTTAAAGGTGCCTATTCTTCGTAGGACTTAAAGGTGCTTGTTCTCCACAGGACTTTGGGTGCTATTCTTCGTAGGACTTTGGGTGCCTATTCTTCGTAGGACTTAAAAGTGCCTATTCTTCGTAGGACTTAAAGGTGCCTATTCTCCGCAGGACTTTGGGTGCCTATTCTTCGTAAGACTTAAAGGTGCCTATTCTTCGTAGGACTTAAAGGTGCCTGTTCTCCGCAGGACTTTGGGTGCCTATTCTTCATAAGACTTTGGGTGCCTATTCTTCATAGGACTTTTATTTATGCCTGTTCTGCGTAGGACTTAAAGGTGCCTGTTCTCCGCAAGACTTTGGGTGCCTATTCTTCGTAGGACTTAAAGGTGCCTATTCTTTGTAGGACTTTGGGTGTCTATTCTTCGTAGGACTTTTATTTGTGCCTATTCTGCGTAGGACTTAAAGGTACCTGTTCTCCGCAGGACTTTGGGTGCCTATTCTTCGTAGAACTTAAAGGTGCTTATTCTTTGTAGGACTTTGAGGCGCCTGTTCTCCGCAGGACTTTTAGACCCAATGTTTGAGTGATGCATGTGTATATGCGGGATGCATGATATATGAAGGAAGTTTCATGGAGAATGCAACCAATGGATTTGGTGGATGCATGTAGTCTTGCGAGCCAGAAACATGAGACATATAGGTATTGCCCCTGATACGAGTTCAACTTGAAGAACATGTGGGATGCTTTATTTGATATTTACTTTCCCCAATACGAAAGCATGCATGACAGCTATGAATTATTATTTGTTGTATTTGTTTTCCTTTTCTTTCCCTTATTCTTTTTTTTTATTGATTTTAAGTTATTATTTTTCCTCTAATTTGTTTTTTTTTTAATATAGAAGGAAATGCCAGTTTAGAGGTATTATCAAGTGTTGAACTTTTAACTGACCAACTATAGAAACCAGACATTTTGTCCTTTTGAAGCGCAACCCATTTAACCAGATTGTTAATATTACGGCTTTCATCCAATTGAGAATTCTCGATCCTCCCCCAACAGAGATCTTTGTGCGTTGTCTTGGAGGCCACAATCGTTCCTTTCATTTGCTCTCTTGGGAAGGAAAGTCCCCACATATATCACTCATGAACGTCTGGATGATTTAATTGAGAGGAAATGGCATTTTAATGGATGACATTTAATATTTGGCCCCGGTCTATCCCTCCAGCAATGATTAAGCTAACTGGTCCAAAGAGGATATTAACATTGGCGTGCCAAGTATTTGCTTTGACGAATGTCATTCCTTAGTTATTAATTTAATCATATAAAGCATGAATGCATGTGGTCGCAATATGAATGAATTGTAACTAAAATAGATGAGAAATTATTAGAAGAATAATCTCTAACAAAAAGTTTTATAAAGCTCGTAAGAGTTAAGACAATAAGTAATTTGGAATACAGGAGATATGAAAGAACTAGAACCAAGAAGTTCTTTCAGAGAATGTCCTCTACAATTGTCTTTGCTCGCCCCCACAAGGCGATCCTTTGCGTTATACGAGATATGCATTTTATGGAATCTAATTCAACACCTGCTGCTCCCATACTTTTACTCAACTTTGAACTTCCAATTTTGCCCTAACTTTTGCCTAGGCATTTCCTCATATTACCTAGCGGGCTTCTCTTTTCCTTGCTCCCCTTCTTTTCTTTTCTTTTCTTTTCTTTTCTTTCTCACTCTTCTTTTCATTTTTTTTTTTTGCTCTAATTTTTGCCTAGGCTGCTCTTTTGGGTTTTCAGCCTAGCGAGCTTCCATTATGCTCTAACTTTTGCCTAGGTTGCCCATTTGGGTTTCCAACCTAGCGAGCTTTTCTTTTTTATGCAAAATATTTTTTTACTGCATCTGAATTGAAGGGTTTAGTCAATTCATGACCGTCCATGTCCATCAAAACTAATGCCCCTCCTGAGAAGGCGTGCTTTACAACATAAGGCCCTTCGTATGTAGGAGCCCATTTGCCCCGAGCATCATCATGATTTGGCAAGATTCTTTTAAGGACTAGTTCACCAGCTTTGAATTCTCTGGGACGAAGCTTTTTGTTGAAAGCTCTTGCCATTTTGTTTTAGTAGCCATTTTAAATGAATTTTGTGATTCCCTCTTTTGATACAACTGCCCATGGCAGATGGTGGTGAGTCTTCGCCCCTCAATCATATTCAACTGCTCATACTGAGCTCTCACCCAATCACTTTCATCTAAATTGGATTCGATCAATACTCGTAAGGATGGGATTTCAACCTCAATTGGTGTAACAACTTCCATTCCATAAACCAGAGAGTATGGAGTTTCCCCAGTCGATGTACGTACAATGTGCGATAACCGTGTAATGCATATGAAAGCATATCGTGCCAATCTTTGTAGGTGATCGTCATTTTAGCAATGATCTTCTTTATGTTCTTATTTGCCGCCTCCACAGCTCCATTCATCTGTGGTCGATACGACGCTGAATTATGATGCTTGATCTTAAACTGTTCATAAAGTTTAGAGATTTCTATTCCATTTAGGTTGGCAGCATTATCTGTAATAATCTTTTCAGGTATCCCATAACGACAAATGATGTTCGTCTTGAGGAACTTGCAAAAGGCTTTTTGAGTGACACTAGCAAATGAATTAGTCTCTATCCACTTGGTGAAATAATCGATGGCAACCAAAATGAAACGATGTCCATTTGAAGCCTTTGGATTGATCGGGCCGATTACATCAATGCCCCACATGGAGAATGGCCAAGGTGCCACCAAATTGTGTAACGAAACTGGTGGTGCATTGATTTTGTCTGAGTATACTTGGCATTTGTGACACTTTCGAACATGATCAATGCAATCCTTCTCTATTGTTTACCAAAAATATCCACATCTCTGGATCTATTTAGCCAACATGAGACCGTTTGTATGTGTACCACATATTCCCTCATGCACTTCTGTGACTATCTTCTGGGCCTCCCTCGCATTTACACATCGTAGCAGTGTGCCATCATGACTTCTCTTGTATAAGATCCCACTACTGATGAAGAAGTTCATGGCTAGGCGCCGAATAGCCTTTTTATCATTTTCTGTGGCTTCAATCGGGTATTCCCTGCTTGTCATATAAGTTTTGATGTCATGATACCAAGGTTGCCCATCGTGCTCTTCTTCTATGTTTAGGCAATATGTAGGTAAATCTCTGGCTTCCACTTGGAGCGGCTGGACTTGGATCCCATAGTCGAGCCAAATCATCACTGCTAAGGTGGCTAAAGCATCTGCAAATTGGTTCTTGTCTCGGCTGATATGATGAAAATTGATTTCTTCAAATTGCTCGATTAATTGAGTCAGAAATTTCTGATATGGAACCAGTTTTGAATCTTTAGTTTGCCATTCCCCAGTCACTTGATGAACTATAAGAGCTGAGTCACCAAAAACCTTGAGACTTTTTATACCAAGAGTTACTGCAGCATGTAGCCCATTGATGCAAGCTTCGTATTCAGCTACGTTATTGGTGCACTCAAACTTCAATTTAATGGCTACTGGGAACTGCTTCCCTTCGGGGGATATAATTACTACTCCAATTCCATAGACGTGCATGTTTGCGGCTCCATCAATACATCTTCCACCGTGCATCATTATCGCCTCCTCATCTTCGTCCCCCTTTATAGCCAGTATGTCCTTATCAGGGAAATGGAAATCCAATGATTGGTACTCATCCAAAGGATTTTCAGCTAAGTGATCCACTATGACACTACCTTTTACAGACTTTTGTGTCATATGCTTGATATCATATTCGGATAGAATCACCTGCCACTTCGAGACCCTCCAAGAAACATGTGGGCTTTCAAAGATATATTTGATAGGATCCATTCGCGAGATTAACCAAGTGGTAAAATAAAGCATGTACTGGCGCAAACGTCTAATGGTCCACGCTAACCCACAGTAAGTTTTCTCAATCAAAGAGTAGCGAGCTTCACATTCATTAAATTTCTTACTCAGGTAATAAATTGCTTGCTCTTTCTTTCTGGAAGCATCATGCTGCCCTAATACCGCCCCCATTGATCTCGGCAGGATGGTCAAATAAAGGATCAAAGGTCGTCCTTGTGTGGGTGGAACCAGGATTGGGGGGTTTAATAGATAATCTTTAATCTTGTCAAAAGCTTGCTGGCAGTTACTATCCCATCCTCCAGTGTAGTTCTTTTTTAGCAACCTAAAAATTGGCTCACAGGTTGCAATTAAGTTGGCGATGAATCTCGCGATGTAATTTAGTCGACCTAGAAAACTCCGCACTTCCTTTTCTGTTTGGGGAGATGGCATTTCCTGAATGGCTTTTACTTTGTCAGGATCCACCTCTATCCCCTTCTGGCTCACCATGAAGCCCAATAACTATCCAGTTAAAGCCCCAAAAATACACTTGTTGGGGTTTAAGCGAAGTTTGTATTCACGCAACCTTTCAAACAATTTTCTTAAAACTGCCACATGGCTCTCCCCTTCTCCAGATTTAGCCACCATATCATCGACACACACTTCAACCTCCTTATGCATCATATCATGAAAGAGTGCCATCATGGCCCGTTGATAAGTCGCTCCTGCATTCTTTAACCCAAATGGCATCACTCTGTAACAATAGGTTCCCCATGGCGTAATGAATGTAGTTTTCTCTTTATGGTCCTTATGCATAAGGATTTGATTGTACCCTGAGTAACCGTCTATGAAGGAATACTGATGAGCTCGGGCTGTATTATCAACTAACACATCAATATGAGGCAGCGAAAAATCATCCTTAGGGCTTACCTTGTTCAAATCCCTGTAATCAACATACGTGCGAATCCTTCCATCTTTTTTAGGGATGGTACAATGTTTGCTACCCATTGAGGGTATGTGGACACTTGGAGGAACCCTACTTCTAATTGTTTCATAACCTCTTCTTTTATTTTCAAAGACATGTCAGGGCTCATTCTTCTCAGCTTTTGCTTCTTTGGCTCAACATTTGGGAATAAAGGAATCTCATGAGAAGCAATCTCAGGATCAAGTCCAGGCATGTCTTGATAAGACCATGCAAAGACGTCCATGTATTCCCCAAAGAGCTGAATCATCTCCTTTTTTTCTGGATTATTTACCATTTTAATCTCCCTTTTATCTTCCTCCGTCCCGAAATTAATGTTTTCAACTATTTCTTCATGTGGGCATATTCCTTTATCTTCAGAATCGAGCATTTTCTCAAAGATTTGGGTTAATTTTTCATTATTAGATTCAGAACCATGCATATCCGTAGTAACGCATAAATCACTCAATGGGGGCTCGAGGACTTCTGCGTTGGACAGGAGTCCCGAGGAAAACGATTTCCTGGAAGAAGAAATAAAAGAAAAATGAACGAGAAGGAAAATGTATAGAAAGAACAGGCCTGATACCCAAGGATTTTAATTTCATTCATAAAATACCACTATCATTCATAAAGTACTGACTGAAATTGTAAAAATGTCTTAAACAGATTAAAACAAAGGAACAATACGATCATAACAATTACTCTAAAGTCATGACATCAGTGATATCCTCGATTTCCCAATTATCTAATCTTTCTCCAGAATCATCGACTCTGATCCAAGCTTTAACCCCTCGCATGACTTCATTATCAACCATTGAAATGCTTAACCGATTCATAATCTCTGAAAGAGTTGGAAAAGTTTCCCTGATGTGGGGGATTTTCTGCTTCTCTTGCTTTTTACTTCCCTTTGCGCTTGGTTGTGCCCTTAGTTGATTTGACAGTAAAGGTTCATACCCTAATCCTTGACGCTTGGGATTTTCTAGGAGACTAATAGGTCGTTCAATTCCTTGAAGCTGTATCCCCAATCCTTTTCCAGATTCGAACCCATTTCTTTTTAACATTTTCATCACAGTCTAGTTAACATTCCCGACGACATGCTTGGATCCATCCATCTTTAAACCTTGAAGTGGCATTTCCATCTCTTGTTCAGCAGTTTCGATGTATGGTAAGGAGCTAGGCTTGCTCAACATTATCTCCTCTTCTCCTTTAATAGTGATTATCCTCCCCTCATCAATAAACTTAACCCTTTGATGAAAATTGGAAGGCACGGCACCGGTGGAATGAATCCAAGGCCTTCCCAGCAGCATTGTATAGGACGGATTAATATCCATAACTTGAAAGTCCACCACGAATGTTTTTGGCCCAATCTCCAAAGACAAGTGAGTATTGCCTATCACTGTTCTTTTAGAGCCATCAAATGCCCTAACCACCATGTCACTTTTCTCAATGTGTAACGCCTCCATTGCCAATTGTTCAAATGTGGCCAGCGGTAACACATTCAGTGCTGACCTTCCATCGATCAGAACCTTTGCAATTATGAACCCGTTGCATTTCAGTGTAATGTGTAAGGCCTTTGGCTGATTAGAGGACGCCCCTACGACCTCTTCTTCAGAAAAAGAGATGGTGGATGCAGACTTGACGATATTCATCACACTAGCCACTTTTTCTAGGGTGACATTAGGCCGTACATATGCTTCTTCTAATACCTTTTGCAGAGCTCGACGATGTACCTCCGAGCTCATGACTAAGGACCACATTGAAATTCGTGCTGGAGTTTTCTTTAATTGTTCTACCACATCATATTCACTTTGTTTCATGATTCGCAGGAATTCTTCATCAGCACTATCTTCTTTTGCCTTCTTCTGACCGCTAGTATCAACATCTTTTCCCTTTAGTTGTTTGTCAACATTTGTAGGAGAGTAGACCCTGCCACTCCAGGTGACCCTTCTAGCCTTAATTATATTAGTGACAAGTTCTCCTTCTGCCTTAGCAAATACTGTCTGATGCGAGGGAAATTCAATAATCTCCTTATATCTCCAAGGCACAGCACGATCACTTTCATATGGGAAAGGGGCTGGCATATTAATAATCATTGGGGATGGTTTTGGGGTAAAAGGGACCATCATCGACATAGGATCATTGATAGTTAGAGTGACTATTCTCAATGGTCTGGTAGGGATGACGATATCAACATATTTCTCATCTGTTATGCAAATTTCCTCTTCCGACTTCCTTACAATCACAACCCCCAATGTCATTAATTTTTTCAATGCCTTTTGGAACTGTACACAATTCTCGACATCATGATCTGTATATTGTTGATGGTAGTCACAAAACACAGCTTGTGGCCTAGTGACGGTTTTGACAAACTCTTTTGGTGATAATTCCAACATGTACCCAGCTAATTGAAGATTAGCTAGCAGAATCTTCAAGGGCAACCCAACAGTATCGAGGTTCTTAGAAAATCCTAACTCATTTTTAATGGCATTCACCTGGCACTCATGACTAGGTAGGGGATTAGTGGCAATTTTTGTATCTTCCCCAAACTTAAGCTGGATATGGTTGGACTCGATCATATCTAGCACGTTCCTCTTGAAAGTAGTATAATTTTCAATTGAATGTCCGGGAACTCCCATATGATACTCACAAGAGACATTCGGGTTATACCAGCCTGGGTATGGTGGTTGCAGCCCCTTCACATACCGTGGTCCTATGAGTTTCGCCTCTAACAGTTTCTGGTATAACTCTGCATTGGTTGAACTGAAATTTGGCCATGGATAGTTGTCCTTCGGCCGTACATTAACACCCCTCTCCTGTTGTCTCTGCCCATTCACTGCCGGTCTATACTGATTTTGGCTTTCATTTCCCCTACCAATCTGATAAGAGATAGGTTGACGCAGGACTAGTCTTGATGGTTGAACATAACTTATCTCCCCTTCTTTCTTCTTCATACCCTGTCCCCTTCTAAATCCGCCCTCCGTCAAAGGAGATGTAAGCTTTCCGTCTCGAATGTCTGCGTCAATTCTCTCTCCCACCTCAATTAAGTCAGCAAAGTCGGTGACATGAGTCCCAACATGATTTTGTAAAATGGATCTGATAAAGTCCGAATAAAGTAAGAACAGAATTTGGATCCGATCATTAGAGGCTGAACTTGGGAAGCCACTAATCTCCACCTTTGGGCATACTCTTTAAACGACTCGATTGGTTTCTTACTCATTCTTTTTAACTGTTCCCTAGTTGGGGTAGTATCGAGATTGAATTTGTATTGCTTCATGAAAGCATTTGTAAGATCTCTCCACTTACGGATTTTAGAATGGTCTAATTGCATAAACCATAATAAAGCAGACCCGGTCAGACTCTTTGGGAAGAAATTTACTAGAAACTTTTCGTCCCTTGACCAAACAGTCATCTTTGTGCAATATGACTTGAGATGATAAATTGGGTTACCAGAACCATCGTATTTGTCAAAATCTGGAACTTTAAACTTCTTCGGAATTGACACTTCGGGAGCTAAGCACAACTCTTCTATATCCAGTGATCCCCATGTGGTTGGTCCTTGTAAAGCACGCAATTGGTCCCTGACCTCTCCTAATTCTCTTTCCCAGTCCTCCTTAGCATCATTACTCCTCCCTTTGCTATCCGCAGTTGGAATCTGGAATGTATAAGTAGCATCATATCCGGGGAAGTCTTGTATATCTCTTGCTTCATCGCGAGGGACCTGCTTGTCAACCACCATCACAAGAGGGTCTTGTGCATTCTTCTGTTGTAGCATAGGGTCAGGTACTCGACTAGAATGTTCCTCAGTTATAACCACTCCAGGCGAGCTTCTTCCCATGTGTGCAGTGATGGGTGGATGACTGGATGCACTGTGTAATGTCCCACATCGGGTAGGAAGACCCTGGGAACGGCCCATATAAGTGGGAGCGAAGCTCTCCCCACCAGCGAGGCCTTTTGGGTGCGGATCCCTGAATGGCGGATCGGCCCAGAAACAAAACCCCAACCACATGGTGAAATGAGAGTAGCCACGGGGTGCCGTAAATGGGGACAATATTGCTGGAGGCTCTGTGTGGTGTTTGGTATCAGAGCCAGCCGTTCAGTGACTTTAGCGAGGCCTTTTGGGTGCGGATCCCTGAATGGCGGATCGGCCCAGAAACAAAACCCCAGCCACGTGGTGAAATGAGAGTAGCCACGGGGTGCCGTAAATGGGGACAATATTGCTGGAGGCTCTGTGTGGTGTTTGGTATCAGAGCCGGCCTGTTCGCATGTGCAACCCGAGGACGGGTTGGCCCCAAGGGGGTGGAATGTAATGTCCCACATCGGGTAGGAAGACCCTGGGAACGGCCCATATAAGTGGGAGCGAAGCTTTCCCCACTAGCGAGGCCTTTTGGGTGCGGATCCCTGAATGGCGGATCGGCCCAGAAACAAAACCCCAGCCACGTGGTGAAATGAGAGTAGCCACGGGGTGCCGTAAATGGGGACAATATTGCTGGAGGCTCTGTGTGGAGTCCATACAGAGCCCCTGGCGATATTGTCCTCGTTACGGCGCCCCGTGCTTCGCACGTGGAGGGGTTTTGTTCCTGGGCCGATCTGCCACTTGGAGATCCGCACCCAAAAGGCCTCGCCAAAGTCAAAGCACAACCAGCTCTGATACCAAGTCCATACAGAGCCCCTGGCGATATTGTCCCCGTTACGGCACCCCGTGCTTCGCACGTGGAGGGGTTTTGTTTCTAGGCCGATCCGCCATTCAGGGATCCGCACCCAAAAGGCCTCGCCAAAGTCAAAGCACAACCGGCTCTAATACCAAGTCCATACAGAGCCCCTGGCGATATTGTCCCCGTTACGGCGCCCCGTGCTTCGCACGTGGAGGGGTTTTGTTCCTGGGCCGATCTGCCACTTGGAGATTCGCACCCAAAAGGCCTCGCCAAAGTCAAAGCACAACCGGCTCTGATACCAAGTCCATACAGAGCCCTTGGCGATATTGTCCCCGTTACGGCGCCCCGTGCTTCGCACGTGGAGGGGTTTTGTTCCTGGGCCGATCTGCCACTTGGAGATCCGCACCCAAAAGGCCTCGCCAAAGTCAAAGCACAACCAGCTCTGATACCAAAACACCACACAGAGCCTCCAGCAATATTGTCCCCATTTACGGCACCCCGTGGCTACTCTCATTTCACCACGTGGCTGGGGTTTTGTTTCTGGGCCGATCCGCCATTCAGGGATCCGCACCCAAAAGGCCTCGCTAGAGTGCACAGCGGAAGCGAGCTCCCCCACGATATTGTCCCCATTTACAGCACCCTGTGGCTACTCTCATTTCACCACGTGGCTGGGGTTTTGTCCTGAGCCGATCCGCCATTCAGGGATCCACGCTCAGAGGCCTCGCTGGTGGGGAGAGCTTCGCTCCCACTTATATGGGCCGTTCCCAGGGTCTTCCTACCCGATGTGGGACATTACATTCCACCCCCCTTGGGGCCAACCCGTCCTCGGGTTGCACATGCGAATAAGCCGGCTCTGATACCAAACACCACACAGAGTCTCTAGCAATATTGTCCCCATTTACGGCACCCCGTGGCTACTCTCATTTCACCACGTGGCTGGGGTTTTGTTTCTGGGCCGATCCGCCATTCAGGGATCCGCACCCAAAAGGCCTCGCTAGAGTGCACAGCGGAAGCGAGCTCCCCCACGATATTGTCCCCATTTACGGCACCCTGTGGCTACTCTCATTTCACCACGTGGCTGGGGTTTTGTCCTGAGCCGATCCGCCATTCAGGGATCCGCGCTCAGAGGCCTCGCTAGTGGGGAGAGCTTCGCTCCCACTTATATGGGCCGTTCCCAGGGTCTTCCTACCCGATGTGGGACATTACATTCCACCCCCTTGAGGCCAACCCATCCTCGGGTTGCACATGCGAACAGGCCGGCTCTGATACCAAACACCACACAGAGCCTCCAGCAATATTGTCCCCATTTACGGCACCCCGTGGCTACTCTCATTTTACCACGTGGCTGGGGTTTTGTTTCTGGGCCGATCCGCCATTCAGGGATCCGCACCTAAAAGGCCTCGCTAAAGTCACTGAACGGCTGGCTCTGATACCAAACACCACACAGAGCCTCCAACAATATTGTCCCCATTTACGACACCCCGTGGCTACTCTCATTTCACCACGTGGCTGGGGTTTTGTTTCTGGGCCGATCCGCCATTTAGAGATCCGCACCCAAAAGGCCTCGCTGGTGGGGAGAGCTTCGCTCCCACTTATATGGGCCGTTCCCAGGGTCTTCCTACCCGATGTGGGACATTACATTCCACCCCCCTTGGGGCCAACCCGTCCTCGGGTTGCACATGCGAACAGGCCGGCTCTGATACCAAACACCCCACAGAGCCTCCAGCAATATTGTCCCCATTTACGGCACCCCGTGGCTACTCTCATTTCACCACGTGGCTGGGGTTTTGTTTCTGGGCCGATCCGCCATTCAGGGATCCGCACCCAAAAGGCCTCGCTGGTAACACTGAACGGCTGGCTCTGATACCAAATACCACACAGAGCCTCCAGCAATATTGTCCCCATTTACGGCACCCCGTGGCTACTCTCATTTCACCACGTGGCTGGGGTTTTATTTCTGGGCCGATCCGCCATTCAAAGATCCGCACCCAAAAGGCCTCGCTAGTGGGGAGAGCTTCGCTCCCACTTATATGGGCCGTTCCCAGGGTCTTCCTACCCGATGTGGGACATTACATTCCACCCCCTTTGAGGCCAACCCGTCCTCGGGTTGCACATGCGAACAGGCCGGCTCTGATACCAAACACCTCACAGAGCCTCCAGCAATATTGTCCCCATTTACAGCACCCCGTGGCTACTCTCATTTCACCACGTGGCTGGGGTTTTGTTTCTGGGCCGATCCGCCATTCAGGGATCCGCACCCAAAAGGCCTCGCTGGTGGGGAGAGCTTCGCTCCCACTTATATGGGCCGTTCCCAGGGTCTTCCTACCCGATGTGGGACATTACACACTGGGTGAATTATCAATGCCTTTTCCTTTGATAGCTTCCAACAACACCTTCATCATGTCACTCATTTGAGCCATCTGATTTTCCATAACCGTGATGCGGTTATTCAGTGTGACTGTGTCTTCCTCAACTCTTTGACTACCTTCCCCTTGACGTTCTTCCATGAGCCTGGTTCTTGAGCGTGTGTCGTATATCCTAGTGGGATGTATCTAGTTAGATGGGATGCGTTTTGGAGGCGCAATATTGTCTTCCTTTGATTTGACCCTTTCTATTCTTTTCTCTGTAAGGAGAAAGCAAATTTAGTGATAAAAAAACTTCTCTTATTTTATTATGACCATTATTATTATTATTATTATATACATTCTTTAATTTAGGTTAACCATTTTGGCATGATGGCAAAGGAACATCGGGCCCTCTGATTCTTAAAGGATTTCATTAACCCATGTAAGAATATCAAAGTTGACACTTGACGCAAGAGGGAATTAAAAACCCCTATATGATCAGGTCTTTGTATTCATCTGAGCTATTTCCCTTTCATCAAGCATAAGGAGCATACAACTTTCATTTCTTTAAACCAAGATACTAAGTGATACATTACATCAGAATTCTTTGGAACTCAATAACTATTAAGATATTTCAACTCATTTACAATGTCCTTACATAACATAAAAAACTCTGTCATTTCCTTTGGTGTACTCTATGGGTTAGCCAAACCCTCAGCTACTTTCAATGTGCTTGTGAAACTAGGGAGAATCTTGTCAGCTAAAAGTAACAATTTCCTGAACCAAGACATGAACCTTTCCTTTTCTGTGGCTCGCTCCGCATGAAGTACCTTCCATGTCTCAATCGCCTCGGCTTGCTGATTAAGTTGTTCCACCAAGTTTTATACTACTGCAGCATTATCACTTCGGACAACGGATATTTCATGCATTTTCTGCTCTAATTCCCTCGCCATGATATCAATTTCGTGCCGAATCCCACTAGATTCAAGCTTCTGCACTTGTCTTTCTAGTGCATCTTTTTCCTTAAGGACCTTCATCAACCGGGTTCTACTGATACACATCTTCTTTTCATTTTCAGTTACCCACTATTGAGCTTTCTCTATGATATTCCTCAATCTTATATTTTCTTCTTTCATCCTTTTCATCCCAACATGCCCCACATTTCCTTTATGCCTCTTTACCCTATCCGCTTCTACTCACAACACTGCACATTCACTTCTTATCTGGTTCAAACTCCTCAAGCGTTCTTGCCTTTTTTCTTCTAAACCTTTCAATTCTTCTTTTTTCTCTTCCACTTGCCTTGCTAGTTGTTTGTCAATTACTTGCATGTCATTGCCAAGCATGGGGTCAATGGGTCCAAAAGAAGGGTTAGCCCCTTTTGTCCTTTCCTTTAGCCATTCTCGATACTCCCTGGTTGTGGCTACGATTCACTTACCCAGTTCGCATTTCCCTTTGCATATCACTCGGCTCCACGTGCCTTTCATCTTTTGGCAAAGCATCTTGGCTTTTGGATCATTATGATAAAAGTGAACCAATTGTATTGCTTCCTCAGATGGAATACCTTGTTTATATGCGAACTGTTGATGAACAATCGATGGATTGTAGTTAATGCAGCCTCGAGGGCTTATCAAAGGTATATTCAAAAATTCTCTGCAACAGTACACTATTTCTTCATTTTCCCACCAAGCCAACTTCCACTATACCGTGTTCTCATCCAATTGACTGAGGGTTTGAGCCCAATCATCACAAGTTTTCTTTGAAGATAACAGGATAGCACCTTCACTATTAAGGAAATCCTTAACAGGGTGATGTATGGTATCATACCGTCGACCCAATTGATATTACCTCCCATAAATATGATTGAACATCCAAACGGTGAGAAGTTGTAGGCAACACTTCAATTTCCCTCCATTTTCTTGTTGACAAAAGCTTAAGGTCAAGAACCTTTCTGCCAAAACTGCAGGCGTGGGATTTACGCGATGATTTTCCACCATCCATAGAACACTCACGGCTACCAAATCGATTATCCCAACTGCTGAAGGGAATAACACTAATTCATATATGCCTAACGCAAGGACTCTCTTAAAAGTCACCCAATCTCCCTTTTCATCTAAGATCTCCAAACTCCTTTCTACGTACTTCCTCAAAAGGCCTTCAGTCTGTCCTCTCTAATGTAATTAAATTCTACTAGGATCTTCCCCTAAAATTTGAGCCACTGTACGCTTTGATGGCAAATGTCCAGGATAGTAGTAAACGGAAGCATCCTTTCCCATTAGTGTATTCATGCAACTCCCATATTCCTCTAGAGTAGGTGTAATCTGGAATGTAGAGAACGTAAAATACCTTAGTGAATTATCCCAATACTGGGTCAAGGCTGAAAGTGCTTCTGGTTGGACCGGTATTCACAACAAGTCTAGAATATCCCCATAATCCCTTCAAAAATCTCGGATATGCCTTCCAGTCAACTTCTCACTTAAGAAAATCAAACTCTCGATCGATTCAGCTTCTGCCTTGATTTTAAGCTTCGTTCCTATTGCAACTAGGCCAGTTGGTCTTGAGCTCAGATATCGTCCATTGCCCAAAGGTTCCATTACCACCGTCGTGCCAATTAACCCAGATGACAGTTCATTATTTCAAAATATCAAAACTTATTGGTTAGTGTATCATTATCGTTAGCTTGACAATTCTACCCAACTCTCAAGGAATTTATTATTCCATAAAGAATAAGGGTACGAGGATCAATTTAAGAAAGAATAGCTCTCTACACAATTGACACCGATATGCTTAGTAAGCTAACATAATGATGTACTGACATTCATGCTATGATATTGGATATAATGCCTCGGCATGAGAAATGATAAAAAAAACTTTGCACTCCTCCTTGAGGGGCCTATTGCTCCATGGGAGAAAAGAGTCGACAATTAAATCGAGAGAAACAAGTCTTTCTACACGATTCAACGTCCTAAAAAAAAAATTAATTCTCTAACTGAGACATCACATCTGTTTATTGATGATATAAAAACTATTGGATTTTATAATTTCCATGATTTGAAACATTCATTTTCTATTAGAAATTCATTGTTTCGCGAGGTAGAGTATATTATGCGGTGTTTATTATTTTAACTCATATCCATTTCTTTTATGCATGAATGCATGCTGAAAAATTTCCCTTTCGAAGAGCCATGAAGAATGCGATTATGGCCTTTTGGGGTTGAAAACCCACTAGGCAAAGGTTAGTTTAATTAATGCATACTTTCATCATAGTTAACGTTATGTCTAGTTGGCGTCATAACAACCCGTCAACTACTCCAGTAATCAGTGGCGATGTGTCACTTTTCCTATAGATATCATTGGGATGTAATGCATGAACAATTAAAGGTGCTCTCCTTTGTCCTACTATGGATAGATCCTAGGTTGTGATCATTGATCTATAGAAGTATGGCTCTACCTACTTAGGAGGCATTTGTGGCTTGACTATCAGTGCGAATTTTCATGGTAGATCTATGACCCCTAATCATTGGTCCCTAAATTGTCCCCACCGTGAGATGAGGATCTCATTATATGAATTCGACCTTGAGAGGAAAAAGATCCTACACAGGTCCAGTCCATATAACAAGGTACAATTTAGGCAAGGTCTTCATGATAGTCTCAGGAAGCACAAGGCTTCACAAGAAAATCAATATAAACCTCTACTAACCTAAAGAACACTCAGACCCGGGTATAGGGCCCATAACGTGTGTGATATATTTGTGTATTAGTGATGTGTGTGAGGAGAGCATTTACCTTTTCATCCTATGGACTACCCAACCCCCATCTGCTAAACAGATTGGCAGAATAAAAGGCAGAGAAATATATGTAGATAAAAAGAAGTAACATATACAAATATAGTCATCTACCTTAAGGTTTTATTCCACATGTTATCTATCCTAACAAAATCAATGGAATGAAGCTAATAAAACAAGCATATGAATGACATGTTATCTACCCCGAATCATGTGAGACAAACAAACAAAAGGAGAATCGAAATAAAAGAAGGCCATAATATCTTGCACAACTAACTTAATTTGGGTTTGACTCTCTTATTATCCCTAGCGGAGTCGCCAAACTGTCACACCCGAAAATGCGACCTCGTGGCGCCAAAATTAAAATCAAAATTAAAAGTAAAAAGGTAAGAAGAAAATAGGGGTCAGGAGTCGCCACCAAAATTTTGTTTTTGAAAAGGCAAAACTTTGGAAAAACCTTTTTAATTTGAAAAATAGTCTGCAAACCAGATTCGGATTCAGGAGTCGATTGTGAGCGGGGAAGGTGTTAGGCACTCCACTACATCCGTTCTTAAGAACGGTTACCCTAAGTTAGTTGTGCAAAAATAGTATGGCCTCTATTCTATTTTAATTCCCCCTAACCAATCACATGCAAAGAACAGAACAAGAAAATTTAAGGAAATAAAATTAAAGAGAAGAAAGAAAATTAAAAGCAAAACAAAAAGAAATTCAAAGAATAAATAAAGAAAAGGGAATAAAATAAAGGAAATTAAGAAAATAAAATTAAGAGAAAATGTTTATTTACAAGAGCGGACTTGACCTAGGATAAAAGCCTAGGGCCTACGTACCCTTATGAGGGATCAAAGTCCACGTAGTTCGGCTGAAAATTGTATTTGTTCATTTGTTTTATGTTTTGTTTTTGTCTTTTTCCCTTTTTTGTTCTTGTTTTTGTTGTTTTTCCTTTTTGCATGTTCTTTCTTTTTTAAAATTTTCTTATATTTAATTTTGTTGTTTGGATATTGTTTTTTTTTTTTATTTGAAAAGACAAAGAAAATAAATTACTTTTTCCTTTAACAAGTTTTGAAATTGGTTGATGTGTTTTAATTTGATAAAGGAAAATTTTGTAATTATTTTTTTGCTTTTCATTCATTTTCATTTCATTTTTCGTTGTTTTTTATTACCTTTTTTTTCTTTTTTTTTTTTCTCTTTTTCTTGTTACTTTTTTTTGTTTTCTATTTTTTTCTATTTTCATTTCTTCTTGGTTTTGTTATTATTATTATTTTTAATTTATTCTTCTTTTTTGTTAATTTTTATTTATTTTTTTTCCTTTTTGTTTTTTATTGCTGTTTATCTTTGTTTTGTTTGTGTTTTTTTTTTTGTCTTTTTTAATTTTTGGTATATGTTTTTTTTGTGTTTTTTTTTGTTTTTGTTTTTTGTTTTTTATTATTTTTTTTGTTTTGTTTTTGTTTTGTTTTTTATTTCTGTTTATCTTTGTTTTGTTTGTGTGTTTTTTTTTTTGTCTTTTTAATTTTTGGTATATGTTTTTTTTTGTTTGTGTTTTTTTTTTTTAGCTAATATTTTTCCTTCTTCTCTCTTTTTGGTTTTTAGTCTTATTTTATGTTTTTGTTGTTGTTGGTGTTTTTTTTTTCCTTTCTTTTTTTTATTTATTTGTTTCTTTTGTTTGTGTTCTATTTTTTTGTTTTTGTTGTTTTTGTTTTCATTTTGTGTTGTGTTTTGTCTTGATTTGTTTAGTCTTCTTCTTCTTCTTCTTCTTTTTTGGTGGTCATTATGTTTTGTTGTTGTTTTTTTTTTTTTTGGTTCTCATTTTTTGGCATTGAAAGGATTTTTCTTTGATTTATTGTTTTTTTTTTCTTGTGTTTTGATTGGCTTTTTTTTTTTTTTGGAAATTTCGGGTTTTAATGAAATTCTACTTTCTTTTTCTCATTGTTGATTGATTTTATTTTTCCACTTTTGTTAAATTTATTCTTTACACATTTTTTTTGGTCTCCTCCTTTTTTTTTATTTGTTATATATTTATATATACAAGAACGATTTTGTTTTATTTTGTTTTGTTTTGTTTTTTGTTATATATGTTTTGAAAATCTTTTTGGTTTTTTTTTTTTACTCTTCATTTTTTCCCAAAAAAACATCTCTAAAGGAAAATGTCTTCGAATCTTTAGAACATTATTTCCAAACATTTGCAGAATAAACATTAGGCAAGTATTTGAGATTCATTTTTGTTCTTAGGAAAAAGCTTTTTTTAATCTTTCTCTCTTTTTTTTTTTTTGTAGTTCTTTTCATGAAATATTTTATTTGGAAAATTATTTGCTGGGGCCGTTGAAACCCAAAATGTTAAACATACGTTAAGGCCCAACAGGCACAAGGAGGCTTATTGCCACACACGGCCTTTTGGTCTATCCCTATGTGCCTAAGGGGATATGAAATCCCACCCAGCATTGTCTAATGTAACAAATTTGATGAAAAATAAATAAGAAATATTTACAGACCAAAATAATAGCTCGTAGGTGTGTGCTAGGTGTCCAACCAGATTCACTACATCATTTTTTAGTGTATTTACAGTATGAAAAAATGAAAAATAAATATGCATACGGATTACAGATACATTGCAACATATCCTTCCCTCCTTCTGACTGAATCAGAAGGGCATCTCGTGCATTAAAAACCTAACCTCCCCACATATTGCTTTAGCAGCGCGTCCGAGTCCACAAACAGACCATATAATTCACAAAATCCAGCAAAAGCATTTTAAAACTAAAACAGTGTGATTCTATCAGGTTTCAGGTATCAAATTAATAACCCCACATGTTCTCAAACATCATCGAACAATTGCGAAACTGATCTCATCTATGTTAAACTACAATAGGTCGTATTCTCTAATTGACACTATTAGTTCCTCTAAGAAAGAATCCTAAATCTATACCAGCGAACAGAGATGAAATCTAAACAATAAATAGCATATATATACACAGATACATAACTAAACAGGAGGTGACTCGTTGAACTGGTTAAATGTACAGAGATGAAATCAGCTGCCAATACATTATTCGACAATCCAGGAATAAACAGAACATGCTTCAGAAACAAACGAGAATCGAACTGGCAAAAATAAAGCACGGGAGAGGCAATCTATGACCACTCGGTTGAATGCAACCTTCAACATATTACCCAGCAATCCAACCAGAAATGAAACCAACCACTAATGCATTATTCGACAATCCAGGAATAGACAAAACAGGTCTCAGAAGCCAACTAGAATTAAACCAATGTAAAATGAAACTAATAATGTGTCATGCAGCAATCCGAGACCAACCAACCTATGTCTCAACGATGAAATGAAATTCTGAATTCATACCCAGCCGGTGTCTTTGCTAAAGTTTAAGAGTTTTGTTCTCTGTCAAATCACACCTAGCTCTCTTCTCTCTTGTGCCTCCCGTAGTTCTTTCATTCTGCAATCTGAGAATCAACCCAGAACCTCTGGTTTCTTGTTTCTCACCCCTCCAGAAAGCCTCTCCTCTCAATCTCCTCACTGAACCTCACTCTCGGCCTTTCTAACCCAAAACCAAAATCCCCAAAATCTTCTTGGCTTCCCCAGAAAAGAAAAGAAATCCAAAGCTCCTTCCCCTTTTCTCTGTCGCTCTCCGGCAAATCAAAGGCAGAAATCTCCCCTTTCTCTCTCAGTCTCCCTCGACCCTCCATTTTCTCCTACCTAAAAACTCCCCCAATCTTTTCGCCTCTCGAGTTTCTTCAATCCGAAAAAGGAACTTCCACCCAAAAAAAATCCCCTCTCGATTGTTTTCTTCTCCTCCCTCGCAGAGAAAATCCCTGAAAAAAAAAAAAGTCCCCTCTCCCTCTCGTTCTCGCGACCTTTATAGGCGTCCTTCCTGTGGTCCCCTTCTGCTCCTCCCTCTCGAAATCCTTCGCACTCCCCTGCTCCCCTGGTTTCTTGTACGATAAGGTCTTTTGGTGTCTGAGTGCATCGCGCACTACTGTACGGTTTTCGCTCTCCCCATCTTGCCGTATTGCCCGCTGCTGGAGGATACGCGAGTGAGAAGGCCAGACGGTGGGGACCAGAGAGAGAGCACTTGGCGTTTTTCGAGTCGGGTAGGGTTCTTCGAATATGGGCCTGCTGAAGGGGGGCAGGTTATGGGCTTCAAGTTGGGCCAAAGGAATGGACTTCTGCTATTTCCTTTTCTGGGCCAGTTCTGAGTTGGTTTTTTTTTTTTTTTCTTTTTTTAACTTTTTTTTTCCATTTTGGTTTTCTTCTTTTTTTTTTTTTTTTTGTCTGGCCCAATTCTGAATTGGGTTGGATCTTTCTTTTTTCTTTTGTTAGCCCTTTTTATTTCTATTATTCCCTCGTTGATCTTTTTTTTTTTGTTATGATATTGGGATTAATGGGCCTTTAACTTGATTTATTTTTATTTTTCACTTTTGTTGTTTTATTTTTAATTTATTTTGAGTCCTTTTCCTTTGACATTATTATTTATTTTTTTGAGTTTGTTAGGTTAAAATGACCTATTTAAATTTTTTTTGTCTCTCTTTTTTTTTCTATTTATATTTTTTCATATATTTTTTTCAATTTAATCTTGTTATTATTTTTTGGAGTTTTGCTCGGACAAAATACGGTGTTCACATGTGTCATTCTAGGTCAAAAACTATTATTTATCACCAAGAAAGAGGGAATAAAAGAAAAAAAAAAGACAAAAAAAAAAAGAAGAAGAAGGAAGCTATCTTACGGTCAAGTCCATAACAATCTGACTTCATTATCAACAGAGTGCCAGCCTAGAGATGGGACCATTGTACTCAACTGAGAGACACTGCAATAATTTCGAATCGGCAGCTCTACTTTATGTGTAAGTGGTCAAGGTGAAAAATAAAAGAGACCCAAAGGCATTTTCTAATGATTTAAGTATATTAGAAGTAGAAACAAAAGCAAATATCTGTTGAAATTATCTTATTGGTTCGACCTTATTTGTAAAATTTCTATGAAAAAACATTGATTGATTAGACCAAAATAGACCTGAGAAACCCTTTCTAAGCCATGTACCTTAGAGTCTAGAAAAATACGTAGTTCCTTTAAGCAGGACATTCTAAATCATGTTCAAGATATAATATGAATTTGATAACTACATGGCAATTAAAAAGAAACTTTAATTAAAGAAGTAACAATGTGCAATATAACATCTAGATTTACATAACATACGCAACTGTCATTGCAAATTAATACTGTCACCAACGTGACCAACACAAAATATAAAATTAATCTTAATCTCTTAAATCTACAAGCCAAAACAAACACCTATATATGTACGCTTGCCAAACACCATTTGCCATTCAAACATTTTTTTCAAGGAATTTTAGCAAAGTCTCTCAAAAAAATCAGATTATTCCAATTTCGTACCACAGCCGATTTCTAGTCAAATCTTACTATACTATTCAGAAGAACTTCAGTCTTAATTTTCAACATTCTAGAACTTTCATTAACTTATACAGGAAGTGGGGATCCTGCCTGGGGTTTAAAGGAGCTATTACCTAAATTACAATAACTAATTTAACTCAAAAGAAAACAAAATGCATCATAAGGTTCCCATGGACAAATTGTTGGGCTCATCGTATAGCGATTGCATAAACTAAGTTGGGAACAATAGATTTGGTCCATATTGCTATTTATAACATATAAAATGAAGGAGCGAGTTTGAGAACCTAATAAGTCGATAATATATATCATAATAGGAAAACAGGACAAGTAGAGATAAGAGTGTTTTAGTGAAAATAAATTTAAATAAACTAATGTGTTTTCAAGAAAGTAAAATTAAGCTTACAAAAAATCATGTTTAAAATTCAAATATTAGCAAGAAATTACGCAATTTTAAAAAATGGCAAAAGAGATTAACATAAGCATTAAAAATCAAATTATTATATTTGTAAAATAAAACTATAGATAACAAAAACTCAAGGTGGCTAGGGAAACTAATACGAACCACAAAGTTACGTGTTACACTATAAAAAGAGATGAATACATATATACTGGAAGCATTTCAAGACATAATTAATGGGAGAACCCTCTAACAAAACTAATAACATATATAAGCACATAACTAATGAGAATAACTAGAAATAAAAATTATGGGGATATTATCTATTTATAAACAATGCCAAGGTGATGATGACTTTGTCACCAACTTGGAGCTAAACCTAGGCAGCAGATTTCTTAAAATTCCCTATAAGCATATAATTAATATATAATTAACACCTTGACAACTCAATTGACAATCAATATTCTCAATTTAGCTAAAGTCATTATTTAATATTAAAAGCTCCAATTCTATCTCTTATTCTCTACTCCTATTACAATGCCAATATTCAAAGTTTATCTTGTTGGATTTCAAACCGAAGATTGAATTTAATTAGAAATTACTTTAAGAAGTCATAAATTGCAACAAGAGGTGTAGGTATCACACTTATAAAGAATGCAAGCCAAAATGCCTCTTTGAAAATCTCACCCATCGGTAGAGATGCTGAAGGGTAGGAGGAAGTATCAAAGCTTGGTTTCTAGCGAATCACAACACTGCAACGATGGTGAATGGCAAGGAGGAGATGGTGGGTTGCAACGTAGCTTGAATTCATGAACCTCCTTCCTTTCAGGAAAAGATTTAAACTAATAAAAATTAGGAACACTTCTGAAACTAAGACCTAAAAAGATCAAAATTCTATATTGTTTACATCTTTGATATCAAAGATAAGAACATCTGAAAATACCTGATTTATGAAAAAAAAAAGGTCAAAGGAGATTTAGTTTAAGGCAAAATCCGAAAACACCTCCGGCTCTAATGCCTAAAAGCGAATTTAAAGTTTCTATTCAAAATTCTATATATTTTTTTCTCTTCTTTCATTCCACATCTTCTCGGAAAGACATTTAGTTTTCAGTAAAAAAACAGAAATACCCAAATTGTGATATACTGAAAAATATATTAATCTGAAACCTTTATTAAAAATTCCATATTCTTCATTTTCATATAAGCTATGCTACGTTTAAGTGGTCATTTTTATTTTCTAAATATGAATACTTAATTAATGTCTTTATTCATGACTAGCGGAGGATATCATCTTGGTTCACAAGGTGCATGAATGGCAAAACATGCTAGGCTTATCCAACATTTCCCATCCAATCACAAACAAAAGTTCTGTTGACCTCTATGCAGTGTGGAAAGAGCTATACTTAGGCTTAAAATGTGAGGTCATAGACTATCCAAAGCCACGGCTGTCCTGGATGATAATACTGAAGAGTGGAAATATGGACACTTTAGCTATTTGCCCTGAAAATGGCTTCAAAGCAAAGCCTTTCAACCAAACCAGTAGATTTCCTTGCTTTGGGAAAGGGTGTATGAACATGCCTTCCATGTACCATCATTATACCACAGTGAATGATTATAATAACAAGAAGATTAAGAAGGGAAGTTTCTATGAGTCATGGGATTTGGATATTAGTGGTGATGATGTTGGAAAAGGAATTGATATGAATGATACTTCTTATTACTTCGTGACTTGGGAGAAGGAAGTGGGAAAGGCGAGTTGAGTGTTTCACTATTTGTTGAAGACTTCTTTGAATTGTATCCATGGCTCATACTCTTTGAGATCAGATGCTACCACTGGATTCTCTGGTGGGTACCATTATCCAAAAAGAGGCATGTAAAAGTTGCTTTAATTTTCTATCATATTTTTATATATTTTTTAAGTCATAATTATGATCTAAAATGAAATATAAGGATGTCTTTGCTATAATTGGTGTTTTGATTATATCATCGTAGTATCTTAGATGCCTACATCTAGTACCACATCATACCATCTTCTAAACTATTATCACGATAGGTTTTATAAATTTTATTCATAGACCAAGGATTTTGCCCTGTCTAAAAGGGTATATTTAGAAATTAGTAAGTAAATAATAATGATTAATATATGTATTTCACATCTATTTCAAATGCCATGATGACATTAAAAATATGACTAACCTATTAATTTTGTCTTTAAATTATTAATACTATTTAACTTCTATTTTCAAAAATTCACGAGTACACAAAAATAACAAATCCATTTTATAATAGTAGCTTTTTTAGCATCTTTGGACCACTTAACAAAGGACTAGACTTGGTATAGTTGTTTATATATTTACTATCAAGTTATTCAATAAAAGTATTATGTTCAAAAAATTTAATTGTATGATTATAAATTGTAAAAGCTATACACTTGTTATATTATTATTAAAAAATTATATATTTATTATTCAGAAATTTGATAACAAAGATATATAGAATTGTATATAAATTTTTTTTCCTTGATAGAAAGACTAAAGTGCAATAAATTTGCTATTTTTTAAGAATAACTCACTAATTTTTTAAAGATAATGTTAGATAGGCCTAATAGACTACACCGTTAGTTTAATCTAAAAGTATTAAGCAATGTGAAACAAATTAAATATCAAATAATGCCAATGTAACACAAACTTCGAAAAAAGAATATGAGTTATTTACAAGTAGAAATTGAACTTTATTTTGTATTTGCATGCAAAATTTCATAGGTGCCAAAGTCACCACATTTCAAGGTAAGGTTCAGCCTTGATACAAAGCGAGGAGGGGGTCCAAATAGCCAATTCTACCTTATGGACATGGGTAGCCGCCGGAAGAATAATGGGGATCCATGCAAGGGGGATGTGACCTGAGACGCGACCTGATATAGTGAAATGATCATCAACCCGGAAACCAAAGCACGGTGCAAACTAGACAGGCTTGACCAATGCCCTCCATATCACACCTTTGAAAACGGGACTCAAATTTCACCGGAATGACACCACCCACTTCCCCTACTATGCTTACCACGTCTTTCCCGCTCCTGGCAATGCCAAGTACTTGGGACTACCAGCAAATATTTGTGACCCGTATGGTAACCCACAATCGCAAGAGATCCTGCAGATTTTACCCCACCCAGTTTAGGGCGAATATGGGTACGCAACCAAAAAAGGTGAAGGTTGGGTCAAAGACCGAGAAACTGGGAACCTTGATGTTGAAAGACTCTCTCAATCACTCTATGTCTATCAAGTTAGTTCTTAATAAATAAATTTAAGTTAAATCTTTTATTTTTTTCCAATACTTAAAATTAAGAATTCTAGTTATAAATATTTGTTGTATTTTTTTAATGCAGGATCTAGATATTAAGCCAGTGGAAAGACACTGGCCATCATTTGACTGGGGCTGAAATCTACATCAGTGATATTGGCCAGATAGCAAGATGGACAGTTAGCAACTTTGATATCATCATTCCAAAACCATGCTTATTGAACTTCCAAGATTCCAAACCTTAAGAGAAATTTGGTACTTTTACTGTTCTAGCAGTTTAAACTTCCAGAGAGTTTGCATCTACTTTGTTACGTAGATCTTGTTGAGACAAAGGAGATTCTTAGACTAATAAACCTGATATTTACACAGTTTTTATGCATATTCAGATTTTGAATATTAGCTAAAGAGAATGTAATCACTAGAGAGAAATGAATCTTAGTGCCTTGTGTAAGAAAGCAATTTCAACAAGTAGTAGTATTCATTGGCCCACTAGTCCAATTCTGTTCAGCCAAATTGGGCTGCGTAGGCCGGTTCAAACCAAAAAAAAAAGGGCAGCCAAGCTGGCTAATCTAACCCAACCAATGCTTATATAATATATATATATATATATATATATATATATATATATATATATATATGATTAAAATGGAAAAAAAATCGAGAGTTATTTTGTAAGTTAATAAAATGATTTTTAAATATATTTTAAAAATTATAAATAACTCATACATTTTTTAATATAATTATCACATTCAAATGAGACAAGATGAGATAAAAAAATGTGCATTTTTTTAATTTAAAAGCAAAACTCTCAAACTTGATATAGTAAATAAGCTTTTTGGAAAAAATAAGTAGGCAAATTTTTTTGACTATTTTCATCACATCTATTTTAAAAAATTATCCAAAATCAAAAAGAAAAATGTCACAACCCACAATTTTAAGTATGTTGGCACAAAAGACACCAATTTCCCTACCATAAATCGATTTGTATAGACAACCTCCACTAAAATTCAGATAATTCCCTCAGTTGTATCTTCCTATAAATAATAAAACTAGAGTATCATTTCTGAATCACTTTTATACAAAACGTTTAAGTTTTTTTTTTATGTGACTTTTGTAGAAATTTCGACAGAGTCTCCTCTAGAATTTGGACCTTCCGATATTTCTACAATCAGTCAACTCAACAATACATCCAAGAATAACAAAATATGGACTTCTAGGGATTGGGGATACCCTAGTTATGATTCAGTGGAGCCACATTCTACACTGTTCAGAACCAAATAAATTACAAGTATAAAACAAAATACACCCACATGAACAATTGTGGGCTCGCCAAAAGAAATAAAGCAAGAGATCTACAGCTAGTAGACAGCTCAGAGTAGGCTAGGGTCTTCACCGCTCTCTGAAAAATAAATTAAGAAAGAGTAAGTTTGATACTCAGTGAATAAGAAATGCCGACCCTTAAAAAAAATAGGGACAAGGCCCGTAAAATATCTATATATATATATATATATTCATCATGCATAAAACAAGCCTCATGCAAATTGTTTCTTAAAATACATCAGAAGTATCTAAGCAGAACTGAATTGAAATAGACGCAAAGCACACAGCTCGCGGGGAGAATAACCACAGACGCAAAGCACTTGCTTGCGAAATAAAATGACTCCACATGTGGTAGCTATCCATACGGGGCTAGCAAAACCCCTGCTAGCTGAGGTTCAGATCATGATGCACCAAGGCTAACAACTACTGCTGTTAGCTACAGAGTTCTGAACAGATAACCTCTACTTCTTAAAATAATACTTTTCTCAATTTATCATTTCAGACAAAGTACCATTCATATTAGTTCAATGACTAAATTTTCAGATAAACTCAACAGTTGTAATTTTTGCAAAAATCTCACGTTCAAATTAATTTTCGAATAACATGCATATAACAAAACATTTAAAGATGACTTTCTTTAAATAGGTTTTCAAATGTTAGAACACTGCAAGGAAACTTAGTAATAAAATAAGAAGTATGAGTTACTCACGGTCTGCATTACTTACTCACCTCCTAAGATGATATCGACATTCCCTGCCCACTCCTCAGCTAACTCAATCTCCTGAGTATCCTACAATACCCGTTCACCAGATTTTAGAGTGTGAATAACTAAAAATTTGTCTCATTAGTTTAGCCTATTTAAACAAAATTCTAGGAAAGGAAAGGAACATTAGTATCTATTCTTCTTTCCCTTAGCATGCTATAGATATGTACAAATTTCAAGGAATTAAGTCCACCATTCACTCCTCCATTCCATGCCTTCCATATCCATACAACACACAAATATAAAGATATAGGTTTATATATATATATATATATATATACGTGTCCATATATGGCGGCAGATCATTTTAAAGACTTAAATTTATTCAAGAGAGGAAGCACAATCAAGAAATGGGCAAGTAAGAAACACAATAGAATTTGATTTTGGATTTGGAAGTATATACAGAAAATGGGAGAAGTCACCGTATAGGAAAGTAGAATTACTTTGAAGCTTGAAGGGAATCAAATTTGCTCCAACCAACTCATCCTCTTACACCTTTTTCTTTTCTTTCTGCGCACACTTTCCTCGGCTGGCACACACACAGAAACGCATCACAGAACAAGCAAAACAGGGGAGGGAACGCTGTGAAACTGGAACCAGAAATTGCAACACTTACGGCAGCAACTCCGGACTTGGAAGAGGATGTGTTTCTGGCGTTAAATCACTAACAAACAGCAGCGCACTTAGCCAAACCAGAAGACAATAACAGCAACAAAAAATGGAACCAGAAACAGCGGAAATGGCAACCAGCAAAGAGGAGAAGATGCAGTTCTGTTCCAGCGCAAATTTCTGCTCCTTTTTCTGACCGAAGAGATGGAAGTTCAGTGCTGCAGAAGTGTAAGAAGTAAATTACGTAAAGGCCAGCTAAAAGAGGATGAGAAAGGGGCATTTCGGAAATTACAGAAGGAGGAAAAATTTTCTACGTGGCAGCATCAAATATGCCTTTGAAAAGTCAACTTCCATGTATATGTATATTGCATGCACATCGGTTTTCACAAAAAAAAAAGCCTTAATTGTACTACCACCTAAGTTATCACTCTTTAAAGTTTCAACTTCTATGTTTGCATTTTCTTCTTATTTTATTTTTTTTATTTCTATTGTGTAGAGCATGCAAAAGACATATTAAAACAAGTATTTATATGTCTAAAATGGTTAAATGATTAGGAAAAAATGAGTTTTCAAAGTTTCAAAGTTAAAAAAAAAGGTTAGTTAAATCTATGGACAGGTCAGGCCTCAGACTGAAAAAAAAAAAAAAAAAAGGGCTAATGTATGCCAAGTACCAAATCAAGATAAAACCCAATCTGACTCGTGTACGCCTCTATCAACAAGAGTAACTCATTTTGTAAAGAATTTTACCTCACAAACTGCTGAACTTTCTTATCATTAAATCTCTTTTAGATTCTGATGTGGAGGTCTTCAAAAAATGACTCTTTCAGTAAGAGGGTTGTGTACAATATAGTGATCAAGTTTAACCTCCATAGAACACTTCATATCATTAGATAATCCTTGAAAGAAGATAGGGGGGAAAATAATTTTCTTTTTAAGTTTTTATTGAACAATGAAATGATGTACATATAATTTACAAATACAGTAATCTGAAAGCGAAAAGTGGAAAACCAAACCTAATCCCATCTAAAGTCTAATCAACCTCCTTCCTTCGAACTCCTTGCATAAAAGCACCCTTAAGACATACCGACCTATGACGACCCAGAATGAAAAGCCCCAGAAGAATGCCTATGAGCTGCAACGGCCACTGCAGCAACACCAACTGCACCAAACTGAGACTGTGCCTGCAGCAACTGTGCCTCAATTGTGGTCACAGCGACAGGATCATCCAGGTGATCTACCTTGGCTTGTTGGTAGTAGGAGTTGGTGTTGATGTCAATAGCTTGTCTGGAATAATCTTATTATTAGCTGTACCACTCTTTGTTTATTTCATTATTTGTGTCAATTATTTTTTTAGTTGACCACTAATTGGTTTCTCCCCTCATTTGTTATATCCAACCAATGTTGTGTGTATAATTTGCAAATGTTTGTGGACTAAACTTAAAGCGGGGCTTGAAAAAGATTGCCTATCATAATGAAGGATTATGTGATGGGAAGAGTGTACGTTGTTAATTAGGTCTGTTAAATTATTTGTGAGTAGATCTATATTGATGCGCTGAAGGTGAGCTTTTGATAGTTCAAGTTTGAAATAGTTGACAATCAAATATTTTTCCATAATGTAATAAATTGATTGTTTAGAGAAAGTGACCTTAATTTCTTCTCCAAACTTCAGATCTATTGGCAAGGATTTTTCGTTAACGTTTACTAATAGGTTCATGAGTATTATAGGACATCATCTTCTTTGTAAATGTATATACTGCATGACAATTTGCTCACTTTTTCTTGTCATGTTTTGCTGCCGCTACTGACCTTGCCAAAAAACTAGGGAAGAAGAAATATATAGAAAAGGGTCTTGAAATAATTGTTATAAAGTAGCCTTGTCAGTTTTGGCAATTACTGATATACTGTGAGCAAGTGTTGCTCACCAAGTTATCTGCGTTGTTGTGTGTTCTGTAGTTCAATGAAATGTTTTCTTTCATCTGCACGTGCGAGTACATGTGTTTTGCTGGTCTATATATGATAACTACATATCATAGCAGCTTAATTAACTGCTGTTTTAAACTTTTTGGCCGTAAAGTTCACAGCTGGTTTGTCAGATGGGGTTCCGTTTCTCAAATTAGCTAATCTTTCTTTATTGACATTGTTTTTTTAGAAGCGTTTGGCCATGAAAGCCATTCAGCCTGCCCTTATATCAGTTTCTCTCTATCTGTTTTATCCTAGAATTACGTTATCGATCCTTTACCTGTTACTTAAAGTGTTCTTTATAGTGACATGCTAGAATGATTTTGTTTTTAGGGTTATGACCATTGGAACCTGTGAATTTTCTGCTACTGCCACTGATCTCGTCATTCACTTCTAAATACTGTCAGGTACTCCGATACGTTTGCTGATTTATATTCCGTGTTTATCATATTTCTCATCCTGGTCCTTTTATTCTTCCTTCGTTTTTTAAAAAAAGAAAGAAGCAAAATGGTCTGTTTTCAAGTTGTTGCATCTTTCAAATATTCTCTACGTACTTTTCTTCACTTCTAATCAATGAACTTACTTTCTCATCTAAAAATTATTTGTGATATGTGTTTTGAAAGATAAATGCTTTACTGCTAGTGTTCAAGTTTTTCTAATTGGTATTAAAACAAATTGTCTGGGATTGTTGGGCTTAAGTCTGGTTGAGCTGTGGCTGAAAGACAAGGATGTACTGGCAGTCCACAAAAGGTAGGTTCAGAGACTTGCTTAACTGTTTTTATCCCTAGTTACTAAAACAACCTTAATGGTTCTCTGGGCAGTATTAATTTTCTATGATATATAATAATTTCAAACTTGTAGAGACCTTTTTTATTTTTTATAGATTGATGTGAAATCCAGATTTTGATGACTCCTATAGATGGCTAATATGTTTTTGTTTGATATAACTTTATTGTTCTGAAATTGTAATTTGGACTTAAAAATGATGCTGTTGTGTGAAATGTTGGTGATTATTTAGTATCAAGGACTAATTAGTGTACTAATCTGTTTCACTACGAAAATTGCTACTTTAAATTCAATTAGGCCAGAAAGAAAAAACAATATAACGTCATCAACTAATGTTTTCCTTTCTGACCTAATTGAATTTAAATAGTTATTTTGCATATTCTTGTTTCATATTTTGTTATTTTGGATGTTATAATACTTAAAATATTATATAATAATAAAAAATCGTTACAATATAATCAGTATTTTATAAAGCTAATGAAGTTAAAAATAATTTGATGTTCTCTTTTTAAATTGGCCTCATCCTATATTTTCTCATATCTTAAATCACACTTGCTATTTTAGATACCACTATAGTTTTTATCACTCAAAATGGCATCACCCTCTGTCTTGTGGTATCTAGCTTGAATGACACCATTATCTTGGATACACTAATGTATCAAATGTAAACATTTTAGAGGCTGCTTGACATTCAATATATATACCCAAGTTATCAGTATAGCAAATGCCTCCTAAACCATTGGTTTGAGTTTTATTCATGTTGATTCAAAATAAAAGGGCTATAATTCTCAAAGAAAAAGTAGAGAGGACCGAAAAAAAGATATGGCAAGGACTTTGGCAGAGCCACAGTTCAAACGACTTAATAACAGTGTAATAACAATAAAATTCTCCTTCAAATTTTATGTGTGTTTTTGTTGGGGGGGGGGGGGGGGGGAGTTTTGAGCATAGAGCAAAAGTTTTTGTTTTTGTTTTTTGGCCCTTGGAGGCATGACTGGTTTGAATATGATACATCTTATTTATTAGGACAAATTTATGGAAACACTTATATATGGGACAAAATTTTATTTATTAGATTAATAAATGATATAGTTTAAAGAAAAATAATATAATTTAGTACACAAAATTTTGCTAGATGGATAACAACAAACATACCACAAATGATAGGATGAAGATCAAACACATACATTAAGATTCTGAAACTTATGCAGAGCAAAAGTATCAAGACTCTTGATTGAATTTAAATTTTTGATATACTATTAAAAGATCTGCAACAATGACGCTGAACCCAATTATAAAAAGAAGTTAAGAAAGTCTATATATAACTCAAAATACGTCTTATCTTCCACGTAATTCGATAAAAGTATCAATAGAATAAGATGAAGAAAACGGAAATAATTAAACAATTTATTGAAAAATCTACAGTGGATAAGAACTGAACCTAAACTGAAAAAAAAAGAAGAAGATTTTTTTAGATTTACATTAATTCGATCCACATCAAAATATGCGCATATACATACATATATATATATATATATATGCATATATTATATATTCTTGATTCCTCACATCAGAGACTCCATTAATAATGGAGAAAATAAAGTTCTATTGCGGTTTGATAGCTGCATTATTGTTGTTTAGAGTATTTGAAGCCAGGAATGATAATTATATATCAGCAATTGGTGATCCTGGAATGACAAGAGATGGCCTTAGAGTTGCCATCGAATCATGGAACCAGTGCAATGAGGTTGGTGAAGAAGCACCAAACATGGGGAGCCCTAGAATGGCGGATTGCTTTTATCTCAAATATCATAGTAAGTTCCCATGATTATTTACATTAATTAACTTGTGTAGAAGAAAATTACTGTTATCTCTTTGAACTTTCTTAAAAATTTCATCGAGCATCCAATTAATCTATTCGAGAGAGTTATTCTGATCGGCAAAGAATAATGACATCTCTTCGTGAAGTACTTTAAAATAAAATCTTTACTTTCAAAATGCACCTAGCCGATTTTCTAGAGAGGAGATTTAGCCTTGGGTAAAGAGCACCACTTCTGAGTTCTGACCCTAGTCCTTAAAAAAATCAAAATTTCTTTTTTTTTTAATTGTTTTCATCTTTGATCTCAAAGATGAGAACACCTTAAAATACCTCTAATTAAAAAAAGAGAGTGAAAAGGATATTTAATTTTAAGTAAAAATTCAGAACACCTTTAACTCTAATACCTAAATAGGGTTCTAAAGTTTCTATTCACAGTTTTTAACACTTGAAGACACCTTTATCGTAAAACGTAATAAAAAATTATAGGATCTAAGGCTTCTATTCACTCTAATATCTAAAAAAGAATCTAAGGCTTCTATTCAAAATTTTATATTTCTTTCTCCTTTCATTTCAAATCTTTTGGGAAAGAGATTTAGAACCAGAAATACCCAGATCTTAATATAATACAAAATACATTAATCTGAAACCTCTATTAAAAATTCCATATTCTTCTTTGCAATATAAGCTATGCTACGTTTAAGTGGCCATTTTTATTTTTCTGAATATGAATACTAAATTAATGTCTTTATTTATGACTAGCAGAGGATATCAACTTAGTTCACAAGGTGCATGAATGGCAAAACAAGCTAGGCATATCCAACATTTCCCATCCAATCACAAACAAAAGTTTTGTAGACCTCTATGCAGTGTGGAAAGAGCTATACTTAGGTTTAAAATGTGAGGTCATAGACTATCCAAAGCCATGGCAGTTCTGGATGATAATGCTCAAGAGTGGAAATATGGACACTTTAGCAGCTATCTGCCCTGAAAATGGCTTCAAAGCAAAGCCTTTCAATCAGACCAGTAGGTTTCCTTGCTTTGGAAAAGGGTGTATGAACATGCCTTCCATGTACCATAATTATACCACAGTGTATGATTATAATAATAAGAAGATTATGAAGGGAAGTTTCTATGGGTCATGGGATTTGGATATTAATGGTGATGATGTTGGAAAAGCAATTGATATGAATGATACTTCTTATTACTCTGTGACTTGGGAGAAAGAAGTGGGAAAGGGGAGTTGGGTGTTTCACCATTTGTTGAAGACTTCTTCGAAGTATCCATGGCTCATGCTCTATTTGAGATCAGATGCTACCACTGGATTCTCCGGCGGTTACCATTATCCAACAAGAGGCATGTCAAAAATCGTAAGTTCGTTTTTGCATTTGGTACTCGTTGCTTTAATTTTCTATCATATTTTTAATATTTTTAAGTCATAATTATGATCTAAAATTAAGTATATGGAAGTCCTTGGTATAATTGGTGTTTTGATCATATCATCGTTGTATTAGATGCCCCCATCACACCACTATCATCACGATAGGTTTTATAAATTTTATTCACAGACTAAGGATTTTGCCCTATCTAAAAGGATATATTTAGAAATTAATAAGTAAATAATAATGATTAATATATTGTTTCACATCTATGTCAAATGCCATGACTATATTAAAAATAAGACTCGCCTAATTATTTTGTCTTTAAATTATTAAACTTCCATTTCGAAAAATTAAAGAGCACACGAATTATTCTGTAGAAATAAAAAAATTGATTGTATGATAATTCTTTTAGCATAATTGGACCACTTGATAAAAGACGAAATTTAAGTGCAGTTATTTACATATTTGTTATTAGATTTTTCAATAAAATTATAATATGTATAAATATTTTTTTAAAAAAAATCTAATTATGTGATATTGAGTTATAAAAATTATATACTTATCATATCATTATTGAAAAATTATACAATTATCATTTATAAAGTTGATAACAAAAATCTAAAAAACTGCATATAAGTTTTTTTTTTCTTAACAAAAGGATTAAAATGTAATAAATTTATTATTTTCAAGAATAACTCCCTAATTTTTGAAAAATAAAGTTAGATAGACTTAATCATTTAAGAACTACGTGATTAGTTTAATCTAAAAATATCAAGAAATCTGAAACAAATTAGATATCAAATAATTCTAATGTATAACAAACTTCATAAAAATAATGAGTTTTTTTTTCTTTGGCCAACAATATATATAAGTTATTTACAAGTAGAAGTCAAACTTTATTTTGGATTTTGCATGCAAAATTTCATAGGTACCAAAGTCACCACATTTCAAGGTAAGGTTCAGCCTTGACATAAAGCAAGGAGGGGGTCCAAAGAGCCAATTCTACCTTATGGACATGGGTAGCTGTTGGAAGAATAATGGGAGACCATGCAACGGGGATGTGACCTCAGATGTGACCCGATATAGTGAAATGATCATCAACCCAGAAATTGAAGCATGGTGCAAACCTGATAGGCTTGACCAATGCCCTCCATATCACACCTTTGCTAATGGGACTCAAGTTCACCGAAACGATACTGCCCACTTCCCCTACGATGCTTACCACGTCTATTGTGCTCCTGGCAATGCCAAGTACTTGGAGCAACCAGCAAATACTTGTGACCCATATAGCAACCCCCAACCACAAGAGATCCTGCAAATTTTGCCCCACCCAGTTTGGGGTGAATACGGGTATCCAACCAAGAAAGGCGAAGGTTGGGTCGGAGACCCCAGAACTTGGGAGCTTGATGTTGGAAGGCTTTCTCAGTCACTCTATTTCTATCAAGTTAGTTCTTAATAAATAAACTTAAATTTATCTTTTTTTCTAATAGTTAAAATTAAGATTTAGTGATAAATATTTATTGTATTTTTTTAATGCAGGATCCAGATACGAAACCAGTGGAAAGATGCTGGCCATCAATTGACTTGGGGACTGAAATCTACATCAGTGATATTGGCCAAATAGCAGAATGGACAGTCAGCAACTTTGATATAATCATTCCAAAGCATGCTTACTAAACTTTCAAGATTCCAAACCTTGAGAGAAATTTAGTATTTCTGCTATTCTAACAGTTTAAACTTTCAGAGTTTGCATCTACTTTATTATTTACATCTGGTTGAGTCAAGGGAGATTTAAATATATATATTTCTTCTTAGACTAATACACCTGATATTTACACAGCTTTTATGCATATTCAGATTCTAAATATTAACTAAAGAGAATGTAATCACTGAAGAGAAATGAGTCCTAGTGCCTTGCGTAAGAAAGCCCTTTCAACAAGAGTAACTTATTTTGTAAAGAGTTCCACCTCACAAACTGTTGAACTTTCTCATCATTAAATCTCTATAAGATTCTGATGCGATGTTGTTCATAAAATGACTCCTTCAATAAGAGGGTTGTGTACAATATAGTGATCAAGTTTAACCTTCATAGAACACTTCATATCATAAGATAATCCTCGAATCAAGATAGGGGGAAAAATAATTTTCTTTTTAAGTTTTTATTGAACAATGAAATGATGTACATATAATTTACAAATACAGTAATCTGAAAGGGAAAAGTGGAAAACCAAACCTAATCCCATCTAAAATCTAATCAACCTCCTTCCTTCGAACTCCTTGCATAAAAGCACCCTTAGGACATACCGACCTATGACAACCCACACTGAAAAGCCCCAGAAGAATGCCTGTGAGCTGCAACGGCCACTGCAGCAACACCAACTGCACCAAACTGAGACTGTGCCTGCAGCAACTTTGTATCAATTGTGGTGACAGGATCATCCAAGTGATCTACCTTGGCCTGTTGATAGTAAGGATTGGAGTTGAGCTCAATAGCTTGTCTGGCTGGTAAGTTACTCTGCTGCTGGGATGGGAATTGGTGTTTTCCTCGTGACAAATCCCTTTGTGTTTCTGACACAATCTTCTCGGGGTTTGTGGGGTGAGCCCTAAAGGAGCACTGGGGGGAGACGGCTTGAGGAAGAGCATTTCTGCTAAAGATTCTTGGGTCATAATTTTTTATGTTTCTCCCATTCTCATAGGGTAGAACTGGCCCTACAACTTTACCTGGTTTAGCTGTGAGAAGAGAAAAAACAGTTCATATTTATATGCAGACAGGCTAGAAGTAGAAAAAACAGTTCATATTGAGCTTCAAATCATGTAACCATAATATAATAGGCTGCACAAATTAACAAAACATCATCCCAACTGACTGAAAAAATGAAAATGAACTTCTCATCCTCCAAGGCAATTATAAAAATGCCAAGCCCTGCAGTTTTCCTCAAGATCCCAATCACTAACCCCATAGTTTGACTTGTTGGCTTATAATGGACGTCAGCTCCTGGCTCTTCAAGAAGGCTGTGTCCTAAGCTAATGTTTTAATGTTTACTTGACTGTTATAGGAGGACTAAAATTATCCTCCTCTATATTTTTCTGGCTTCTAAAAATACTTCTTTAATACCAAAAATTTTCTTGGTTAATTTGGCTCTAAGATTCAAACTCAAATCCTTCAGCCTTGGAGACAACACGTACCACTGAACTAAACATTGGTTTTTAATTCAAAAACTTCAAATGCAAGACTAAGAGGCAAGCATCACATCATTTATATGGTTTATACCTATTGGCACCCTTGGTGGAGGTCGTGAACCCCTTAAATGACTTCCAGAATGTGATTCTGCTGCTCTCAAATTCTTAGATGCCTCTACTGGGATTTGCTTGTTCTCATGTGCAGCGCCATGTGTATAAGGAGGAATTGTACTAGAGTGAACAGTGGACCTTCAAAGAAAAAGGCGTGGTTATCTTACCACATGAAACAGAAAACTTCTACTTGAAAAATGCTACAAAACTAAACATGTAAACCACAAGCAGAAGTGAGAAATTAAATATGGTAACCAGAAATTAATGATACAAGGTTAGTGCATGTTTGTCTTACCTTGGAAGGGAGACATGCTTCCTTTCTGGAGGAATCACTGGGCCACTTTTACCACCATTTTCCTCAAAATAGGCGAATTGCTTTCTGAATTGACCAATTGCACTGCAAAGAAGTATATGTCTGTAAATTATATGATTAGAATATAAACATATATTATCTATGAAGCTATGATTAAACCAATTTAAAAAAAAAAAGAAAAAAGGACAATGGGCATAAAGTACAATTAGCAAAAAGCATATTTTGAACCTAGGATAGTGGAAGTTTGTGCTTTCAGTTCCATTCATGTACTCTTTAAGCAACTGAGGATGATATTCCAGTATTTCCCGATATATTAGTTCCCTAACATCCTCCTTAGTCACCCTTCGCCTCTCAAACTCAAATTCCAGCTTTGAAATTGGCTGACAAGATGGTTCTCTCTCAACCCTGGCCAAGCCCTTGAAGTAAGGATCAGCCAGTGCCTACCAACCACACAGGCAAATCAGATGCTGTCAGATTTATATTGAAACAAAAAAATTCTCTTCGTACTAAGACCCAGGAGCTAACATATGACAAAATATATAAGAGATGAACAGATACCTCTTCAGCAGTTGGCCGATCCTTAGGATCAAATGCCAGAAGCCTTTGCAATAGGCTAAGTGCCAATGGATCAGCATTTGGAAATTTCTGTTCAATTGGTACAGGAGATTTTTTCCTCATTTCCATCAAGTACTTCCTTGCCTTCTCATTACGAACCTGCAAAATTAAATTGGAAGTGTCAAATACTCCCTATAGTATGTAGTCTTACATGAAGGAAACATGATTATATGAAAAAAAAAATTGAAGTGATCAAGAGAGACAGAAAGAAAGTGGTCCATACTCCAGTAATAGTTTCTGGTGATGGCGTCCCAAGAAGATCAGTAATCAAATCTAATTGATGTACAACGCTTTTACCAGGGAACAATGGCTTTCCTGTCAGCACCTCAGCAAAGATGCATCCAATGCTCCATATATCAATTGCTGGTGTATACTGCAAACGAAATACTAACAAAATCAGACTATAAAAGAAAGAGGACAATTACACATTGCAACCAAACCACTCCAGAGAAATAGACACAACCTGACACATTTACCTGAAGGACAGATAACTCAACTTGCAGGAGAGATCAATAGTCCTCCCTGAACAAGAATTATTATAATCTAGGCATTACTGTTTACTATAAATCATACAGATGGTGTTTTATACAGAAATAAATGCAGAACTTCTAAGTCAAGCAAGCAAAACTCAATTTCAAGCCTTCTTTTTGGGTTGAATAACATTGGGCTTGTAAGATACTGGTAAGAATAATCAACAAAAATGAGATACCACAATGCTGACTTAAAACCATATCAACTTCCACAATTGTTTGATTGCTTGCTCAAGCCTAATTTCCTCAATATATTTGCCTACGGCGGTCAGGTCCTAGAAAAATTTCTTGGCAAAATGTAAGAGGATGCCTTGCTTACAAATAGACAATCTTTTATGATCCACAGCTGGACATCCAACATGGACATGCCACTTTAAACTGCACAGATGGCCACAGCAGATAGGCCGTCACAGACCACAACCTAACCAAGTCATAGGATACTCAAAAATATAAATTGTAGCCAAATTATACCTTAGAAAAGAATGATCCACACAGCTCAGGAGCTCTGTACCATCTTGTAGCTACATAATCCTGCAGGATGTACGAAAAGCAAGCCATGATAAACCTCACTGGACCTGATTAAATATATAAAACAGTCATAACTTCTACATGCTCTTTGCAAATTTGAAATAAATCAAACTACATACCGTCCAAAATATTGTTGTGGGGGCATCATTGAATGCAACTCTGGCCAGTCCAAAATCACAAACTTTGAGTTTGCAGTTTGCATTTGCCAATATATTCTTGGGTTTAAGGTCTCTGTGATACACATTTGCTGCAACCAAATGTAAGCTCATTTAGAAATTAGAAGTACCAAAGCAGTAAATTTCAAGATATAGCTGGCATATTTTATGGAAAGCATACAATGAGTAGCAAGAATACATAAAAAGGCCAAACAAATGAAAGAGAAAATTAAAGAACAGATACCTGTATGCATATACTTCAATGCACGTAGCATCTGGTAGAGAAAAAATTGTTGGTGCTCCCGTGTCAAGTCATCATTAGCTTTGATCACTTGATGAAGATCAGACTCCATGAGCTCAAAGACAACATAAATATCTTTAAACTCCCTCTTTGAAGGTGGCAACATGATGCGCTTAATCTCAACAATATCAGGGTGTCTTAAAAGCCGAAGCAACTTGACTTCACGGAGGATTCTAATGGCATCAGAGATATGCTCAAAAATATCATGAATCTTTTTTATTGCAACTTTTTCCCCAGTGTGCGTGTCAATTGCTGCACAAACTACTCCATAGCTACCCTTCCCTATAACTTCAAGAATCTTGTATCTATTTGCATCCCCGTACTCAGTTAAAAAGTCCAACTCTTTAACATCCTGTACATCAATAAATAGATGTAAAATTGTATGTTCTATATTACTCATTACCAATGAATGACAGAAAAGTAAAAACAACTGAAAACTAGAGTATAAATAAACCAAATCCAAATTCCAAGCAGTGGTAAGGATTAACCAATTTTTTCTAATTTTACAAAGCTGTGCAGAAGGCGCAGAAGGCAATAGTTTTTCCCAAATCAATATGAGTTGAACTTCAAATGAAAAACCATCAAATAGGTCTTTAACGGAAAAAAATTGAACGAATTCTTAAAACATGTACAGATTTCAAGAACACAAAAATTATTACAGTTAGTTAGTTGTTTGCAGAAGTCAATGGCAGCGAGAATTTACACTCCTAAATTCTAATTAACAAATTTTTGCTGAACAGAAATCAATCCGACAGCAGTGCCCGTTCAAAATTGAAACCTTCAGATAAAATTACAACAAGAACCACGAGCAATGGAAAGTGGGAGGCACAGAATCCTCTACTGCATATTCAAGAACTTTATTTGGGGCCAACGCATGCTCAAGAACTAGGATGACCAAAGAAAGGAACACTTTTACATCAAAAGCCTTGCCATCCTTCGTGTTTAGCAGTTATATAAATTTTTTTTTCCTCTCTTCCACTTCAGGTCCCGAATTTTCACTTTCTTTTATCATTTCCAGCACTTTGTCAGTTTATAGCACTGTAACAAATTCTAATCATAGAAAGACAATCGTTAATTGGAGAAAGAAACAACCTTCTTGAGCTGATCTTGCTGCATCTTGTTCCAGGTCTTTTTCTTGCGATTTTCCTCCTCTTCTTGTGCACCCTCTTTATCTTCTTTCAGGGAATAGATCAAGTAGCGAGCAAAGTCTTCAGAGTAAAACTAGCCGCATTTATCCCACCTCGACCTACTTAGAATCGCAAGCCCATAATCCCTTCCCGCACTTCGCTTGAAACCCTTTAAATCATACATACACCAACCACCAGAGACCTCCTCTCTCATACACTCACTGAAGAACCCAGATCAAAGGTCGAACTCGAACTTCAAATTGTCATGAATTTAAAAACAAATTGAGCAATTACCGAACAAATCGAGACTGAGAGAAGCTCCAAGATCGGGTTTCAATGGAGTGAACCACTAGCGCTTGAAAACTTCGGGGTTGGAGTGAAGCAGAAACTCTCCACTTAATAGGATCTAAACGCAGAGGAGAGAGAGACGAGAGAAATCCCAAGGACCAGGGAGACGGAAAATAGTGAAGGAGGCAGAAAATTGCTGATTTATATGTCCAAAATTAAATATTTGAATAAAAAAATAAAAATTATTTTCCGTCTTCTCTTCCTTTGCTTTCTTTGTCCAATAATATAATAAAGTAAATTGTGTGGCAGCATTTGTTTGGAGTAATGGGGACTGGCATACAGTCTTCACTTCACTCAGAACCAGAAAGAACAAACTTTTGTGGCAGATTTTTATTTTGAATATATCAAAGTTGATAGACTCTATAGCACTAATTTAATTTAATATTAATGTTTGAAAATATTAAATATGTACCAAAAAGTTGTAATAATTTTTCTTTAAGTTTGAATAAACAAATAACATGTATTATATAAATATAAATATAACAAATAATGAGAAAAAATATTCATACTTTGAAAGAAACATATTTTTTTAGAAAAATTTAATTTAATTTATAGAAAATGAATAATTAGCAAGACTTCTGCAATATATTAAATGTTAAGTAAGCTAAATGATATTTTTAAAATAAAAAATATATTAGATGTAATTTAACTAAAAATTTAAATAAAAAAATAATATATTTAATCTTTTTTTATTATCTTTTTTCCTTAAAAAAACCTTTTCCTAAGTCATTTAACATGAAAGTAATAATATTTACCTTGTTACCTTTTTATAGAAAATAATTTTATAATTTTTGTATGCTTATAAATACTAAATCATCTAAAAATAACTTTTCTGTGATAAATATTATTGTTTTTAATTAGTCATTTTCCTTTAACAAATATTAAATATCAAGGCACATATTTTATACCTTTTAAGAGCTCTTTTATTCTTTCCTCATGGATATTTAGATTATTTAAAAAAATATTTTTGTACTTTAATTGATTGGTTTCAGATGCCAAGACATCTAAAACTTGTATTGTCATATACACACATTGCATTATAATTTTTTTTTTCAAATAATACTCCTTGGATTATACTTAATGGGAAGCTTCATTTTCATCCAAAATAAGTAAGTTCTATAAAATTTTGACAATTTATATATTCATATATTCACAAAGAAACAAGGCTCTTTTACAACATTAATAACCTCAGATATTTCGAACCCATAAGAAGGGGGAAAAAAAAAAGAAATAATGTGTTTTTTTCCCCCATGTGAAGAAGATTCCTTTATATGCTTTGATATTTTAATGCTGGGACCCATCTTCCTCCTATATATCTCTTTCGAAAGTCAAAATTGCACATTTTTGTTCCACTATCTTTTTGAGCGGTCGGCATTTTCTACTGTTGCTTCTAAGAAATAGATATGAATTATTTAGGTTTGGTTTAAGCTGTTTAAATTTCAAATTTTTTATTTTAAAATTTTTTATTTTTATTTTAAAAGAACTAAAAATATATAATAAAAATAATCTTTTGACTCTCTTTTAGTATATTTGTTTGATACGAGTTAGAAAATTATAATTATCCTATATTTTTTAAAATAAAAAATTATTTTAAAATAAAAAAATTAAAATATGAAGTATTCAAATTAAATTTAAACCATCCATAAAATACCATAAAAGACCCCAATTCCTTTGTGAGAGGTTGTTGGACTTTCTCCTTCTAGTGTTTGTTTTCTTACCCTTGGGTCTTACTCTTTTTTCGTTCCAAAAATAAAATAAAAGAAATTGCTTGCAATTATTAATAGATATTTATTTTCATATTGTAACAGTGCTCCCATAAAAGCAGTTTTCACAAAAAGATTGCTAAAGTAAGATTTGTAAGTGCGAGTTTGCCTTGTTAAATTTGATTAAAGTTTGCATGCCATCAATATGATACAAATTAAGAACTAAACTTTTCTTTTCTTTGAAATTATTTTTCTTAGGTTGTCTGATTTTTTGTTTGAGTATTTCAATCAAGAAGTAGTTGGACTTGTTAGCGTCCATTTCAACTAATTTATCTCTCTAATTTAATTAAAATTAAACTATTAATAAAGAAATTCTTACAATCCGAATAAAAAATGAAAAATAAATTGAAAAATTGAGAACACATAATTTTGATAAGAAAAAAGAGTCAAAAGTGATAAAATATTAAGCTTCAATGAGATATCGTCATAGTTAAATAATGAGTAAACTATATTGGAACTAGTTGAGATTCCAATTATATTGTAGGCTTTGATATTTGGGAAGTGAGTGAAATATTTGACGTTGATATAATTATAATCAAATAGGGATCGCACAAGCATGCTATGCTCCTTCTCTTTCTCTTTAAGGTGACATTAACTAACCCACCGCCTGGCCTAGCCTACATAAAATGGACGGTGGAGCATCAATTATTGGTTTAATATATGAAATATCAATCTTATAAAGATGGTTAGATAGATAGCAAGTTATGGTCCCAAAAGATTAGCTTGTAACTATCATTGTCACACTCACACAAATTCTTATTCACAGCACAACGCGTGTTACGATAAAACAGTATAGTTAGTTTCCTTGTCTGAAAGGCACAGCACACGATATGGTGCTCCAAACACCGAAGGATGCGGGTTCCATTGATAATATTAATTTAGTATTTGAAAATTTATTATTATTGTCAACTTAAATTTAATATTTTAATAAATATATTATTTTAGTCTAGATCTTAACTAAATTAAGATTAAATTGAAAGTGATAAATTCTTTAATTAAAATTAAATTGATGAGCTAAATTGATATCAATAATATTTTTAAAAAGCTATTGGGAGTTTATTTTTTTAATTAATGATCATAATGTCTAGATAAATTTATTGTTGTTTTGATTCCTTTAAAACAAACACTATTGATTGGAGTTATAGAAAATTTAAACGAATTAATTTTAAAAACTAATACATTAACTGTTGTTATCTTTTTACCAAGATATATAAACTGTTGTGGAAATTATGAAAAAAAAAAAGATGGGTAAATTCAATTCTTTAATACCAACAAAGATTAGTGGAAGTTGAATTTGACATAAACATATTTTGAGATCACCATACTATAAAGTTCAAATCATGGTGGTTGGGTATGAAGAAAGGAAAGTGATTTTGTTTTTATAATGGTATGTTATATTTATTATATTTTCATAATCATTATTCGATTGTATATATATATATTTTTTTTTTTTAAATTAAAAATATAAAAATTATTTTTTATTTATAAAATTATTTTTTTCTTTTTATTCCCTTTTTTTTTTAAATAACATTTCTACATGCCAAACCACCCTAATATATAGGTGAAGGAGAAAATAGGTAATCCCACCATAGTTCCATCTGTGTATGCAGCCTAACAGACACAAGATATGAACAAATTATTTAGAGGAGAATGTGAACAGAAACGGGACACCAAAGTAGATCCTTTCAATGATATTAAAAAATAAAAACAGAGAGAAAAAACAAAAATGGCTATCATTCATTACTCCATTTTTTGAGATAGCCCCACCGTATGGGAAGTATTATGGGTGGGGTTTTTAAATTAAAAATATTCATATTAGAAGATTTAAAATTATCTTAAAAAATTTAAAGAATATAAATTTTAATTTAAGATTTTAAACTATAAATTACTTGTATAATTTTAATTTTTAATTATTAAATATTTTAGAATAATTTTAAATTTTAAAAATATTTATATTAAATATTTTTAATTTAACAGCCTCAACTATAATTTGTTCCACAATTTATTTCGTTACATGCATTGTTATTAAACCCTCTTTCTCCTACTGTGAGCCACTTTCCAATTCACGTTCTTTGAAGCCTAGCAAAAGCTATGGATGCTGTTTGGCCCAAAAAAGAAACGCAAGTTAAAATATGACAGAAAGAGACCAAAATGTGGTCTTACCGGCATCTGAAAACAGTACTTTAAGGGAAAGCTTTTTCTTGGCTTACCATTAAGACCAAAATGACAACGATATACCATTCTTCTGATTTTATTAATTTCTAGAGATTGAATTACAAAAAAAAAATTATCCGTTAATTTCACTAGTCTGGACGTAAATATTTGAGAAAAATATTATGTTGGTTTTTGAAAAATTTTAATAATACTAATTTAGTCTTTAAGAATTTATGACTAGCAACTAAGTCATAACTAAATTGATACTATTGTGATAAATTTGATTTCTAAAAGATTTTAATAGTATCAATTTAGTCTTAAGTTAAGACTAAAATAATGTGTTTTTAAATATATTTGGGTTAACTTAATATTAATATTTTTTAAAAAATTAAATTAATAACAATAATATCTTTAAAGGCTAAAATAATAATATATTCTTTATAATTTCGATCTCGCCAAATATGATGTAGAAAGAAAATAAGTCACCTACAAGTGTAAGAATAATGCCCAGTACACATAATTATTAGATATAAAATAAAAGGTGAATGGGAATGAGAATATGAATAGATTTAAATAATTATATTTGATATTATATAGAAAAGAATAAAAATATTATTTATTTTTCTGTTTGATTAAATAAAAATAATACAGAAAAAAAGAAAAAATGACTTTCATGTTCTTATTTTAAAAAAGCATTGAAATACAAAAAAAAAATGATAAAGGCATAATGAACTTTACATAAATTAAATTTAATAATTACTCTTAATTTATATACTTATAAAATAAAAATAAATTTCTTCTCTAATTTTACAAAATATATACCAAACAAAATTATCCAATAATTTCCTTCACTTTTTTCTTTCACTAACACCCTTATCAAAAGTCCAATATATGCAGCTCATCTCGGCAATTCAAGGAAAGTGTCAAGCCTTTAAAAATTAAAACAAGATTTGGTTCTTAATATGTGCCTTTTTATTAATTTAATTGTTTAAAAATAATTATCATTAAATTAGTCTAAACATTTTGAAAAATGCATCAATTCAATTCTACTGTGAGTCTTATTAATTTCATATCAACAAAGTTGCTCCTGTAAACTAAATTTGTTAACATTTAATAACTAATGTGAGTAGGTAATAACATATCATGCTCGATTTTTATTTAAATATAACAAGGATGAAAATACATCTAAATACTTGTCTTAATACCACTATTTATGTTAACATCATGTTAACAAAATATATGAAAAATGGAATTGATGTATTTTTTTCAAAAGAAAAATTAAATTAAATTGATGATAATTATATTTTAAAAATTAAATTGATAAAACAAGTATTTTTTAGAAAGCAAAGTAAATAATTTAAGTGGTTAAGAAAGTACGTCCGAACCCTGATGAAACTAATATACAGTGTTTCTTTTGCCTGGTATTTCAAGGAGCAAACCAAAACGATAAGCGCCAGCCAACCTGAATAGGAATTGGTCTGGGAGGTGATGATTGACGCATACGTGAACTTCTAGGATGGGAGCCGCGAGATTGCATGGTGTTCCGGTTTTGAGATAAAAGACGATTAAGTATACGAATATATAGCAAAATCCAGACTAGTATATATGTAGATCTTCAATAATAACATACTGTAGAATGTTGCATATAGAACGTAAGAATAATGTAAAACGTGGCAAGCGGATCATGGCAACAAACCACGTTATGGTTCAAAAATCATGGGTTTTGTGGGATGAAACGAAACGTGCATATCCCACTTATGCACGATGCATCTTTTTTGGTAAAATGATGGAGTTGCCGTTGAAAGAGTTTGCCTATAAATATAGGGTCCCTGAGCTCGGTTTTACATCGCTACACACCATCATTCAGTAGAATAAGAGCTTAAAAGCATCCCTGGACTTTCATACGACAGAATTCTCATTGGAGAAAATAGAGGATTGGAGCAATGGCGGGAGGTAACATTTCGATCCATTTCTATTGCATTAGATATTATAAATGTGTTTCTATATATCCATGAAGTCTTTCAGTTGGTATCAGAGCCTTTATATACCTCTGTCTTGCTGTGTTTTTGAACTCAAAAATGTTAAATTTTTGGTGAATTTGGGTTGATTTATAGAGCCATTTTTTTCATTATTTTGATATTAAAAATGGAATCTACACGAAATTCTGATGAAAATGGACTCCTGTATCATCCAAAATGGAGCTTGGAAACTCAAAAAACGACCGGGTTTTCATTTGGGTCCAAAACGGGTCGTAACCGAGTCGGGCCGACCCGATTAGAGGTTAGGGACGACCTAAACAACAAGCCGTTTTGAGCCTTCAATAAACGACATGTCGTTTTGTCGTTTGCGTCGCGATTATACGTGAGTACAAACGATATGTCGTTTTGGGTGTTTTGAATAAAAGAACTTTTTTGACGCATAAAGGATTCGAACCCATGACTTCCATGGTGGAAGCGTTAGCCTTTGCCACTGAAGCAACGTCTTATTGTTGCTTTATGGAAGCAACATTTAATATATATATATATATATATATATATATATTTTTTTTTTTTTTTAATTTTGTGGCATTTTCATTTATTTCCCTTCTATGATTTATATATATATTTATATATGTTATCTTTGATATTAAATATATATATATATATATATAAATAAATAAATAAATAAATTTTTTTTGAACAAAATATTTTTGGCCAATATTTAATTAAAAATTAAAAGTAATTTGTTTTGTTAGCCATTTATTTTGTTTAAAATTATGAAGTACATTTTAATTTTGTCCAAGTTTTGGCAAAAATATTATGGACAAAATTAAATTAATTTTGACAATATTTAGTTATTTATTTGTCAGAATAATTGTGAAATTAATTTTATGCCTTTAAAATTTGCCTAAATCTTGAAAATTTAATTAATTTTAGGCAATTTTGGCATATTTAATTATAATAATTAATTTATGGTGTCATTTAATTTATGCCTAAATTTTAAAAATAATTAATTTTTATTTTTAAGCAATATTTATGGCACATTTAGATTAATTTAAAGAGAGAATATTAATTAAATTAATTAGTAATATTTTGTTGATTAATTATTGAAATTCTCATTGTGTATGCTTATTTATGCATTATGTTAAATTATATTCAAGCATGTAATTTTATTTAGATATCATGTAAATTGTGTATTTTTAATTTAATTAAAGTTTAGTCATAGCACCTTTAATTATTTTAAAATTATACATTAAGTGTTATAATCACATAAAGTAAAATGACATCAAATTGTAATTAATTATATTTAATATGATAATTATTATCCTACAGGAATATTATCATATTTCATGTGATTAATTAGGATGGAATAGTAAGTTTTTCTTTTCTTGATTTACCCGCAGGAATTAAGAAAAGAATATAATTTACTAGTTTTATCATTAGTATATGAGTCTAATTAAATAAAATTTAACCCACAGGTAATTTTATTTGTTACTAGGCTCATAATTTGAATTAATATACATTGCATTAGCATGACATATTATTTAAGAATATTTATTTGTCTCAAATTATTAACATAGCATGTAAATTGTGTAACTTTTCAACCTTTAAATATTTCTGATTTTCAAGTTCCTGAATTAACTAGAGATAACTATAATGTTTGGAAGGAGAAAATACTTCTCCAATTAGGGTGGATGGACGTTGATGATGCAATCAGAAAAGATGAACCTCCTAAACCTATGAATATTAGTAGTACATCAGAAGTTGATCAATCGCCTTAGTATGATGTACATTAAGACTAAAATATCAGCTAGTATTCGTGGGTCTATTGGAGAGCATCAAAACGTTTGAAGTTTGCTTAAGACTATTGATGAACAATTCGAATCTTCGGATAAAGCCTTAGCAAGCACCTTAATGACAAAGTTATCATCCATGAAACTTACTGGTATAAGAGCTGTACGAGAACACATCATGAAAATGAGGGATATAGCAGCTCAATTGAAAACACTTGAGGTTGAGATGTCAGATTCTTTTCTTGTGCACTACATCCTGAATTCTCTGCCACAATAATATGGGCCTTTCAAAATCTCCTACAACACTCATAAAGAGAAGTGGTCAATCAATGAACTTCTAACTATGTGTGTACAAGAAGAAGGAAGGCTCATAGCAGAGATGGGTGAAAGTGTACATACAGTGACACAAGGAAGGAAGAAAAGAAAGGCCAAGACAAAAGGGAAGGGCAAGGTTCTCATCCCTGAGAACATTAAGAAAGAGTCTAACTGTTTCTTTTGTAAAAAGAAAGGACACATAAAGATGGATTGTGTCAAATTCAAGGCTTGGCTTCAAAAGAAATGTAACTCAATCTCATATTTTTATTATGAATCTAATATGGTAGATGCTAGTAGTAATACATGGTGGATTGATTCTGGCTCAACAATTCACATCTCTAATACCTTGTAGGGCTTTCTAAGCCAAAGGAAGTCGGTAGGCAGTGAGCAATACATCTATTCAGGAAATAAGATGGGCTCAACTGTTGAAGCTATAGGAACATGTAGATTAGTCCTTAATTTTGGTTTTATTTTGAATTTGGAAAAGACATTTTATGTACCAAGTTTCTCTAGAAACTTGATTTCAGTTTCCAAACTTGTACCATTGGGATATTGTTTTGAATTTTCAAGTAATAAATTTAAATTATTTTATAAATTTAATTTTATTGGCAATGGTACACTTTGTGATGGTTTATTCCAAATTCAATTACGAAATAGTAACATTTATGACTCAATGCATGTTTCTAACAGTATAGGTATTAAGAGAAATATTACTAATGAGGATTCCTCTATGTTATGGCACCGTAGGCTTGGTCATATCTCAATAGAGAGAGTGAAAAGATTAGTAAAAGATGGAGTACTCAATACTCTTGACTTTACTGATTTCAACACTTGTATAGACTGCATTAAGGGAAAGTAGACTAACAAAACTAAGAGAAGTATTAAAAGGAGTTCTAACATATTAGAAATCATACATACGGATATTTGTAGTCCAGATTTGGACTCTAGTAGTTAGAAATACTTTATCACCTTTATTGATGATTACTCACGATACATGTATCTCTATCTGCTCAATAATAAAAATGAAGCACTGGATGCTTTTAAGATATTTAAGGCAGAAGTAGAGAAACAATGTGGTAAACAAATTAAAATAGTGAGATCTGATAGAGGTGGTGAGTATTATGGTAGATACACTGAAGATGGACAAGCACCAGGTCCATTTGCTAGGTTTCTTCAAGAGTATGGGATTGTTGCCCAACACACCATGCCTAGGTCACCTGACTAGAATGGTGTAGCTGAAAGGAGAAACCGAACATTGTTGGACATGGTGAGGAGCATGTTGATTAGCTTTAAACTTCCTAAATTCTTGTAGACTGAAGCCCTTAAAATAGCAGTGTATATTCTTAATCGAGTTCCTACCAAGGCTGTTGAAAAGACGCCATTTGAGTTATTCAAGGGTTGGAAACCAAGTTTAAGACATATGTGCGTTTGAGGATGCCCATCTAAGATTAGGGTTTACAATCCACAAGAGAAGAAGTTGGACCCTAGGACTATAAGTGGCTACTTTATTGGGTATGCTGAAAGGTCTAAGGGTTATAGATTTTATTATTCATCTCATAGTACTAGGATTATGGAATCAAGGAATGCAAAATTTCTTGAAAATGACTTGATCAGTGGGAGTGATCAAACTCAAAACTTAAGTTCTGAAAATGATCAGTATAATATTCAAATTCCTACATCAAGTGATAGATTGATTGTAATTCATGCCCCTCAAGTCCAAACAGGCAATGAACAACCAATCATTCAGGATCCATAACCTGTTGACATTGACCAAGTTGATCCAGTTAATGAACAGCCTTTAAGGACTGTTGAACAAATAGTTGAACAACATACTCCCCAAGAGAATGTTGAGTCAACATTAAGAAGATCAACTAGGATGAGGAAGTCAGCAATTCCTAGTGATTATACTGTGTATCTATAAGAATCTGATTACAATATAGGAGCTGAGAATGACCCTGAAACGTTTTCACAAGCCATCAGTTGCAAAGAATCAAAACTGTGGCACAATGCCATGAAGGAAGAGATGGATTTTATGACATCTAATGGAGTCTGGGATCTCGTTTAGTTGCCTAATGGCTCTAAGGTTATTGGATGCAAATGGGTCTATAAAACGAAAAGAGACTCATTAGGCAACATCGAGAGATATAAAGTACGACTCGTAGCCAAGGGATTCACTCAAAGGAAAGGAATTGATTACAGGAGACCTTTTCTCCTGTATCTAAGAAAGATTCCCTCCGCATAATAATGGCATTAGTTGCTCATTTTGACTTGGAGTTGCATCAAATGGATGTGAAGATAGCATTCCTCAATGGGAAACTAGATGAGGAAGTATATATGAAACAACCTGAAGGATTCCCCTCTAGTGCCGGTGAACATTTGGTGTGCAAGTTAAAAAAATCCATATATGGATTGAAACAGGGCTTCCGCCAGTGGTACTTAAAATTTCATAATGTTATTTTCTCATATGGATTTGTGGAAAATGTCATGGACCAATGTATATACCAGAAGGTCAATGAGAATAAAATATGTTTCCTTGTATTGTATGTGGATGATATATTGCTTGCAACCAATGATAAGGGGTTGTTATATGAGGTGAAACAATTTCTCTCTAAGAATTTTGATATGAAGGATATGGGCGAGGCATCTTATGTCATTAGCATTAAGATCCATCGAGATAGAACTCAATGTATTTTGGGTCTGTCACAAGAAACTTATATCAATAAAGTCTTAGAGAGATTTCGGATTAAAGATTTTTCACCAAGTGTAGCACCTATTGTGAAGGGTGACAAGTTCAATTTGAACCAGTGCCCAAAGAATGATTTAGAAAAGGAACAGATGCATAACATTCCATATGCTTCTGCTGTTGGAAGCCTTATGTATGCTCAAGTTTGCACAAGACCTGACATTGCATTTGTAGTTGGAATGTTAGGCAGATATCAAAGTAATCCAGGTATAGATCATTGGAGAGCTGCAAAGAAAGTAATGAGGTATCTTAAGGGTACTAAGAACTACATGCTGATGTATAGACAGACTGAAAACCTTGAGATAGTTGGCTACTCAGATTCGGATTTCGTTGGATGCGTTGATTCACGAAAATCAACATCAGGCTACATTTTCATGTTAGCCAGCGGAGTTGTATCTTGGAGAAGCGCGAAGCAGACTTTGACTGCTACTTCTACTATGGAGGCAGAGTTCGTTTCTTGTTTTGAGGCAACTTCACATGGTGTTTGGCTTAAAGGCTTTATATCTGGGCTTAGAATTGTCGACACTATCATTAGGCCATTGAAGATATATTGTGATAACTCAACTGCTGTCTTTCTGGCTAAGAACAACAAAAGTGGAAGTCGAAGTAAGCATATCGACATTAAGTACTTAGCCATTCGTGAATGTGTCAAGGAAAATAAAATTATTATTGAACACATTAGCACTGAGTTGATAATTGCTGATCCTTTAACAAAAGGCATTCCACCAGTAATGTTTAGGGATCATGTATCTAGAATGAGACTTAGTTCCACTTTGTGTTATTGATGTATATACTATATATATATAATTTGAAATAAAGCCTTTATTCATTTTAAGTTGTTTTCTCATTTATGTGTATACATTAAGTTTGAGAATAACAACATTAAGAGGACCCAGAATAAGCATATGACTTATTCATAAATTTGTTATATAGTGGGTAAGTAAACAAAATGCATTGTGATACATGGAAGGTATTACTCACTTATAGAGAAACTACCGCTATGATTCATGCATTTATGTTTCAGTTAAATATTTGAATCTTAAGAAGCCATTATGAATAAAGATTTTTGAACCAAGTGGGAGAATGTAAAATGTTGCATACAGAACGTGGGAATAATATAAAACGTGGCAAGCGGATCATGGCAACAAACCACGTTATGGTTCAAAAATCATGGGCTTCGTGGGATGAAACGAAACGTGCATATCCCACTTATGCACGATGCATCTTTTTCGGCAATATGATGGAGTTGCCGTTGAAAGAGTTTGCCTATAAATACAGGGTTCCTGAGCTCGGTTTTACATTGCTACACACCATCATTCAGTAGAACAAGAGCTTAGAAGCATCCCTGGACTTTCATACGACAGAATTCTCATAGGAGAAAACAGAGGATTAGAGCAATGGCAGGAGGTAACATTTCGATCCATTTCTATTGCATTGGATATTATAAATGTGTTTCTATATATCCATGAAGTCTTTCACATACAAGACCAAAAGAATAATTGCACTGTAGTCCGCCACTTGGTTCATAACATAACTAGTTTCTGAAAACCATAACTATTGAGAAATATTTGGTGATGATAATTGAATTGCTCATAATGTTGAAAAAAGAGCCAAACCATACTGCTTTAGCAAATAAAATTGCAAAAACAAGTGATTAACTGTCTCTAGGCATGAGTCACAAAGAGGACAACTATTCCTCAATGTCCATATGAGGTGCATGGAGAGTGGATGTAATATATTACATCCTTGTATAATATTTTGACTAAAAATCGTCGCAAATTTAAGATAGATTTTAGAGGGATATTATATGACAAATATTCAATCATAAATTTGTTCAAAAGTCGTCAAAAATATTTTGTCTCCATCTTGGTATGAATCATTGGGACGAATTTTAAATGGATTTGATACAAAAGTCTTTTTCTATATTTAGTCTTTAATTTTATGAAAAATTCATTTAAAATTTATCTGTAATTTCAGATAAAATATAGTCTGTCCAAAAATTCTGCTTAAAATTTACAAATTTCTAATAATGATAGGAGGAGCCAATAGCAATAATTTCCATGCAAAAATCACAATGTAAAAAGGAAGTTTCAGTTTCCATAATGCATCCCATCACCTGAAGCCAAATTGAGGGAAAGACAAAGCATAATTTGATAGCAAACAATATCCATTAGTAACTGTATGTATACTTATACTCGACCTATTTCCTATCCATAAGAATTTATATGCCTAACCTGTAGCTGAACATGACAATTTAGTTAGGACGAACTAAATGTGAAGGATATAATTTAGCTAAAGCTTAAGAATGCCAAATGTCGTGACCAAGTAGAATAAAGTCACCAATAGTTTCATACGAAATTGGTGAGCTTGGCTATATCGCCTACCAATGATGGTTAAATAAAGTAGTATAAGAATCATCTCCCACTTGTCATTTAAAATTATCACATATAAGTTATTATTGAGTGAGTGTTTAGTGTCCCAAAATAATCTTCTTTATAATATTTAGAAAGTAAAACACAAGCAAAAGAGAATTAAAGTCAACAATAGTAAGCCTCCAAGTATGCTTACCCAATAAACCTTGATTAAAATTTGTGTTTGCTTAATATTAATCTACCCAAGTGGCGATGAAGACAAATTTCCATCCACTTAAGCAAGTGAGGTTTTAGTTTTATCGCAAAATATCCCCCCCCCCCAAAAAAAAAGAAAAATCTTCATTTTAATTGCATGGCAATATTTTTTAAAAAACTCAAACTAGGATTAAATGATAAGTTAATGTAAAATTTAAATCTCATTTAATTAAAGTAGTTCGAAGTACCTAAAGCTTATTATCAATTTTGTCCATCATTATTTGATATAATAGATGATTACCTCTATCAATGGCTATTTGAGCCCTAGATATTTACCCCATCTAATCTTTACATTTTCACATAAAAAATGCTAAAAAGTGTCTTTTTCAATTTATGTGGAATTGCAGGACAAATAATATTTTTAATATACAAGATTAATGCAAAAAAGACAACTATATTCAACAAAATGGGTGTACCAACTCACATATTTGAGTCAAAGCTTTAAGGAACAAGATTGTGTTATTTGCATATATCAAGTGTGAAATAGGTTCCAAATTGTGACGAACTTTTAATCCTTCCCTCTTGTTCAACCTTGTGAACCATATAAGAAAGGGCATTAGCACATAAAATAAACATTTTGGGAAGAGTGGATCACTTTTGTTTTAAGTTGAAATGATTTTAAAAGATTTTCATTGACTAAAACTTGATAACTAACTATTGACACACATTACATGATAAGCTATATTCAAAAAGCAAGGAATTGCATTTTATTCATAATAGCATATAAAAACTCCCAAGAGACATCATCATAGGCCTATGATAAGAGTAAGTTACATTACAAATTAGAGTAAATGTTTTATTTATTATAACAATATGCGCAAAATTTTCTAAAACTTAAATAGGACTAAAGTACTCTATCAGCAATAATATTAATTTTTTATTAAAAATATAACTTATTCAAAATTTTTTAAAATGTTTATTTTAAAATTATTTATTTTATGTTAAAAAGTATAATCTAATTTATTTTAAAATTTTATATTAGTGATATATATTCAGTTCTTCTTATATTATATTAATAATAGATATAAGAACATTATAAATCATATTTTATTATGCAAGAGTTTAATATAAATATTTTTTTATTTTGTTGAAAGAAAATGTAAATTTTTAAAATAAAAAAGAGGTCATATAATTTGAACATTTTTAAGGAGGAAAGTATAATTTATGCTAAAATTTAAATAAATTAATCTTGAAAATTAAAATTAAGAAAGCTTATTTGCGAAATTATTGAACTTTTGAAGTTATTTTATTTTCCAAAAAAGAAACACAAAATGAAAATTGTAGCTGAGGGTCAGACACAACTTCTAGATTGCACCAGTCTAGAGGCTTCAAAATTTCCACGTAGCTAATACATAGCCTGGTTCTCATATCTATCTTTGGCTGCCACGTTTCACAACAAAAACTTATCATCCTCTGTTATTTATTTATTAATTTTTGGCCAATACGCTGTCATGCTCCTAACCGCACCGACGTAACAATCTTCATCATCCAATCATTCCCCCCTAGAGCTGAAATCGACGGTTCCGTATAAGAACTACTAAAATTAGTTATGTAGCGCGTAGCACAGAATCAAACCACAGACGATACTATTATTTTATAATTTTTTTGTTTTATTTTGCAAAAGGCTTGCTCTGTAAAAAGTGAAGAACGTAAGCATTTGGAAAATGGCATCTTACAGGTTAAGTTTACCAATATCGCATGATTTTTTTCCTTTCAAGAGACTCGTTGTTCCTCAGCTCGAATTTGTTGGCCTCGATTCGAAGATTTTCATGTGGCCTTCGCATTTTCTTGGCAAACCCCGAAAGATTTTGTCGTCAATTCGGGCAATGGGGTCGTCACCTTCTTCCCAGAAAGCTGGCAGCATCGAAGGTAATTGATTACTGACATGGGTTCTCTCGGTTTTGTTTCTCCTTTTTTTCTTTCTCTTCCTGAAATTGAAAAATGGGTTCTCTTCAATTTAGTAAAAAGATATCTTTGTCAAGTGAATTACTTGGTAAAAGAGAATTTTGATGAAGTAATGCAATGAGCAATTCAGGTTTTGGTAATGATTGCAAGAGAAGGAATCAGACTTCTCTTGGAGCCATTTACAGGGGAAAAATTGTTATTCTCAACGTTAAAAGCTATTAGGTTTTCGCAATTCTTCTATTCCAGCCGTTGACTGGATTGAGCTTGAATCAGTAGTTCTTTTCTACTCCTATCAAATTAGAGTCATCATGTATGCTTCCTATGTTGTATCTACTGTTAAATTATAACACTCACAAGAATAGTCAATTTGATGCATGCATACTTTTCAGAGCTTATGGATATTGCTCTCTAGAATTTACTAGATAAATCAATACATTTTTCAGCACCATTCCATCCTGCACAAGATCATACTAGATATTACTCCTTAAAACGAGAAGTAACTCTCTCTCTCTATAGCTCTTTTGGGCTTGTCTTTTGGAAAGTATACTTGTTCATAGTTATTGAGATTTTGAATTGTGATTTGCTGTCCAACAGTCTTCCTCTCTGGCATGCAGGGGCTGGTGCTGTGGATTATAAATCTCTAAGCGATGAAGAATGGAAGAAGAGACTGACGAATGAACAATTTTATATTACTCGCCAAAAGGGGACAGAGAGGGCTTTCAGTGGGTATGTTTGTTGAATGGCTTTTATAATTGTAGGCTTCCCAATAGGCATTAATTGTTCGGTGATATTTGTCAGTTTTTGACTATTTTCCAAGGAATTAAAGCAGATATTGTATTGGCTTTGGCTTTATTACTTGCATGTCATATAGTCTCTATGCTTAATTTCTAACTTCTATCTGCTTGTGATGAAGCCAATTCACTTTGTTCAGTCATGTAGTCTTCAATCATGTTGTTTTTGTTTTGGGGCGAAGGGGGAGGGGGGGAAGAAAAAACATAATAACACATGATTAATAAATTAATCTAGCTCCTTTTGGTTTCAAAAAGCATCCATCAATTTTTCTTCATATTAATTTTCATGGTATATGAACATTGTAGATGGGCTTTCAAGAGTTCTTTGTGGCATTTCTCTGTGCTTAAAGCCTTTTACAAGAGACAAATGTTGAATGCACCTCATGGCTTGCAGATGCACATCATTAGATAACACATAACTGTCTCTTGCTGCTCATTATAGTTTCACAAGAATGTGTCTTGTTTTATTTTTTGGACTGACACAAGATTGTGTCGTAGGTATATAATTTAGCCATTTTATTGGGAGATTGTTGACTAGTCTGTTGGATATGTAACTATGATTTTGAACCACTAGCTGTTATTAAGCTTTAGTCCACATTTGAGCTAGAGGAAGTATGCATTTTGGTTACTGTAGAGAGGACAGCAGGTTTGATGGTGAAGGATTGCTGGTTAGATAAACGAGTAAATCTGGACTTATTTAGATACATGTATTTGTATGATTATACTCTCATGCTGATCTTATCAATTTCAGGGAGTACTGGAATACCAAAACCCCGGGAACTTACCATTGCTTGTGTTGTGATACACCATTATTTGAGTAAGTACGCAACCTTAAATGCTAAAATGAAGTTTCTTCTTTTACCCTGACATAATATAGTTCTCTTGAACTGATTCACTTGTTTTGTCCTTACCAGATCCTCTACTAAATTTGATAGTGGAACTGGTTGGCCATCCTATTACCAGCCCATTGGGAACAATGTGAAATCAAAGGTAGATTTGTCAATTATCTTTATGCCCCGCCAGGAAGTCCTTTGTGCTGCCTGTGAGGCTCATCTCGGCCATGTGTTTGATGATGGTCCTCCACCCACGGGAAAGCGTTTTTGTATCAACAGGTAAATTATAACTTCTACAAGGTCTCCCTTTTCTAGTTTGATCATACATCTTTCGTCTTTGTCTTGAAGTTGAAATTTGATGTGGAAATTCCTGCAGTGCTGCCCTTAAACTCAAACCTAAGCAATAGACAGTGAAAGTATGTTTGTCTTAAGCAGACGGTCTGTCAGAGTAAGAGATGTTGGGAAGCTTGAAGGTGATCTGCTTATGATATATTTTGTGCTTTTAAAAGAGCTTTGGGAGAAAACTGTCTGAAGTGAGATTCTGTATAAATACTTGCAAAATGCTCACAAACAGATCTTATGTATGGTGAAGTTCAAAGTATCATAATAATGACCCTAGTATTGGTCCAACTGTTGAATACTCAATACCCTCAGCGTTTTTACACCATCCATTTTAGCCTGTTTAATGTTTGGAAATTGTTTAATGATTGCACTTTTTTTGGGGGGTTTTTCTTTATATATTTCTAGCTATCCAGTTTCAGCCCAAACAAAAAGGAAAATAAAGAAAGGAGGAGAATTAAAAGTAATCGCAACCTTAGAATGAATCATAATGCTCTTATTGGAAGAAAGAATTATCGCATTTGGATTTCTTACGGTAGAAGATTTTACTACATCACATGCAATAAGGTATTTTAATTTTTTGGGTACGGACTTACAAATTTAATAAGGAACATAAAAATTGTAATTGCAAAAACAACTTTTCTCTAGTTAAAGTCAATGTATCTCAATTATTCTAAATTACACACTCTAAATCTCAAATGATAATTATACTATTACTGTATAATAATAAAATAATAAAAACTTCGTCTCATACTAGCTAAAGGTTTCTCATTTCTCAGCTGAGGTAATTTATATGCAAGGACGTAGACTGAGAATGGAAGAGCTTCTAAGTTGGCCTGTGGCTTTTGCTCTGGACTTTCGACCATTGAATGCTATGTTGAGGTTTCTTACTATTACAAGGCAGATAGACCTGAAAATTCTTACATTAATAATTAAAAAAATAATAAAAATCTCAAGATATATCTAATCATCAGAGATGTCAGTCTCTAATACTGACGCTATACAGGATTCCTAACAGTCCAGTCTCCAATTCTTATTCATCAGCCGGAAACAAGCATCCTTTTGCTCAACTTTCGTAAGATGGAAGGGGCAAATATGGAAATACATAAAAAGAATCTTCAACATCTGATCCAGCCTTCCATTTAATTTAAAATTAATTGCTTGGCTCAAGACATCAAGGCCCACTAGTCTAAATTCCTAAATTCCCCACCCCCCTTTGCATTATGATAATTATTAAAGCTAATGTCAAAAGATGCCTTTGTATCAAAAAAATCAGAGACGTCAGTATCCCATTATCGAGAATGTACAGCATCTGGGAATAGTTTGGTATAGGTGCGGTTATGTTGTCCTTTGTTTTAGAAAATATTATTATATCGGGATTGGTTTGATGGTGCTTAATACACATGGCCTCGTTTGGACTTAGTAACTTACCAGGAGATCACCTAGCTGATTTTATATTAGAAATAGTAATTCATCCCGAAATACCATAGAAGCTTCATTGAACTTAATTGTGGGAGTCTTGATATGATTAATAGTTACAATAAGTAATACTGAAATTAATTATTTGAAGAGAGTTTGCAAGAATAATAAGACACATTATAAGTCAACACTCTTTTGACGACAGAACTTAAAGCATTTTCTATATATTATTTACACCTTCCCTTCCCTTCCCTTTCCATTTCTTTCTTTCTTCATCAAGCCTCATTTGTTTGCTTCTTGGGAGTCAACAATTTCCATGCCCCTCAAGCGTTGCTTGCTTACTGCATTTGTGCCTTTGATAAGAAGGAAATCCAGACAAGTGGTAAGGAGTTTTATGATTTTGTGTGTAAAAAAATGAATAATTTTGACAGCAGATTTAGCATTTTATTTAATTTGTGGAGTAAAATGGTAATCTATTCGCATTAAAATCCATAGCTATATATTGAATGGAGAGCTACATTGACAATATTGATGAAAAATAACTGGTCGTGATAAGATTATTTGCTGCTTAATATGTTAGAAGTATCTGCAATTAAATACATCCCACCAAGAAGTTAGCTCACTTTATGTATCTATTCAGTTCAGAAGGAATTTAAGTGCAGGACCATGACCACTATAGAAAAATGGAGCATCCATGCATCTTAAAATGTGATGGATTAGCCATGATTGGAGGCCTAAACGTCCAGAGAAAAGATTGCTGATTTTGTGGAATATCAAGAAGCATTCCACAAAACAAAGTCTTGTACAAGCAGTGAGTAACCAATATCCTGTTAAGGATCACTTGAAAACTTTAAGTTATTAAGTGAATGCCCATAAATGATTTAATCATAATCTTTAACACCAAGCAATGACATTGACATGCTGAGGAGGCCAAGCCACAGAAATATTTCAACTACCAGTTAAAACTCCATTGCATTATTAACTACTATGACATTGTAAATTGCAAGTTGACATCATGGGTCCCACCCTTAGGTTAAAATTGTCCTTTTTCTGATTATATATTGATCAGTAAAAAAAAAGTATACCAGGAAAAAGATGCAGTACATCATTGAAGAGACATACAACATACATTAAGTATACTTACAGCTGCAGTACAATTATTCTATGGGCCTCTTCATGATCTTCAGGAACCATTGACATCAGCAAATTCAATTGACGCAAAACTGGAACACTTCGGAAATGAGAGCAGCTGCTCCTTAACTTTCTCCATGTCAATATCCGAATACTGTAGCCAAAAAGCTGTGGATATAGTCATCCTCTCCAACTTTGCTGCATTCGCCATTACAAATTTTGCTAGAGAAAGCTCATGCTCATGCACGTTAAATCCTCCAAACTGAAAAACTTTGAGGCAAGACTGAAAGCAGTGAGGCACCAATTCTGAAGTCAAGAGATCTTTATCAAATTTAGATACTCCCTGAAAATATTGTCTTCGATGTGTTAGTCATGATTAACTGTCTCTAACAAACGCATAAACAAGGACTTTAAAACTCCCAAGAATTAAGAACGAGTCTCTAAACTTACATGAAGTAAAACAAGAGTTTTAAGAATTGGTGACTTGTGGAGTAAGTTCAATAGTGCTTCACCAGTAACCTCATTTAGTTGCAGATAAGTCAACCTTCCAAATACAGGTAGATTGGTGAAAACATCTTTAGCATGCATAGGAACCTGTATGACAAGGAAAAACTTGTTCATATTGTGATACTCTGGTGCTAATATATTTTTCTTTTCCCTTTCGAATGCAAAATAGCCAGAGCCAAGAAAGTGCTCTATCAAAGCCCAGAAGGATAATAAACCCACTTGCATAGAACATCTGATAATAGGATTTAACTATTCAGATGTCATAAATATAATTCTTTTTTCGTTTAATGTCAAATATAATTCTTTAAAAAAAAGAATTCACTTTGACTAAGTTACATCAACTGTCCTTCGAATCTGAAGAGATAAATTGGTAAAAAGAATAGCTGCTGGAGAAGTATAATTCAATTCTGCTTTAGAACTTTTCTGTTGTTCTTTTTTCTATTTTAATTCACAATTGTTCCATATTCTATACTTATAATCAAACTCTTTTGCATTTTAAAAAAAGAAAAGTGTTTATGGCATGCAACTACAGGCAAAATTACAAGCACCATTCTGCAAAACTGCTAGCCTATAGCCTATGTCATGAAAAGGAGCATACCTTGTAAAACCATAATTTTAGACACTCCACGTCATGAACTTGTCTGAGAAGCATTTGTGCTCGAGGACCAATTTCTTGCGTTCTGTCATTTCTGTCTTCATCAACGATAATCACAACAGAAGCATTCAGAATGGATGACGGATTTGATAGAATAATTTCTTGTTCTAGATCACCCTCATAAGAGAAATCAGTTAGATGTGGAGCATAAATCTGGATGGAACATCTACTTGACTCGTTGGATAGACAACTCCAGAATGCTATAGAAAAGCTTTGAAGTAGAGGCACTTGTATACTAACATTTTGCATGGTTGACCATTCACATCGTCTAGCTTCAAACACTTTGAGGACTGGAAAGCTAAGAGTTAGACCTTCGGAATAAGCAGATGAATCACTCACTAGCCTAATTCCAGAAAAGTTAAGGTATTGAAGGTTTGGGAGACAAACAGAGGAGGGAACACTAATAGTACATCTCATTTGAAGCACCAACTGCTCTAGAGAGCTGCAATTAAAAAGAGAACAGGAAGAAAGAAGGACTTTATCGGCATACTGAATATGAAGATTTTGAACTCCTCGTTCTAAGATAGAAGAGACCCATGCACTGATCTGAGATGGATCGTACAGGTACCGTGATAAACTGAGAGAGAAATTTCGGATACTTGAATTACCAAGGTGAAGAAGCGTATTGTTCACAAAGTTTATGAAGTGTTCTTTTGGCATCCTCTTCCCAAAATAAAGCGTAGAGTCATCAAACCGAAGGCCAGTTATGGATGTCCATACATGAATCCACCTTTTAGATAATATGGTAGTACGGACTGCCTCTGTTGCTGGAAGGAAAGATAGGATGTGACCAAGAATGTTTTCATGTAAATTGCTGAGCAGGTCTTCGTCATCAACCACAATTTTCCCCATGGAAAACTTGTCTCTTGGAGTGTTTTGAATCACCACACCGGAAGCCATGTCTTAGGGAAGTTCCTAAAAAATGATTTGCTACAGTGTCAAGTTTCATCAATCATCTTTAAATCCATCAATAAACAGAGTAAAACAAATAAATTGCATTCTATTATAACCAGTAACTATCAGTATGGAAAAAAAAAAAAAAACTCACTTAAGGTCCCAAATGCCGGAATGCATCAAATATAGGCCTGACTAAGAATTGCAGTTTCTCAATTGTGGCTTTATGTCTGCAAAGAGAGGGAATAATAAAAATACTTAAGTTAAGCTTATATAAAATAAAAAGTACCACAGGGCCTTTTCTCTCCTATCCAGCGGGTTCACTTTGCTGCAAATATGCTCAAATATATATATATATATATATATATATATATATATATATATATATATATATATATATATATATATATATTCCACTTTCAAGAAATATCTGACTTCCTGTAGGGATCTAGTATATATATGGTTGGAAGAAAAAGCAGGACGTGACCAAGAATGTAATTAGTCCTTCAGATAATTTGACTATTGTCTTCACGATCTGCCATACAAAGTTTTCTTATATCTAGCATTCTGGTTAATACATGATTAATGATTTATCGGTATCATTGCCCAACTTCATCTGTTATCCAGAGATGGATTTTAAAAAATAAAAATAAAAGAAGAAAAAAAAAAAAAGAGAGAGAAAGAATTCATGACACTTCTTTAAGAATCCATTCAAAATTTCAAATCAAGTCAGGAAATTGATTCAAGGGAAAGCATTAAGGCCAAGGAAAGAATCAGATAAAAATTTGAGAGGCAAAATGAGAGCAAATGGGTTTAATCGCAACGATTCGATGCCTCGAGATGACCCAGAACAGAGTGGGTGAGATCCAACTAAGAGATTATTCCGACCACAAAAAGACTATGCAGCTTTCAAATAAGGTTAAATTAAGCATACCCAGAACACTAAATCCCAGTGTCATGCACCAAAACTTAAAAAATCTCAAGGACATGTAAACAGGGAGTAATGATAATGACTTACCGAAATGCCCCAAATGCAGAAAGGCGAAAGCTTTAGAGAAAGTTCAGGCTGGGGAGAGAAGAAGAAGAACAAGAGTTTTTGAAGATTGGGTGTACGGAATTGTCAAGAAGAGAGTTATGTTCTGAATTCAGGAAAAGGTATGGGAGGCTTATAAAGTGGAGGAGAGGGAGGGCCAAGAGTCCTTACAATAGTGGGCGCTATCTAACGCTCAGAAAATTATTTGCCATTGACATTCTGGTGACCTTGGGAAATATGGATGAATGTTCCCCTGTAAAACGGCTTGCGGTTAAAATATTGGCGTTCTTGCTTCCCAGAAGCATAAATTTCGAGTAGGCAAAAGAGAAAAAAAAAGAAAAATTAAAAAAAATAGGTGTAACAATATTTATCCATCTTTCTCCTTAACTTAACTGCAATTCTTTGTTTTTTTTTTAATGATCTTCTTAACTGCAATTCCTCCCCCAATTAATTATTGCTTTTATTTGTCTTACTGCAAAAAATTATCCATCTGAATTGATCCTTGTCCTTGACTAACTTAAATAACATCGCATAGGAGAAATTTCATTTACTCAAATGATTTTTGCTGATAGTGTATTTTCTTCTGATTCATTGCACTAGAATAACAAACTAAGTAGTTAATTGTAAAAATGAATTTTTAGAAGAGAAATTGTAATTAGGCACAAACATTAGAGTAAATAAATACAATTTCTTCTTAATATTAAGTCAATCGATATTACTCAAATTTAGATGGTGTGAGAGATTTTGTAGTATAACAAACGAATCAGGGAGTCAATAAAAAAAATTCAATGATTGAAGAGAAAATTGCAATCAGAAATAAAGATTAAATAATCAAATAATATGAATAACTCAAAAAATATTTTTTGTTCCTCTATTTTATAAATATTCTATAAATAGAATATTTATGTTAATATATTATAAGTTAGATTAAATAATTTCGTTATTTTTATTTAGTCTATCAGTAATTATATAAATTGATAATGAGAGTGTTCAAGATCTGCTCTACTTCAATCACACCTAAAACAAATTAGGGGGTCAAGTGGGACAATAAACTGTCTATTTTAGATTCAGTTAATGTGACTCGAGGTGGGTTGACACAGTGGCTTTAATTTAAAAAATATGTTTAATAGAAATTTATATAAAAATTTTATTTTTTAAAAGATAAAATATAATTCTATTGAAATTTATATGAAGATATATATATTTTTCAAGGCATATTTTATAATTTTTATCATTTTTCTTTTAAAAAACCTTTACTCAAGACACCTTGGCAATTTAACCTAAAAATCAAACTTAAAATTTCAAACCCAATACAAAATCAAGTCAAATACAGAAGTATACTAATGTCCAACCTAACTCGAGGTATTCACAACTTTAAATGGTAGATTAACTACTCATAATAACTCTCTTGAAAAAATTAAATTTGCCAAAAAAATTCTTTAATTTGCAAAGGATAAGAACATTGTAATTCATGATGGTCAATCCACAAAAGGAAGAATTAATTTGTATCGCAAAGGGTTATACATGGAAAATTTGAACAACCTCCCTTAACATTATTATATTATATTTCTAGTCCTATGAGATTACTGCCGTGCAATTTGATCTTATAAAATAATATTTTGGGAAAAATAAATTAATAATTTAATTTGTGACCATATAACTACTTATCTTAGAAATATAGAATACGAAAATTAAAGTAATAGGCTTTGACCGTGACGTTGACTTTAAAAAAAATATGTATTTACACTCTAACAATAAGAGCTAACCAATAAAGAATTAATCATGACATTTTGTGTTAACATAGTTTCATCTTATCAGGTAAGCTAATTATTTGTGAAATTCTAATGAAATTCAAAAGATTAGCGTATCCAAATGATGTTAGATATACGACTTTTTTTCTTTTTGTTTGAAAGGGAAAATATTTTGTCAACATTTTAGGCTAAATACTACTTTTTCAACAGAAGCAAACTGGAAGCCTGTAGTAGAGCTAGACCATTGTTGGTCATGTAACAGTTTCAAAATTGAGTCTGGATCTTCGGTACCTATAAATTGATTGTATATAAATTTAGACATAAAAAAATTAATGCAACGAACAAAAATAAATTTCATACATATTTTTACTTTTTTATATCACATTTTTTTTAACTATATGACTATATAATTATAAATAATCGAATTTCCTTAAAATTGGTTCACCTTCGCATGGAAATAAATTATTAAAAAAAAGTAATAGTCTCCTGTAGCCAAAAAAAAGTTATATTGTAAAATGTTTGAATTGACTTTTAATTCAACAATTACGGAAATAGAAAGTAAAATATTCGACAAATGGTTTGAGAGATTCAATTTGGCAAGTTGGCCGTACCAAACAAAAGAACTCAATTTATCAAATTAATTTAAAGGTTATAATTTGATATTTTCTTCTTCATCTTCTGTTTTCATTCTTGTTTTTTTTCTCCTCATATCAAAGAGAGTTCCTTGTCTTTGGGATTCAACAATAATAAAACCCTGTTTTCTTATCTTTGCGGATTTAATTTTTTTAATTTTGAAAACTTTTGAAAGTTAAATCTCAAGTATTTTTAAGAAAAGCAAAATTATGTATCGCAGAGGCTACACGAGTATCTTCATCTATCTTGCCGTTTGTTAGAATGATTATTTTTAAAGTAAATTACACGTATTTTTTTAATTTGTTAAAATTATACAGATCTCTATTTTATTTTTAAAATATATATCTTAATTCAATTTTATTTTTTTGACTAAAATATCTCCTATAAAAAAATATTTTAGTTAAAAAATTATGTTTTTAAATATTTTGTGAATGGAGGAGGGGTCAACTTTTTTTAAAAAAATACATATACATCTCTTTTAGAATAAAAATTAAAAATTTATGGTACCCTTTAGTTTAATTTAATAGAAGGTATTTTAGTTAAAAAAATTTAATAATAAACTAAAGGGTGCTATAATTTTTTAATTTTTATTCTAAAAGAGATGTAAATGTATTTTAAAAAAGAAAAAAAAAATTGACCCCTCCCTTCACCAAAAAAAAGGAAAATTTTTTTTTATAATTTTAGTAAAGTTAAAAAAAAAAAATCTATATATGACGCACCCTTATTTTTGCGCACGTTTACGGACAGTTGGAGAGACGTAACGCAACTTCGTTAACGAGTGGAATAACCAAAATCTTTCACTATCTTTCATAATGAAAAAAGTCAAAATCTTTCCCCATCACAATTAATATGGTTGAAATTAATAATGATTCTACGGTCAACAAAATATGACATTTGCATAACAATCACAATTGATGTTAATTATTACTCTACTAATCAACAAAATGTCAATAAAGGTCATAATCACAACTTGTTATTGGTAATAAAGATTCTACAATCTTAAGTTAAAAAGAAACCATTGATAGATGTGAATTTCATATTAATTCACGTTTAATAGATAATTAAGAGCCGTACCACAAAACATAAAATATATATATAGGCTGTTACTTTGAAAAATTATAACTTTTTTTATAAGTAGCTATATTGATACATTACTTATGTAGCATGTGGTTGTTTAGATAATTATGTTTTTCACGTTATTATATAAACAGACTTTTGTAATTATTAATAATTTCAGATTTTCCAAATATTAGCTTGTGCAAGAAACCTTACGAAAATCAAATTTAAGATATATATTTTGCATAATTACATCTTGTCAATTTAAGTAATCTTTTATATTGACTTTAAATGTTTTGCATAATATTATTTTTTTTAGTTATAAACGAGCACGAAACTTAAAAATTGAGAGTCAAATAATAGAAAAAGAATTAAGTAAAAATTAAATCTACATTAAGACTTTCTAATACTTTTATTCCAAAAAGTGATATCACTTGAACCAATGTTTTTGGATAATATTAGAATAATTTTAGATATATATTATCTAGAGGTCTACATAAATGTGGGTCAACCAAAAAGAAAAAGTTACTTATTTACATATTTATAATCAATGCACAAGGTGAAAGTATTTTTATTATAATTTATTGTCTTCTAATGATATGAACATTGTATGCATGCAATATGTATATATCTTTCAATATCACCCTGTCAATATTAACGAATGAAAGCGAAGTTTCACCTTGAAAGAGGCCGCTTTTCAACATTTTATCATGAATAATATTAAAATCCACTAAAAGCATACGCTAATATTACTGTGCTTTTCCACTTTACTTGTCACACAATATATCCTCAATTATACTTTTCGATCCCCCCGTGTCCAGATATGCAAATTGAAGATTTTAAGTTAGTGTGTGTAAAATTCAATGTGTATGATCAAATATTTATTACTTCACAAATATAAAATAGTACAACTTCAAGTACATTGATTTGAGCAAAAGCTTATATAAAATTTATATATATATATATATATTTGTTATTAGGTTTTTTAAATCAAAATATAATAAATAAATATTTTTTTTTCTTACAACTCGGTTTGTTTTTCATAAAAACCACCTTGCAATTGACAACAACTATTATAATATTAGTCTCCTCATGGATGCTTGTGGCTTGAATAAAGGGAAAATTACAATTGATTACCATAAAATTAAATTATTTATTTTAAATAAACTTATATTTTAAAATTATTTTAAAGAACTTAATGATATAAAATTTTAAGTGTGATGATATAAATATCTTTCTTATATATTCCTATCTATAGGATAGTGTAATGATATAATTTTAAATGGGTACATAAGACAACATGCTGTGTAGTGTATAAAAGAGGATTTATTCGCAAAAAACTAAGGCATATTGTTGAGATTAAAGATTTTGGATCCTTCCTTACACAAGAAGCGATTTTGTGGGAGAGAGAGTAACTAAGTGAGTGTGTTACAATGAGACTGCACAGAAGAGGATATTTTTGCAAAATACTAAATTACTTTGTTGAAATTGAAGATTTTGAGTCCTTTTAACAAAAAGAGATTTTGTGGAAAAGGGGTCTAACTTCTTTGCAATCATGGCAGGAAAATGATACCGTCCAGTCGAAGAGATCTCCACCATCCATGCAATCTAACGGGCAAAATCATGTCACATAATTAGACTAAGCAAAATTTGATCTTAAAAACCAGGACAAAAAGAAAAAAGCTTGCGTGATCTGAGCCATCCACTCCTCCAACGGTCAAGATGATGCCACGTATCCCATTATCCTCAAAAAATGCTGCATTCCATTTTGCCATATTTTTTAGCCTCTACCATATTTTCTTATGTCCATCGTTTTCACTCCATTATGTGCTAGGAGTGTTCATCTCTAGAAGGGTTTGATTTGAAAGGTTCAGGGGTGCAACATTGCAAGAAAAGTTTGGGTATCCCAAAGTGTTCATCTCCGAAAAGATTTGGTTTGAATTCAAAGTGGAATGAAGCAGAGAAGTATATATGCAATTCACTTTCGGGGAAGGTACCAATGGAAGAAATGTAAATTTGCCAATAAATAAACCCAAAAAAAGAAAATCAAATTAACCTTCCTTAAAATAAAACAAATCACATTTGCCTCAACACAATAATTATCCAAATCAACATCTGATCCACATAAAAATGAAGAACACATAGCTTTTGCCTGCAAAAAACACCAAGATTATGAAACAAACATAGGAAATACCCTCTGCTTTGCTGCTAATTCATTGACTAACTTTAGGCAGATCACGATTGAATACCCTAAGCTTCATTGACTTCTTTTATGTAGATCATGATCGAATACCCTTTGCCCTACTATTGATTCATGCTTCTCTGATAGAGTGGAAGAGAAGAATGAAACGCAGGTAGCTTCAGGCTTTCATAAGAGAAGAATAGAATGCAACATTTTTTGGGGATAATGGGATACGTGGCATTATCTCAACCATTGGAGGAGTTGACGGCTCGAATCACGCAATCGCTTTTTTTTTCCTGGTTTCTAAGACCAAATTTTGTTTAGTCTAACTATGTGGCATGCTTTTGCCCATTAGATCTCATGGATGGTAGAGATTTCTTCAATTGGATAGCATCATTTTCCCCCACGACTACAAAGAAGCTGGACCTGTGGAAAAGACAGCAACTGAATGAGTGGACCACAGTGGGACCTACTCTTATTCAATCACTCTCTCTTCCATAAAAATTCCTCCTCTACAAAGAGGATCTAAACTAAAGATTAAGAAAAAACTAAAAGAATAAGATATTTGTTGCCCCATAGTCACCAATGTTATTAAGAGTATTTTTATCATAATGCTTTAAATATTAAGTCCTTGGGTCATTTATAATAATTTTAAAATAAAGGTTCTTTAAAGTAAAAACTTTTATTCATGGTTGTCAATTATAATTTTTGTAATATCCGATCCTCTGAAAACGAGAGAAAACATGAGAAACGTAATGTATGATTTCTCCGTCAATGAACGGAACTCACCAGACCATCTCTACAAGCTTGTGGGTGTGTGACCGAAAGAGGAGGCTTAAAATCCAAGAAAAAAGCGTGTGATTGTGTACAAGGTAACTCTCTCCACCTTCTCTCATGTATAGATGTATGCTTAGCTTATTTTAGAATGTGTGTATGTGTATTTTTAAACCATGAAAAGTCTAATAGCATGATTTCATATGCCATAGTTTTATTATAACATATTATGTTTCATATGATGTTTTGATATGTGCTTGGGTTTGTTTGAGTGTGTTGAGACCAAGAACCCTTAACTATGGTGAGGATGAGCCAAGAACTCTTAGGATTGGTTGAAATAAAGCAAAGAGTCTCCCAAAAGTAAAGTGGGCTCCCAAGAGTATGGTTGAATCCAAGAATGTATTAAAGAATGAGTGAGGCAAGTCCAAAATTCACAAGAATTTAGGTGAGGCAAGTCCAAAATTCACAAGAATTTAGGTGAGGCCAATCCACTTACTTGGCACGCTTTTGTGTGCTATGTATGACTTTTTTGAATGATGAAAATGATTCTTGAATGTTTACACATGTCCACATGTCATGCATACATTTATGAGACTTATTTGCATCTATTATATATGATTGAATGGGAGATGAGATATTGAGATTCTTTGAATCTCATTCCCTCCTCTCCAATGATCTCACATGCTAGGTGGACTAAGTGGATATGTTAATGGGAGCAAACAATATTGAAGGAAGAAGATTGATATCCATATGTCTAACATTTTTCTTTTAAAGCCATAATGAAGTATATTAATGTTGTAAATGGTTTATGACCTTTTAGACATATGTAATTATGCTATTATATGTAGAAATGAAAGTATGTGTTATGTGAATAATGAAATGTGAATTGAGTATGTATAGCAAAGATAGCTTTATGAATGAGTTTATGGAAATGTGCATATGTATATATGGAAAGGCCAAAATAAGATGCACAGGGTTTGGGACCATTTGGGCAGCTTACACAAGTCCAAATGTACTTTTAGACTTGCCCAAAAGGTGCCAAAGCCAAAGGAAAGTCATTTGGTAATTTTGGTATCTCATATGGTGCATAAAATGACCATAATAAAATCCTATATCACTTTTTAGTTAAATGAATTAGTGTTGATATGAGATTTGACATGAAATTAGGTTTCATTAAGATTTTTTTGGTAAGCTAAAAATCATAATTTTCAGAAGTCTACAGAATATTTGAGAATTTTTCAAAGTTAACAATTTTTCTAGTTTTGGTTTGCTGCACTATTCATTTGATTCGAAATTAAATTCTATCACACGAGGCTCAAATGATGTCCAATTGTCATGAAATTTTATACAAAAAAAATTAGACATTCATAGTGACTCGTGCCAACTGAAATCATCTCAATTAGAGGTATAGAGAGGGAGATATGAATTTTTGAACATTCAGTCCAGTACCAGAGGTTTTGCCCGACCTGAGTTACTGTTCCATTAAATTTTGAGGTTTGGGTTTGATGAACTGATCTAGAAATATTTTTTTCTCCCTAACTAATATCCACAGCTCTCCAGATTGGTATCATTTGTATGGATTGGATTTTTTTTGAAATTAATTGGACATTTTCAAAGTTTTCTATAAAATTTTGTGACAGTTCCAGAATGCAGTCTAACCTTTGGACTATTTGGGATATCAAACGTCCTCTATGATAAATGTTATGATTTGGGCATATTTTTATTATAAAGTAGACATCTGTAGCTTTCCAAAATGGCTAAGATTGTATGATTTCAATTTTTCTAGAATTAGTTATGATTTTTTAAAATTTGGTCAGAAAAAGAGGCAAATCTGGCCGAAATTAAACAATCCAATTTTATGCTTAATTTCAGTTTTAATGACTTGTAGGCATGATTTTGTAATACAAATAAGTTGTATTGATATAATTAAATATGAGAATATATAGTATGAGCTCACACTATCCACGTAACACTGAATAAAATTTTTAGATATGACGTAATGCGAAAATAATCATTATTTCTTTGTCTTTTTCATTGGAAACCTTTATGATTCATGATATTAAGTCATTTAAAAGCATGAGATGAGTTAGAATTTATGGTGTTACAATGTTTCCTTGAATCAATATTATTTTTAGTATGTCACAGAATTAACATTTGAATTATTATATAAGTACTTAAGTATAATTCTCTCATTATTATTATTTTTTCACATTACGGTAAAGAAATTTGAACTTCAGGTTTTAAATTAAATATACTCACACTCCTAATCTTCACATCTAATGAGTTCTCTCGTTAATGATTTTAATGACTACACTTGCAATTAATAAGTAGTTTGCTCCTTCTTTTTTCTTTTTAAATCAATATAGATTAGTCTTTGATTGAATCCAAGTATCCCACATTTTCATGGGTTATTGGGTATGAATACTTTTGGATTAACTTGTATGTTGATTAAGACTATATCTCTTCTTTAAATAATCTTATATAAAGATGTACCTTTCCATCAATCTAATGTATTTAGGAGAATAAATATCTTGAGTACTAGTCCCAAAGTTTTAAAAGCCAAATATTCAAAGTACAGAGCACATATAGATCAATATCTTTTAGGATTATCCAAGCAACATTGCATATAATAATTCATATCTATTATGTTGAACAAGCAACACATACAATAGAATTAAGTAGCATGATTCATCACAATAATATTTAATTAATTCTCTATTAGTCAACTTAAAATATGAGCTCACATATATTTTGAAGGGTTCAAGTATCCTCGTGTGAGCTGGCTTGTCCCTCTCCAGGCTGATGTGAGTACTATGTTTGTTAGTTTTCCTTTTCGTTTGGGAGCTTTCTTCTTCTGCCGGAAGAAAGCATCCGTGTCATATTGTTGCAACGAGACGATGACCACACAAAACAATTGGTCACATCACAAAATTAATCAATAGTTCTCTTATGAAGTGTTTATGTTTCCAATTTTATATGACATTACTGAATCTTTGAAGAAGAATTTTTTAACGTATACAAGGAAAGATGAATTGACGCACAGTGTTTAATTAAAATTAGTTTTTGTTATAAATAAGTTATAAAAACTTAGAAAAGGAAAAGAGTATGAGTCGAACACAGTACACTAATATTCGAGAAGTGTCATTTGAACTAAACTTCTTGATTGTTAAAATGTCTTTTAAATATTGTATATGAAGTGCAACTATTTATGGTGAGAATATTAGCACAGTAAAACATAATTAAGGATACAAAATATGTGGTTATACTATATATTTAAGATAAATTACACTTTCTTTCTTTAAAAGATTTGGAAATTATACGACCTTCATTTTTATTTTAAAGATTTATATTCTCTTCTCTTAAAATCAAAAAGTGCCTTATATTAACTTTTTTTCTTAGTAGTAAAAAATGAGTTACAATTATACACTTTTTTTAAACCAAAATATCCTTATATGTATTATATATTTAATATAATAAATATTAAATATGTATTTGTTCAATATAAAAATAGTTAATTTTTTAAATTTGGAATAAATTAAATTTATAATTTTTGTCAAAAAAATAAATGATATTAAATAAAATTAAAAAAATATATTTTAATATTATATTTTTAATAAAATAAAATAATATTAATTTTTTAGGATTTTTAATATATGTTAATTATAGGAGGAATTCTTACATATTTTTATAATGAAAAAGTTATATAATTTAAATATCTTCAAGAAAAAAAGTTAGTTTACGATACTATTTAAATAACAACTAAAACAAAATATTATCCATTTAGCTTTTGCGTTGTTAAATCATATTATATAATATTGACGGTGAGAACAACCATCCAAAAACAAAGTACACATCAAGATACTAATCCAAGTAATCCAGAATTAAATTACTGTGGAGTAAAAGTAAAAGAAAATTAATATGTTTTTGTATAAAAATTTTAAGGTATATTTGAAATCTGATTTTTTAGACCATTATAATATTTGAAATATTTGCTATGTAAAATTACTATATAAATTAGTAAAATTCAAAAACTCTAACATTATAAGAAAAATTACTAAAATACCTTTCTATTATTTAATATCCCTTTTGCTCCACTTCCTCGTCTTTTCCAACCAATTTATTTAAGGCCTTCAAATATGCCCCTCCACGCACTGTTCCGTTCTTAATTCCTAAGGTTGCCCATATTGAACTCTTCACAGATTCACTACGATTAGCAATCCTCAAAGTTTTAGGCACTGAATTTGAATTTTTTCATGTGAGGAGTTCACAACTATCATGTAATGAGTGATTCAGATACATAATCATTTAAGTGGTGGAATTTACTGAAATGGTGAATTATAGAGAATGTAATTTTTACATATTTTATTTCTATCTATTTTCACATCTCACATAACACTGTCATAAGATTTTTTTTCAGATAGCCCACCATGTAATGAAGATCAGAATCTTGAAAATTCCAACTTATTGTTCACTTCCATTTGAGCTGCCTCTACTTCCTCATACAGCAATAGATAGTAAGCAAAAACTGAATTTGAAAGATATAGATGGGCAGGTTAGGAAAAATGAAAAAGGGTAGAAAGGATATTAAATAATAAGGATATTTTAATAATTTTATATAATTAAAAATTTTAAAATTTTAAAATTTAAGAGTTTTTTGCAATGGGACTAGTAAATTAGAGGATTGATTGCGATTTTTTCTTAGATTAAGAGAAAAATATTGTAATTTGAGGTAAAAATTAAAGTGAGTAAGTGTTATTTTTCCTATTTTTTATAAGTGACAAGTAAGTATAACTTATCAAATATTTAGAAATTAAGATTTGCATGCATATTGATTGTTAATTATAAAATTAACTTGTATAATTAGTATTCAAATATTATACAAATAAAAATTTAATTAGTTGGGAACACTAACAAATGCAACTTGCCAACTTTGAAGGCATGCGATTCTCAATTATTATTATTTTTTGGATCAAGTGATTCTCAATTATTTTGGTACACAATATTTTTATCTGGCATCTCATGTACTGGCAACCAAAAATTGTATTATTTAATTGAAAAATATCTTTCCCTATAATTTTTTTACAAGTGGGCTTGTGGTCTATGATTTCTAGCCAAACATTTAAGTGATGCCAATTGAAGTTCCTATATTATGAATATGCCAATTACTATGAGAAGGGCCTGTGGCCATGTGCATTTTTAAGCGTTAATTATCCTTTTTATATATACAAATTAATGATCGCATTTATTATTATTTAATCTCAAATTGTGTTCGTCTGCTGCAAATTGTACAGTATGACACGTGTGACGAAGTGCATTTTTTTTCAAGGATTTCATGCTTTTCTTTTGGGTTTATTTCATGCTCCCTTTTATTATATTTTTTTTGGGACTGACCTTAATCTTATTATTATTATTTTTTTGAGAAAACCAACAAGCATACAGATTAACATAACGACGTCGGATAGGGGAGGTGCGGCAAATAGAAGTTGACTCGAGACAAACCTCGTAAAAAGATTCCAACTAATAAGCACCGATACGGGTACGCGTATCGGGTACGATACGTGAGATATGGTAATTTTTAAAATTTTAAGATACAGGTACGAGAATATATATATAATTATATATATATATATATATATTCAAGAATCTAAGATATTAAAAAATAAAATAAATTATAAATAAGCTACCATAACATAAATCATATCACAAATTACAAACATAAATAAGATTATCATAATAAGTTACATTTCATACAAGCATTAATATTAAAATTTCCAATCCAAGTTAATCTTCATCTTCATCTACATCCACATTAGTAACATTTCCTATGAGCTCTTGTTCTAAATCTGGTTCATCTAAAGATAAATTTGCAACCTCAAGACTTCCTGCCCCATCAAATGGCTCCCAATGATCTCCATTAATACCCACATCCTAGTCACTCCATTAGAATACTTTTCACTTTTTCTTGATAAAAGACGAAAATTGGTATGAACATAAACCAAGTCTTCAGCCCTTTTTGGATTCAATTTATTCTTTTTTAGTGAGTGAATGAAAGAGTAGGTGCTCCAATTTCGTTCACAACAAGATGATGAACATGGTTGACGAATAAGCTTTAATGCAAGCCGTTGGAGCATTGGAGTTGAAGAACCATAATTTAACCACCAATCTTTAGGCTCCAAATTCCACCTATCTTGTAACGAATCAAATAATAAATATGCATTTGAAGCTCCACAAAGCATTGAAAACTCTTGAAGGACCAATTTTCTCTCCCTAAGATCCTTAAAATACATATTAAAGCACTTGGTCCTCTCGGTTGAAATTTCAGCATCTAAATGTGGAGGAACTCTATTAGGTGACACATCAAGCCATTGAGGAGTGTAATACCTATATTGTATGCAATAAAAACAATGAGAATTAGACTTGTTTAGCATAAAATTAAATGTGAAAAAAATATCAATAATATAACTATGGAATATTAGTAGAACTTACCTAGGATTCAATGAATGAGTAAGGTAATGAAGTGGTGTACAACTTTTTATCCAATGATCAATTATAATTCCATACACAACTTCATAAAATCTTGAATGCTCATAAAATTCTTTTTTCTCATGCTTGTATATTGATATTTTCACTTGTTCTATCATTGAATCCCATATATCATAAATCAAGTGAAGTGAAGGCTTATCCGTATCACAAAATCTAAACATTTCATAAATAGGCTTTGTGAAAGAGAGGATGTAATTAATCTTATCCCACCAAAAGTCATCAAGAATTAACTCTTTAATAGTATTAGCCTTTCTAACATCATCCTCTTTGTATGTATTTCATTATTCACTAATTACCATTATGTAAAGAGATATTTTAATGAGTCTGAGCCTCTTTAGCATCACAATGGTTGAAGCAAACCTAGTATCAACAATGGCAAGAAATTTCAAGGGCACAAATTCATTGAAAATGGCTAACCTCATGGAATGATTCATGATGAAAGTTCTAATAAAAATTACATCATCCCTGATTTGAGTGATCCAATGACATTCTTCATATACTAATTCATTTGCTTCATTGTTTTTAGCTGCACATATACTTTTCAACCTGAGATTGAGCGTGTGGACAACACATGGTGTCCAAAAAATGTGAAGATACTCACCTTCAATAATCTTGCCAGCAGCTTTACAAACAGGGGCATTATCAGTAATAATTTGAACCACATTTTGAGGTTTTACTTCTTCAATTACCTGCTTCATCAACTCAACTATGTAGAATTTGTCTTTGTATTCTTTAGTCCCATCAATTGCCTTTAAAAAAATAGGACCCCCATCGGATATAGCCATAAAATTAATTAACGACCTTCGTTGTACATTAGTCCACCCATCTGTTACAATACTCACTCCCTTCTCACTCCAAGTCCCTTTTATTGGCTCTAACAACCTTTCAACATTTGCCCTTTCTTGTTGCAACAAAGGACCTCTTAGTGCATTATAACAAGGAGGTTTAAAACCAGAAATTATATTGTTTGCAGCATATTGATAAGAGCTAATGTAATATGGATTGCATGCCAAATTAAAAGATAAGCCACCTAAGTAGAACATTCTTGCAATTTCTGCGCACAAATTTTCCCTAACTATTTGATTGAAGGCTTTTTCCAAAGCACCAACTGCTCTCTTTTTCCCTTGATTGTACTCACTTTGAACACTTAAAGGAGATAAACCTCTAGCTGCTGGTGGTAATGGAACTTCTTTTGGTTTTGATCTATTCTCAGCCTCCTTTTGCAAATTTTTCATCTCTGTTGAATAGTGAGTATCAACTTTGGGACACAGAGAAATTCTTTTACCAGATACCCTCAACAAATGCCACTTGACTCTAGAATAAGATCCTTGAAATTCATAGTTATAATAATTACACTTCCAATGTTTATTTCCACCAAGATTAACAGTTTCTCCTTCTCTACTTCTAACAATTAAAGTTACATAAGCCCACAAAGGAGTTCCTTCTTTTTGGAGAATATTACTAGAACAATATTCAGCAGAAGCAGTGGACCTAAGATTACTAGTAGAACTAGAACTTCCAGATGCCATGATACCTATGATGGAGAAGCAATATCATTTTATGGAAAATCTAAATTTGAAAAGATTAATAAGCTAAACGAGCCATTAATAATTAAAGAAAAATAAAATAAAACATCAGTGGAAATTGCCTCTAACAAATAAATACTTTGCCATCCAAATTCAAATCAAAGGGTAAAGAATGCTTATGGCAATAGACTATAAATCCAATAGGCTACAAAAGGGAAGCTATTTTTTTCCTCTAATAAAATCAAGAGATCTAGTTGATGCTTTGAAAATGAAACTCAAAATTGAAGAAGTTCATGCTTTAATATTTGATAACAGATTTCTATGAAATTTGTAAAACCTTCTCTGCTCAGACAAAAACAGAATTGCTAAAATATAAGAAACAGATAACCTTCTCTATTCTTTGAAATCTGGATGGGAACTTCCACAGAATTGGTATAAATATTTTACAAATATTGGAACTTACACAAAATGTTCACTCTACACAGAGTCATACATACATATGGGACAATTTATGCTTGTGGAGGAGAGCAACCATGTCAGAAAATTGATAATGGAATATGAAGAAAGTGACCTTACCAGAATCGATTTTTCTGATATGCTCGGAGGGCCGGAGATCTTCGAAAAGGCAGAGAAGTTTTGTTACAGAGTCAACTTTAAGATCCCCCTTCACAACGTTGCTGCTCTGAGTTCCAAATGCAGACGCAGACGCAGCAGGAATCGTGAGGGAGGGAGAACTGAAGCTCTAGATCTGGACGCAGTAGGAATCGCGAGGGAGGGAGAATTGAAGCTTTAGATTCGGACGCAGCAGGAATCGCGAGGGAGGGAGAACTAAAGAGTAAAATGGATCTCACGACGTTTTGAAGCCATTTCGAATCCGTTTTCAAGCCGTTTCTATATGGAAAAAATGTTTCGGTACGTACGGACGAAAAAGAAATGTACAGGATATGTTTCTACTGGTATAGTACGCGTATCCGTACTGGATACATATTCGGTACAGGTACGACTTCCATTTTAACGTTCCCGTGCTTCCTTGGATTCTAAATATCTTCTCGCACGATCTGCAGAGGTATAGGTATGGCCATTTTCTTACTCAAATGTCGATACTGTGTCTTTCAAAAAACTCTAACATTAAGAGAGCAGGATTAAGGATTCAAAATTTGTTATTGTTGAAGGAGAAACCACAGCCCATAATGCATGGCGAAATAAAAAACTGAATAATTTACCTTTAGTCTTGTCATTCCTCCAAAGGAAAGACTGAAATGATGTGGACCCAGCCAAGTGGAAATAACAGTGTAATCTTTGCATGTCCTTTGAGATGTTTGAGGTTGGGTAACCGAAAGATATACTATTAATTTAATAGCATTCATCCATTTCAGAGCGGTGGGATATGGTGTTTCGACTCCAGACGTCTGAGTAGATCGTGGTTCTATGGGAACCATACTTGTCCCTTCTAGTCTCTTCATCATCATGAGAGCATGGATAGGCAAACAAGGATGATTCTCAAAAGAATTTTCGATTTCTAGAAGACAAATAGTGTAAAGCATTATGCAAAACTGACTGCTAATGAATTGCTATTCTTGAGCAAACCATTGTTTCAAACATTCCTCGATATTAGGTATCTCAAACTTGTCCACAATAAGTGCCAGCAAAGATTCCAACCAGACGGCTCTAACAAAGGGACATTAAAAAAACATGATTATACGATTCTTTAAGATACTCATAAAATTTATGTCTATCCTCAACAAAAAAATGTTGTTTGTGAAGGGTTGTTGTCATAGGTAAAGCTTGACAAATTAAGCGCTACATAAATAGGATAATCTTCATTAGCAGATGTAGCTTCCAAGTTTTATTCCAGTCAATATAACCATGTGGATGATGAACCTCAACTTGTCTAGTTAGCATTCTATACCTTTGTGACACTGTGTAAATATTGTCTAGTTAGCATTCAGACCAAATTAATTGATCTTTTTGCCCTGTAATAAAAAAAAAAAGAGTTTGAAAATTTTGTTATGCCACATTTTTGGGATAATAGTAAGTTACCAGCAACTATTCCAACGATGCTGAGTATGCAATATTATACTCAAAGTCATGGTCTGAAAAGTTCATACTACAAGTGATATGTGTCCATATTTTTTCTTAGCAAATATTAAAATAAATTTTTAGAAAAAAAATTCAATTCATTATGTATCAAATTGTGTCAAATAATATGCACTATTTAAGTAACACTAACGTTAAATATTTTATTTTTTAATATTTAATAAAAAAGTGTTGAATAACAAAAAATTATAGCTATCCAGTGTTTAAAAAAAAATTTGGTTGCAAACTCAATTATGAACTCAAACATCATGAAATCATAACATATATTTTTCATTTGCTTTCAAAAGGTGTCTAATCTTTTTTTTTTTGTTTTGTTTTTTCAATTAAAGGAAGCTAAATTCATTTATTCAAATGAAAAAAAAGGAAAATTCTTTAAACAACAATTTGAGAGTAAGGAAAATCTAAATCCAAATTACATCCTTATTTAAAGCAAATGCATATCAGAAGCGCAAGAGGAGTAAAGAGAACAAAGACCAATCTAAATTACAATTTTACAAGTCAAAGAGACCTTAGGCAAATGCTATAATTTCGTTTGGTAATTTGTTTTCTCTTTCAAAGGGTGGGTCTCTAATCATCAAGTTGCTTGTGTCTTCCGTTGGTATGAGATGTTTCCTCCTTTCTAACTGTTTTAGGCATATTTTCTTCTTGCCCTCTAAATTATCTTCTAAGCATTAACGAAAAAAATAAGCTTGGTAAAGATTTTACCTAATAATTTTTCTTTTTACAAGATTAATGCCCTATTAGATTTCAACATCTTTCGAAAACATGGCGTCATCCTCCTCCTCTTCCTTTCCCTTTTGATTGGCTGAATCCATAGAGGTAGGAATAGAAAAGGTCTAAGAATTTTCCTGTAAGTCTACCTATTCTTATTAGATGATCGTAGGATTGGAACATGAATTTTATGTTTTTGGAAGAAAATTAAGGACAATATTGAACGTTGTTCACTATTTTAGCTTGCTAGAGAACCACCAACGTTGAAAAGAAGTTACACTTATCATACCTAGCTAATATCCAATTTTTTGGTGAGTCTTTATATATCTTTCAGTACATTTTGTTCTACCCTGATCTCTATACTTAAGTGTTGGACATAAGTGGATAAAATATACAGATGTGAATGGGTTGAAAAAAAAGATCCTATTAATGTCACTGAAGTTCTAATCAATAATATTGGAGAAACTTATTATTGTATATTATAGTTGTTGTGAATTGGCGGTATTAAAAAAGTAGAGATATAAGAAAGAATGACAGAGAAAATTAATGTGGTTTGGCCAATATGACTTACATCCACGGCTAGAGAGAAAAAACGCTATACTATTGAGACTAAATGATACAAGGTATAAGGTATAAATGTAGAAGCCCTCTTTATATACATAAACAATCCCACTCCCAACTCAATTCTACTCGATGTAGGACTTGTCCCTCTTTTATATATGAGGAATTCCCTTCTCATCTAAGTTCTATCCGATGTGGGACTTGGGTTATGAGATTTGAAGGCATCATCATAATTCTCCACCTTGACTTAAAATCTCTAGACATATGATTTGATCATCTCCCTGCTATTACGCCCTGTAGGGCCTCATGTTACTCGTACTCGCACCAAGTCCAAGTTATGCCTGAACTTGTCAACAGGCAATAGCTTTGTCAACATATCTGCTAGATTCTCTGCTATTGGTATCTTCTCTATGGTCACTGCCTTATTTTCTAAGGCATCCCTGATGAAATTAAATCTGACATCTATATGTTTGGACCTTTCATGGTAGACTGGGTTCTTTGCTAGGCTCAACGCATTTTGACTATCATAATACACCTCAGGCATCTGAACTTTCAATCCCAGGCTTCTAATCAAGTCATGTAACCACATTGCTTCCTTCACTCTCTCGATCAAGGACATATACTCCGCCTTAGTGGTAGACAAAGCAACTGTAGACTGCAAAGTTACTTTCCAGCTAATAGCACATCCATATAGGGTGAAGATATAGCATGTCAACGATCTTCACCTCATAAAGTCTTCACCATAATCTGAATATGTATAACCTACCAATCCACCAACAAATCCATCAGTACCATAAATTAGACGAACATTAATTGTACCTCTCAAATACCACATGATCTACTTTATTGTTTCCCAATGAGTCTTCTTTGGATTTCCCATGAACCTGCTCACAAGACTAACTACATGGGCTAAGTCTGGTCTTATGCATACCATCATATACATCAGACTTCCAACTGTACTAGCATAAGGGACCCCACTCATGTAGTCTTTCTCCTCGTTTGTGCTCAGTGGTGTACTAGCATCCAATCTGAAATGTGCTGCCAATGGGGTACTCACAGGCTTGGCTTGATTCATCTAAAAAGATCGCAATACCTTCTTAATGTACTTCTGTTGTGACATATACAATTGGCATACTTTTTTATCCCTCCAGATTTTCATGTCTAATATTTTTTTGGCTACACCTAGATCTTTCATCTCAAACTCACTGCTCAGTATCCTTTTTAACTTGTTGATTTCAGCCTTATTCTTTGCCGCTATCAACATATCATCCACGTGCAACAACAAGTAGATCTAAGAATCATCTGACAACTTCCTGGAATACACACAGCTATCGAACGGGTTATGAGTAAATTCTTTAGAAATCATGAAAGTATCAAATCTCTTGTACCACTGCCTGGGTAACTGCTTTAAGCCATACAGGGACTTCTTCAGTAGGCAAATATACTCCTTTTTTTTAGGATCTTGAAACCTTTCAGGCTGAGTTATGTAGATGTCCTCTTCCAGATTCCTATGTAAGAACGTTGTCTTCACATCAAGTTGCTCCAACTCCAAATTAAGCTCACTTACTATGGTTAGAAGAACCCGAATGGTCTTATACTTCACAACTGGAGAGAATACTTCATGGTAATCTATGCCCTCTTTTTATGAGAATCTCTTCACTACAAGTCTTACCTTGAACCTTGCTGGCTCAACTTCAGGAATCCCTTCCTTCTTCTTATATACCCACTTGCATCCTACAGGCTTTACACCCTTTGATAGAGGTACTAGCTCCCAAGTCCCATTCTTTGATAGGGACTACATTTCCTCATTCATAGCTAGTAACCAATCAGTTGCCTCCTTACTTTGGACCTCCTCCTTGTAGGATTGTGACTCTTCAGTATCAATGCTTTCTACCACCGCCAGTGCATATGCAACAGGGTTAGTATCAACAAAATTCACATAGTCTGCATACTTAACAGGTCTTCTATTTTCTCTTCATTCTCTCCTTGTTGCTATACTCTGCTACTCTTCCTGCAAATTTTTAGGTTAGTCTACAGAGCTCTTGTTTGTCCTTGAGGTCTCCACCTCAAACTCCACCTTTTGATTAACAGCCAGATCTTTTCCTGCAAGATCATCAAGTTCCTCCTTCTAGTTGAATATAGCTGATTCATCAAACATCACATCTTTACTAATAATGAATCTAGGGGTCCTATCCTATTCTGTACACCACAGTCTATACCCCTTTACACCAGTTGCATACCTTAGAAATATGTACTTCATTGCCCTCGCCTCCAGTTTACCATCATTCATATAAGCGTATGCCGGGCACCCAAATATCTTCAAACCAGAATAGTTCAAAAGTGTACCGTACTACACCTCTTATGGAGTCTTCAGATCAATTGCAGTTGATGGAGATCTATTCACTAGATAGGTTGCAGTGTTAACTGCTTCAACCCAAAATTGCTTAGAAAGATTAGCACTCAATCGTATACATCTTGCGCGCTGCAGAAGTGTTTGGTTCATCCGCTTTGCTACACCATTTTGTTGTGGTGTGTGCCGTACAGTATGGTGTCTCACTATACATTCTTTCTTACATAACTCATCAAATGGTGTATTGCAAAACTCTAACCCATTATCAGTTTTGAATGTCTTGACTTGCTTTTCAATATACTTCTCAATCATAATCTTCCACTCCTTGAACTTCCTAAACACCTCATCCTTCTTTTTTAGAAAATACACCCACACTTTTCTAGAGTAGTCATCAATAAATGTCACAAAGTATCTGCACCATCCATGAGACTCAATTGGAGAAGGACCCCACAAGTTTGAATGTATATATTCAAGGATATCAGTAAAGGTATGCTTTCCCAAACTGAACTTGACTCTGTGTTGCTTGCCCTTAACACAAGTTTCATAGAACTTCAACTTTCCAGTTTTAACGCCCTCTAACAACCCCTGCTTTCGCAACACTGCTAGTCCTTTCTCACTCATATGCCCTAGTCATCGATGCCATAACTCTGTTTGATCATTGTTCTTCTCCAAAAAACTAGAAACTGCTACAGTGCCCATTACCGAGTTTTTAATAAGTATATAGACCCCATGCTGAAGTCTACCCTTCATCACTACCAGAGCACCTCTAGAAACCTTTACCTGTCCACCCTCGCCAGAAAAATTGTATCCTTGCTTGTCCAAGGTACCCAGAGAAATCAAATTTTTTCATAACCTAGGAACATACCCTGTATCAAATGTTCTAACCATACTATCAAACATTTTTACCTGTACTCACCCACTGCTTTCAACACTAAGCTCCTGATCATCTCCCAACCTCACACTACCTTTCCACTTCTTAAAAGAAGTAAATAGCTCCTTTATGAAAGTCATGTGATAAGAAGCTCCAGTATCCATGACCCAGGTATTTGCATAATTTAAGGTACTAACCATCAGAACATCTCCACCATCACCCTCATCTGAACTATCCTGAACCACTGAGGCACTTGCCTTACCATTTGATTCCTTTTGATTATTTCTTTTTTTCCACCGTGGATAATCCTTCTTGAAATGCCCTTTTTTCTTACACTTAAAGCACTGTAGTTGCCCTTGGACCTTGACTTTGAACGAGACTTACTTCGATTACCTTCATCTTTCTCCTTACTCCTGCCTTTATTCACTGCCAAACCCATATCTGATGCTTCCTCACCGGACCCAGACACCCTTCTCTTCAGTTCCTTTAATTGTAAAGCATCATTTACATCACCAACTGAGATAGTGTCTCTCCCATAAAGTATCATGTCAACAAAGTTTTCATATGAATTAGGCAACGAGCATAAAAGAATTATTGCCTGGTCCTCTTCCTCAATTTTAACCCCCTTAAAGATCTAAAATAATTCGATTAAAATTATCAATATGATCTCTTACCGGTGTGCTTTCTGACATCCTGAGAGTATATAACCACTGCTTCTGATATAACTGATTCGTTAGGGATTTCTTCTGGTACTTGCTTTCTAATTTCTTCCATAATGAAGCTGCAGGAGTCTCGTCTACAACCTCCCTCAAGACCTCATTCGTCAAACTTAATAGAATGGCGCTATGAGCCTTTGCTAAAATCTTCGCCCTTTCCTCCGCCTTGAAACTCTTGGGCAACCTTCCCTCTCCATCTATCGCCACCGTGCACCCTTGCTGAACTAGAATTGCTTGCATCTTCACCTTTCACAATATGAATTCATTCGACCCATTAAATTTCTCAATATTGAATTTGTGAGACACCATCTTCTTTCAGTAAAAAAAAAAAAACTTAAGCTAAATGCCTAGCCAAGAACTAGGCTCTGATACCAATTGTTGTGAATTGATGGTATTAAAAAGTAGAGAGAAAAGAAAGAATGACATAGAAAATTAATGTGGCTCGGCCAATGTGACCTACCTCCATAAGTAGGGAGAAAAAACTTTATAATATTGAGACTAAATGATACAAGGTACAAGGTATAAATGTAAAAGCCCTCTTTATATATATAAACAATCCTACTCCCAATTCAATTCTACTCGATGTGGGACTTGTCTTCTCTTTTATATATGAGAAATTTTCTTCTCATCTAAGTTCTATCCGATGTGGGATTTGGATTTTGAGATTTGAAAGTATCATCACAATAGTTTTATAAAAAATAAGTAAAAGTTGAATACTTATTTATAAGTACATTAAACCTAAATAACAATAATAATATCAGTTTCAGGAAAGTAGAAATTAAATCTTCATTCTAAAAACTAAATTTCTTACTTTCACTCCATTATCTCGTTATGCCATATCTATGGCGGCCCCAATGCAAAGCTTGTAATTGATACTTTCTCAACCACTAATAGTAAAGAATATATTATTACCTACTTGCTCGATTTACAAGACATGAATAGATTAAATTAGTTTTAAATGTTAAATATATTTTTTAATAATTTAATACACTTACTTTTATGGAAGCCGTTTTGCCATGGATTTGAGCTGCCTAGACATCATTATCGAAGGAGATGCTAGCAGGGCCTTTAATGGAGAATCTCAGTCTCTTGAGACAGAACTTCAGAAGAAAAAAGGTTGTTAGATAATAGAATTATTTACAAATGTATAACTTTAGTTTTAAAAGCGAACTAGTTTTTTAACATAATATCATTTCTATCATCAAATAGTCTAATAATTTAAGTTTTTGAATGAAATGGCAGTTGACCGTGGTGGGTGGAGTTTTAAGTCGCTGAAATAGAGGTCATAGAAATGAACACATATCGGCTTTTCTTGTTAAAGGTCGTTTTCTATTGAACATGCATGGCTTTGAACTTTTGAGTGGTAGAATGCAAGACAAAGTGATAACTATCAAACCATTAATTGATGATAAGAAAAGAAGAACTAAAATGGAGACTAAAATAGTAAATTCAGGAAAAGTCTAAAGCTTTCCTCCGCCTAGTGAGTTGGGTTGTTTGAAATCCAGCAGGATGATTGTTAACGTGGTTGGGATAGAAAGCGAAAGACATATAGGGGTGGTCCATTATCATGGGAAAACCCAGCATCATCTCTTTCGCTCAAAAACAAGTGTTCAAAAGCAGACTGATTTTGGGGCTATCCCTATCTTCATTTTTCTTTATTTTTTTATTTTTTTTAAAATTCTGTTACTTTTGTAGTTTTCTAGTGGCTAAGCACTCATTTGGAAGTTTTCTATTTTCGTAAAAGTTTTTCTCTTCTTTCATAGATGATTCTTTTCTCTAGAGGAAGAATGTCAGTTTTTGTCAACGACATGCAAAAAATTTACCACTTATATCACCAAATTTCCCCAAAAGAAAAAAGATTGGGAATGAGACTTTTTTTAAAAAAATAAAATAAAATTTCTGCAGAGAAAAAGGGTGTTGCCTCTATTCTTGCCTCTTTTAGTTGTGTAAATTTAAGGTTATAGATTTCGAGATGTATTGATTATTTTTGTGGGATCTAGTTATCTCATAAATGTAGACCTCATCAGTAGATATATATATATATATATATATATATATTTGCAGTTAGATTTTTTAATTAAAATAAAATAAGTGTATAATTTTATATTAAAATATGATAAGTGTATAATTTAATTAAAAAATACATATTTATTTATAAAAACCATACATTTATCATATATTGATTGAAAAATTTAATAACAAAAATAAAAGTAATTAGGCTAAAACTTTCTTCTATCCAGCTCTTGTTCTGTGGGAGAGAGACCATCTCTTTCTCTCTCCGAACGAGACATGTCCTTAATAGAGAAAAGCCAAATCCAAGTAATTGTATATAATTATTTTAAAAAAAAAAAACTACGTAGAATTTGTTGAGGTAAATTCCTTGCAAATTGCAATATGAGATAAGTTCAAGCATTTTTATCATTATAATATATAAATAAATAAAATAAAGTTGAATATTGCGTTCAACAAAAGTTAGTTGTGACAAATTTTGTCCAGAAAGTTAAACCAACCTTTAATATTTGTTCAAAAATGGGAAGTAGATAGGCCAATTGAGGCTGAGCCTTCTGATTGGGATTGTTGTGGCTTCCCTTCTCCCTTACTGGTTGTTGTACTTGTACAGGGCGCTCTCATCCAAATCATTTTCCTTTTTTTTTTTATATAATTTTTTTTTATTTTTTATCATTATAATTTTTTTTGGTCATTGCAACATAACAAAAGAATCAGGGAGTCAATTGAAAAAATTGAATGATTGAAGAGAAAATTGCGATCAGAAATAAAAATTAATTAATCAAATAATATGAATAACTTAAATATATTTTTTGTCCGTCTATTTTACAAGTAGAATGTTTATGTCAATACATTATAAATTAGACTAAATAATTTCATTATTTTTATTTAATCTGTTAATAATTATATAAATTGGTAGATTAACTACTCATAATAACTCTCTGGAAAAAATTAAATTTTCCGGAAAAAAATTCTTTAATTTGTAAAGGATAAGAACATTATTATAATTCATGATGGTCAATCCACAAAAAGAAGAATTAATTTGTATCGCAATGGGTTATATTATGTTTTCTAGTTTTATGAGATTACTTCTTTGCAATTTGATCTTATAAAATAATTTTTTTTCGTAAAAATAAATTAATAATTCAATTTATGACCATATCACTACTTATGTTAGAAATATAGAATACGAAAATTAAGGTAATAGGCTTTGACCGTGACGTTGACTTTTTTGAGAAAGATATGTATGTACACTTTAACAATAATAGAGCTTACCAATAAAGAATCAATCAAGTCGACGTTTTGTGTTAGCATAGTTTGATCTTATCAATTAAGCTAATTATTTCTGAAATTCTAATGAAATTCAATAGACTAGCGTATCCAAATAATGTTAGGTATAAGACTTTTTTTCTTTTTTGGAAAGGGTAAATATTTTGTCAACTTTTTAGGCTAAATACTATTTTTTCAACAGAAACAAATCGGAAGCTTGTTATAGAGCCAACCCAGACCATTGTTGGTTATGCAATAGCTTCAGAATTGAGTCTATATCTTCTATAATTATAAATTAATTGTATATAATTCAGACCTAAAAAAATAGCAAGAAAAAAAGAATTGGAGTATACAAAGAAAGTAATTTTTATATATACTTTTACTTCTTTGTATCTACTTCTCTCTATCTGCATGGTTATATAATTACAAATGATCTAATTTTTTCAAAATTGATTGGCCTTCACATGAAAATAAATTAAAAAGAAAAAAGTAAAAGTCTCTGTTAACAACAAAATTACATTGCAAATGGTCTGAATTGACTTTTAATTGGTCATCATCTTCTTCGAAATAAAAGGCTTCCAAATGGTTTGAGAGATTCAATTTGGCAAGTTGGCCGTACCAAACAAAAGAACTCAATTTATCAAATTAATTTAAAGGTTATAATTTGATATTTTCTTCTTCATCTTCTGTTTTCATTCTTGTTTGATTTTTCCCCATATCAAAGAAAGTTCCCCTCGTTGGGATTCAACAATAACAAAACAATGTTTTCTTATCTTTGTGGATTTGATTTTTTTAATTTTGAAAACTTTTGGAAGTTAAATCTCAAGTATTTTTACGCAAAGCAAAATTACATATCTTGGTGGCTACATTGAGCATCTTTATCTGTCTTGCCATTTGTTAGAATGATTATTTTTAAAGTAAATTTACATGTATTTCCTTTAAAATTTGTTAAAATTATACAAATCTTTCTTTTAATTTTAAAATATATTTAGTCCAATTTTAATTTTCTACCAAAATATCCTCTATAAAAAACATATGAGAGAATATTTTAGTTAAGAAAATATGCATTTAGTTTAATAAAAGATATTTCAGTCAAAACATTTAATATTAAATTAAAATATAATACAATTTTTTATTTTAAGAGAGATCTATATTTATTTAAAAAATAAAAAATTTTATAATTTCAGTAAAATTTAATGAATCTATATATAGCACTCATTTTTGCATGCGTTTATGTTGGCTGGAGAGACGTAACGCTGACTTCGTTAACGAGTTGAATAACCAAAATCTTTCACTATCTTCCCTAATGAAAAAAAGTAAACCCATCACCATTAATATGGTTGAAATTAATAATGATTCTACGGTCAACAAAATATAACATTTGCATAACAATCACAATTGAATGGTTTCTCCTCAACTTATGATTGTAGATTCTTTATTATTTGTCACCAATAACAAATTGTGATTAAAATAATCACAATTGATTTTAATTATTACTCCACTAATCAGCAAAATGTCAATGAAGGTCTTAATCACAATTTGTTATTGGTGAAAAATAATAAAGAATCTACAATCTTGAGTTGAGAAGAAACCATTAATAGATGTGAATTTCATATTAATTCACATTTAATAGACAAGTAAGAGTCTTACCCTAAAGCGTAAAATATATAGGTGTTAATTTGAAAATTTATAACTTTTGTTATAAGTAACTATATTGATACGTTAATTATATAGCTAGTGGTTGTTTAGATAATTATGCTTTTCTTGTCATTTTATAAACGGACGTTCTTAATTATTATTAATTTCAGATTTTCCAAAAATTAGCTTGTGCAAGAAACCTTACGAAAATCAAATTTAAGATATATATATATATATATATATTTGCATAATTACATATTGTCAATTAAAGTAATCGTTTATTGACTTTAAATGTTTTAAATGTTATTATTTTCTAGTTATAAATGAGCACGAAACTTAAAAATTGAGTATCAGAAAAAAAAAAGAATTGTGCAAAATTTAAATCTACATTAAGATTTTTTTTTACATTTATATTTCAAATTGATATCACTTGAACCAATGTTTTTGGATAATATTAGATACATATTATATAGAAGTATACATAAATGTGGGTCTACCAAAAAGAACGAGTTACCTATTTACCATTTTATAATCAATGTACGAGGTCAAACGATTTTAATATAATTTATTGTCTTCTAATGATATAAACATTGTGCGCATGCAATATGTATATATCTTTCAATATCACTCTGTCAATATTAATGAATGAAAGTGAAATTTCATCTTAAAAGAGGCTTCTTTTTCAACATTTTATCCATTTTAATTATCTTTTTTCAACATTTTATTATGAATAATATTAAAATCCACTAAAAGTATCCACTAATATTACAGTGCTTTCCATTTTACTTGTCACACAATATATCCTCAATTATACTTTTCGATCTTCCGGTGTCTAGATATGCAAATTAAAGATTTTAAATTAATGTGTGTAAAATTAATTGTGTATTATCAAATATTTATTAATTCACATAAAGATAACGTATACAAGTCCAAGTACATTAATTGTGTATGATCAAATATTTATGGTACTCATTTGCAAATGCACATGTATGTTTTTCATAGAAACCATCTTGCAAATGATCACAACAATTATAGCCTGTTTGGTATGCAAAATAAAACAGAGGAATCCAATGGAAAAAAATATGATTTTGTATATTGGAAAAGACATTTATTCCTCTATTTTAATTTGAATTTAAAAAAAATATTATTGAGTAATGATAAGTAATAATTATAAAGATATAATAAATACTGTATATAACTATGTAGAGGGAGTCTTTTTACTTTGTAATGTAGTAGGATGTAGTAGGATCTTCTATAGTGGAGGATCCTATTGCACTACGAGTAGTAATAAGATTTTTAGTATTTTTTAAATTTTTTTAGGTTGGAGGGTTTAAAGTTTGATAAAGAAGGTAAAAATTACAATTGCAAGAAAAAAAAATTTAACTGTAAAAAAAAATTATACTTCACAATTAAAATTTTTGGCTATTGTACCCCTTGCAGTAGGATCCCCTATTGTAGAGGATTGGGTCTCTTTTGTAATATTAGCCTCCACATGTAGGCTCTTGGTTTAAATAAAGGGAAAATTACAAATGAGTACCATAAAACTAACTTATTTATTTTAAATAATATTATATTTCAATGATTTAAAATTTTAATTGTGATGACATAAATATCTTTCTTATATATTTTTATTTATAGGATGATATGTGATGATATAATTTTAAATAGGTGTACAAGATAACATACAAACTTGTTTGCAGAAAATTAAGACACTTTATTGAGATTGAAGATTTTGAATCTTTCCTTGCGCAAAAAAGAATCTTGTAAGGGCCCGCTAGCTTAGCCTGGAAAGAAGGTTGGACAAGGAAAATACGAAGGAAAGATAAAGAAAATTATAATTTTACTCTTATAATTATTATTCAATACTTTCTAATAATAATTATTCAATCAATAAAAATAAGGATATTATGAATATTTCTTACCTACAAAATTATCTTTTTATTTTTTATTTCTATTTTTATCTGAACTTTTGATCTACCAAACGGATCCTATGAAAGAAAGTAATGGAGGAAGTGGAAGATAATGGGACCTACTCTTATTTAGTCACTCTTTCTCCCATACAATTTCCTTCTATACAAAAAGGATCCAAATTAGAAATAGAGAGGAATGAAGAGAGTGAAATATTTGTTGCCCTATAGTCACCAATGTCACTAAAAGTATTTTTATCTTAACACTTTAAATGTCAAGTCTTTGGGTCAATTAAAATGATTTTAAAATAAAAGTTTTTAGAATAAATAATTTTATTTATAGTCCTCAGTCTTCACTTATAATTTTCTCTTGAATCAACGTTATTAGATAAGTTAAGAAATTAACGTTTGAATTATTCTTTAAGTACCTAAGTATAATTCTCTCATTAGTAATTTCTTTTTTCCTTTTTCAAGTAACATTACGGTAAAGAAATTTGATCTTTAGATTTTAAATTAAATATACTCACACTCCTAATCATTACATCTAATAACTTATCTCGTTAATGATTTTAATGACTACGTCCGCTAGGGCTGTTCATGGGTAGGGTCGGGCCAGATATCTAGTATACCTGATACTTCGCCCGATTAAGATATCGGGCTTATTTTTATGCCCGTGACCCGTCCTGGCCCAAACAAGTCCAATTTTAAGATAGGTTAGGGCCGCCCGAAATTTTTGTTTTTTATGAATTGATACTTAATATAAAAATATTTTTTTTGTAGACTCATAGGCATATATTTCAAAACAATTGGCTTTTAGAACCTTCATGTTTTTATCAATAATAAAAAAATAGCTTAGTATTATCAAGTAAAATATAAGCTATACTAACATAATTAGCTTTAGATAACCAAGTGTATTTTCATTATTCAATAAAAGAAATGTCAATAAATATACACATCAATAATGAAAATAATTAAGAAATAAGGAGAGTTTAAATAAATAATAAAAGTTGCAGCATGTAAAGAGAATTAAATAAAATAAACATAAATATATATATATATATATATATATAAGATGACAAGATATTAATAACTAAAAAAAAAAACTATTAAGGCAAGTTAGGCAGAATATGTCTTTGTCCATGGCCCGACTCGATATAGTTTTATTTAAAATTCTATCTATTTATATTTTTAGCCTGACTCGGCCCGACCCGATTAGGCTGGGTTAGGGCAAGCCCCTAGGACCAACCGGGCCAATGAACACCCCTAACGTCTGCTTGTAATTAATAATTAGTCCGTTTTTTCTTCTTTTTTTTTTCTTTCTTTTTAATCAATATAGATTAGTCTGTGATTGAATCCAAGTATCCCATATTTTCATGGGTTATCAGGTATGAATATTTTTGGATCAACTTGTATGTTAATTAAGTATGTCTCTTCTCAAATAATCTTATATAAACAAGTCCCTTTCCATCAATCTGATATATCTGTTACATTGAACAAGCAACACATACAATATAATTAAGCAACATGATTAATCACAATAATATTTAATTAATTCTCTATAAGTCAATAAAATATGGTCTCACTTATATTTTAAAGGATCCAAGTATCCTCCTGTGAGTTGTTAGGCAGATGTGAGGCCTATGTTTATTAGGCTGTAGATTTTCTTCTATGTCCTTTGATTAGTTTTCCTTTCCGTTTGGTAGCTTTCTTCTTCTACCCCAAAAGAAAACATCCATATCATAGTGTTGCAACGAGACGATGACTACACAAAACAATTAGTCACATCATAAAATTAATTTGAAACGGGACGATGACCACACAAAACAATTAGTCACATCATAAAATTAATTGAAGTTCTCATATGAAGTGTTTATAATTCCAATTTTATATGACATTATTGATTCTTTAAAGAAGAATTTGTTAACATATACAAGGATAGATGAATTGACACTGGGTTTAATTAAAATTAGTTTTTGTTTTTGTTATAAGTAAATTATAAAACTTTAGGAGTGAGAAAAGGAAAAGAGTAAGAATGGAACATAGTACCCTAATATTCGAGAAGTGTCATTTGAGCTAAACTTTTTGAGCGTTAAAATGTCTTTTTAGATATTGTATATGAAGTGCAACTATTTATGATGAGAATATTAGCATAGTAAAACATAATTAAAGATACAAAATTAAGGTAAATTACACTTTCTTTTTTTAAAAGATTTTTAAATTATACGATATTTCTTTTCATATTGAAAACCTACACTCTCTTCTCCTAAAATTAAAAAGTGTCTTATACTGGCCTTTTTTGCAGCAAAAAGTAAGCTACAATTACACACCTTTTTTAAATTTTTAACCAAAATATCCTTATACATTATTTATATAATATAATAAGTATTAAATAAATATTTTATTAATATAAAAAAATTTAATTTTCTAAATTTAGAATACAAATAAATGATATTAAAATAAACTTTACAAAACATTTTTTAATATTATATTTTTAATAAAAAAATTAATATTATTTTTTTAGGTTATTTTAGTCATATGTTAATAATAGGTGAAATTTGTATATATTTTAATAATAAAAAGGATATAATTTAAATATCTTCGAAGAAAAAAAATAATTTACTCTACTATTTAAATAGCAACTAAAACAAAATATTATCCATTTAGCTTTTGCGTTATTAAATCATATTATATAATACTGACGGTGAGAACACCCATCCGAAAACCAAAGTACACATTGAGACACTAATCCAAGTAAGCGTGAATCCAGAATTAAATTATGGCGGAGTAAAATTAAAAGAAAGTTAATATGTTTTTGTATAAGAATTTTAAACTACACACACACACATAACATTTCATTTTAAAATTTGAAGTTGAATATGACATTCTTTTATCTTATAAAATTTATCAATAAATAAGTTTATAATAAAATTTTCAACAATCTCTCTTACAACATAAGTAATATACAATTTAAAATAAAATCATTTTTTATCTTATTTCTACATTTAATTTTTATATGATGTTCATAGTTAATGATTATTTATCTTTTATTCTAATTAAATAAACGTGTACAGAGGGAAGATGATAAATAACTTAAATTGTAAGAAAAAAATTAGTTTATTTCTTTATTTTACGTCAACCAATATAACAGGATATGGCACATGAATTTTGTTACAAAAATATATGATTAAAAGTGAAAAAGAGATTACCTATAGTTATATGATAATAAAAGTAAATTTTTGTGTTTCTTTGTCAAGCAAGTATTGTCTCATGCAAGAAATTATGCTCAACTGGGGGCGTAGGACCCTCCCTTACCCCCTTCTCCGTCAATGTGTCCAACTCTATCTTTTCTCACAATCTTATCACTAAGCCGTTTTATAATTGTGATGGCTAAAATATATTTTTAATTTTATCTAAAATTATATTATATTATATTATATTATATTATATTTTTAAACTTTATTACAAATTTTATTTTTATCCCTTAATTTTATTTTTTTTAATATAACCTTAATTTTAACTTAAATTTTACTTTCATGACTTAATTGTATTTTAATTCAATATAGTTCCTTAATTTTAACTTTTGTTTCTTTATTTCTAACCAATCAATTATTATCTTGGATTTATAAAACACAATGGATGGCGAAAGAAATAGTATTATAATAGATAAATTTAAATTGACAAGAAATTATTAAAACTGAGTCACTAAGGAGCCATATAAGACTTTTTTGTTAAGTACTTTAATTTGATAATGTTAAAAGGAAATAAGTATTTGAGTAATTTTTGAAAGTTAAGAGATCAAATTAAGATAAGAGAAAACTAAGAGGCGAAAATCAAATTTAAGATAAAGATAATATAACAAATTAAAATCAAGTCAAATTAAAAGATACGAATGAAATTTGAGGTAAAATAAGAGAATAAATTAAAACTATATATAATGAAGAGAAAAAAATGAAATTTTTGATAAAATTAAGAGACTAATAGTGTATTTTTGTTGATTTTAATTAATTTAATATTTTTATTCAACAAAAGATAAAATCTTAAGGAAAAAAATAGAATACTGCAGCTTGATTCCAAAAAATTAACAAAGATAAAATCTCAACTTGTGATCACATACGCCAAGTTGCATGTTGGCTTGAACCTAGACAAACCTTTTAGGTTTATAATGTTATGCAATAGTTGTCGATTAGAGTTATATATGAATATGTTTATATGTGTACATAAAGATTTTCAAATTCCAGAATGCAAAATAATGTAAACAAATTCTTATATTATATTTTTTGTTATTTGTCAACGACATAAATTATCGTTAAAATTAATTTAAATCACAATTGCAGTCACATTCATGTGCAATAGCACACCCAAAAAAAAACTTCGTATTTGTTTATGTGATGTAATTATATTTAAATAAAAGACACACACGCACACAACAATAATAGTTTCTTAAGCTAAAAATATCATGAATAATAATCCCCTTGTGGTTAGAGTTTTCAAAAATTGTCAACCGCAATTTGATTCTTAACCACATAATTGACTATTAGAAATTGTCAATTACTTGCATTTAATTATCTGGAAAAACTCTTCATCTCTCTATGACTGCACGCAATAGACTCTTTCAAAGATTATCCACAAACTTATTATTGGAAAAAAAATTGTCCAAAAAAGTGTATTTATATTTTCGTAATCGCTCCAAATTACTGGTCAAAAGTGAGAACTATATCAAAATTTTAATCAATTTGGTTTTCTTTTCGTTCGCTCTATATGCTATTTTTTTATCATCAAGAAGTAAATTCATTATTTATGTTGTAAATCTATTCCTAATTACGAGGGAATAATAAGAAACCACGTACGTTGGGTGATTAATAATCTAATAACTATTTATGCCCATAAAATATTTCAAATATTAGAAAGAGAGGCAAAATTATAGCGGCAAAGGTGATGGGGTATTTGGGTCAGCGTGGCTCATAGCATAAACACAGTTGTTGATCGTATCATCATGTTAATATAATTTTACTTGATGAGGAGGTAAATAAAATTTAATAATATTTAAGGTTAAATTTTATTTTTTTACACCATTATAATATTTGAAATATTTTGTTGTAAAATTACTGTATAAATTTGTAAAATTTAAAAACTCTAACTATATAAGTAAAATTACTAAAATACCTTCCTATTATTTAATATCCCTTTTGCTCCACTTCTTCGTCTCTCCCAACCGACCTATTTATGGCCTTCAAATATGCCTCTTCACTCAGTGTTCCGTTCTTAATTCCTAAGGTTGCCCATATTATACTCTTCACAGATTCACTTCGATAAAATTTTTTTAGGTGCATTTGGAGTATGGTGCATTTAAGTAAATCAATGGATGAGATTGAATTTGTACATGTGGAGTCCATGTGTAGTACAGGTGAGACTCGCGTGCAGAATAAATCTGAACCGTAGAGTGTACAAATAATGTAGCGCATCAGGTATACGTAAGAATTGTTCCACTACGATTGTCAATCATCAAAGTTTTGAGCAGTGAATTTGAATTTTTTCACGTGAGGAGTTCACAGCTGTCATATAATGAGAGAGACAGATACATAATCATTTAGATGATGGAACCTACTTGAATAGTGAATTTACAAGATGTGTAATTTCTACGTATTTTGTTTCTATCTTTCCTTGCATCTCGCATAACACTGTCATATGATTTTTTTTCAGATAGCCCACTGCCGACTTATTGTTCTTTTCAATTAGAGCTGCCTCTACTGCTCCACATACAGCAATAGATAGTAAGCAAAAACTAAATTTAAAAGATATAAATAGATTGGTTAGGAGAAATGAAGAAGGGTAGAAAGGATATTAAATAATAAGGATATTTTAGTAATTTTATATAATTAAAAATTTATGAATTTGAGAGTTTTTTTTTTCTTTTGCAAATGGGACTAGTAAATTAGAGGATCTTTTGTGATTTTATTTAGATTAAGAGAAAAATATTGTAATTGGAGATAAAAATTAAGGTAACTGCTTCTTTTTTCCTATTTTTTACAGGTGATGCTCGATAAGTAACTATAATTTATCAAATATTTAAAAATTAAGATTTGCATGCATATTGATTATCAATTATAAAATTAACTTGTAAAATTAGTATTCAAATATTATTGAATAAAATTTTAATTATGGGAACGCTAAATATCAAATGCAACTTGCCAACTTTGAAGGCGAGTGATTCTCAATTATTATTATTATTATTGGATCAAGTGATTCACAATTATTTTGGTACACACAATATTTTTACCTGGCAATTAATGTATTTGTCACCAAAAATTGTATTATTTAATTAAAAATATTTTTCCTTATAATTTTTTTACAAGTGGGGGTTTGGTCTATGATTTCTAGCCAAACTTTAAGTGATGCTAATTGAAGTTCATATATATGATATTATGAATATGCCAATCACTATGAGAAGTGTGTGTGCCCATGTGCATTTTTAAGCGTTAATTTTCCTTTATTGAACAAATTAATGATCCCATTTGTTATGATTTAATCTCAAATTGTGTTCATGTGCTGCAAATTGTACACTATGACCCGTGTGACGAAGTGCTTTTTTTTGTTTGTTTTTTTCCAGGGATTTCATGCTTTTCTTTTGGGTTTATTTTATGCTCCCTTTTATTTTTTATATATATATATATATATATTGGTCTGACCTTAATTTTACGTTCATACTCAAAGTCATACTATGAAATTAGTTTGTGCTACAAGTGATACGTGTCCATACTTTAGTTCGGCAAATATTTAAATAAATTCTTAAAAAAAACAGTTCATTATGTATCAAGTTGTGTTAAATAATATGCCCTATTTAAATAACATCAACGTTAAATATTTTACACTTTAATGTTTGGTTAACAAGTGTTAAATGAAAAAAACCTATAGCTGTCAATGTTAGAAAAAAAAAATGATTGCAAACTCAATTATGAACATCATGAAATCATAACATATAATTTTTCACTTGCTTTCAAAAGGTGTCTAATTTATTTTTGTTTTGTTTTGGTTATAGGAAGCTAGATTCACTAATTCAAATGAAAAAATAAGAGGAAAATTCTTTAAACAACAATTAGGGAATCTAAATCCAAACTACATCCTTACTTGCAACAAGCGTAGATTAAAAGTGCAAGAGGAGTAAAGAGAACAAAGATCAATCTAAATTACAATTTTACAAGTCAAGGAGACCTTAAGAACATGCCTATGATTTCGTTTGGCGAGAAGGCGACTTGCTTTAGAGTTCTTTAATTTGTTTTCTCTTTCAGAGGGTGGGTCTCCAATCATCGAGTTGCTTGTGTCTTCCCTTGGCATGAGATGTTTCCTCCTTTCTAACTGTTTTAGGCATATTTTCTTCTTAAGCATTAACGGAAAAAATAAGCTTGGTAAAGATTTTACCTAATAATTTTTCTTTTGCAAGATTAATGCCCTTTCAGATTTCAATATCTTCCGAAAACATGGCGTCATCCTTCTTCTCTTCCTTTCCGTCTTGATTGGCTGAATCCGTGGAGGTAGGAATAGAAAAGATCTAAGAATTTTCCCGTAAGTCTACCTGCTCTGCTTAGACGATCGTAAGATTGGAACATGAATTTTGTGTTTTTGGTACAAAATTAAGGACTATACTGTTTTAGCTTGCTAGAGAACCACCAATAATGGTGAAAAGAAGTTACACTCATTATACCTAATATCCAGGTTTCGGTTGAGTCTATACATACATATTTCAGTACATTTTGTTCATACGCTAATCTCTATGCTTAAGTGTTGGACATAAGGGTGTAGAATATACAGATGTGAATGGGTTGAAAAAAGATCCTATAAATGTCATTGAAGTTCTAATCAATAATATTGGAGTAACCTACTATCATATATTATAGTTTTATAAATAATTAGTTACTGAGCTTTGCACGAGTTATTTGAAAAGATACATTTATTTTTAGGCTTGAATGATATACTATATATATATATATATATATATATGTATGTATGTATGTATGTATGTATGTATGTATGTAAATATTAACAAAATAATTGCAAATAAGATTTAGAGAATACAGAAGTTCAATTGTGATATAAGAAGAGTTAAATAGAGTAAAAGCAAAAAATTAATTGAGATGCAGAAGAGTTAAGAAGAGTAGAAATAGAAGTTGAGTTGAGACAACGAAGAGTTAAAAGAAAATGAAGACAAAAGTTGAGAAGAGGCAAAAAAACTTATATTATGTTTAGTTTTATTTTCTTAACATTTATTACTTTAATTGGCAACGATATCAAATTTTGACAATTGTATCGTACAACCTCAAAATAAACTAGATTAAAAAATATATAGCTAATGGTACAATTTAGGTTATTTCCCTTAGAATTGGAATTCAATGTTTACTTGAGCTTTTTAAGTGTTAGAGAATTCTAAAAATTTCCTAAATAAAGGGGTTTTGGTTCTAATTAAACTAATTAGAGTTTAAATCGAATCAAAATTCCTAGCTACTTCTACCTAAATGCATGATCTTATGAATGAATGATGGATTTGTGACTAGCTTAAGATTCGTCCCTTGGTATCTATTATTCTTATCCTAATCCAATTGTCATTGATTTTGCTCTAAGAGTCCCTAATTGTGTTTATTGGCAAGGGATCTTGAATTACCACTCAAGATTCAAGAAATTAGTAATTTGATGTTAATTGAAATCTCAACTCTCATTAAATTACTAATTCTTGTGATTAAGATATTTGAACACTTAGATGAGTGATTAATCAATAAATTAGCCTCTAAATTTTCACCTTAAGATATTTAATTATCTAATTAAATTTCAATGAATCCTCAAATTAGACATTTAAGCACTCAATCTCTCACATGCATTTCATCAAACACATTGACTGTATATATGAATAGTTGTAGGAAAATGAAAATTCAACACTTAATTCATGCAATTAATCATTCAATACTCTCCTAATCAATGTCTAACTAACTATCAATCATAAACTATATTACTTTTAGTTAATTACAAGCTTAACTAAGTAAATAAAGTAACAAAAATTAATGTAGAGAGAGAGAAAATAAAATAGGAAATTCTTAGTCCAAAATCCCTTGCAAATCTCTTGATTCAAGCTTCAACCAAGATCCTCCTCCTAGCTAGCCACAATCTTCAATTAAGCTCTGATGGAGGTGGAAGAAAAATGGAGGAAATGAGTTGGAGGAATGGCTACAGTGTGTGTGGAGAATGGATGATGAATGTGCATGAGATAGCATGTAATCGTCTTCCCCAATGAATGATGGATGATGTATTTTTAATGGATGATGGATTTTTTTCTCGTGACGTGCTGCCCCCATGTGTTTTTAATAAATCACGTGCCTTCCTTTTATTCTCAGCCTCTCCCTCACGTGTTCTCTTCTTATTCTCCTCATTAGCCTGCTCACATGTTTAGATGAAGCGTGGATGGGCCCTGTATACATGCTGGCCGAATGTGTTAATGGAATCGATTGAATGGATGAAGTCTTGGATCCTGGATGCTACCCAAATGTCCTCTTTCTCCCCCAATCACGTGCTCCTTTATTCCTCACGTGTTTTCTTGGTTCTCCACATCAACTTGATGAACCAGTGCTTCATGCGTTGTACTGTTCACATGCTCTGTTCTGCTCCATGAGCTTCTTATCCTCTCCATGCACGTAAAACTTCTCATGTTCTGTTCTACATACCAGTGGTTGTCCGTGTGTGTTGCTCCTTGCTTCTTCCTCTGCACGTGTAGCTTCCTTCATGCAGCTGATGCGTCCTCTGTTTTTTGTTTCATGTAGCTTTTAGCTCTTGCTAACCCATGGCCTGCTTGTAAGTGCTGTGTAAATGTGTTACGTGGAAGGTTCGTGGAGTGCAAGCAGCATGAGTGTTTAATGTGGTGTGTGAGGAAGTGTGATTTGGTGAGATGCTGTGCATGTGAGTGAGCTGGACTTGTGGAAGAGCTTAATGTGGTTGGTTGTGCAAATGGTGAGTGAATCAACGTGAAGAATGGACTCGTGTGTGAATGTGCTCGATGAAGCTGGAATACATGACTGGTGCATGTGGTTGTTCTACTGTGCAAGTGTGAGGGAAGGAAACCTGTGAGAATGAAGTGTTACGTAGATGCATGTATCAACGTGGTGAATGGAAGTGGTTGGCTACCTGTCACGTACTGCTGTTTGCATGAGTCTCGTGCTTTTGGACCCGTGAGTGTGTTGTTCTTCCCTTCACTCATAGCTCTCCTTCCTTCCCTGCTTCCATGTGCTTCTTTTAATCATGTGGAGTGTGTGAAAACCGTGGAATGAGCTGCAACAATGCCAACACGTTGGAAAAACAAAACCCATGCATACTACCTTTTCTCCAAACCAACCTCCTATTCAAGCTCCAATTGCCCATTGAAAAGTCTACACACAAAAATAAGAAAAATTAAGTATGAATATTCATAAAATTATTTAAAAAAAATTTATGCATTAAAGTCTAAAATTTTGCAAATTAATCCCTAAATGCAATAAGGGCCAATAAAATCAAATTTCATTCAATTAAATCCATTAAGCCATATTTAATTATTGAAATGCCTAAGTTTAGGAGAATTAAAATATATAAAAATAGCCTTCATCAAATTCCTTCACACTTAAACCTTTGCACTCTTGGACAAAACTCAAAATTTTAAAGAAAAACTAGTGGAATGACAAGTGGAAAAAGAAAATGAAGAAGAAAGCGTAAAAATCACTAGATAGAGAATGATCACATCTCTTTAGCACTTCAACAATCCAAGCTAATTTCACTTGCATCAAGAAAACAAATTCCATGGCAATTTCATTTGAAGAGAATGAATTGAAATGCATAGCCTCTCACATAGGTTAGTGTTTACTCTCAAATCTCAAGTGTTTAAGCAATGTGTATCATTCAAATCTCACTATCATAGGCTTGTCAAGCTTCTAAATCTCCACCACCCATGTCAAATACAATGCACAAATCAATATAACCTTATTAAGGGTTGTAATGGGGCTAAGGAGATGAAATGAATGGATACAAAAACAAGGGGAAAACAAACAACAAATGGAACACCTTAGGACTTCAAAAGCAATCAATGGAACTTATGATAGGGAAGAATGTGTTACACCCTTTAAAAAAAAAGCATAACCAGCATGGTCTACGAGTCGAAACTCGTACCCATAAACAATTATTGGATACTTAAGGAAGCTTTCCTTTATTAAAAGATTTAAATAATACTACAAAAAATTGATTATAAATTAGTTCATTTAACTTTTTATAGAAATTTTGGTAGAGTTTCCCCTAAATTTAGGACTACCCAAAATTTCTACAAATAGCCAAACAACCAATCAAAAATACCAAGAGAGCTTCACTCTTGATCTGAAGCACTAAACAATAATAAATGGGAATAGGGCCCCTGCCTGTGTATAAGTGGAGCTACAACCAAGAGGAAGCAATATACCTAATTACAATTCAAAAGTTCACAAAAAAAACCCTAGCCAACTACGCAGGGCTCAAAATCTTAAAGCGATCATTTCTATGCCGATTCTAGACCCACATCACTATTTGAAATGGAAAAATTTAAAGGATGAGTTTGAAACTCAGTGAACGGATAATAGTAACTATGACCAAGATGCAAATCATAATAAATGGTTTACCCTCAAACTTGAATTTATATAAAAAACATAAGCAATAATGTAGTATTCAACGAAATTAATTTCTGTACATTTATAATAGATAAATTCGATAATGTACATAAACTAAACATTAAAACTCATGCATAACAATAATTGATATGTCTAAATAGAATCAAATCAAATGTGTCACACCCCGCAACCAAAAATGTGACCAGCATGGAAGATAAATAATTTCTCTTTTATAAATCTATCCGAAACTAAAACCCCATCAAACATTCAATGTATATTCCTATAATTCAATATCAAATGGTAAGGCCAAACAAAACAATTATGAATTATACTTGTATTGAACATATTTAATTGCATGTGGCTTTTATAAAAATTTCAACAAAACCTTCCTTGTAATTTGGAACTCCCGATATTTTTACAATTAGCCCAGCCAATACAATTATATCAAAAGAGAGTTTTACATCAAATCCAAACTAATATATATCAATTTCTAAAGGTAAGGAACCCTATCTATGACTCAGTGGAGCGACATACAACATACTATATAACAAAAATAGCTTTCATGTAATTTGCCAAAATATGCCCACGAAAATGGATACAGGGTCACCAAAAACAAAAAGGAGATGATTGATCCTAAGTTACTGAAGAGGGATCGGGTTCAATCCTACTATCTAAAAAAAATGAAAATAAAAGAAGTGAGCCAAACGCACAGTGAGTAGATACAACCAATTATACAGCATAAAAAAAAATTTATTTTAAAGTTATATTTAAAATAGTAATATAGTAATTGAAACCTTAAATACATTAATTAACGTTTTCTTCTAATAAAATCATTCATCAAATACATTAAGAAGCATTAATCCAGTACCTATTGGATCAGACGTAGAGCACACAGCTCGTGAGGGTAAATAACATAAATGCTGAGCAATCCACTCGCAAAATTCATAACAGATCCACGTATGGTGGCCAACCACACGGGACTAGCAACACCTCTACTAGCTGGAGATACAAATCACAGTGCACCATGGCCAACCTCTACTGCGGTTAGCTGCAATGTTTTGGAATAGATAAATCCTAACAAGGATGCTCAAAAATGAATAAATAAATAAACTAGCATTCTTAATCACACTCACTTGCTGTCAGAGCATACAAGCAACATAGGTCATTAAATATTGCAAACTTACAGAAGTTCAGAAAATTTTAATTAAACCTTCGTACTCAATTTAAAAAATAATATTTCAAACTTTACCGTGTTTCCCAAGTCATCGCAATACTTAAGCGAATATTTGGAAAACTAAATAATAACATTAAAGAGTTACGTAAATGATAACCAAATAAATAATATTTATATAAAAGAAATGAAATGGAATTTTCATAGCATGTACAGTTGGTATTATCTACTCACAGTGCTCACTGAATAGCAATGATCATTTAATATAAATCATTGTTGCATGCTTCTAACAAGGGACTCCAAAGATGCCATCCCTATAAAAATATTTTCAATAATTCAACTTAAGTACAAGAACAATATTAATTGGTTCTTCCTACCTTAGTTTGGTTAAATTTTCCTAGCTTGAATTAGATTTAAATACTAATTCTACACTAGTCACAACCTTAGCATTACGCATCCTGACTTAGTTTACTCACTATTAGATCAATTCTTACTCTAGGATTACCTTAATTTATTACTTAACTTATTATAAATGTTTCTAGTGTTAACTTATCCTAACTTATTCTTCATATTGATTTACAATGACAAAAAGAATATTAACCTTACGTTACTGCATTATATTGAAGTTTGTGGTAAGTGACCACTACACCTAAATACCCAATTAGGGATTTTCCTACAATTACAAAATTTCCATTCCTAAGCTTATGGACATTATAACACACACACACACACACAGATATATATATATATATATATATATATATATATATATATATATATATATATATATATATGTTTTTTTTTCTAAAGAACTTTAAGTTGGAATACACAATTAGTGAGAAAGAGGGATTTTTACCATAAGCAACAAGGTTTCCCAATTGCATCACTAACTCATCTGCCACAATACCTTATCCTTGCAATTAACCAAGCCACTAAATTAAAAAGACTTCAGGACCACCTATGATCAACAAGGACTAGAAGAGTAAAGGTACCGAGTGGGATGGAATTTCTTAACTGTGGTACAAGGACAACGAGGATGCCATAAAGAGTATTTGGGAGAAAAAAAAAAGGCCATAGGCGTTTCAAGACCAATGAGAAATAAAGCATCAATAACAAAGACTGATCTATAAAAGGATTTTTTATTTGAGTAGTAATTTATGGAAATTCCAAACTAAGAGCAAGTCTTCTACCTTGTATAGTTTGGCCGAAGAAGAGACTACCAGCTAAAAGAATAAAATTGAAGCTAATATTAACTTTAAATGAAGGAGTTTTGGCCAACCATCAATGGTCAAATAAGGGAGGAAATCACTTTGGAAGGTTGTACTATGGAATTCCTGATGTCCCCTTGCTGCCCTAGAACATAAAAGATGCAATACACCAAGTGGAGTTAAAGCACGTAGGTTAGGAGGCATAAAAGCTTCAGGAGATGCAAGGTAATAAGAGAACGAGTCCAAAGAAAAAGTGGCAGGATGGTCAAGTCTGATGCAAGAAAGACAAAATTATATATATTTTATTTTGCTTCGAGAATGCTCCAGATCATATGCAATAAGGAGTTAATTAACAATTATAATAGGAAAAGCAATTATAATGGGGAAAGAAGTAGGACAAGTGAAGAAAGGTGGTCCCACTTTGCTATAAGTCAAAAAGGATGCTATATATTAGGATATGAGACTTACATCAAGAAATGTAATGGAAGATTAAAAAGAAATGAAGTAAGTGTTGTGGTCCTCATGTTAAGTAGTCATAAGGAAAGTATATTGAAACAAGTAAAACAACAACAACAACAACAACAACAACAACAACAACAACAACAATAATAATAATAATAATAGTATGGGCTAAAAATAAATTCAAAATCATTGATTCTTTTTAGAATTTTTTTTAAAACCTATAATTTATGTTGTTTGGTTCCAATTAAAGTTCTTGATTATATACTCTTTTTTATTTTTTTTATTCATTGTTAACTATTTGATTTTTTTTAAGTTGTTACAAAATGAATGCCAATCACATTGCTTACAAGGAAATAATAATACCAAAGTAGCTTAAGTTTAACCATTCAAACAGATCCACGCATGGTGGCTAACACAATGGGCTAGCAACACTCTTGCTAATTAGGGTTCAGATTGAGGTGTACCAAAGTTAACAACTATTGTTGTTAGCTATAGGGTTCTGTATTAGACCGCCTTATAATCAAGAATTGCTAAAATAAGTAATTAAGTAATTATAAAGGTATATTGAATTAGTTGATCAACAACTGATATATTTTAATATCATCAATTAATAATCCTCTCTTCTTTTTTTTTTTTTTGTTGTCCCACATAAAGAACTCAAGTTTAGCATTCCATTAATTTACAAGGAAGAAGGAGTATAAATTTTTCATAGCAAATATTATCTACTCACCGCACACGATGACATCATAAATTTCTTTAAGCCTTAATTTGATGAAGCACTTGATATGGGGTTATCTCTGGAACCTCCTAAATTTCCCATAAACAAACTAACATATAAATTTGCATAAATTCAAGCTACTCTTATTCGTTATTATCTTAATCTAGGTCATAAGCCAACATGCAAGCTAGGAAAAATTTTCAAATTTTCAATTAGCACTTTAAGTTACCATCCTAAAAGAACATCTTCATCCTAAGCCTTTTTTATATAGACACCAGAATAATATAAAACACTTCCATACTACTTGAAGCAAATAAATAAAAAGAAAAACAAGGAAATGGAACTAATACTAATATAAGAAGGCCTTAAATTTCTAATAATAATTTTTTTTTCAAAGCTTAGCTGAACATATTCCCTGATTAGCCATAAAAATTAGGCAAATATCAAGATTAAATTCCCTTGAATCAAATTCTAGGCTTCAGCTACCAAAAATGAGAAAAAGAGTGATTCTTACCAAGAAATCAAGGGAGGAATGAAATGGGTAGAAAGTAATTTCTTGAAGCTTAAAACCCTACCCTAACACCACTCCAAAGCTACTGTCATGGTGATGAATAGAGCACACGCTGCAGCTGGAGGAAGGGCTAATTTCACAGTGGATTTGGCGGCTAGAAGGAAGAACAATGGGAAGGGAAAGAAGAAGGAACAAAAAAGAATGGAGATTAGAAGAACAAAAAAGACAAAAAGAAGAAGCAAAACACGAAAAGAAGAAAGAAAAAGATGAAAAGAGAAGAAAGAAAAGGACGAAGCTTACTAGACATACGGCAGAGAAGAAAGAAAAATGGAGAAAGTGGGGAGGTTGGGATTTTTTTAATATATTTTAGATAAAATTAGATTTTGACCCCTAAAATTTTTAAAATACCTTAAAGTAGTCCCTATGTCACTATGAACACCGTATTTTATCCAGACATTTAATCAAAACAAAAAAAAGAAACAAAGGAAACCAAAATAAATAATAATAATAATAATAATCAAAAGAAAAATATAAAAATATAAAAAACAAAAAAAAGAAGAAAGAGAGAACATAAAATTTTTAAGGAAAATAAATAAATAAAATGAGAAAAAAATAATTAAAAAAAAAGCCCAAACTGCTACAACCCAAACAACAAATACGGGCCCAAATTTTGAAACCTAAAACCTTCTCCTTCGAATTGGGCCATCAGGCCATATGCCCAACCCTACCTAGTTTCCCTTTTTCTTCCCAAATGACGCGACTCTGGCAGCACGACCACACACATAGAAGCACAGAGTGCTAAAACGCGTAAATGGCAACGGCAACAGAGGCTGATCAACCCAACGTCTTAGAGAAACACCAGAAGGGAAAAGCGAGGTAACGTTTCAAAGGAACTAGGGCAGAGAGTCAGTGGCACACTTGAAGAGCTGACTTTCTTCTCCTGTCCCCTTCATCGTCGAAAGCCAAGGAGAGAAAACGTGGAAATGGAAAGAAAGATTGAAAATGCGAATCGATGAAGGAAGAGAATCATCAGCAACAAAGGAGGGCATCAGTGAAAGAGAAGCGGAATCAAAAATAAAAGGGAGAGAAAGCAAGAGAGGGGGGAGGTTTTTCTGATTCGGGAAGAAAAGGAGAGGCTGGAAAGGCAAAGGGGACAGAGAGCGAGAGAGATTGAAGAGCAACAGGGGACCGAAGAATCCATCTTTCTGCCACCATCCCTACAGGTAAGCCACCGGTATTGTCTGCTCTGTTTGTGATCACTAATAATATAAAATTGAAGTGGGAAACTGGAATTCGAAATACTATGTTCATTGTATATTTAGAGACATGCATATTAGGTGTTAGAGGAAAGGCTTGAAAGAAGACTGGGTATAGCTGTAGCATGTGTTGTTACTGAATCTGTTAAACTATAATGTATTAATCTGGCTTTTATCATCGGCTGTGACTTTATGATAAGTAGGCATATGTTTTGGGAACTAATGGTGATAGTAATGTCTCTGGTTTTTAATGTCGTTTAATCTGTGTCCTGTAATGATGAATATGACAAATATGTTCATACTTCTGGCAACTTGGATGGGGATGGTTTGTTATTACCATTGCATAGGCGATCAATTTTAGCTTGAAATTAATCTCGTTTTATGTTTCTTTTCTGCTCAATATGGATGCTCTATATATATCGTTGGAAAGGATATTTGGGAATTTCCAAATGAAGGACTTAAGGGGGGAAAGGAGTCTCTTTGCTGCAATACCTTCCCTGTCTATTTGTATGATGTAAAGCTTGTCTGAGCTAGTGAGAGAAATGTACCCAAAGTATGTATATACCTAAACATTTGACTCTTAGCCATGTTGTCGTTTGTTCATTTCATTTTATTTTTTTTGTTCCTTATTTTATTCTTTTGTTTTATTTTTCCTTTTCTAAAAGTGTCATATGGGATTGTTTTGTCCCCTCCGACACGTAGGGTCATTCGAGGTGCCATGTGTGACAATAAGTCTCCTTGGTACTCTTTGGTTTTATTTATTATTTATTTTATTTATTTGCAAGTTTGAGGGTTCCAAAGGCTATAGTAATTTTGCACGACTGACTTAGGGTAATCGTTCTTAGTAACGGGTGTAGTGGGATGCCTAACATCTTACCCATTCACAATCGACTCCCGAATTCATTTTTTGGTTCGTAGACCATTTTTTTTATTTTCCAAATAAAAAAACTTTTCCAAAATTTTGCCTTTTCAAAAATAAAAATTTGGTAGCAACTCTACTACTTTTAATTTTGATTTTGATTAGGCGTCACATGATCGCATTTTCGAGTGTAACAGTATGGCGACTCCACTAGGGATGGTTTGAGAGTCAAGCCCAACTTAAGTTGGTCGTACAATACATTATGGCCTTCCTTTATCTCGGTTCTCCCTTCTGTTTATTATTTGCCTCACATGTTTAGGGTAGATGATATGCCATTCACATGCTTGCTTCATCTGTTTTATTTCATTGATTGTATATATAACATGCGTTAGGATAGATAACATGTGGAGTAAAACCTTAAGATAGATGACTATGTTTATACATATTTTACTTCTTTTGTTTATATCTGTGTATATACTTCTTTACTTTTTGTCCTACCAATCTGCCTAGCAGATGAGGGTTGGGTAGCCTATAGGATAAAGAGATAAATGCTATCCTCACACATACCACTGTAGCACAAACATATCACACACATTATGGGCCCTATACCCGGGTCTGAGTGCTCCCTAGATTAGTAGAGGTTTATACTGATTTCCCTGTGAAACCTTATACTTCCTAAGGTTATCATGAAGACCTCACCTAAATTGTACCTTGTTATATGGGTTTGATCTGTGTAGGATCTTTTTTCTCTCAAGGTCAAATTTATTTAGTGATATCTTCACCTTAAGGTGGGGGCAATTTAGGGACCAATGTTTAGGAGTCATAAATCTACCTGGTAAATTTGCACTGATAGTCAAGCCATAGATGCTTTCAAAATAATTAGAATCAGGCTCCAGTGCTCACAACCTAAGATCTACACACATTAGGACAAAGGAGGGCATTTTAATTGTTTGTTCATCACATCCATGCATCTAATGCATCTAATGAGATCCATAAGAAAAGTGACACATCGTCACCATTCACTAGAGTAGTTAATGGGCCGTCATAGCACACTTAGATGTGCATTAACTATGATGAAAGTCTGCACTAATTAAACCAACCCTTGCCTAATGGGTTTTCAACCCTGAAGAGACCATAACCATATTCCTTACAGTCCCTCAAAAGAGGAATCTTTCAGCACATATTTATTTTCTTTTTGCATTAAAAAAAAAGAGATAAGATGAAATAATAAACAGTGCACAATCTATTTTTATTAAAAAAATCTCCACCTCCACAAAACAACAAATTATAATAGCAAAATGAGTATTTTCAAGATTTTGGGAATGATAAAACCTATAAGTTTTGTATCATCAAGGAATGGGTATGATGTCTCGATTAGAGATTTGAACCTTTTTAGGATATCAATCATGTAGAAAAACATATTTCTCTCGATTTAACTGTCCACTCTTCTCTTCCATGGAGCAATAGAATCCTCAAGAAAGAGTACAAAGTTTTTTAATTATTTCTTATGCCAAGGCATTACATCCAATGTCACAATATAAATGTTAGTGGATCGTTATATTAGCTTGCTGAACATATCAGTGTCAATTACGTAAGGAGTTATTCCTTCTTAAATTGATCCTCACACCCTCATTTTCTATGGAATAATAAATTCCTTGAGGATTGGGTAAAATTGTTAAGCTAGTACTGATGATACACTAACCAATAAGCTTTGATATTTTAAAATAGTGAACGGTTGTATGTATTGATTGGCATAATGGAGGTAATGGGACCTTTGGGTAATAGAAGATATCTGAGTTCAAGACAAACTGGCCTCATTGCGACTGGAACAAAGCTTAAAATCAAGGCAGAGGCTGAATCAGTTGAGAGCTTAGTTATATTGAGTAAGAAATTAAGTGGAAGGCATATTCGAGATTTTCGAAGGGATTATAGAGACATTCTAGACTTACTACGAATACCGATACAGCCAAAGGCGCTTTCAACCTTGGCCCAGCATTGGGATAGCTCGTTAAGGTGTTTTTCATTCTCTACATTATAGATCACACCCACTTTAGAAGAATATGGGAGCTTTATGAATACGCCTCTTAGAAAAGATGCCTTAATTTATTACTATCCAGGACATTTACTATCAAAATGTATAGTGGCTCAAATTTGAGGGGAAAATCTTAGTAGAATCTAATTGCATCAGAGAGGACAGACTAAAGGCCTTTTGAGGAAATACGTAGAAGGGCGTTTGAGGATCTTAGCCGAAAAGGGAGATTGGGCGACTTTTAAGAGGGTCCTTACCTTAACCATATATGGGTTAATGTTAATTCCCTCAGCGGTGGGGATAATTGATTTGGTAGCTGTGAGTGTTTTGTGGATGGTGAAAAATCATCGTATAAATCCTATGCCAGCAATCTTAGCAGATAAGTTCTTGACCTTAAGCTTTTGTTAACAAGAAAATGGAGGAAAATTGAAGTGTTGTCTACAACTCCTCACTGTTTAGATGTTTAATCATATTTATGGGAGGCAATATCAATTGGGTCGATGACATGACACTATACACCACCCGGTTAGGGACTTCCTTAATCATAAAGGTGTTATCCTGTCATCTTCAAAGATGACTCGTGATGATTGGGCACGATCCCTTAGTCAATTGGACGAAAACATAGTCTGGTGGAAGCTAGCTTGGTGGGAAAGTGAAGAAATAGTATACTATTATAGAGAATTTTTTAATATACCCCTGATAAACCCTCGGGGTTGCATTAATTACAACCTGTCAGTTGTTCATCAATAGTTTGCATACAAACAAGATATTCCATTCGATGAGGCAATACTATTGATTCACTTTTATCATAATGACCCAGAAGCTAAGATGCTTTGCCAGAAAATAAGAAGCGCATGGAACCAAGTGATATGTAAAGGAAAATGTGAACTGGGTAAGCAAATTGTAGCTACAACCAAGGAATATCGAGAATGGCTAAAGGGAAAGACAAAAGGGGCTAACCATTCTTTCGGACCACCTGATCCTATACTTAGCAATGACATGCAAGTGATTAATAAACAATTAGCAAAGCAAGTCAGAGAAAAAAAGGAAAAATTGAAGGTTTTAGAAGAAAAGAGACAAGAACGCTTGAAGAATTTGAACCAAATACGAAATGAATGTACAATCATGCGAGCATAAGCGAATAGGGCAAAGGGATACAAGGGAAGTGTGAGGAGTGTCGAGATAAAAAGGTTGAAAGAAGAAAATACAAGATTGAAGGATACCATAGAGGAAGCTCAGCAACGAGTAACCAAAAATGAAAAGAAGATGTATATTAGTAGGGCCTAATTAATAAAAGTCCTTAAGGAAAAAGAAGCACTAGAAAGACAAATGTAGAAACTTGAATCTAGTAGGACCTGATATGAAATTGATATGCTGGCAAGGGAACTGGAAAAGAAAATGAATGACCTATCCATCATCAGGAGTGATAGTGCTACAATAATAGAAAACTTGGTGGAACAGCTTAATCAACAAGCCAAGGTGATTGAGACATGGAAGACACTCCATGCCGAGCAAGCCACAGAAAAGGAGAGGTTCATATCCTAGTTCAAGAAATTGATCCTCCTTGCTGACGAGATCCTCCCTAATTTCACGAGTTCACTCAAAGTAGTTGAGGGTTTAGCTAATCCATTGAATACACCGAAGGAAATGACAGAATTTTTTATGTTGTGTAATGATATTGTAACCGAGTTGAAGTACCTCAACAGCTATTAATTTCCAAATATGCTGATATAATATATCACCTAGGACTTTGTTATAAAAGGACAAAAATTTCATCCTCCTTGTGTTTGCCGTCTAAAAGGAAAATAACTTAGATGAATGCAAAGACCTTATCATGTAGGGGTTTCAATCCCTTCTTACATCGAGTGTCAACTTTGATATTTTTATGTGGATTAATCAAATCCTTTAAGAAGCACGGGGCTCGATGTTCCTCCGCCATTATGTCAAAACAGTTAACCCAAGTTAATATGTAAAACAAAGAAAAGAAAAAGAAAACAACAACAACAACAACAACAACAACAATAATAATAATAATAATAAAGATATAAAATAAGAGGAGTACTTTTCAATATCACTAAATGTCTTGTTTGTAGAGAAAAGAATATAAAGAGTGAAATAAAAGGAAGATAATATTGTGCCTCTAAAACGCATCCCATCTAACTAGATACGTCCTACTAGAGTATACAACACGCGTTCAAGAGCCAGGCTCATGGAAGAACATCAAGTGGAAGGTAGCCAAAGAGCTGAGGAAGACACAATTGCACCGAACAGTCGAATGACAACTATAGAGAATCAACTAGCTCAGATGAGTGAAACAATGAAAATCCTCGTCGAGACACTAAAGGGGAAGGCTGTCAACTCCTCACTTAGAGTATCCAGTTATCCACATGTCACTGCAAATATACCAGAGGTAGGAACGAGCTTACCAGGAGTGGTCATACCAAAAGTACACTTTGACCAAATAGCAGAGACTATGCAGAGGTAGAAGAATGTCCAGAATCCTTTAACAAAAACATCCGACAAACACGGTCCCCATGAGGAAGTAAAGGATACGCAAGAATTTCCTGGCTATGACTCCACCTATACACTTTAGATCCTAACTACGGAGACTAAAGGGAAAGCTAACTATGATAAAAAAGATTAAGAGAAAGAGTTAGGAGAGGTCAAGGACCAATTACGAAACTTACGGGGTCCCAACACTTAGGGGTCACTGGACGTGGAGGAATTATGCATGATTCCAAAAGTTTTAATTTCGAAGAAATTTAAAGTTCCTGATTTTGACAAATATGATGGTACTAGAAATCCAATATATCATCTGAGGTCATACTGTACAAAGATGACCATCTGGTCAAGAGACAAGAAGTTTTTGATAAATTTCTTTTCAAAGAGTTTGATGGGATTTGCCTTGTTATGGTACATGCAGTTAGATCACTCAAAAATTCAAAGGTGGAGAGACCTCACGGAAGCTTTCATGAAGCAATATAAATTCAATCTCGATACTACCCCAACCAGGGAACAATTGAAAAGGATGAGTAAGAAATCGACAGAGTCGTTTAAAAAATATGCTCAAAGGTGGAGACTGATGGCTTCCCAAGTCCAACCTCCAATGATTGGATTTGAATTTTGCTCCTATTTCATTTGAACTCTCTCAGACCCGTTTTATAAAATCATGTTGGGGACCCATATTACAAATTTGCTGACTTTATTGAAATTAGGGAAATGATAGATGCAGATATTAGATATGAGAAACTTTCATCTCCTCAAGCAAAAAATAGCTTCAAAAAGAGCCAAGGAATGAAGAAGAAAGAGGGAGACATAAATTACGTCCAACTTGCGAGACTGTATTCACAACAACCCATTGTTTATCAAGTAAATAGAGAAAATCAAGATCAAACCTCATTTGTGCCAGTTATGAATAGATAATAGTAACATGAGAGAATGACTTATGGGCGACCAAAAAATAATCGCCCTTGGCCCAATTTTAATTCCACTAATGTTGAATTGTATAAGAAGTTATTGGACACAAAGCTTTTAAGGCCTCGACATGTAAACCCAATGCAGCCACCATATCCAGTATGGTATAACCCTAATGTCTCTTGCGAATACCATATGGGTGTTTCGGGGCACTTAATTGAGAATTGTGTCACCTTTAAAAGAAATGTGCTGGATCTGATTGAGTCCAACCATATCTAACTTAAACCTAGAGAAGATTCAATAATTGCCACTAACCTTTTACCTAGTCATGGGGGACAGGTGAATGTTATTGAAGAAGAACTGAGGTTTTCCAAGAATCCTAATGCCATTAAGTTGTCAATGAAAACTCTGTTAGTTAATCTTCAATTAGCCAAGCATATGTTAGAATTACCAAAGGAAAGGATCATTAGGACTATTGTTAGGCCACCAATTAAATTTTGCAACTTTCATTAGCAAAATATAGACCATGACATCGAGAATTACGTGCAGTTTTGGGAAGCTTTGAAAAAATTAATGACACTAGGGATTGTGGTTATAAAGAAGTCAGAAGAAGAAATTGGCACAATAGAGGAGAAGTATATTGACATCATTATCCCCACCAGACAGCCAGAAATAATTACCCTAATTGTTGGAAATCCTCTTGTGACATCGGGGCCATCTTGTTCCCCTTCCCCAAGGCAACCCTTAGTGGTTATCAATATGCCAGCTCCGTTCCTATATCAAAGCGACCATACAGTACCATGGAGATATGGGGAAGCCTTTAACTGTCCCTTGACTCAGGTGGTGATTGCTAAGGTAGAAGAAGAATCTGTCACAAGTATGGTTGGAGCAGAAGGTATTACTCGAAATGGTAGGGCTTACCTCCCAACAAATATTGACAAGTATAGGAAGGGAAAAGGAATTGATAGTAATGATTGGAAGAAAGAGAAAGAAGGGAAAGAAGATAACAGTGATGAAGAGTTCCTGCAAATCATGAAACAAAGCGAATATGACGTGACAGAGCAGTTAAAGAAAACTCCAGCTCGAATTTCAATGTGGTCCTTAGTCATGAGCTTAGAGGTACATCGTCGAGCCTTGCAAAAGGTCTTGGAGGAAGCATATGTGCTGCCTGATGCCACCCCAGAAAAAGTAGCTAATGTAATGAATATCGTCAAGTCCACATCTGCCATCTCATTTTTTGAAGAAGAAATCATAGGGACGTCTGTCAGCCAGCTAAAGGCCCTACACATTACATTGAAATGCAATGGGTTCATAATTGTAAAATTTTTTATTGACGGAGGGTCTGCACTAAATGTGTTACCACTAGCCACATTGGAGCAACTAGCAGTTGAGGCGTCACACATTGGAAAAAGTGATATGGTAGTTAGAGCATTTGATGGCTCTAAAAAAGAAGTGATTGGCAATACTCGTTTGTCCTTGGAGATTGGGCCACAAACATTTGTGGTAGACTTTCAAGTAATGGATATTGATCCATACTACACAATGCTGTTGGGTAGGCCTTGGATCCATTCCGCGAGTGTCGTACCTTCCACCTTTCATCAAAGGGTTAAGTTCATTGACAAAGGGAGGATAATCACTATTAAGGGAGAAGAAGAGATAATGTTAAATAAGCTCAGTTTCTTGCTGTACATTGAGGTCGTTGAACAGGATATGAAAGCGATGTTTCAAAGCTTAGAAATGGATGAACCTTATCCTAACATTGGGAATGTTAATCAGGTTGTGATAAAAATGTTACAAAAGAATGGATTCCGACCCAGGAAGGGATTAGGAATACATTTGCAAGGAGTTGAACTGCCTATTACTCTCCCAAAAAACCTCAATCGGTAGGGATTAGGGTATAAAACTTTGCTATTGGACTAAGCTAAGGAGTGGCTGAGCACAAAAGGAGATAAGGGGTAAGAAAAGCTAAGAGTCCCTCACATTAGAGAAACATTTCCAACTCCCTTAGAAGTTATAAATCATATAAACATCTCAATGGTCGATGACGAAGCCACATCAGGAGTTAAAACTTGGATTTCGATTGACGATTCGGGAGAAAGATTGGATAATTGGGAAACCGAGGATATCCCTAATGTCGTAGCCTTAAAGTAATCATTTTGATCATGTCCTTTTTTTCCTTTCCTTTTTCTTTTATGCTTTCTGTTGTTGTGTCTTAATTTCAGACGGTACTTTATGAATGACAAGGCTATTTTGCAAATGAAATGAGAATTGCTTGGATATTCTGCCCCCTTCACTTTTACTCTTTCTTTTTTTGTTTTTTTTGCTTTGTTCTTCCCCCCAGGAAATTGTTTTCCTCAGAACTCTTAACTAACGCAGAGGTTCCTGAGCCTTCATGGAATGATTTGTGTGTTACTTTGGATATGCATGATTTGGAATCTGATAATGAAGAGTTGACCCAAACTTTCAAAAAGTTGCTCGATTTTGTGGATAAAGGAATTCGCCCTCACGAAGAAGTAATTGAAAAAGTTAATTTGAGGATAGAAGAACATAAAAAGGAGGTCGAAATAGTGGATAATTCAGAGAAAGAGGAAATGATTCAACTCTTCAAGGAGTATATAGATGTCTTTACATGGTCTTATCAAGACATGCCTAGACTTAACTCAAGAATTGCTTCTCACAAGATTCCTTTACTCCCAAACATTAAACCTAAGAAACAGAAATTAAGACAAATGCACCCTGACATGTCTTTAAAGATAAAAGAGAATGTCATGAAGCAACTAGAAGTGGGTTTTCTTTAGGTGTCCACAATGGGTAGCAAACAACGTACCAGTCCCCAAAAAGGATGAAAGGGTTCGCATGTGTGTCGATTATAGGGATTTAAACAAAGCAAGCCCAAAAGATGATTTTTCATTACCCCACATAGACGTTTTAGTTGATAATACAGCACGAGCCTACTGGTATTCCTTCATGGATGGTTATTCGGTGTACAACCGAATCCTTATGCATGAAGACCATAAGGAAAAGACTACATTCATCATGCCATAGGGAACATACTGTTATAGAGTAATGCCATTTGGGTTGAAAAATGCTGGGATAACTTATCAATAGGCTATGATGGCACTCTTTCATGATATGATGCATAAAGAGATTGAAGTATACGTCAATGATATGGTGGCCAAATCTGCAAAATGGGAGAGTCATATGATAGTATTAAGGAAGCTATTTGAAAGATTGCGTGAATACAAGCTTCAGTTAAACCCCAACAACTGCATCTTTAGGGCTTTGACTAGAAAATTATTGGGTTTCATGGTGAGCCAAAAGGGAATAGAGGTAGATCTCAATAAAATACAAGCTATTCAAGAAATGTCATCCCTCCAAACAGCAAAAGAAGTACGAAGCTTTTTGGGCTAACTCAATTATATAGCAAGATTCATCACCAATCTAACTGTAACTTGCAAGTCAATTTTCAAATTGTTGAAGAAAAAATACACTGAAAAATGGGACAATAACTGCTAAAAAGCCTTTGACAAAATTAAAGAGTATTTGTCAAGTCCCCTAATCTTAGTTCCGCCCACACTAGGACGAGCTTTAATTCTCTATTTAACAGTCTTGCTAGGATCAATAGGGGCTGTATTGGGGCAACATGATGCTTCTGAAAAGAAAGAGCAGGTGGTTTATTACTTAAGTAAGAAGTTCAACGAATGTGAAGCACGTTACCCATCGATTGAAAAAACATGTTATGGGCTGGTATAGACTACTAAACAATTATGACAGTATATGCTTTATTATACCACATGGCTAATTTCTAGAATGGATCCTATCAAGTATATCTTCGAAAACCCACATGTTTTAGGAAGAGTCTCTAAATGACAAGTGATCTTGTCTGAGTACGACATCAAGTATATGACTTGAAAGTCCATAAAAGGAAGCGTCATAGCAGACCATTTGGCTAAGAGTCCTCTAGATGAATACCAACCTTGACGAAGACATACTCACTATAGAGGACAATTAAGATGATAAGGATGGTGGTAATAGGAGATGGAAGATGTATTTTGATGGTGCTGCAAATATGCATGGTTATGGCATTGGGGCCATGGTTGTGTCACCTGAAGGAAAGCAATACCCCGTTGCTGTTAAATTAGAGTTTGAATGTACCAATAATGTGGTAGAATATGAAGCTTGCATTAGTGGGTTGAATGCTGCCATAACCTTTGGTATAAAAAGTCTGAAAGTTTTTGGGGATTCTGCCCTCATAATTCATCAAGTGACTGGAGAATGGAAAACTAAGGACTTAAAGCTAATTCTGTATCAGAAGTTTTTGGTTCAGCTAATTAGCCAATTTGAAGAAATCAATTTCCATCATGTGACCCGAGACAAAATCAATTTGCTGATGCCTTGGCTACTTTAGTAGTAATGATTTGACTCGACTATGGAGTCCAAGTCCAACCACTTTGAGTGGAAGCCAAGGATTTACCGGCATATTTCCTAAACATAGAAGAAGAATGTGATGGGCAGCCTTGGTATCATGATATCAAGACTTATATGACAAGTAGGAAATACCCAGCTAAGGCCACTAAGAGTGATAAAAAGACTATTCGGCATCTAGCCATGAATTTCTTCATTAGTAATGGCATTTCATACAAGAGAAGTCATGACAGTACACTATTGCAATGTGTAGATGCGAAGGAGGCACAACAAGTGGTCATAGAGGTTCATGATGGAATATGCGGTACGCATGCAAATGGTCACACTCTAACTAAGCAAATCCAAAGGTGCAGATACTTTTGGTTGACCATGGAGAAGGATTGTACTGAGTATGTTCAAAATGTCATAAATGTCAAATTTATTCAGACAAAATTAATGCACCACGAATCTCACGACACAATTTAGTGGCACCGTGGCCATTTTCAATGTGAGGCATCGATGTGATTGGACCAATCAACCCTAAAGCTTCAAACAGACATCGTTTTTATTTTGGTTGCCATTGATTATTTCATAAAGTGGATTGAAGCTAATTCCTTTGCTAGCATTACTCAAAAAACTTTCTACAAGTTTCTCAAGGTAAATATCATTTGCCGTTATGGACTGCCAGAGAAAATCATCATTGATAATGCCTCGAACCTGAATGGGGCAGAAGTCTTTAAACTCTATGAACAGTTCAAGATCAAACACCATAATTCGGCACTGTGTCAACCACAAATGAATGGGGCAATAGAGGCAGTAAATAAAAATATAAAAAAATCATTGCCAAGATGACAGTCACCTATAAAGATTGGCACGAAATGCTTCCATATACATTGCATGGGTATCGCACAACTGTGCATACATCGACAGGGGTAACTCCTTACTCCTTGGTTTATGGAATGGAAGCTGTCATGCCAATTGAGGTCAAAATCTCATTGTTACGGGTATTAATTAAATCTAAGTTAGATGAAAGTGATTAGATAAAAACCCGATATGAGCAGTTAAACATGATTGAGGGACTCACTGCAATATGTCATAGACAATTGTATCAAAGGAGGATGGAAAAAGCTTTCAACAAAAAGCTTCATCCTTGCGAGTTCAAAGTTGGTGACTTAGTCGTCAAAAGAATCTTACCAAACCAAGACGACGCTCGGGGTAAATGGGCTCCCACTTATGAAGGCCTTTCTGTTATTAAGCATGCTTTTTTAGGAGAAGCATTAGTTTTAATGGACATGGATGGTCATGAACTAACAAAGCCTCTCAATTTGGATGCAGTTAAAAAGTACTTTGCGTAAAAGGAAAAGCTCGCTAAGTTGAAAACCCAAAAGGGCAACCTAGACAAAAGTTAGAGCCACAAAAAATTAATCAAAAATCAAAAAAAAGGAAGAAAAAGAAAATGAAGAGGAAAAGCATGGCAATGTAAGAAGGTGCCTAGGCAAAAGTAGGGGCAAAGTTTAAAAGTCCATTTTGACAGAAGCAATCAAGTACCAGGGAAAACAGAATCCCAGGAGGTCAAGGGTCATAAATCAGGTTAGAAGAGATGCATATCTTGGGTCGCACAACAGATCGTTTCGTCAGGGGCATGTGGAACCAATTGTGGAGGACAATCTTTGAAAGAACCTCTCGAGTCAAGTTTCTTTCAGTTCTATTATTTGTTTGTTTTTTTAATTTCGTATTGTCTGAACTCCCAAATGTTTCCTTTGGCAAACTCGATTTCTCGTAAGTTTCAGTTACATTTCATTCTTAGTCTATATAATAACCTATGCCTTCCTGCTTCATAAATAATTAATAACTCAAAAATGACATTCATCAAAGCATTTAATTGGCACAGCATGATTGGTATTTTCTTCGAATCACTTATCCTTTACAAACCTCTTATCATTACTTAAAGAGCAAACCAATAAAAAAGGGACAGCTGTAGTTTCAAGGACAGCATACAAAATTCTTTGATGATAAAGAATTGAGAGTTACAAATGGGACGCAGCCTAAAGTACTAAAGGTCTGGCTAGATGGGCATTATGTTTCGAAAGAGCAGCATCCTATTCCGCTATGGTTGATCAGTTAAAAGATCAATGCATTTTTTGGGAATTAACACCCTTGACAACGAAAAAAAATAAAAAAAAATCAAAAAAACTATAACAAAACACAAAGCAAAAGAAAAAAACACAGAAAAGAGAAAAGAAAATTTCAAAACCATCTAAATGGCAATAAATGAAGCATCTCATATACTCACACACTTCACATAGCTTCTAGTCCACACTGGGGCAAGAAAAAGAAAAATCTGTATTTCATAACATAAAGCATCATATGTTTTATGCATTCCATACTTGCATACATTACATAGACCATAGTTCATGCTAGCGCCAGTGAAAACAAACATTTTGCATTTTATAAAGCGTCTTGTATGCTTATTACATTTCACCCGAGCATACATTATGTGGACCTGAAGTTCATATTGGGGCAAAGAAAAATGAAAAATGTGCATTCCATAAATTGCAGCATCCCACGCACTTCATACTTCTAACACCTACAATGACCCTGATTTATATTGGGGCAAAATTGAGTTGTTAAGCTCAAAAAGTAAGCATTTTGCATGCATTGCATATAGGTGCATTACCTTGCATAAAACTTAGATAAATGAAGTAAAGTTTTTAAACTTAGGAAAATTCACCAAAAAAAAGACACTCTTTTCAAGCCCCGTATAGGCCAGGCACCCTTTTAAAGCCCTACACAGGCCAGGCCTCTTAAAGCCCTACATAGGCCAGGCACCCTTAAAGTCTTGCATAAGCCAAGCACCCTTTCAAAGCTCTGCACAGGCCAGGCACTCTTTTAAAGCCCCGCAGGCCAGGCACCCTTTCAAAACCCTACATAAGTCAGGCCCCTTAAAGCCCTGCATAGATCAGGCACTCTTTTAAAGCCCTGCATAGGCCAGGCACCCTTAAGCCCTGCACAAGCTAGGCACCCTTTCAAAGCCCTACATAGGCTAGGCACTCTTTTAAAGCCTTGCATATACCCTGCACCCTTAAACCCTGCATAAGCCAGGCATCCTTTCAAAGCCCTGCACGGGCCAGACACTTTTTCAAAGCCCTACACAGGCTAGGCACTCTTTTAAAGCCCTATACAGACCAGGCACCCTTAAAGCCTTGCACAACCCAGGCACCCTTTTAAAGCCCTGCACAGCCCAGGCACCCTTGAAGTCTTGCTCCAAAACAGGCACCCAAGAGCCCTACACCAGAGCAAGCACCCAAAAGTCTTGCCCAAGCTAGGCATACACCCAAAAGCCTTGTATTGGCAAGCATCTTTACCTTTCATCAAGTTCTAGCATTTTCAGGTAAGTTAGCTCACTTTTATCTGTTAGCTCCCCAAACAAATTACATGTTTCTATTTTTACTTATTCTTAAGTTAAGAATATCAAAAATTGCATTTTTGTTCTTCTTACTTAAACAATAAGTAAAAAAAGGCAACTTGTAAACACCATATTTTGTTTGAGTCGCTTCTTCTTCTTGTTTATTGTCAAACGGCAATTAAATCATCCTAGATAAAATATGTGTTCTTATCTTTACTTGTTCCTTATACAAAAATACTAAAAATTACATTTTCAATCTCCTTGCATAAGAAATAAGTAAAAAGGGGCAACTGTGAACACCGTATTTTGTCTAAACATTTAATCAAAACAAAAAAAAAAGAAAGAAAGGAAAAAAAACAAAAATAAAAAATAATAATAAAAATCAAAAGGAAAAAAATAAAAAATAAAAATAAAAATAAAAATAAGAAAGAGAGAACATAAATTTTTTAAGGAAAATAAATTAAAAAATGAGAAAAAAAATAAGACCCAAACTGCTACAACCCAGACAACAAATACGGGCCTAAATCTTGAAACCTAAAACCTTCTCCTTCGAATTGGGCCATATGCCCAACCCTACCCAGTTTCCCTTTTTCTTCCTAAATGACGCAACTCTGGCAGCACAACCACACACACAGAAGCACAGAGCACTGAAACACGTAAATGGCAACGGCAATAGAGGCTGATCAACCCAACGTCTCAAAGAAACACTAGAAAGGAAAAGCGAGGCAACATTTCAGAGGAACTAGGGCAGAAAGTTAGCGGCACGCCTGAAGAGCTGACTTTCTTCTCCTATCCCTTTCATCGTCGAAAGCCAAGGAGAGAAAACATGAAAATGGAAAGAGAGATTAAGAATGCAAATCGATGAAGGAAGAGAATCATCAACAGGGAAGGAGGGCATCAGTGAAAGAAAAGGGAAATCGAAAATAAAAAGAAGAAAAAGCGAGAAAGAAGGAGGAGGTTTTTCTGATTCGAGAAGAAAAGGAGAGGCTGGAAAGGCAAGGGGGACGGAGAGCGAGAGAGATCAGAGAGCAACAGGGGACCGAAGAATCCATCCTTTTGCCACCATCCCTATAGGTAAGCCACCGATATTGTCTGCTCTATTTGTGATCACTGATAATGTAGAATTGAAGTGGGAAACTGGAATTCGAAATACTATGTTCATTGTATATTTGGAGACATGCACATTAGGTGTTCGAGGAAAGGCTTGAAAGAAGACTGGGTATAGCTGTAGCATGTGTCGTTACTGAATCTATTAAACTATAATGTATTAATCTGGCTTTTATCCGCAGCTGTGACTTTATGATAAGCAGGCGTATGTTTTAAGAACTAATAGTGACAACAATGTCTCTGGTTTTTAATGTCGTTTAATCTGTGTCCTATAATGATGAATATGACAAATATGTTTGTACTTCTGGCAACTTGGATGGGGATGGTCTGTTATTACCATTACATAGGTGATCAATTTTAGCTCGAAATTAATCTCGTTTTATGTTTCTTTTATGCTCAACATGGATGCTCTGTATATATCGTTGGAGAGGGTATTTAGGAATTTCCAGATGAAGGTCTTAAGGGGGGAGAGGAGTCTCTTTACTGCAATACCTTCCTTGTCTATTTGTATGATATAAAGCTTGTCTGAGCCAGTGAGAGAAATGTACCCAAAGCATGTACATACCTAAACAATTCACCCTTAGCCATGTTGTCGTTTGTTCATTTCATTTTTTTTTTATTGTTCCTTGTTTTATTCTTTTATTTTATTTTTCCTTTTTTAGAAATGTCATATGGGATTGTTTTGTCCCCTCCGACACGTAGGGTCATCCGAGGTGCCATATATGACAATAAGTCTCCTTGGTACTCTTTAGTTTTATTTATTATTTATTTAATTTTATTTATTTATTTGCAAGTTTGGGGGTTTCAATAGCCTTATCTAATTAATTTTGCCTAAAAGATAAAAAAAGCCAAATGAAGTTTTAAAAATATATAGAGTTTTCCTTAGAAGAATGTTTTTTAAAAAAAGAAACAAAAAGAAACAAAGAAAGCTTTTTCAAAAAAATCAAAAAGCATATAATAAAAATAAAAATATATATAATCAAAATCAAAAAATCAAAATGGAAGAAAGGGTTGAGAAGTGGGAGTGATTTAGGCTTTGCAAATTGAAACATACAAACCAACTTCAAAATTGTTTTAATTGTAAGGGTCTAAATGATTTTTATTTTTTTGTCCTTTCAACCAGAACATAATCAAAACAAAAACAAAACAAAAAAATGACATAGAAAAGAAAAACAAAAAACAACAAATGATGAAAAGGAAAAATTAAAAATATAAGAAAAGTAAAATTAAATTCACCTTTAACAAATTAAAACACATCAATTGATTTCTAAATTCGTTTTATTTGTTAAAGGGGAAATAATTTTTTATTTTCTTTGACTTTTAAAAAAAATAATAATAAAAGCTTAGTCATTAAAAAATATAAAAACAAAGAAAAAAAAACAAAATAAAAACAAATAAAAAACCCAAAAAAAATCTAAAAAAAAGAAGAAAAACAAACAAATAAACACAGTCTCTATTTGAATTACGTAGACTTTGATCCCTCCGAAGGGTACGTAGGCATTAGGCTCTCATCCTAAGTTAAGTCCACCTTTGTAAATAAAGTTTTCTTTTCAATTTTTTTCCTTTTATTTTGTTTTTCTAAATTTCTTTCTTTCTTTTTTACTTTCAATTTTATTTCCTTCATTTTTATTTCTTATTTTGCATGTGATTTGTTAGGAAAATTAAAATAGACTAAAGGCCATAGTCATTTTACACGACTAACTTAGGGTAACCGTTCTTAGTAACGGGTGTAGTGGGATGCTTAACATCTTCCCCACTCAGAATCGACTCTCGAATCTATTTTCTAGTTCGTATACCATTTTTCTTATTTTCTAAATAAAAAGACTTTTCTAAAATTTTACCTTTTCAAAAATAAAAATTTGATAGCGACTCTACTACTTTTAATTTTGATTTCAATTTGGGACCGTGCGGTGGCATTTTCGGGTGTGACAGTCACATTTTTTTTTAAGTTGTTACAGAATGTGTATTCAAGGCCTTATTTCCAACTAGTAATAGTAAATACTAACTCAAAACACTTCTTTCTTTTTATTTTCAATGACTTTTCCTTCCTTTTTTTCCAAACTTCTTATTCATTGTTTTCTTTTTGCTTTTCTATCTCTTCTTTTCTTTAACTTTAAACGTTTTCATCAACTTTTAATAACAATGGCTTAAATGGATGCAAAGCATACATTCTCTCATCCTAATTAGATGTAATGCTCTTTAAAGTTCCTAAAGTGTCTTAAAACAAGGTGGAAAACATTTTTAATGGTTATGGGTTCAACAAGAAAACAAAACAAGGTTCAAAGTGGCTAAACAATGGATAAATTGCATTTAAAGGTTGGCTTTTTGGCTATCTAGCTACAAAAGAAAGGAATGCCTTATCATTTTCATACATGCAAATACAAATATGGTTTCAACAAAGAATCAAGACAAGTTCTAAAGTGAAAGCAAAGATAGGTGAATACACATTAGAAATAAACAATTAAGGCTCAAATCCTCACCAACTAATGGCTATTTCACTTGAATCAAAACACAAGATTTATCACTTATCATGTCAAAATGAATCTAAGTTATAATCATCTTAACTTGTAACTTCCACAAAAAACTAAAAAAAAAAAATCATGCTATTTTTCAAAACTTTTCTAAAAAATTTTCATTTTTTTAAACTAGGTTATGTAAGTTAATTTTTTAAAAATTTTAAAGTTGCACGACACAACCGAGTTTATTTAACCATAGTTACTTTTTTAAATTTAAATGAAATAAATTATTATTATTAATACAAAATAAATAATATTAAAATAAAAGATTAAGAGATATATGTTTAATGAAATAATATTTTAAAAAAAGAAAATAAATATTACATTTAAATACATTTTGTTTTTGTTTTTTTGTTTTTGCTTTAGAAAAGTTTTTGTATACTTTTATAATACAAAGCAGTATTATATAATTAAAACATCTTTTAAACATTAAGTATAATTTTAATCTTTTCAATAAGTTATCTTTCTTTGTCAAACTAAAGATGTGTGTTCAACATAATAAGGTATATATATATATATATATATCAACAAAGGGATTGTAGATAAGATTTAGAGAATATTAAAATTTAGTTGAGATGAAGGAAGAGTTAAAGAGAGTAAAAATGGAAGTCGAGTTGAGAAGCAGAAGAATTAAAGAAAGTAGAAATAAAAGTAGAATTAAAATACAAAGAAGAGTTAAGGATAGTATAAACAAAAATTGAGAAGAGATAGAAAATTTGATGGGAGAGGAAAATTTTGAATTATCTTTAGTTTTATTTTCTTGACATTTATTACATATATAATAAAATAAATATAAAAAATGTATTTAACTAATATATAATACTTACATTTTTAAATTTGAATGTAATAAATTTATCATTTTTCATAGAAAATAAATAACATTAAAATAAAAGTTTAAGAAATATATCTCCAATGAATTATATTTTTAATATACAATTTGTATCAAATTTAAATATATTTTGATTATTTTTCTATTTTAAGAAAAGTTTATGTATGTTTTTATAATTAAAGGAGGTATTATATGATTTAAAAATCTGTAGACATTAAATAATAATTTTAATTTTTTTTAATGAGTTGTTTTTCTTAATCAAACTAAAGAAATGTGGTCAACTTAAGAGAATATATATATATATATATATATTAGCAAAATAATTCTAGATAAGATTTAGAGAACATTAAAATTTAGTTGAGTAATACTTCACGTCACCTCTTTAAATGTGATTGCTTATCAAGTGATGGTTAATTTCTATGTATTTTGTTCTTGAGTGATGAACAAAAATGTACTCAATTTAATAGGAATGCATTCAATTAAACAAAAGTATCCTTAAGTTAACTGAGGAGGTCTACTAAACTTAACAGAGGTGTCCTAAACTTACTAGAAGAGATGCACTTAACTTAACAAAGGAGCTACAATTAACTTACCAAAGGTGCATTCAGTTTAATAGAGGTGTCATTAACTTAACAGATGAGGCACACTCAACTTACTAAAGGTGTACTCAACTTAACAAACATGCACTCAACTTAGCAAAGGAAGTAAAGTTAACTTAGCAGAGTTGCAATCAACTTAATAAAGGTGGATTTAGTTTACTAGAGGAAGTGCACTCGACTCAACAGAGGTACTTTCAACTTAGCAGGGAAGGTACACTCAACTTAACAAAAATTGCCTCAACTTAAAATTGAGAATAATATGGAAAACAATAACATGAAATATTGATTGTATATAGATATAGTTTGAATGAAAATTCATAAAAAGATAAGTTATAATTAATTGTTTTCATGAAGTTGATATTAGTTTTGTCTTTAATATATGACGTCATATATTGAGTTTTATAAATTTGAGTGTAATTGATTGGTTACAACTTTTCAATTTTCAATCCTTTTATACAATTGGTAAAACAATCAATATAATTTTGAGAATTTGAAGAGAAAAAAAAGGGTTATACTCCTTCTCTATATACATGGGCACATGGCTATTAATGATAAAGTGTGATGGATGAAAGAAGGTAAGGAAATATTAATAATGGAAGTAATAGTGAAGACAAATAAACTAGTTACCGAAAATGTTATGAAAGAAAGTGAGATCAAGCATATAAGAAAATTTGGTTAGTGAAATTCTTGGTTAGTAGAATTGATAATTAGGAATTGTTTGATAATAGGTTATTTTATTCAATGGATAAAAAATTGTTGACTAGTTAAATTTGTTAAAACATCAAAGATGTTGAAAAGTAAGGCGTAAAAGATTACATGTAAGTAACACAATAGAAGTACCATGAGAATAGACATAATATTTGCTATGTACAAAGTAAACATTGGTCTCGTAATGATACAAAGCACAATAGTTAGTGGAGGGTTCAAAAAATAACAAAGATTGTAGGGATAATTATAGTTAAGGATTCAAAGTTAAAAAAAATATATTCTAAAAGACCTATTACCACTAGATTTAGAGGATTTTACTTAAATTTAGTGATAATTTATCATAAAACAATTGTAACATGTCCTTCAGAAAATTTTTTTTAAATTCTGGGTCTTCAATTATAATTCTCCCAAGATTGTATCTTATAGCTAGACAACAGGCATATGCTAGTAAAAAGATAATAAAGTGCTACAAGTCCATTTCAATATGACAATAACATTTTGACAGTTATGAAAAAGTCAAAAGAGAATTATTGCAATACTAATTAATCAATTTTTCCTTATGTTATCACTCTTATTAGTTGAGAACTATAGGGTATTCATCTCATTTAACCTAATAACATCTTCTTGAGAGGTAGATGTTTTTGCCTTTTCTTTTCTGCTAGGTTGTTTTGGCTTAACGGTGGATAACTTGGCAATGGCGGTTTGAGCAAAGGGCATATTATCAACTTCAATACTTGTTGCTTCACTTTTTTTACTAGATTGCCCTAATTTGGTGGTGGATAGCTTGGCAATGGGGATTTCAATGAAGGGGATATTATTAATATCAATGTTGGAACTTTTGAAAGCCTTAACTATATTTAGGGAGGAAAGATTTGTCTCATTTTCTTTAATGACTAAAGATGTTAACCAGATAAAGAAGGAAAAACAGAAGATCAATATGACATGTAAAGACATAAATACATATAGAGATATACTAAAACCATAAAGAGTAATTATCCAGAGGTAAAATAAATGTAGATAGATAGTTCTATAGATTGGAGTAAGCATGGTTCATTAAAAAACATGTAACAGCAAAAGAACAAAATTGACTTTGGATGTAAAAATGATAAATAAATCATATAAATACAAAAGGGGGAAAAAGATGATAAAAAGAAGCATATAAATATTATATCCCCTTGACATTTGGAAAGGTAAATCTTTTAATCAAGTTCACTTTATTAGTGATTTTCATAATAGAGTACCTAAACTTTTTGTCCAAATTGAACTCAATTATCCTTAACTTGAAAATAAAAGTTTGATGAACAACACTTTATAGCTCAGAAGGAAAAGTGTGTTCCTCCTTGCCTATTTTATTGATGACCCTAGAAGAAAAACAATGGGAAAAGAAAGAATAACAAGTAATATAAACAAAAATGGATATAACCTTAATTAACTGTTGTTACAACTTTCTAGCTAGTTTATGAATCAGTCTAAGACCAACATCATAAAAAATAGTGTTGTGCTAGTACAATCACTTATAGGCACTTGGATTTTGTATCTAGTTAATAGTGATAGTATTGAGTAAAGTTGGTAAGATAATAATAATTTACACAATTCACATAAGGAAGAAAAGAAAAATCATATTTGTACCTTGAAACAATTGATGGTGATTTCTTATAGTCAGGACAAATGATTAAGTTGTTTTGAATCTTTAACTTCTTTAGGCATTTATCACAGGATTTGTAAAACCAACCATAATTTGTTTCAATCTTGTCAACAGTTGCTAACACAAATGAAATGCCATGTCAGAGATGGATACAAAAATAATAATAACATTCTTTTTTAAGCAACATGGGATGGATGGATAAAATATCATAAATCACTACAAGAACAATAAAAGATAACTTAAACCTTGATTAGAGCAATCAATTAGGAAATGGTGAGACAGTTAGCTATACAAAGCAATTGGTCATCAACTGATTGATGACACCTGATTGTATTACAATGTGAGTGAGTGTTCAAAAATAGGCAACTTGAGAAAAGGAATGAAAGAGGTAAACATAAGACATAGTTGTATATGTGATGGTTTAATGGTAAATGAAATAAAGAGATGAATGCATGGTATACCTTGCTTGCATTGTGTACCTTGCTTGCATTGTGGATACTTTAAGAATTTATGGATTAAATAAAATCTCTATGGTGTTTGATAACTCTATGTTATTCATGTTATTATGCATATTTTCTTTTAGTAAATATAGATTTAGCCTCTAATTATAAAGTAAATAATACTTTTATAGATAAAATAAACGCACTTAGGATTAATAGTTCCATACTCAACTTTTACATTGTAAATGATAGACTTTGTTTTAATTTTAAGTATATTGAGAACTAATCATATTTTGATCTTGTTGTAGGGTGCATGTTTAAGAGAGGATTGAAATTCCCTGTGTCAAATAGGCTTCAAAGTACTTATAGCTGTTGTTTTTAGAAGTTTGTTGCGGCAAGAATTTATCAAGTCGTGACTAAAGGAAAGAAAATGAAGGCAAGCTTGTAGGACAAGTTGCATCACAGCTCATCCTAATCACGCTGCCATGAAACATCACACAGAAGTTGAAAGCATTGTGGGGATAACGTGCTGCACCATGGCGAGGGCCGAGACAAGCTGAAGCCACGATGAAAAACATGTTGAGCTGCGACACGCTATCAGGCAGAGATTAAATGCGCTATAACAGTGTTATTCTGTGTCACAGCATGGAACGTATCCATCCATCCAATAGTCAAACTCACCACGACGCATATTGACCCAGCACTCAGCTTCGCCGTGGCGTGATCTACTGAGTCGCAAAGCGATGTGTTTTATCAAAACACAGCATTTTCTTTGTCAAAATTTTAAGGGTTTCTTACTTCATATGGCCTTTATTGTGAGGGGAGCCATCATTCTGGGTTGTCTTTGGTTTGGTCTAAGTGTGTAGAGGTTAGGGAGAAGTTAAGAAAGGCATTTTGAAGTAAAGGGATGCTTTGGATTAAGGGCTGAAGCAAAGACAAGATTCATTTATGAGTTTCTTCTTTCCTTCTTCTTTTCTTTGCATTCTCTCTAATGTATTTGATCTTTACTTTAACTTTGTTACTGGTTTTCATAAACATGTATAGCTAAACTCCTTACTTTAAGATTATTAAAAACTCTTGTATAGATTAGTGGTTATTCCTCACTTTGATTTTGTAATTAATGATGAATACTTGTTCATTCAACTTTATGCTTTATGCTCTTTGATTAATTGGCAACAATTAGATTGATTTAATACTTTTGCTTGAACTTGGAAAAGAAAAAGAGAAGTTAGATCAAGAGTAGAGTGGTGTGAGTACTTAAAACTTGTTTAGGAAAGTGGATAGTTTAGTTAATGAGTTAGGAATATATTCAATAATCTCACATGGTCAAATTAGGTATTGTATTATCAATTTGATCTTAGTTGATTTCATAAGGAATTATGAAGTTAATTAGATAACCTTATATGAAATTTGGAAAAATACTTATAAGAACAAGTAAACTCTAGACTAACATGTACCACCATTAAGAGCAAAGGTACTGAGTGTTGAAGTAAATTGCTATGAAATAAAATAAGGACTAATAATATTATATGTAATTATTCACCCAAAAAATCTAAACACTAATCTTTGAAGTAGATAATTGATAATCATTTCTTGTTAATACAATCACTTAAAATTGATTCATTTAATTTAAGTTGAGGTGTGAATTTCGGTACTTAACAAATTTGGACAACAAATCCTTAAAGGAACGATCTTTTCTTATCACTATATTACTTTTATGATATATATACTTAATTGAAAGTCTAGAAGTGGTGTTGTTTCAAGAAGAATTTGAAGAAGCTTCCAATCAAACTTTGAGAGGTGAAATTAAAACTTCTAAACCAACCAAAAATATGGTGCATGAGGATGAAAATCATGTCCGAACAATTAATGATTTTGCCACTTTGAATATGCAAGGATATCATTCAAGTATAAAAAGACCTGCTATTCAAGTCAACAATTTTGAAATGAGGCAAATAGTCCTACATATATTTCAAATGGTTTGGCAATTTGGTGGTTCTCCTATGGAAGACCTGAACACTCACCTCTCTAACTTCTTGGAGGTGTGTGACTCTTTTAAGCATAATTGTATATCTGATTATGCAATTCAGTTAAGGCTTTTCCCACTTTCACTAAGGGATAAAGCCAAGGTGTGGCTTAATTCATTACCAGATAGGTTTATTGCCACTTGGGATGATCTAGTCATAAAATTCAGAGCTAGGTTCTTTCCACTAGCTAGATTAGTAGAGTTGAGAAATGATATCACCTCTTTCATATAGCAAGATGATGAGCCTTTGTATAAAGTTTGGGAGAAATTCAAGGAGTTGTTGACAAAGTGCCTTAACCATGGATTTCCTAAATGGGTGCAAGTACAAACCTTCTACAATAGATTGCTATCGAAAATAAAAGCCACCCTTGACTCAACATCCAATGGGAGTATCACAAGTAATGTGAATGTTGATGCTGCATATAATTTGCTAGAAAATATGGCAGCCAACTCCCTCCAATGGTCTACATCTAGACCTCAAAAGATAAAGGTAGTTGGGGTCCATGAAATAGATGCTTTAACCACACTCTCAGCTCAAATGGCTGTAATAAACAAGAGGTTTGATAGTCTTGAAATGTGCTTTGGTGCACCAATGAGTGTTAATGTTGTTCAAACTTCAATCATTACTTGTGAACATTGTGGAAGGAACACTTTAGTGATCAATGTCCTTCATTGGTAGAAGTAGTTAACTATATGGGCAACTATGGAAAAAATCCAAACAACTCATACTCAAACATTTACAACCTAGGCTAGAGGAATCATTCGAATTTCTCATAGAGTCAAGGTCAAAATCAAGCCCAAGCACATTCTTCTAAAATGAAACCCTCTCACCTTTTATGGATTTTTTGCTCAAGTTAGACCACGAATGCAAAAAAAGAAGCCAAGTATGGAGGAAATGCTCTTGTAATACATGGCTAAGTAAGATGCTATTCAAGCTTGACAAAAGGTAAAAATGACAAAGCATGAGTCAACAATCAGAAATATAGAAGTGCAAATCGGCCAATTGGCTTCTTCTATAAATTCAAAGCAGCAAGGGGTTCTTCTAAGTGATTTCATTCCTAACCCCAGAAGAGATGGCAAAGAGGAATGCAAAGCCATTACTCTAAGAAGTGGTAAAGAGTTACTTAAAGTGTCACCTCCAAGGTAAGATAATGAATCTAGTCAGGATCAAGGCAAGTTGAAAGATAAGTTTGAGAAGGAGAAGCTTGTTGAAGAGAAAAAAAATTATATGCAGTTCTTTATATTCTTATTGTCAATTTTTTTTAATAAAAATATATTAAGTATATAATTCTCTAATAATAATATAATAGATGTATGGCTTTTTCATATAATTGTATGATTCTCTCATTAAATTATATATTTATCATATTTTGATTGAAAAATCGATAATAAGAATATAACGAATTACATCTATATTTAATCTTCATAAAAACTCTAGTAATTTGATATAAGCTCTCCCAGGACTATTACTCCAATACTAGCACAAATTAACTAAAGTTGTATTACATTTATTCCTTATTTGACCAAAAAAATTGAGAGCTATTAATAATGATACTATGTAGAAGAATATCACTTATAGCTAACAACAAATTATCTTACTATAAATCCCTGAGCTAAGGTCACGTAGTATCATAGGCTGGCGTGGCCCATGACTTGGTCCATGACAATGTTCAAGGGCTTAGACCTAGGCCCATATATGAAAAGTCCATTGAACTTGATCCTAAATCTGGCCTGGCCCAGCCCATCAACATATCTAGGCTAACTACAAATAATATAGTGCAAAACTGTACAATCAAAATTGCCTTTTGTAGTGGCAACTTTGTTTCAATTCCCGCCTTAATAGAAGAAATAGGGGAAAGGGAAAAAAAGAAGCCAAAGAACTGATCCAAACATGTAAAGCTTTGAAGCATGTTTTCGAATTCCTACCATTTATCCCTAATAAAGCCAACTGTGGCACATGAAGAGAACTTCTCACTTGGAATAATGGATTTTTTCTATTTAGAGATTTAAGGAGACAAACTTTATTTCATTTCTGAAACTTAAATGTCTTCTTCCTTGCATTTCAACTTCAAAGATCAACTGATCAAGAAAACGTGAAATTCTATAAACGAACTCTTTTTGCTGCTATACTTCAGACTACTACATAATCACCTCCATTAGCCACATCTACCACTTAATTCCTTTTGTCAACATGATAGCCAATCACCATTATATATTGGAGCTGTTAAAAGACAAAAATGTGAAATTCTTGACTCAATGGACAAGAAAAGTGAAATGGCACCTTCATTCACTTGAAAGTTAAACCATTCCTCATAAAACCAGAATTAACATATGTAGGAAATGTATCAAATTAAACCTTTTGGGAAACAATGCAAAATAGTTGGAGATAGATAACATATTAACATATTCAGCTATCTATTGTCCTACAACTTTAAGTATATGAACCTATGGCTTTGTGTCAATAGAGAATATATGGAAGATATTAAAGATATAACTCATTTTTTCTAGTCCTAAATATCCTTTCTTTTTGGGGCCAATTAATCTTAAAAAACCCTTAACATAAATCATTTCATAGAACTCATGCAAAAATAAGAGAAGTTGGTTCTTGTGAAGTCTTATTAATAACTAAAGTAGGATAAATAATAACTTATGCACATCTGTGCAAGATTTTAATAAAAGAAGAAGGAAAAAAAATGAACAAAAACAAAAACAAAAAATTATAGAAAAACATACACTATTAATGATTTATAAATAATATAGTTTCTTCTCAAAATTATATATATATATATATATATATATATGATTATCACTAAAATAGTTCCTATTTGTAATTATAAAATAAAAGTGCATGTTGACTCAAAAGAGAACAATCTTTTATTTTTCTTTGGTCTAAAATTGACTACAAAAAGAAATTCAATTTTTTTAAAGATAATAGCTCAAATACGAACTGGTTTATTCTCAGTTCAAGTCTCTTTTCATGCACATACACTATTTTAACTGAGATTTCTATGATAAGTACTGATCTATTTTAAAGAAACTCCTTTATTTTGAATCTCAACTTTTGTGGTATTGATAGAGTGGTTTTTAATATGAGGCAACCCCACATAAATTGGAGATAAGAAAATATTGATGGTTCAGCAAAATTAGAGTAATATCAAACTGAATTCACTGTGCATATATGGAGTGATCCCTAGTAGAGTTGATGCTGTCCCAATATATTTATGTATGGAAACCAATGTTTCCGTTGGTTCCTTAAGTTATTTAATTATTTGATGGAGTATCTATGACAAAACTAGAGTTCACTATACACATAATTAACACTCTTAGAGCAGAAAAGAATAATAACATTAAATAGAATTCAATATAAATATAACAAACCTTCATTTTTCCACAGCCTTTAATAATTTTATACTGCTATGAGGTACAACCATAGATCCATAGAATGAAGCCAGAGAAGAGATGTGATATAGTGTCAAATTCCAATGTGTTGGCTGCAGCAGATTTTGAATCCGAAAAAAAAAAAGGTTATGAAAAACAGAAAACCACTGAAGACACAAATTAATGTCACTGTAATAATCCAAAAAACTACCCAAAAAAAATTTTGTGGGAACAAAGAGTGATCGATGATTCAATTGGAAGAGGCGTCAAACGTGGTCTGAAATAACATGGGTTCGCGAGTTGTAGGCGAAGTTAAGGAGGGAAGTTTCACCTTTTTTTCGCATTTGCAGGGGAAAGAAAAAGATGAAGAAGGATTGACTTTAAAATTAAGAGGGTACTTTTGTAATTTGAAATATAAATTGTCGTAACTTGTAACTGATATGTCATCTAAATCCTCGGCCCAGGATTTAATGGTCGTTCGTTTTCAAAAGGAAAAAACATAAGCTGCTGAAATTTCGTGAATCGGAAGGGCAATGACTAAGGCCACGTCATACAAGACCTTTGTCTTTTCCACAAGGATTGGTTAGCTTTAGGCTCTGTTTGGTTCGAGGGGAGGGGAGGGGAGGTTAATGGAGGAGAGGGGAGGGGAGGGGAGGGAATTTAATGAGTTATGTTTGGTTAGAAGGGAGGGGAGGGGAAGGAGGGGAGATTATTGTTTGGTTCAGGAGGGGAGGGGGGAGGGGAGGTAATTATATTTGGACAAATTTACCCTTTATATTATTTTAAATTTATTTTTTATAAAAAATTTATTTATATCAATAATTTTTTTAAAAAAATTATAAATTTCAATCTTTTTTATTTTTAATTTTTGATAAAAAAAATTATCTTAATTTTTATTAAATATTAATATATTAAAAATTACAAAAGGCAAAAAAGTAAATTACATTTTAAAAATACCCCACCCCTCCCCCTCCCCCCCCTCCCCTCCAAAACCCCCCAATTTGGAGGGGAGCCAAATTTGCCTCCCCCTCCCCTCCCTCCCCTCCCCTCTAATTTTATCCAACCAAACACCTTACCCCCCTCCCCTCCCCTCCCTTCCCCTCCAAAAACCCCCAACCAAACGTAGCCTTAAGGTTTCGTTATGTAACTCGAAGCACCAGATACCTACCTACTTACAACTTCAAAGCAGAAACCACCGGAGAGCGCACCATCAAACCGTTAGTTTAACAGCCGTCACGAAAGAATCATGATATTGGGACACCAAGATTCCTGAAAATTGATAGTTTTCGTTAATGTCTTTGTTAATTTAGGCGAGAAAGGTTTCGACTTTCTGAGGTTTCTGAAGAGTTTAGCAAAAAAGCGAAGAATCCCACAACTCTCTGATGGGTTCTGATGCAATAATGGGAAGCGGAGACTACTCTCTGCTGAAGGATTTGAGATTGGAAATTGAAGGAAGAGAGGGAACTTTCTCTGTCTGTTTCTGGGTTTATCTAAGGAGCTCCACCACATTTCCTGCTACGATTCTCCGACAGGTCTCGTATGGCTAGTTTTTTCTTAACTTCTCTAACCAACACAGCTTCAGTTTTGAGGAAGAACATTGAAGTCTCGTTTTTTGTGTGTTTCGTTTGATCGGTTCCCTCTGTTTATGTCTGTTCTTTTACAATGGCTGTTGCCCTTCACTCAGGTTTTGTGTCATTAGAAGCAGTCATTGTGATCTTGCTCAAATGTAATTTTTACTATTTCTTACATTATCTAGTATGAATCGGCTGTAAGAAACTTGAAAATTTTATTATTTTCTATGTATCTGACTGTACAATTAAATCCGTTATGGCAGTTAATCTACTACATTAGTTTGTGTTTTGGAATATCTTTATTTGGCTCAAGTGCATGTTTCCTGCTTCTTGTATACTTGAGAGTTTTGAAAAAGAAAGAAGGATCTTTTTTTCCTCTTAATTTCCTAACGTTGTCTGAATTTTCCTGTGCCTGCAGTTTGTAATGTTCTATTTTGTTTTTAGATTTGTGACTGTTTTTCAAGTCCTGTGCTTTCCAGTCTTAATAGGATTAATTCAGTCGGTGCAAGCTCTTTTGATTAGGTTGTCACTAGCAGTCATATTTCTCATCAATGAATTTTTTCATATCTAACTACTTTATTGATATTCTTGATTTCCTTTCTTTTTTTTTTTTTTCTTTCTCTCTCTTTTTTGTGCTTCCTAATTTTTCAGCTCTCTTTCTATCCTATTATTTTCCTAAAAACCAGCTGCAAATTATTGCTATGTAGTTTAGGTTCTATGGTTGTAGTGATGTGCTCAATAGTCTACTTCTATTTTACTCGAACTCGACTTTAATCCTTCTTCCAGTGCCTTAAGCTATACCTTTGCAAGTTTATATGGCTTTATAACTTCTCAAACCTACCAGTCTATACTACCTCTCTCGTGTGACTGAAAATAATGTAGCTTAACTAATTGAGACCCATTGAAATGATTGTTTTGTTTAATGTCAGCTTTTGTTTGTATAATTAAAAATATGTTGAAAACGTTCATTTACTATTTTCTACCTGTAGAAATTCTTTTATGGTGCACTACATGATTTTCTTGCTTTTTTCATAAGTTGTATTTCCTATTTAGTTTCACCCACTGGGTAGCTAAATATAATTAGCTGGGTATGCAGGTGTGCCCTGATATCTCAGAGAGTGCTCCTTTTCTTGTCATAAATGACAACAAGAAAATCAACCTTTTACCAGTTATTCTCTTACATGAGGAAGCTCCTAATGTTGGCGATATCAATTCCTGGAGGGAAGTTCCGCACGCAACTGTAGATTTTGAGTTTCCTTTAGAAAAATGGGTTCATGTTGGATGTGAGGTACCTTATATAACTAGTTAAGGATTTTCTTTAAAAGTGCGATTGCTTTCATATCTTCCCTGTATCTCTACATATTGTTTTTTGTTAGATATATCAATGTTTTTTTTGTTATCCTGTAGGCCTCATGGAGAACTTTTACTTCAGAGAGTTGTTACATTACCTATACTAAAGAATTAAATATGATTTATCTGTAAGCTATTATATTGCACTGATGCTTCAAACCTGCCTTTTTACATTTAAAAGAAAGAGAAATGAGATAATTATAAATGAAAAGACGTGCAATTTTCCCTGCAAGCCATAAAGAACTTTGGTTGTCACTAATTGATTACATTGCAGACACTAATTTTTCCTTTACATTCTTTTGTTCATGGAAATATCTAACATGCTTATATTCTTGTATCATACAGATTACTCCAGATCATATTGAACTTAAGATCAATGGAGAGATTGTTGGAGCAAAACCTCTGTCTTCCTTATTAAATAAGGAATCCAATTCAAGTAGTTTGAATAAAATTACTTTGGCTTATGTTGGTGGTGATGGCAATATTGTGCAGGGTTATGTGTGCAATTTGGAAGTCTTGCCTCTTGTTTCCTCTATTAAGGATCACCATTTAAAGGTAATTGCATATCTGGTTCTTGAAATTCCATGGCTGTTTTGCAAGTACTTTCTCTTCAGTTCTCAGAATCAGGACAAAATTTAATTAGTTACTTTCTTCACAACTTTATAATTTTGTATACCAGGACCCTCCTCTGAAGTTATCCATTGATGAATTATCTGCCTCTGAGATTGAAGAAGAAAGTGATGGAGTTTGGAGCATTGTTGGTGGGAAGGTCAGAAAGATCTTTAGTCCTACATATCGTGTTAGTCTATTCAATGTGGTCATTTTCTTGTTTGGTAAAAGTCATCTTTGGAGTGAGCCGTTCATTGCCTGTTTGAGTTTATTTCATGAAATATGTAATACAATTTGCGTGTATAATGTATCATTTTTTATGGCTTATAACTGATTCTTATATTGCCTCCTTTCTTTTTAAAGCCTTAGAATTGTTTTCCAGGTGATTTAACTGTAAATGTTCTAGTCATATGACACTTGGTATAGTTATATGACCAACAACAACAACAACAACAACAACAACAAAGTCTTTTTCCACTAAGTGGGGTCGGTTACATGGATCAATCGACGCCATAAACCCCTATCACAAATCATATTTTTAGATAAACCATTTAAATCTAAATCTCTCTTGATAATTTCTCCTATAATTTTTCTTGTTCTTTCTCTACCTCTAATTTTTGGACTATTCTCCATCTCATCTACTCTCCTAATTGGGGCTTCTATAGGTCTCCTCCCCATATGACCAAACCACCTAAGTTTCGATTCTACAATCTTTTCTACAATAGGTGCAACTTTCACCTTCTCTCTAATGCATTCATTTCTAATCCTATCTCGTTTAGTGTGTCCACTCATCCACCGCAACATTCTCATCTCTGCAACATTAAACTTATTTTCTTGTTGACTTTTTATTGCCCAACACTCAGTTCCATACAACATTACAGGTCTTACAACTGTGCAGTAGAATTTATCTTTAAGTTTGAGTGGTATTCTTCTATCACAAATAACACTCGAAGTACTCCTCCATTTCATCCACCCCGCTTGAATCCTATGCTTTACATCTTCTTCTATTTCCCCGTATGGCTTTATTCAGGTCCATTGCTTCTATGCATGTAATTTTGAGGCTCTAAACACCAAAACAATTTTCTATCACGCATTTATTGAACCCTACATGGACACTCTGCAAAGTTAAGACTTGAGAGAAATCATTTAGGTATGATGAAAAATTCAAATGGCAGTAAAAGAGATCATGAAAAGGGGCTGTCTTCTGCTGAAAGTCAATGCTGTGAATAAACTTTATCACTTGGAATTGGCTTGAGTTTGTGATTTGATAACCTGACTTGTAAGCGTTAATGCGAACTTTGCCTTCATATAATTTGGCACAGGCATCTTGTCGTAGGAACTTCTCTTTGGATGTGGTTCTATTGGATGCTTTTGGCCAGCCTATAGACAAGGATAGCGAGGTTTATAATCCTGGCTTTGATGTTGATCAATTGAATGATTTCTACTTGAAAGTATAGGTAGGGTTTGCAGTATTTACATTACTCATTGCTAATGTTAGCAGGTTTTTGCTTCACTTTTGTATGCTGACACTGGGGCACCAGTGGAGAATACAACTGATGCAGAAGCACCCCTTTTGGCTAGCTTTGATGGGATTGAATTTTCCGCTTATGAAAGACCAAGTAAACTCTTGCAGGGACGCGCATCATTTAAGCTCAAGATATCTCAGGTAAAGATATCATGAATGAAATGTTGATTTATGCTAACTCTTTTCATGAAGATATGTTGATGATGAACATGGGCTAGCAACTTGCCCTGTTACCATATGAAGATTACAGGTGAAGCATATTTTAGCTGGAAATTAATATCATAATCTGTAGTATAAGCAGTGGATAGTTGTTCGTACTTGTATCATCCACCATATCTTCAAATACAGACATCTTCATGTCAATTTTTCTGTCTGTGAAACATAAATAGTATACTTGACTCACGCAGGCAATTGTGACAAATCCTAAATTTAAAACACTGAAGAAAAAAAACCATAATTGATATAAATTTTTAAGTCCATATCTTCGTGCTTATTTTTCCTGGTCTGTGAAACATAATTAGTATACTTGACTTGCACAGAAAAAGTGACAAATCCTAAAATTTAAATCATAATGGGGAAAGAAAATTGTAATTGATATAACTTTTTCGAGCCAATTGCCTTATCATGATTGGATTCCCCTCATATGTTGAAACTATTAATAGGAGTATACATTTTTCACAGAAATAGTCACAACACCCTAAAAATTCATGTTCTCTGATATTGAAAAATCTGAAATTTTCTACTCGAAAGTAGGTGCTTATTTTGTGAGATGTGTTATGTGTGGATCAAATGGTTATTTCAGGTGGCATTTGCAACACAGTGACTCACAGCCCTCAAGGTGTATCTGTACAACTTCTGATTTCATATATGTGACTTCTGCCAAGACCCTTTCTCTTAATAAACAAGCCTTTGTTGGCAGTTTAGAAGCAGGCTAGATATCTTGGGGTGATTTTGTAGAAGTTTGTTGCAGTTAATCATTTCACTCCCCATATCAATGGTCTACCTTAATATTTAAGCGGTTCATTCTGCACTACTTCAAACTAAATGATACATGGTTGATATTATAGACTGAGTCAACTGACCCTGGTTGTAATGTGGTTGTCATTTGTCAATCACTGACATTGTCATAAAATATAAATACATCTTGGCTCAAATTCATTTTGGAGTATAATGTTTGAGTTTCTTCTTCTCTCTTTCAGTTTATGACTTACATGTGTGCAATTTGGTTCCATATTCCTCTTGGCTTTATCATTAACTTCGTCTTTTTGTTCCATTTCAGCTTTCATCCAAGTGTGATAATAGGTTGTTCCTCATCCGGTTTTGTGTACCAAAGTTGGGAAATTATCCTTTCTTTGAGACATCCTCTCGTCCAATTCGATGTATTTCTAGAAGCCGCAACACACGATTGTCCACTCTGGTGTGGAAAAGATCAACTTCTACTGATGGGTCATTGGAACTTCAGCATTGTGCTCATGAAGCAAAAGCCAGTAGTCCATTGATGAAGCGGTTTAGACTTGGACATGACAAAATATCTGTATCAGTGAAGGCTGACTGCACCTCAGAGCAGCCTGATGAGGAATGCAATTCTCATGCCAGGACCACTAATTGGGTATTTACATTTTTGTTTCAAATTATTAAATTATTATTTTCTTTTAAGCATCTATATGTAAAGGTAAAAACAAAGATACACAAATGGTACTTGGCATGTGCATTTTTTTGTTGGGGTGGGGGGAGTGTTATCAAGTATATTGTATCTGTTATGGTTGTTTTCATCTCTTCTATACTGATTATTGAATAATCACTAAATCACTGTGAACTTCTTGTTTTGTAGGCGGAGAATGGGTTTGCAATGAGCTTGGAAGGTAGACCTGAGAACTTCGATGAAGCAGATGACTCTCCATCTGATTCAGGAAGTATAGGGGAGGGAAATTCACTGTCCATGATTACAGCAAGTAGAAGAAATCCAATCTCTGATATGACCATATTCAAATACTGCCTGGCAGGCTTAACTGAGAGGTCTCTTATGCTCAAGGAAATAGCTTCCTCTGCCTCTGACAAAGAAATTTTGGAATTGGCATCTCAGGTGTCACACTATTCAGGATGTTCACATTATGGGTAGGCAATTTTGCTTGATGATAAAAGATTTATATTTTGACTTCCCTCTTGTTGGCATTTTAGTAGTTATACTATTGTTTTAATATTCCATGAAGGATGATAATTGGGCTTTAAATGCTGCTGACTAGTGAGAACCTGAGATGTTTGTTAAGATTTATTCTTCAAATTGTACATCTTGATCAATTCAAAGGTTAAGCTGATTGCCATTTTTATTCTCAAATAAAACACTTACATTACTAATTATCCTCTGGAGTATGACATTGGTGCATGTGATAACTATTTGCAACTGGACTTAGCACTTATTCTCAGTTCCTGATGCACCACTGCACTAAAAGTCAAATGGACCCTGCTTGCAAATACATATCCTTCTTAAATTCTTCTATCCTTGATAAAATAAAGCATACTAATTTATTCAAGACATTTTCATTATAGGCAGTTATGTGTTTACTGCAATTACCCTGACTATATGCTCTTCTTTAACTTTTGTCTGTCTTTTGAAATCAGAAACCAAATATCAATTGCCAAGAGATTGATAGAAGAAGGAACTCTGGTTTGGAAGACAATGTCCCAAAAAAACCGCAATATTCGGTGGGAGAGTGCTGTTTATGAGATTGAAGAGAAATTCATGAAGATTGCTTGTTGCAGTTCAAGATCTCTCACACTCCAGGTGACTGCCTATGTAAATATTTTGTAATTGAGGAATGTAGTGCTGCCGTTAAGTCACAGTATTTTATTTTATTTTATTTTAAACAAGATTAGAAATAATCTTGTGATGTTTTAAATATGCTCAACTTCATCTGTAAATCTCATTATGAAAATGAAGAGCTTACTTTCTTAAAGGGAGATGCTAGTTATACAAATGATATGTGCAAAAACTTCTCACAAACAAATAACTGCTCAAAATATGTATGGAAGTTACTAATATAATTGTGAAGTAACATTACTATCATGTTCCGTAAAAGTTACTACAGTGTCTTACTATTTAAAAACTTGTTTTGTGATAGATACTATTTGTTTGTAAGTAATCGTGTGCCTAAGAGTTGTGTCACTACCATTACCTGGAGACTAACTCATTAATTGTTGGTTGCTAAAAAAATGAAATTCTACGAATGAGATATTATTATTATTTTTATTAGAGTTGTTTGCTGTTTTGCATGCTGCATTATTCCAGTTGTTGGGGTTACACTGTCTAAATTGGTCTTGGTTCTTTTTTGTAGAGCCATCCCTTTCCATTTATCTCATGAGTATGACAAGAAGAGGGTATTTATGAAAATCTGAGGAAATTATATTTTCTGTTGGAAACTTTAAAAAAAAAATACGAAGAAAAGAAAACAATTGTGTATTTTAAGGTATTCTGATTTTGTTATCAATGCCATAGAAAAAATAATCTGCAAAAATATCATTATATTATAAACTTTTCAGGACCTAGAGCTTCTGAGAAGAATTTCTGGATGTCAAGAGTATCTGGTCCAAGAGAACTTTGAGAAGATGTGGTGCTGGTTATACCCAGTGGCTTTTACAATTTCAAGGGACTGGGTAAACCCAATCTGGAAATCCACATCACCAAAGTGGATAGAAGGATTCATAACTAAGGAAGAAGCAGAAGCTTCACTTCAAGGTCCCAGGGGTCTTCAGGAACCTGGGACATTTATACTCCGATTCCCCACCTCGAGAAGCTGGCCCCACCCAGATGCTGGTAGCCTAGTTGTGACTTATGTTGGCAATGACTACAAACTTCACCACAGGCTACTTTCGATTGATCATATTTATGGGTGAGCTTTCTTTCTTCTTTTAAGTTGAATTCGTTGCATTCTGTCTACTTAATTCAAAATGTTGTGTAGACTTAAGCAAATTGATAATAGTAGAAATAAATAGGGAAGGGCTAGAGAACTTCAAGAATGTCATGTTTCTCCATGTTCATGCATTTTGTGACATGTCAAAAATTGAGAATGTTTGGGAATAGGGTTGCAAGGTTCAAATGATTGAGTCAAACTGTGGATAATAGTTGTTCTTTCTTTTTTCTTCTTTTTGGCTGTTTACAACTTCTAGATGATTCCTTTACTAGTCTCTGTTTCATTGGAAAACTTAGAAAATTTTTCTTGTATTTATGTTGTCAGGAAAAAAAAAAAAAACTTTTCTAAAGAAAATTTTTCCAGTAGTCTAAATTTTACTTAATTTTTTCAAGGAAAAATTTTCTTCAAAGTAAGTAAGGAAATTATTTCTATTTTAGCTTTAGCTCACTACTTTTATTGTCACCTACTGTAGGTCAACATTGCCATTGACGCTCAATGTGGGCTGCACTTGGGCCTAAATAAAAAATTTTCAGAGTATTTTTTCTAATGAAACGAGCATTAGAAAATTTTTCAATGGAATTATTTTTTTAATAATTTTCCAAAAAATTATATTTTCTTACAAAACCAACAGAGCCTTATAGAAAGTGTGAGGAAAAGGCTGTCTTCTACTATTGAGCAAACTTTTAAGCTATCCTATGTAAGGGGTACACTCTTAAGATTGTTGAGGGGGGGGGGCCTAGTCTCGGTTGATGCATATGCTGGGCCGTGAATGCCTTCACCATTCACCCAAAAAAAAAAAAGCTTTTCAGCTGTGTGTGTGTGTAGGGGACTGACATTTTTGTTCTGTAGTTTAATTGATATTTCAAAGAAGTTTCAATATTTACGTTGGATTTTGTAATCTAACCTGTGACTTAGCACCTGCCTAACCACGAGTGCAGCTAATATGAAGTATGAACACATCTGACCCTAGCTCATTTTTTCTTCACTTTACTTTTGGTTCATACATCTCTTACAGCTCTGGAGATAAAGGAACTGGCGTGAAACCATTACAAGATATGCTACTGGCAGAACCTGAGCTACGCAGATTAGGAAGGCAAGATACAATAAGCATTTCCATTAGGATAAAAGAGTTTTTATATATTTGTTATTAGATTCTTTAATAAAAACATGACATGTGGATATCTTTTTACAACTCAACACCGTATGATTGACTATTTTAAAGTAGTTTTTTTCACTTGTTATAGTTTTATTGAAAAACTTGATAGTAAGCATCTATAGAACTTAAGTTTTGTCTTTCTTATTATTGGTTAAAGATTGAAAGCTTACATTTCTCCGTATTAACTGTATGCAAATCATTGGCCGCTGTTCAGGATAATAAGAACTCACTAAGATCTCTAGAGTTGTGGCAGAGAATCCTTCAAATGGCAGTTAAAGTTGCTAACTTGAAGGTTGTCTTCTCAGGTTTGACTGAAAAGGGGAAGGGGAAGGCTGTGTTAGAATCAAGATACTCCATTATTTCCTGCACAGTACAGTATCCCCCTCAACATGTATGTAAATGTAAAGTAAAATTTCGCATTAGCAGATAAGGATCATAACGAAACTGCAGATTCATTTATATATAACAGCTACTATTCAAAGCATTGCTTATATGTTCTTATCGGATGTCCTCGAAGGACATTGCTTTTTATGTTCTTGAATCTTTTGTTCTTCCTGCCCATTGATCACCCGCTGATTCTTGTGTTTAAACAAAATTATTAGTACTTTTGCCATATTGAGCAACAGAATTCTAGAGGAAAAATAAAAGGGAGTGTTTTTGTTTTTGTTCCTGTCAGCAGTGAGTTTCATTGAAATATATATTTGATATATCTAATTGATGTATAATTTAATGTATTTAATTTTAATATATATCGATGTTTAACCTTAAAATTTTTCACTATGCAAAGAAGCAAGCTACCATGACAGAACTAAGAACAAAAGTGAAAGTAAAACAACTTAAGACACCTACACATAAATGTGAATGTGTTAAAGTCTACAGACTGATTTGCAAGCCTACTATCAAATAGATGAAGTGACTCAGTGATCGCAAGTTCTTATTCAATTATCAAAATTTGCAAAAGAATTCTGTAATAACAACAAAAGGGAGTGCTATTTTACTTGAACTTCATTGAACTGTGGTTTTTGGGAAATTCAACCTTTGTTTTCAAGGTTGCAATACTATGAAACAAATTTTGGGATAACGTCGTTGGTGTGCATTTGATTTGAATAATCAAAACCGTCAAGTGGGAACCAACACTTTGCCGCTCTTAAGTGGAAGATCCAAACATAGGATTCCATTGTGAAACTATACAGCACCACTGTATACCACTAAAGAATAAACAATTCCTCTACCAAAACAAAAAAGTTTAAACAATTTAACACTATGCAAGTTAAGCCAGAGTTAAAAGTAGGGATGCTATTGGCGTTTCTTCCATTTTAGAAACATGGAGAATCGTTCTACTTTTCATCTTCGAGCAAAAGTTCAAAAACTTGGAATCTAGAAATGGCGGGTGAGGAAATTGAAGCTTCCCCATGCCACCTTTCAGGTCTCTCTCTTTGTTCCTCTTTCTCACACACACATCAACCCATGCGCATATAGCAGAACGAATCCTTTTCAAAATTTAGATATTGCGAAGTTTAAAATTTCATCTCCTTCAATTTTCAATTTTTTTTCCACTATCATTTTTGCATGTGTTCAAGACTGCACTGAATCCAGAATTTTGGAAAGCAAGAGTTTAGGTTTTATCTGGTTATAACATTCTGTGTCTTTTTTCACTTTGATGATTTCTAATGATGATCTGGTTCTTTAGCAAAGATGAATAACAATTATTCCAGTTGTGCAAAAGATTAAAAGTCTTCAATTATTATTTGAACCTAAAATCTTAAGCTATTAAAAGAAGCTTTACAAATAATTTTATTATAATTTTTAACACGTTTCTTTATAAGAAAGCCATTTTGAGTTTAGAGTAAGTGTAGAAAAAATACAAACCTATCATTCTTTGTGTTGTGGTAAAATTAAATTCTAGTTAAAAAAATGAAAAACAACATGGGTCAAACCTGCAAGTCAGTTACAAAGGCCATATCAATGATCATTTGGATTTAGGATTTAAAACTAATTGGAGGCACTTAATACACCATTATCTTGACCTTGGACATTTGGATGTCAGACAACATTCATGATGCTTTTGTTTGGTAAATTGATGTTCAAAATGAGAAATGCCACCCATGATACTAAGGTGTCATAGAAAAATGTCATTTTGGATAGTATCTCATACCACCAAAAAATTATAAGAATCTTGCATCACATCATTTTTAATTTTGTTAACCTTCATTTCGGCCAAAAAAAGATTTGTTAATGATCAAAAACTACCATTTGTATTCTTTTTATGAAAATTTTCAATTATCATACCAAACATGAACATAAGTATATTGAATATCATAGCATCCTATAAAATAGTATACAAAATATCATGGAATGCAAGATAACACTATTACCAAAAACCCTTTAAGTAAAAACTCATAATAATTTTATTACATTTTCTAACAAAAGGCTATGTTCAACAAGGGTATGTTTCAAGTTATATGTAAAATACATTACAGGTAATGTCCAAGAACCGGATACAGCAAGTGTTTTAACCATAATCGCTGGAAATGGTGGTTTTTGGCGGCAATCAACACTGCCTTGCTCTTAAATCCGGTGCAGTCATTCTGGGAAAATTCTACTTTGACGAAATCTATGGATGGCAACACTTGTCCAATCTATCGCTTTCCCTGTCCTTTCTCTCCCTCTCTCCCTCTCTTCTTCTTCTTCCCTCACCCCAAAAACCTTCTAATTCAATCTTCTTCTATTCAAACTCTCACCGTAGTTTTCTTCTTCTTAGGCATCCTACTAGCTGGGGACAACCTTAAGTACTCAATAGGACTCATATCTTCCTATTTCTACTTACTCCCTCATTTGTCCTTCCCAGCTAGCTTTCAATGCCATCTTTTCCTCCTTCATCAATTCCCAGAAGTTCACCCTTTTAATTTTAAACTCTGTTATCCTCCTCACGGTATCAGCTTCACTCATTGCAGTTCACTCTGATGAAAATACCAGAAAAGTTTCCAATAAAGAGTTTATAACTGTTTTCTATGTACGTGCATCAGCAGGGTATGCTCTGTTGCTCTCTCTTATGCAGCTATCATTTGAAAAGGTGTTAAAGATCATTATCAGTTGTCTTAGAGATGCAAATTTGGACTTCTTTTGTTGCTTCAATTGTGTGCTTAGCGGGTTTGTTTGCAAGCGGGGAAGTGAAGGGATTGAGAGAAGAAATGGAGGGGTTTAAGAGAGGAAGAGGGGTTTATGTTTTGAAATTGGTTGGGATAGCTTTGTGTTGGCAGGTTTGTTCTGTTGGAGTTCTGGGACTAATCTATGTCGTGTCTTCTCTTTTCTCCAACGTTGTTAGTATGCTGAGTTTGCCTCTTATGCCTGTGGCTACTGTGGTTTTGTACCATGAAGAAATGGATGGAGTAAAGGTTGTGGCCTTGTTTCTGGCAATTTTGAGTTTCGGTTCTTATATCTACCAGAATCATCTTGGTCAAAACAAGCTGGAATATTTAGAAGTTCCCGCCAGTTCCACCCCTGATAACTCTAGTTCTGAATAGAGATACAATTTTAAAAGAAAAAACTTTCATGTTGTTTAATTGTTTGTTATTGGATTTTTCGATATAATTATGATCATGCGGAGGAATAATTTGTAAGGAATCAAGAATATAATAGTAAGTTGTGAGAAATGTTAATTCTCATATTTTTATTCAAATTGTAATTTGATTTCTGTAGTTTAAACATTTGCAGGTAATTGAGTTCTTATAATTTTATAAATTTTTATTTTAACTCTTGTCATATAACTTTTGTTAGTGGGATATTAAATTCTATTAATGTTACTAATTATATATCATTTTAATATACTAAATATATCTGATTTATATTAACAAAAAAATAAAAATAAAGATAAGTGATGAAATAAAATTCGCTCATATGTATGATATTTTATCCCACTTACGTTGAGTGATTTGAGTGAATTCACATAAATCAACATTTCATACTATGGTGTATGCTATGATGGTCTAGGACCACTTGATAATGCCTGAAAGGTCATATAACAGGGTGATCATGTTCTCAAATTAGATGACACGTAGTCTTCTGGTTTCAATGAATGTCCATGATGCCATGTTACTGAATACTAATTGCAATATGGAGGATAATGGGTGCAGTTATGTGCACATTTTTCTTTTTAATTATTTCCAGGAAGGTGGATTATGCATGTGCATATGATACAAATTGCTTTGCTTTCCTCAACGAGTATGTTTACTTAGTATACACCCACTATGGCAATTTAACCTTCAGGTGAGAGGTTATGGTTCTGGAGGTCATATGAAGTTAAGTGATTCTATTTACAAGTGTTCTTTTAATTTTATGCTCTAAGGAACTCAAGAAGCATAAACATGGTGATAACTAAATTGTCTAGGTGTAATTTGAAATATTGTTCTATGTTTGATATGAGTGTGAGGCACGAATTTTTTTTTTTTTTTTTTGGGTAAGGAAAGAAGTTTTCTTGTTCCTCACATCCGTGAACATGTTTATTTAAACCATAATTATTGAAATAGGTTCTCACTAAAAAGTGAGCATTGTCAAACCAGCTGGGCCTACAATGAACATAAAAAATAAAAAAAGGCATAAAATTCATCGATGTAGACGGAGGGACATGTACTTGTCAACTCATTGCTATTCAACGAAATATGTGGTATAAAGCTGTAATTTCAGATTGCTTGTGACAAACTGAATGTGAATATAACAGAGAATAATAAAATTATTACAAATAACCCACGTGGACTGGATTCACCCACTGCCTAAGGGAACCTGGAATTTTTATTCTATTTTTTTATTTTATTAATCTCAATCATTTATTTCTTTTTATGTTTAGATTTTTTTTTAATTTAAAGGAAACAAATGCAAAATGAAAATAATCTTTCAATTTTCATCATATCAGTTTGATAAAAATCAAAACACTCTTTTTCCTGCATTTGCTTCTTTCAAAATAAATGGATGGCTAGAATAAAAAATAAAATAAAATAAAAATATTAAAACCTAAATTATTCAAAGCTGCTCCAAGAAAACAGCATGCCATGGAGCAACAACAGATCCAAGTCCCCACTGTGGACGAAGACTTGTGAATATGAATGACCGTGATTTTTCAAAGAAGATTTTTGAAAATGTTGGTGGCATAATGTTTTAGTCCCACTTCTAAACTTTGACCTTGGCTACAAAGCATAGAAGCTTTATATGTCACATGATCCAATTATATACGAATCATTGTCACATGGGTTTCATTGCTTTTCCCAACTTCCGTATTTAGTGGTAATAGCACAGGTGGTGAAAATTACATGGTGACAGCCTATTTATTCACAAGATCATTCCCATGTTATACAACCTTTTTGCACTTTGGTAGCTCATCTGCTGTTAATTTTTCCTTTTTTCTTTTTCTCTTTTTAACCTAGATGGGAAACCATCTTAATATCACATAATATTATCGTTTAAGTCTTATTGTGTTTCCAGTTTAGATTTCATTAATTTCTAAGTAATATGATAATTTGATAAAAATCTTTCAAGAAAATTGTCGGTGATACCCGTACTGCTGATAGGTGTAATCCATTACCCAGCCCATAATGACGTAAGAGATGTTCAACAAGGCACCGAGTCATATCCTGTGTCTACAAAAGTATATGTGAACACACATAGTAAGCACTGTAGGGGATGGACGAACAGGTAGGCTTTTCCTCATGTCAAACTATTCATGATTAAAAGTACCTTGTTTTCAGCATGTTACTTGAGCAACCTCTCCATTTTGTCTTGGCATCACCACCTTCTTTCTTCTTAATGATAAATTTAAGTCTCTACTTACTCATTCTGGGGTGTAATGGCCAATTCTGGGGTTTCCTTGAGGCAGTTATTTTCAACTTTCTAAGGTTTGTTTCTTTTCACTAGCAATTTATGAGTTCATGGAGTGAGCAGAAAGTGACAGTTCCGAACGGTCATACTGAATCAATTTGCAGACATGAAGAGAATTTGAAGTGATTCCTTCTTTGACCTCCGAATATTCTAAAGTAGTGCAGAGAAACCACTGTGAGCTTTCTTTCTCTTCCTCTGTATGACCTTAGTTTCAATAATGAAAAATGCTCCTTTTCTCATTGTATGCAGCAATCATACTGTATAGAATTCGTGTTCTATGAAAGAGAAGTTGAGCTTATCCACTGTTTAAAATAGCTAACTTGCTTTACCATAATTCTAATCTCAGACTTTTGTCATCAGGTTCCTAAGATATCAGCATCACTTTGTAACATCAAATGAGCAAGTCCCTGATTTTAGCCTTTTACATCACCATATGCTGCATCTCTTTTGTCATTTCCAAGATCATCATCTCAATTCTCCTATATAAAAGATGGAAAAGAAAGCACATGATTTATGAGGAAGCTTGTCCAGGTATAGCATGAAAAGAAGTAATCCACATCTAATATTGCTATAAGATTGCAAGGTACACCAAGTTTGCCAAAGATAGGTAGACCAAATCACTTACAAAGAGAAAAGTAAGCATGCCTGGTGTGAATCGTCTAAAAATTACGTCTGACATACTTAAATATCTCTTTATCGTTGTACACTAGCTCTACCTAAAAGCTTTCTGTCCTTGCAGAGAGGAAAAAAGACATAGTAACTTATTTTGATGGAATGACACAGGTGGCAAGATGGTAATATTTAGGTCTTCATTGCTTCGATCTCTCACATCTGATATGGTTTTAAAGAAGACATTGAAACTGAGCAACAAGGATATTATTGGAGCTGGGGGGTATGGGACAGTTTATAAACTGAAAATAGATGACTCCACAGCAGTAGCAGTGAAAAAGCTCAACAAAGGAACTGTAGATAGAGAGAGAGGCTTTGAGAGAGAGTTGGAAGCAATGGCAGACATAAAACACCGCAATATTGTGACTCTTCATGGTTACTATGCTGCCCCACACTACAACCTTCTCATATATGAGCTAATGCCTAATGGAAGCTTGGATTCCTTTCTACATGGTATGCATCAGTTAGTTATTATCCAAGACTCTTTTTTTTTTTTTTATTGGGGTATTACACCCCTAAGACTAAGTCTCCTCCAAGGTGATCTTAAAAGAGTATTTTTTCACACCGGCCTTGTACTTTTAGGATTTTACTCTCAGAATACATTTTAAGAGTATGTTAGGATGAGAGATAATGAAGGGGAAAGGAAGATTTTATTGAAACATGTTCCATATTTGGGAGTTATTAATAAAGATGAGAAGACAAAGAAAGAGTTAAACTGACTTTTCAAAATCCTTATTCCTTTATATTTTTAAGTTTCTTTAATCTGGGGCATTTTGGAGGAGAAATTTTTCTCAATTTCCAACCATACCGTAGAAGAATCAAATTCAAGTTGTTAAGAAGAGACGTCATCCCTCTTTACCAATTGGACTTGGCTAACTTGGGTTTTAACCAAGACTCTGAGGTTATGCTTCCAAAGGGAAGAAAATGGGAAGAAAAGAGCGAACATAAACAATTCTAGACATTTACATGCCTTGATACTTTACCAATTTTTGCTGTTCTCTCTCGTCTATTTTTTCACTCTTACCTGGTAAAGTTTAGTGCAAAATTTAAAATTCTGATGAAAGAAATTATGTGGCTGTGAGTTTTCTTGTTTAGCCCATCATTATTCAAACAACCTGTATTTGGTAATTGCAAATAGAATGTGACTGATGCAGGAAGATCAACGGACAAGAAGTTTTTGGATTGGCCATCAAGATACAGAATAGCCATAGGTGCTGCTAGAGGAATATCATATCTTCACCATGATTGCATCCCTCACATTATCCACAGAGATATCAAGTCAAGTAATATATTGCTGGATCAGAACATGGAGGCTCGAGTTTCTGATTTTGGATTAGCCACCTTAATGGAACCGAATAAAACTCATGTTACAACAATTGTGGCTGGAACTTTCGGATACTTAGCCCCTGGTATAGATACAACTATGCAAATTTTTTTTTTTTTTTTGCTCTTTGCATTCTCCTTAACGTGTTTTAAATTGATGAATGTCGTTGTGCAGAATATTTTGACACAGGAAGAGCAACTGTAAAAGGGGATGTTTACAGCTTTGGAGTTGTACTATTGGAGCTTTTAACTGGGAAAAAACCCAGTGATGAAACATTTATAGAAGAAGGAACCAAGCTTGTCACATGGGTAAGAAATTGGATTTCTTGTAGATTCCCTTCTGTGATTATATTATAAGGGAAAAATTTTTAGACACACTCTTCGCACGTTTAGTTGGTTTAGGAGTCAATAAAGTCACTAAAATGAGTTGTTGGTGAATCTCACACTTGAAACACGTGATTTGGTTTGTTTGCATAGCTAACTGGTATGTTATATATACTTAAGAATTTCTCATATATGTGGACAAGTCTGATATTCATAACCTATACCTCATTATTAAAATGACATGGTTTAAATTATCATGTTTACTTTGAACCCTATAAGAATGCCGTTACATAGGCATAAACAGAATCCCCTTAGAAACTATACCATTCAACCCTCAAATGAATTGAGTTAATCTACCGCGAAGTTGAAGACAAAATCTAAAGCTGGATTGGCATGCGATATATTACTTGTTTCTACTTACAACATTTTCGATGCTATGGAGTAATAAAATCATCCCAAAGACATGAAACAGAATAATATTTTGTTTATTATTTCTATAACATAGAAAATAATCTTCAATCTCAAAATCTCAAATTAGTTAGGATGAGGACTTACTTGGTAGCCAATTGTTGTGTTATGATTGGAGCAGGTGAAGGCTGTTGTTCAAGAGAAGAAGGAAGAGTTAGTTCTTGACAACAGCTTAGGGTCTTGTCCGATGCAAGAGGTTGACAATGTCTTCAAAGTTGCAATGATGTGTCTTGAACCAGATCCTCTGAAGAGGCCAACCATGGCCGAAGTTGTCACCCTGCTGGAGCAAACAAAACCAGACAAACTCGTTACAGCTTCCTAATGTGGTTATTCTGAAGCTTCGAGTGAGAACTTGTTCTTCAATTATAGGGAACTTTAGACATCGAAATGCACTATGACATGATCATAATTCAGCATGACAGTCGACCAAGATGTATATGGCAAGACTAGGACAAAATGGATGTAGCCTCGGGCAGTGAAGGACAGGTATGAACTGGTTTAAGGTGAGTGGCCAAAGTGTTTCTTCTAACAAAATATACTTTACAAATGGTATATTTTGTTTGAAAAGTGTAAATTAATATGCAGATCAATATACTTTTGAAAATTATGGAACAGGAGTCTCGCATTTAGATTTTTATGTGGGGTATATGCCAAAAAGATTGAAAAGTATTAGGTACAAATGTGAGTGGAAAAGTCTCACGTAAGATAGAATCAGATTTTGAAAAATGTGTATAAGTAAAAATAATTCATAAACTTAACATTTTAAAATTTTAGATTGAGATATCATGTTTATTCCAATAAAATTAATGGGTATCTCACTCAAGCTTCTTAATTCCATTATTTTTTATTGAAGATGCAATTTGATTTTTTTTATAAAAAAAAAGTAAGGCATAACTGATTCTGTACTAATCGCAATCTTACATTTCCGTGATATTGAAATTTCATATAGAATAGAATCCCTTATTTATTTTTTCAATTCAACATTGTTATTGTAATTAAGGCTTAATTGAGAGGGTAGTTATTAATACTTGAGTGCAGGGTGGGTAAAATATCTTTGGATGAAAAAAAGTAACAAGGAGGAGTGATTTAGGATTCAAATTTGGGTTTGGAATGGACTGAATTTCTATTTTTTTTATTTACTTTTTTTTAAACTTCTATTTGCATAAATGTAATATTAAAAATTTTACTTTTTAAATTCACCCTACTCTTTAAAGATATTGTAATTTTTAAAATGATTATTCATTTTTGGTTAAATTATTTTTTATTTTTTATAATTTTACTTAATTTTTTAATTTAGTCTCCTGTTTAAAATTTTGTAATTGAATTTTTATTTTTAAAAAAAAATAATTTAGGTTTCACTATTCAACTTTTTTATATGACCAATTATATAACATCTTCTTACTTTAAATATAAAATGATTTATGTTAACAAAAATGATAAAAATAAATAATAACGTAAAAGGGGTCTTCCGGAAAAAATCAGTAAGGCAAGTGCATTACAAGAAGCCATTGATGAAACCTAGTGACAATACTCAAACTTTGAAGCAAAGAGTGGGGAGTTAACAAGAAAACAAAACAAGGTTAAGAACGCACAAGTTCCCACAGATACCTACCTGAAAGTAAGGCAGAAAAACAGGTTTGTCATCTTCCACTTTTGTACAAAACAGAAATGCAGGAGAACGTGAATATGAAACCAAATCAGTGGCTATATCTGGATCCTTTTTCGCTTCATGCGGCCAAGTCGTTATCTTATGCGAGAAAGATAAAAATAAAAGAGAAAGTGAGTTAAAAAAAAGTAATTTTTATGGACACTCACTTTTTTATATCGTTTTCTCTTTGTTTGGTAAATTACAAAAGGAGATTAAAAAAAAAAGATAAATTCATTAATAGGACAAAGTAAGCTCGTATAAACTTTTATAGAGAATCAATTTTTCAACATGTATAAAATCTTTTATAAGTCTATAAAATGCATGGTTAAGAAAATTAGATCGGACCGCCCGGTTCAATTAATTCGACCAATAACATGTCCCTGGTCCGGTTCAGTTACTCCAGAAAATTGACTAACAAAAAGAACTAGTGAAAAATCGGTCAAATCGGTGAAGAATCGGTCAAAACCAGCCAAAACTAAACTAGTTAAAATTGGATTGAATCAGTCCGTCCCAATTTTTTTTTTTAGATTTTTTCTCATATTATAGAATAATTTATCTCAAATAAATTTAATAAATTAAAAATAAAAACATAAAAAAGAAGAAAAAGTTTAAATATAAAGATTTTTTTAAAGAGAGAATATAAAAAAAATAAAATGTATATATTTGACTATTTTTTATACTTGTTCTCTATTATATTTATACTCCATTTCTTAATAACATTTTTCTCTAATATCAAAGTATTCAACAAAAATTATTATTTATTATTTAATTTTTAATAATAAATAGAATCTTAATATAATTTAGAAATTATAAAATAATTTTTGTAATATCTTAAAAAATATTGAATTAATAATTAAATATTTAAAATTTAATAATATTTATTTGTTACATAAAAATTTTAATATGTAAAATTTTAAAAATATATATTTAATTATTACTGATTCGACTGCAGTTCAACTGTAATTCAACCAAAGAATCATGAACTAATACCAATTCGATTTTAAAAATATTGATAAAATGACCAAATTTTTAATAAAATGATAAGATAAAATCTCAATTTTGTCTTCAACCCATATCTCAATGTTAATATTTTATTATGATCAAATAATAAAAATATATATATTTTTTTCTATTATTGGTGAATGGAAAAACAATTTTTTCAGTAAAAAATAAAAAGTAATATTTTGTTATTTTATAAAAATATGTTCTAATATTTTCTATATTAAAGATATCAAAATCATTTAGACAATTTTTTATTTTTATATTAATTTTATTTTATCAAACATATAAATATAAAAATATTCTCACTCTTTTCTATGTTTTAAAAATTAATATATTCCAGCAAACGTAACTTTTGCCTCTATGAACGCTAGTGAATCCAAATTAAACAGGTATAGCTCCATGGCTGTTTTGAATCATTCCGTTTCAATGGCCTAATTTTATTTTTGCAAATTTTGTTTACAATCCCTGAAATTATAGCGTTTCATGAAATTGAACCTCCCATATAAACAATTGCTCATACAGACACGCAAGCATTGGGAAGTGACAAGTGGTTTTTTCCCGTAGCTTCTAGAAGGCCACCCTATGTAAAGTGATCCTTGTAACCCTATGCCAGTCATTACCCTTGAGTTAGTGTGAAACCAAGAGAGAAGAAAACGATAGTTTCCAGGGAAAATCCGAGAAACCCACTTCATCGTTGTGAAGAATTAATTAGCTCTTCAATCTACTTTGCTGATGACAGCTCTGACTCTTTTTCAGGTGAGATCTCTTTATTTAGGTTATGGATTTATTTTTGCTTGTCTAACAACATGGATTTCAATCAATCAAATTAATCAAATATTTATTTGTTCCATGTTCTTATTCTAAATTTGTCATGTCTTGTTGCAGCAGAGGCTTCGCATCCTCAGAGCATATATTGTGTCCTGATTTTTTACTCCACAACCTGTCATGTGTTAGTGTATTATGTAAATCTTGACCTTTCATATAAGAGGATTAGAAATTTTTAAATTTTTTTAAATTTAATGAATCTTGTGGTGCATAGCATGATTCACTCCAGACATATATTAATTCATTATTGATGCATATGTTTTCTATAATAACTTTGAAGAATAATTTTTTATTTTTTTTCTTAGCATGTGCTTGAGACTTGGGTTCCAAAGACAATTGTAAGGTGTGTTTTATATTTTTATTATCTGACATTTTAATTCGATGCATTTAATCAATATACTACATATTGTCAAGAGATTTAACTTGTCATAATATGCATGAATTAAAGCAGTAGTATGCCTTAATACATATATCTTGACTTCAATTTAATTACTTTTTAATAATTACTCAAGAATTACGAACTCGAGTTCTTCTATGAAAAACCCATTACTAAATACTTTGTGTATGTTTAAAAATTCGGTAATTGCCTCCAAAATCATGTTTTCTCTTAAATAATAAATTATTATTTTTACACAACCGTGATTTGTCATCGTAATTCCAAATACACCCTTCGTAAAGTGTATGAATCTCATCAAAGTTGCTAGCTTTGAGATTGATAATAGAAGACTATGAAGGTTGCATAATCAAATAAAAACAACGTTCACACATGATTGGTAAGCTTATGTATAAAAAAGCACCGTTGAAAAAATTCAAAGCAATGAATTAGATTAAAAAATTGATGAATCAATTATGATTCAGTCATTGACTTTAAATACTAAATAAGTAAAAAAGAAAAATTCATTAGATTAATCAAAAAATCGAACAATTTAACAATAAATTAGTCAAAAGTTGATTTTTACTTGTTCTTGTTTAAATTAAAATTTTAACATTTTATAATAGGAATTTACAATATTTATTAGATTCTTTCCAAATCATTTTATATAGGTTTTTTATTATATGTAAATATTTTATCTAATTTTTATATTTTAAAATATTTATATTTATTTCTAATATCATTTTATAATATATGTATCTATGTAACTAGAAAATATATATATATATATATATATATATATATTTATACTTTTTCATTTTTTTTTATAAAAAATAATTTTACCACAATTTAACTAAGACCATTAGATCATGAGTTACATTTTATCTCAATTCAATGTCTAATCTTATTTTTAAAACATTGATAAGAAGGGACGATTCTCACTAGATATAGCTATGTAATTGTGCAACTTCCTTAGCTATGACCCGTTTTTCAACTAAAAAGAAGAAACTTTATATATTTATATACCCTAGAAATTTATATTTTATATAATTAAAATTTAGAATATATACAAGCATCTTGGCATAATTGTTTTAATTTGATCTATTATTCAGTTCTTTTCTATTATTGAAATTCTTGCTAAAATTAAATTAGAGATAGGTTTAGATCATACTGAATATAATGTTATAATCCATAATTAAAATGAGATATGAAAGAAAGACAGCAAGGGTAGAATGAAAGAGAGCACAGAGATAAATTATAACCCACAATACTCCAAAGAAGGCAAGAGAGTATTAATATTCATACGAGATAAAAACAAACCTTTAGCTAATATACATAAATTAATTAGTTTTATACGAGTTGTGAGTTGAGATTTATTTGTTAAATAAATTAATGGATAGTTCAACCTATTATAACTATCTATAACACATAAGTTTAGTCCATTTATATAGTATTAAATATAAAATTAATTTATTTCATATTATTAAAATTAATTATGTTAATTAATTTAATAATTAATTAATATTAATATATAATGAATTAATGTTCCAACAATTCTCACAGACATATATGTATGTATAGTCTGTTTTTATTTGACAAAGGAAAATTTTATATTTCGTATTTTTCTAGTTGATGACCGATTTGGATTTATAAGAAGCAACTTTGATGAAGATTGAGACATTAAACAAGTCAAATTATTACTATAATTGAGCAATCAAGTTAAACCATTACATTTGAAGTCATACCACTGTCATGGTTAGCGTATTACGAGGATGTAACAAACCTCGTTGTTATGTAGTATACTGACTAAATATATTTCAAGTATTAGACATTTTTTTTAACCTCCTTTAAAATTGAAGTCAGATTGACCTATTATTCCCCTTTCAATTTAAATCTAAGAGAATTCGAATATCTCAAAAAATTTATTGGGCACTTTTCGTTAGATTATAAGAAGAATTATATAAGTGAATCTAACACCACATTTTAATTTAAAATCTTAAAGTATTGGATTTATAAATTATTTTAATTTATATATTTTTCATCCAATTTAATTTTTTTCTCGTGTAAAATTTGTTTTCCACTCTCCCTCACATTTGCCCCTAACATCTATAATGCTATATGGATCATTTTTTTTTTTCTTGACTATGTTTCAGCATATGGAAAAAAAATGACCAAAGAAAGGCAGTTCTGATTCTGTACTGCAACTAAAAAAATGAACTTGCAGAATAAAATATCATTTTGCGTAAGAATAAGAGAATCTGAGAATGCTTTTGAATGCTTTCTGCAGAATCTACACAGTAACGTATAAATAGTATCCTAGAACACTCTTACCTACATATATAATAAATGTCAAGTAATATAAAAATAAGATCTTGTAAGTGAAAAAGAAAAAGAAACATGCACCCACGACCATGTTGCTGCCAATGCCTTTAAAAGGGAGATCTAAAATTCATTATATATTTTATATTAGAAAAAAAGTGTACACTTTTTCGTCAGCAGCCTTTTAAAAAATTTCTTGAAAAGGATTCCCTGAAGAAAATGGAAAAACAATGACTGATTCCTTCACTTTACATGTATTACCCTTTTGATTTAAGGAGACATACCCAGAAAAATCTCGATCTAATACTCATACACCTTCCAACTCACTAAATGAGTTGGAAATTTTCTTGTGCTATAGTCTTGTAGGAATCTGTGATGGAGCTCTGCTTCTTGAGGTACTTTCTCCTCAAGAATTGAGGCAAATCCAGAACAAACTTTCCTGACGAAAATTTCACATCCAGATCTTCTATTATGCTAAAAGCACAATAAAAGGCTACAGTACCCCAAATTGCGGGGTTTTCTTTTTACATTTCGTAAATTTCTGCTCTTTTGGCTCAAATAGGATGAAACAAAGTGGACAAAAGCCCAGAAAAACAATGCAAATGTGCATATCCATAAAAATCAAATATTAAAGTTCGATAGTAACTTGAAATCCAATAGTAACTTGTTTTTTTTTTTTTTGAGAAAATTATATCTAAAGATTTAAACTTTAAAAAATTTATCATAAAATTTTTAAAAATTAAAATTATTTTTAAAAACCAAAATTATTATTAATTTTTAAAAATTTTATTATAAATTTTATAAAATTGAAGTCTTTAAATATAATTTTATAACATTTATCTCGATGAATAAAAAGGACAATTTCATTGGTAAGGGTCCTTTGCACCGTGATATTTTCCCCCGAGAGTCCCCAGCTCGAAACGTCTCTGTAACTTTCATGGGCTGTTAATCCAGCCGTTATGCTCACCACAGCCACGGCACTTCTTTATAAAAAAGGTCCCACTCTCCACGCTACAAATACAGAGCCATTCACTCTCTCATTGTCTCTCTCTCTCTCTATCAAATTTACGACATTTAGTTGCTGTGAAGTCCAGTCCTAGTACAGGCAGTATAACAATGGATAATGTGGCTGCTTTCCTTTTCCTTCTGCTCTTATCATCGAGTATATCTCATCTCCTGGCCTTCAAGTACACTTTGCAAATGATTGCTTTTACTCTCTTTTTCACTTCTCGTGTGGGGTTAGTAATACTCCAAGCTGGATTTTTTTGCTGAACGTCAATTGGATTTGTTCTTTTTAGAACTTTTTTTTTGGGTCCCAATTAGGGTTGTTTTATTGCAAGAATATCTGGTGGGTTGGTCATAACCATTCAGTTTCCCGCATAACAATGTAAATCCTCTGCTTTATAGCATTCTAAAGCCATTTCTAACTGTTTGAGCTTCTAATGACCATCCTCATTGCTCAAAATATGTTTGATAAGGGTTTTCTCACCCCCAGCTTTTAGATCTATACTGGGTTTTCATGATTTTCAAAGATTCAATTGCCAAAATTGAAATTCCTACTCTTCTTTCCCTATTTTTGGTTTATATACGAACTATGAAGTATTCCAATAGCATTGAGTTAAATTAGCTTAATGTTGTATCTGCTCCCTTAGTCCCCTGATAATTGATCCCAAGAAACAGAACTTTCTCTTTTTTATTTTTTTCAATTAGACTATGCTTGGATGGGGAATAATAAAAAAAGGGGATGGGAAATGTTTCATTTAAAAGTTATTTATAAGGAGGGGAAGATGACAAAGAATTCCCATTTGACTTCTCAAATTTTTCCGAGGTTACTCTATTTTGAAAGATGATGGAGGAGAAAGTTTTTCCCAAACAAAGATAAGAAAAATCATCATTTAAACATCTCTTTTCCTTCCTTCTGTCCCCTTCTATTTTATTTGAATTCTTCCTATTTCCCTCTCCACTCTCAAAGTCACCCTTAACATCAGTGCTCAAATTACAGACTAGCTGCTTAAAGCTGAACTTATATTTCTTTTCTTTTCCTTTTTTTATGTAATCATGCAGGGGGAAATCTGATTGTGGTTAATGGACAGGTAACTAAACATTAAACATTAAACTCCTCAACTGCCTTCTGATAATCTTATTGCTGACGTTAGAGACTTGGAATATTTACAGAGAACTTGGTGTGTGGCTAAGCCTTCATCAGACCAGGCTACTCTTTTAGCTAACATCAACTATGCCTGCTCACAAGTTGATTGCCGGATTCTACAGAGAGGCTGCCCCTGCTTCGCCCCTGATAATCTCATAAACCATGCTTCTACTGCAATGAATCTTTATTATCAGTCAAGGGGAAGAAATCACTGGAATTGTGATTTCAAAGGTTCTGGTCTCATTGTTGTCACAGATCCAAGTAAGTCACATTACATACTTTTTGTGCTGTTCTAAATTACTATTGTGGATGAAGATTTGGTAACTTCATGTATTTTTCAATCTCCAAATTTGTTCCAAGAGAGCTTCTCATATAGATCTGGTAGTTCTGATCTACAAAAAATAGGTGGATCAAGAGCAGTTTCTCAATAAAATTAGTCTCCACAATCTGACATGTCAGTCTAGGGACGAAACAAATAATAATAATAATAATATAGGGGTGGAATGTATTACTCTATTTTGTAGGGGGACAAAAAGTTGGATCTTGTATATAATAATAAAAAATTATTAATCCCTCAATCATATAAGATGTTACTTCATCATACAAAATTTAAAATTATTTTAAGGAAAAAGAGAAGAGGGGGGGGGGGGGGAGCTACTCCTATTTTCCAATACATGGGCCTGTCTCAATGTGGATTCCACATATGCAGATTGAATTCTAAGTATAGTATGTACATATGACATCCAAAAACTTTTTCATGATTCATATATAATTATTCAAAATTATTTTTATTTACTTATCTTTTGTAAATTAAGTTTACAAATCTTTCTTATTCTTAGATCTGTGTTTGACAATTTTGAATTGCAGGTTATGGGAACTGCATTCATGCATAGCAATTGGAATAACAAGCTAGAGCCTAGGGGCAAGATTTTGTAGTAGGTTTTGGTAGTTTCGTGTAGTCTTTGGCCAATGTACTTGTAGGTTGTTATCGTGCATGTGTCTATTCAAATTTGCAGTCCCTTTCTTAATTATCTTGTTGACAAATTGCAAATATTTTGTTAGTTTAGTTTGATTTTGAGTTATTAAATAATAAAATAAATAAATAAATAAATAATTTCTATTTGAGTGTTTAACATATAAAGTTAGCTTTGCGTTATTCATTGAAGAACTCATCCAATTCATTTAGTTGTATGGTGTAAAGAAGATGAGAATGTACAAAATAAGTATGTAAAATAGAAAATAATTTTCATGTTTCTACTTTTGAAAATATGATTTAATGGTTTAAATAATAATTTGATAAATAAAATAATAATTATAAAGATATAATAAGCATTATATAAATTATATAAAAGAAATACATTCACATGGCGGTGAATCAAATGGACCAATGAAATTTGATAGTTCAACTTTTTGTATATTAATTACCAACTAATTGATTATTAATTTGATGATATGGTAAATAGCATATTTTATTATTAGTAATTATATGAATAATACTATTTGGATGCATCAAAGAAAGAGCTTTTTATACTTGAAAATTTCCATTCATTTTTTATAATTATAAAATAATAGTTGAAATTGTTTTTATGATATTTGGGGAAAACTTGAAAAAAAAGGAGGTAGTAACAGTACTTACAATATAATGATGCCCGGACCAAAATGATAGATTGGTGGTTCAAAAGATGTTTATGGAAAAATCTATATATAATTTAACAACAAAATATGCTTTATTTCTTCTTCTTTTTTTCTTTTTAAAGGATTACTAGGGGAAAAAAAGTCATAGAATTAAGAAGGGAGAAGAATAAGAGAAAGTATATTCTAAATAATTTTTTTAAGAGTGATGATACCATATCTTTGAGAACACTATATATTTTAATTATAATACAATAATTATTAACTATAAAATAATATTTTTATTAAATAATTTTTAAAATATTGACTTGTTTAGTAATTAATATCTCTCAAAATAATTAATTTTTACTTATTAAAAAAAAGGAATTAATTTAATTTTTGTATAATTAATAAGTATAATTATATTAATAAATCTATTAAACAATATATAATTTTATATTTAGTAATATTTAATAATTATTGAGTCAAAACTAAGAAATACGATATTTCCAAAGACATAGTATCATCACTTTTTTTTTTTTTAAACAGAGGAAGTGGAGATGGAAAATTAGTGGGAAAACAAAAAGAATTAATTAGACTTCAAAACTATTAACTAGAGCTTGTGAATTCAAGCAAATTTTTACTTTAATTTTCAGCTCTTTTATAACCATACTAAACTTGATATGATGAATATTTCACTCTCTAAATAATGAACTTCCTATGTAACTTTTTTCTTTGAAAGAAAAATCTGATAAAAGAGTAGTGATACTACCTTATAATTCAATTGGATGTTTTCACCTATAAAGTTTATCTCTTCATGTTTTCTGGAAAATGAGATGCCAAGTGATTAATATCTTATTTCTCTCATAATTATATTCTATGTCTTCATGACTTGTTATGTTATACCCCCAAACAGAGCATAATCGACGTAGTTTACAAGTTGAAACTCACACTTATAAGCCTTCTATCAATTAAAATCATAAACATAAAAAATGCAATTGTAAGGTAATGCAACTTTTAGAAAATTTATGGTTGTTTTTATTTACTAAAAGATTGGCACAATATTAGAGGATTGACTACATATTAGTTAATCTAACTTTTTGTAGAAATTTGAATAAAGTTTTTCTTAAACATAGAACTGTCCAAAATTTCTATAAATAATCAAATTGCCAACCAAAATAATCAAGAGAGTTCTCCTTTTAACTTAAAGTACTAATCAATAATAAATGAGGGTGCGCAACCTAGCCTATGCATTAGTAGAGTTACAATTAAGAAAAAACAATATACCTAATTACAATTTTAAGAATACTTTCACAAAAGAAGGCTCTAGCAAAACCATGCAAGGCTAAAAAACACAAAGCGATCATTCCTGTGCCACCAAGGCCAATTCTAAACCCATAATACTATTTGTAATTAAAAAAATTAAAGAAATGAGTTTGAGTTTTAGTGAATAACTAATATTAATTATGACAGAAACACAAATCATGAATTATAGTCTACTTTCAAGAATGAAATTTATGTTGAAAACATGAACAATAACATGGTATCCATTAAATTTATTTTCCTCATTTATGACAAATAAATTCAATAATGCGCATATGCCTACCTTTATAAAATCATCCATGGAAATGCAATCAACACATCTAAATAGAACCAAATCAAATGGACGCAAAGCACATTGCTCACAAAAGTAATTATGCAAAAGGATAGTTTTTGCTTAATAGTTTAAACAAATACACGTGTGGTGCCCAACACACAAAGCTAGCAATACCCATGCTTTATAGGGTTCAAATCAAGGTGCACCAAGACTAACAACTACTGCTATTAGATGTAAGGTTTTGCATTAGACCATATTTTAGTTTTAACACTAGCATACACTAACAAAAGATAGATTAGATAATCAAATAAGTAATTACCAAGTATTTTTAACTAACTAAACAACTACTAAGATATTCCAATAACAACAAATAATTTTTTATTTAGACACAATGTAACAAAATCAAGTTTACCATTCCATTAACTTACAATGAACAAGTAGTATAAATACTTATAACAAGTATTATCTACTCACAATATAAGGTGACACCATAATTCTTTGGGCCTTAAATTGACTAAGAATTTGATGGAGGATTGTCTCCAAAATTTCTTCTAATACCTATAACAATTTACATTATTAGGTAACACATTAAATCACGTATGATCAAATTACTCTTATTTGTTATTTTCTCTCTTAAAAGTATAACTTCTATCATCTATCATAGGACATTCCCACTTAGACTCAACATTTAGGTTCTAATTAGCATAAGGTTTCTTACCCCTCTAACTATATCATTTAGTTTTCAAAGCTACAACATTAAATAAATTTCCTTTCCTAGTCCTTAAATTTTCCTACCATTCAAAAAGTTACACAAAAACTCCACTTCCTTAAATTTATTTAAGTAATTTGTCATCTATTAACTAAGACCTTAAGCCAGCATAGACCTTGAATTAGAATAAGCTAAGTTGCAATATAGAATTTTCTCTTGAAATTTTAGGCTATGGGAATTTCTAACTCTATTTAACACATTTATTCACCATCTTAAAAAGAAGATCTTCAACTTAAACTTTTTCCCTAAATAGCCACAACAAAAAATTAGAACACTTTCATACAACTTGGGGAGTTAAGAACAAAGAAAAATAGAGTTAATACTAAGATAGAAAGCTATATATTATTGGTTAAAATGCATAAAACTTTTCTTTAACTTTATATAGATAATTTTTTTCACTTTTTAAATTTAATAATAAATCATCTCAAACTTGAAATTATATATGCAAGTAACTCTCTTATTATTAGTTAGTTTTTTATTTCTCTAATAAAAATGTAACATATTAAATGAGTTATTTGTATATAATCTAAAATTTAGAGAGTATTATTTGTATAAAAAATAAAATTTGAAAGGATTTATTTAATTTGATATATCACCTATTTATTAGTAAATTAATGAATTTACTAGTGATAGTGGTTATTTACACAAATTTAAAATTTTTAAAAAATTTATTATCAAAGTTTTGAAAATTAATGAAATTATCTATATATATGACTCAAAATTAAAGAAAATTCCATATATTTTAACCTATATTATTTTGGTCACAATGGAAAGAATTTCACTCATTTAAGGAATTGTGCAATTTACCCCTTATAACGTCAAAAGTTGATCATAAATTCCCAAACTTTTAATATCATGTGACATAACCTTTATTATTATTATTGTTATTATTTAATTAATTTGACATCCTTTAATTTAGCCGTGGTAAGATTTTGAACAATACCACCGATAAATTAAAGGATGTCAAATTAATTAAAAAAAGATACTTTTAACTAGTCATTTAAAGTTATGTACAAAGATTTTTTTTTTTTTGACTAAAAAAGTAGAAAAGAGAGCGATAAAAAAATGTCTTTATTCATGCTTGAGATAATAAATCGCATGTGCTTTTATAACTTTCAACGACTTTTTGTTATTTTAATAATTTGATGTGAAATTCTTTGAAATTGAACATATATCCATTATTATCATTTTATATTTTTACAGTAATTTTTGAAAAATATTACCTAACACTCTATCTTTTTAAAAGTAACTTTTATAAAATTAATACTAAACATCATTTTAAACCCATCTAAATAAAAAAATTTCGTTAGGACACCTACAACACAAAAAGCCATGACAAGTTCAGACCGACTCTCAATTTAACCAAATGTTATCATATGGTTTGGCTGGCAAAATATTGGGATTTAAAAAAGCCTACAAATCTTCCACCGAACAAAAAAAAAAATCCTATAAATTAGGACTGCACAAATCCCACTTTAGGCCTAGTTTCACATCCAAGAATTTTTTTAAAAAAATTAATTAAAAATATAAAATAACTCAGTAAAAAATGATATTTTATATAAATTATTATAAAATCACATTTTATTTTTTTTAAAAATAGAATTTTTATTAAAAAATGAGAACACTAAATTAGATTAAACCATATTAATCAATATGTTTGGCTTAACTAGCTCAATCAATATTTTTTTTAATTTAACCCAATTTAACTTGATATAATTGGGTGTTATCCGCCATTAAACGCCCATCTTTCCACAAATGTTAGGTGAACTTTATATTCAAAAAAAAAAAAATCATGTGAGACTCACCGAATTTTGCAGAGGGAAAGTACGTCACGTAAACATTTCTTTGAGGAAGCATTAGCATTAATTAGCAGTCCTTTTTCACCAGGTCCGGTTAATTTTTATATCTTTTTATTATGCAATTCTGGTTAATTTTGGCTTAATTTAATAACCACAGTCTCGAATTAAAAAAAATTGTTTTCTTGTGGAATACAATGTAATCTGTAATTGCCATAAAAATATTTATTTTTGGCTATAATACTCATCGCCATATAATGTTCTAGATATTTCACTATTCAGAATAATAATGTCATTACCCTCAACAATGAACAGAAATAACACACCAGAAATATCCTGACACTCAATTCAAGCAAACCTTTTGTTGTAAAATTTTCAATAAAAATATAGAATCAATTATACTTTCATTCTTTGAGAGATACTTAAATTGTAAAAAATGTAAATTCCCTTCCTTAAAATTAAAATAAATTCTACATTTACCTTTTGTTTAATGAAAAATAATATATAATTATATTTATTTTGATCAAATTATGTTTATATCTATTGTTTATATAATATAACAAGTATTAAATATATATTTGACTAATATAAAAATAGTTAATTTTTAAAAATTAAAATAAAACAAATTTTTAATTTTTAATTTTTAATTCAAAATGAATAATATTAAAATAAAATTTAAAAAATTTAAAAATAATAATTTTTATATTAAAAAAAAAATATTGTTCCTAAGGATATTTTGTTCATATTTTAGCTTTAAAAAATTTGTGTATATCTTGATGACAGAGAAAATGTATAATTTAAGATTATAAGTTAAGACATCAATAATATGCTTAAATTTTTTCAAAGAAAAATTTAATCTAAATAATTATTTTCCAAAACTTTTTTGTTCTTGTATTGAGTCCCCTCAATTAGTTTCTGTAACAAAAAAATCTCTTCGAAGAAAATTAATTACCAAACAAGACTATCAATTTCATCAATTGTGGAGAGATTCGCATAAAAATGGGAGGGCTTAGTTTCTTGAAAACGATCAACGCATAAAAATTGTACGTTTATAATTATTTGAATACGGACATAGCTCATTTCCTGGCTCTTATTTGAACACCGGACGCAGCTTGTATGGGCCTCGTATGTATGACATAATGTTGACCCACCGATAAATGCATATTAGCCTATTGCAAGAATAGTACTCAGAAGCTAAAGAAGCAAGAACCATGAATCACTGCCCCCAACTGATAAGAAACTAAGATGGCCTATGTGGGCTCTCTGGATCCACTCAATTTCACTCACACTTGGTTCTAGCACACGTGTTCTTTCTCCAATGACACATACTTTTAACCCGAACTAGCCTGTCTAGCCTCGTGCTTTCGTGTTTCCTACCAAAAGTCTGAGGCTGCTCTTCTTCTTCTTTCAGTGGCTGCCTTCTGGTGGTCTGTTTAACAAGAAATTAAGGTTATTTCCCATCTGGGTTTTTGATTTGGAAGCGAAACTCGCTGGTTTTCGCTTCTGGGTCTGACTCAGAATGATGTCAGTAACTAGTCGAAGCCTTGATTTTACTGCCAAAAATTGGCTTGCTTGTGGGGGCTCTTCCAATGCTTCATTTGAGCGTTGTTCCATGAGAAAATATGCGAAGATGAACTATAGAGGATGGACCAGAGGCTATGGAGCTCGTAAATCGGCTTGCTGTAGGCGAGGTACCACTCAATGTCGAGTTTCTTCGATGAAGACTGCGGAGCCTACGGTAAATGGTATAAGATTTATCAATAAACTTGGTTCAGATTGATAGTGTGAATAAGCACAGCTATTAGTAATGGCAGCGAAACTAGTCATTGAAAGTTTTGGTTTACATAGGGAGAACTAAATATAGTTAAGGCCTTTTAACAGGATTGGACTTGAAGAATTACTCAGAAAGCCCCATTTCGCCTGCCAAATTGTTTGAAGTGGTTGCTGATGACCTACTAACTCTCAACAAAAACCTTAAGTCGGTGAGTAATTTTAAAAAAAAAAAGAAATAGATTTCCTGCTGTATGCTACTGTTCTTACTGCTGTGATTAAGTTATTGTGTTGTTCAACAGTACTGATACTGTCTTTATCTAGACGAGAAAATGGACATTTTAAACAAAATGAAGCAATAAGCATAGGTAGATAAGCCTTTTCCATTAACACTTGTATGATATTCCCTGCTCACTGATTCAACTCGTGCCTTCCTATGCTTTTTGTTTTTTTTTTGTTTTTTTTTTTTTCTTTGGTTACCTTTCATTGAACATAGTGAGGTAATAGGAGTTAGTTCGTGGTTTATAAGGTGGATGATCCAGTCGAGTGGTGCTAAGACTTGATCATTCTCAATGATGCAGTGCCTGCTTTTTTTTCAGTTTCTTTTTATTTTACTGACAGTATGCTTTAGACCTATATCCCATGAAGATGCTTTGTCTGGTAGATTGTCGGTGCAGAAAATCCCGTTTTAATGTCTGCAGCTGAGCAGATCTTTAGTGCCGGTGGGAAGAGGATGAGACCAGCTCTGGTGTTCTTGGTTTCAAGAGCGACAGCAGAACTAGTTGGGTTGAAGTAAGTATAGAATATTCTCTCTCTCTCTTTCTGCCTGTCCTGAAAGTGATTCGCGCTGTATGATGATACAAGCAGCAACCTTCATTTGAACATGGTTCCAGGGAACTTACCATAAAGCATCGGCGTTTAGCAGAGATAATTGAAATGATTCACACTGCAAGTTTGATACACGATGATGTATTAGATGAGAGCAACCTGCGAAGAGGTAGACCTGTGACCTTTCTTTAGAAGCAAGAGTATAATTTTACTGTTATCACTATTTGACATGATGCATACCATGAAGCAGTTTTATTCATATATTGAGGTTACAATGGTTACTAAGCTGTGGCAACCATGTTAAAGTTTATTTATCAGGAGTTTCTTTAAAATCTTACATTTTTGCCAAAGCAGTGACACTTGGGTCTGGCATTGTGTTAGGCACTTGTTTCAGGAATATTCTTTAATCTGTTCCACTGTGTTACAAGTCTAAACAGATGATTTTTTCCATATCATAAGACCACGTCTGCATTCTGATTCTGAGAATGCCTCCCCCCCCAAACAAAAGATAGAGAGAAAAACAAGGGAAAATAAATTAAAAAATTGAACTAAATTCTGACACCGAGAGAGGTAAAAAGTATAACACTAGAAGCTCCTGCTGTGTTTATCAAGTTTTGGGATTGTCAGGTTTCGGAGAGTAAAACTTAGTTCCATCTATGTCAGTTTAGATTTCTTTCATCTGATGAGCTAATCTCTGCCTGAGTCTTCTCCACCCGCTCCAGAAAGAAAAGAAATTTGTTGTACCTTAGGAGTGTGTATCTTCAGAAAATTCATTATTATTAGAGACACAGAGTGTACATCAGCTTCTGTGCATGCTCTTTATATTACCCTCTTTCAATGTAACTATAACAGATCTATTGATGCAGTTGAATTGGTTGCTAATGTGAATCTGTAGAATGGAATTGAGAACCGCAAGATGATATGTTTCTAACTACATTTATGTGCTCTTAAATGTGTTTTTAAGTTCAAGGTAATACCCCAAATATCAATGTTGTGTAGATATCGATATTATATAAGACGACCTTTAAATCTGTATTGGTATAAGGACATACAATAAGCACTCCAAGGACTTCTCAAAATTAACCATATGTATGGCGTACTTCATGCCCTTATTTACAAGATGTAGATCTCCTTACATTAAGCAGTTTTAAATGGTTTTATAAATCAGTAGATATTGGGTTATTGTAGTAGTTATCTGTATAGTAGACCAGGCAGAAAGTTTCAGGTTAAACTTAAGCCCTTCCTCTTTCTTTTCTTAGTTGCTTTTGGTAAATGAAAGCTGCAGGAAGTAGGTGGGGAAATAAGTTTTTTTTTTTTAATTTGTTTGTAACTGTATTTCCTTTTATTACCTTGGATTGGAAATGGAGAACCCTTAAGATATCATAATTAAGCAGAATGCTGTCCTAATGGGCTTATTGGCTGAAAGAACGAAGAATATTTCTTTGAGTTTCTTATTGTGACATCAGTTTATCTTTTTTAACTTACTTTTCCAGTTCTTCTACATTTACCCCTCTCATGTTGTGGAATTGTAGGGAAGGAAACTGTTCACCAACTGTATGGAACAAGAGTGGCAGTGCTGGCTGGAGACTTCATGTTTGCTCAGTCATCGTGGCATCTTGCCAACCTTGAAAACTTTGAAGTTATTAAACTTATCAGCCAAGTAAGTTCCATCATCATACCTGTCCAAAATGTCTTCAACTTCAAGTTGCATTCTAAAATCGTCATAACTCTGATATATGTCTTAACAGGTGATTAAAGATTTTGCTAGTGGTGAAATAAAGCAAGCTTCTAGCTTGTTTGATTGTGATGTACAACTTGAGGAGTATCTAATCAAGAGCTACTACAAAACGGCCTCCTTGATTGCTGCCAGTACAAAAGGAGCTGCAATTTTTAGTGGTGCTAACAGCAGCATCACTGAGAAAATGTATGAATATGGTAGAAATCTCGGTCTGTCCTTCCAAATTGTGGATGATATATTGGATTTCACAGAAACTGCAGAGCAACTGGGAAAGCCTGCAGCCAGTGACCTCACTAAAGGCAACCTCACTGCACCTGTAATCTTCGCATTGGAGGAAGAACAAAAACTAAGGGATATCATTGAGTCTGAATTTAGCGAGACCGGTTCCTTCAATGAGGCCATTGCATTGGTTAAGAGTTCAGGGGGCATTGAAAGAGCTCGAGAGCTAGCAAAAGAGAAAGCTAATCTTGCAATTCAAAATATCCAGTGCCTTCCTCAGAGTGTGTTTCGTTTAGCTCTTGAGAATATGGTGGCGTATAATCTGCAAAGAATTACATAAGCTTGTAGTATGGCAAAGCACACATTCTTGAGAAGAATTCTTTTGTGATAGTACAAGGAGGAAAGCCTTGAAATTTGAACTTCTGCCATTTCAAGAACTTTCCAGCAAATCTGTCAAGTGCTTAATGATATACAAAGGTAGTACTAGTAGTACAGACATTGTTGGAGATGGTAAGCAACCACACCTCCTCATCACATTGTATGTTTGCAGCTTCCTGCAAATTAACTTATACAAGGAAAATAAGATATTCCATTGTTGTATCATAACACTACTGCAGTATATTCTTTTCCACACTTTTCTTTATTTGGATCTAGAAATAGAATAGCTTATGAAATAACTTGTTTCGTTTCGTTTCCTTTGTTATTTTCTGGAGATAGCATACAGCACTAATGGTGTGCTAAAATACAAGTAAAGCTTGTAAATTCTCCATATCCAATTTTTCTATTATCTTAGTCTCAGCTAACTGCTATCCTATCACCAGAAAACAGATGAAAGAAAATTCTGCGTGGCAGTTGGCACTCATTATAAACTTTTTTGGCCTGTTTGGCCAAACTTCTCAAGAGGGAGAAGCTACCTATTTTTCAACCAAAAAAAAAAAAACTTATTTTGCAATTATAGAGTGTTTGACCTAGTTATTTAACAAAATAAGCTGTTTTTTTAGTAGTAGAAGTAGAGGTGGTTTTTCTGTTGCAGGAAGGAAGTAGAAAACTGGAATTTCTCATTTGAAACAGAAGTAGGAAATTATTTTTGTGAAGACAGTCATACTTTAGTCATAATCCTTGATTATCAATATTATCACTAACTTTTTTTAACTTAGCTTTTTAAATACATACCCTTTTTTCATTAATTTGACAGTAAAAATGAGTTTTTTAAATAATTTGCAAAACACAATAATTTTGATAAAAGTGCTTATCAAATGGGTTTGCTTTCTTTTTCATAGTGCTTTTTATCAATCTCCATTTGGAAAAAAAAAAAAGTTTCAAAAGAGGCAAAAATTCCCAACACTGTCAAACAGTTATATTAAGTTGACCATAAATAGAGGTAAACATATGTTAAATGTGAATTTTGTTTAAAAAATTATATACAAGAGGAAGCATAGATTTTGGTTCTTGAAAGATACATGTCTTAATTATTTAGTTTATGAATTTTACATGATTTAACCTTTAAAAAATCTATGCCTTGACTATTTGATCTATAAATGTTAAAATTTCTCAAAAAATTTTCCACTTGTTACTCATTAGTTTTCATCACTATATACTTCAAAAACAAATGAGTAGCGAGTGTAAAATTTTTAGAGATTAGATGTTGTATTTCTAAGATTTAAAATTTAGAAATTGAATCATATAGTTTTAAGATACAAGAACCAAATAAGTTAACTATATATCTTTTAATGATAAAAAGTATATATTTCCAATATTTAATATGTTTATTATTAAGTTGATAGATTTTATCAAAAAAAATTTTCTCACTGATGAGAGAGTAGAGATTCCTCATTTTGTCATGGTTGCACAGATGCAAATGGCGTTTGGGGTATCTCAACAACCGAGGGGATTTTTTGTTGAGCAATAGAGAATACTTGTGCATCTCAGCAATCCTCTTAAGTTTTTTATCAGAAAAAGTATTCTTCATTTTTTGTTTTTTAAAGCCTTACTTGCTTTAAGATATTAACCAATATTGTGAAAATTAGATTAATTATTAAATCAATGGAAATACTAATTTATAATTTATTGATAGTTAATAAGATGATAATTATATAAATATATATTTATATATTTATAAATACATTTAATGTAATTTTCTTTATTTTTGTAAGAATATTTATATAAAATTTGGTAACTGATTGCCAACTTTCACTTTAGTTCCTAGAAGCTACTCCTTTATATTCTTAAGGTTTCAACTTTGAATTTGTGCAATGCCAATTTTGCCCTTCGAAACCAAGGGGAAGGACTAGTTCAACTCCTAAATTAGCATTAGTTTGCATCCAAAATTGTATAACTAAACTCGATTTTTGACAAATTTTAGAGAAAGGCCTGATTCAACTTCTGATGCAATACTGATTTGCATTTAAAATCACTTGGTTTAATTCAATTTTTGAGTGATGTTGATTGATTTATAAGGATATTGATTTATATAAAAATTTAGACTAGTTCACAGGCCAATTCACTTATGTAAGTTTGATTTATTTTTCAAACATTAATAACCATTTTATATTTTATTTTTGAGTTATAGGTATACTCTATATGATTATACTTGCCTCTAGCTTGGTTTGTTCATTAATAGAAATTATTTTCTTTCAATCTTTGGTATTAACAGAAATCAAATTATCTTATGATATTAAGAGCAATCTTTGGTTTGGCCGTTACCAAATACCAAAGAGCACCCTTGAAGGAATAGTGAAAAAAAAAAACGGTTTAGATCACTTCATCCTCCCAAGGTTACATAAAACTGAGGAGTTATACTACTATAGGACTTGTGGTGGAGGGGTAATTAACGCTCTGTTTGGATGGGGGAGGAAAAAAGTGGGGGGGAGAGAAAAGCGGGGCGAAAACGAAGGAGGAGAAAATTGAGAAGAAAATTTCTCTCCCTCCCTCGCTTGGATGCGACGAAAGAAAATATGGAGGGGAGAAAAGTGGTTAGTTTTCTTTTTACAATTCTACCCTTCTTGCGCCGTAAGATACATGTTACGTTATAATTTGCAGGGATTATTTATATTACATAAAAATACAAACAATACACGTATAAATTAGAGAATAATTATAGTTATATTTTTATAAATTTAAATTAACACAAAAAAAATGTACAATTAATTAGTTAAAGAAATATATTACTTAGTTTCATATTAATTAACATAGATTATTAATTTTATATTAGTTGAAATAATTTTATATTAAGTGAACTTAATTTTAATAATTAGTTGTAAATAAACCTTCTCACCAAAGTTGTAACGAGGGGAAAAAAATTTTAGAAAAAAATCTAACAAAATTTCCAAAAAAAAAAAAATCTCAAAAAAAAAAAAAGAGGTCTGATTGAAAGTCAGTCGGACCGACGGAGTTGGACCGTTGGTCCGACTGAAAGTCAGTTGGACCCGGTCCGACCAAACTATGGTCGGACCTTTCGGTCCGACTGAAAGTCAGTCGGATCCGGTCCGACCAAACTATCGTCGGACCTTTCGGTCCGACTGATTGTTAGTCGGACCGGCGGTCCGACTACACCTTGGTCGGACCGTCGGTCCGACTGACTTTCAGTCTGACCGGGGGGGTCTAACTGACTTCGGACCCCTTTTTTTTTTTTTTGAAATTTTTTTTTTCTGCCTTTTTTTTTTTTTTTTTTCCTCTTTTTCCTTTTCTTTTTTTTTTCTTTTCTGCCCTTTCTTTTTTCCTTTTTTTTTTTTCTCTTTTTTCTTGTCTCATTTTTTTTTCTTTTTTTTTGGGAATTTTTTTTCCCATACCCTTGCAAATTTTTTTTCTTTCTTCTGTTCCTCAAAGTTGCAAAGCTTGATCGACAAAACTAGGTTAGTGAGCGCCGCGAGGAGTTCGCAAAAAGGTCGAGCGAATATAGTCGAGGCAACAGAAATTAGGGTTGCGTTTATATTTTTCAAGCTGACCGATTAAAAAATATATATATACTTAAAGGGTAATTTCGGAAATACAAATAATATATCACGCGTACCTCCTTTTCTTCTCAAAATCTCTTCGAATTCGAAGAGAAAAAATAAACGCGGGCCCCACATTTATTTTCTCTCCGTTTTCACCTCCTCCCGCGCATTCTCTCCATCCAAACGAGGGAAAACACGATCCCTCTCCTCTGATTTTCTCTCCTCCCCACTTTTCTCTCCATCCAAACGAAGCGTAAGAGATGGATTTGAATAGAGAGAAAGAGAAGCCAGTGGAATTGATTTGAATGAGCTCCATACAACATCTTTTTATTTTTCTTTCTCTTTTTTACAATATTTTCTCTGGTAATAGGACAATATAAAATTCTGAATAGCAAGATGGTTGAGCCATTAAGTTCTTTTCTGGGCAAAAGCAACTACCACTCCTTCAACTTAGGTTTGATAATTACAATCATAATTTTCATGGCTTAGTAACTATGTAAAGAAGGATAATTATATATATATAAACTCTATTTCTCAAAAGGCTGAATTTGTTTTTGTTTTAAATGTATTTAACTTGCTGATATAAAATTTTTAATCACCAGGATAAAAGTTTTTAAAATACACTAAAAAATTAATCTAGCACTTTTTATAAAACTATGCTTATATTAAGATGAGTTTGCTTTAAAATTAACTTAGAAAAATTTTTCCATTTGAGCACTATATGAAAAGTTTAATTATTGTCGAGTAATTAATTTTTTTATGTTACTAAAAATTTATATTTATTTCTGCCAAAAATTGTAATATTAAAATGAAAAAAATAGTGATGACAAAAAAAAAAAAGCATAATTGTTACTGAGTTTCATTTTAATTTTGCGCGAAGAAAATTTATGTAATTGCCGTAACAGTAACAGTGTACGAAGAGAATCCGAACTCATGCACCACAACTGAAGCAACTCACCCAACAGAAACGACTGTCTCCGACTGCGAATTTGCCTTTGCGTTAGCAACAAGGTGTATACACTTCGGCTTGAAGCTCGAAGGCCACAGAGAGAGAGAGAGAGAGAGAGAGAGAGAGAGAGATGAGGCTACTGAGTTATATAGGACAACGGAGAGGCATTGTGAAGGAAGTGATGGATCGAACATCGATTACAGTGAAGTTCATCTGCTTCCTCCACGTAATCAACAACTATCTTTGCTCCCCTACTCACGTAAACTCCCCCAAACATTGCCCTTTTTCTTTCTTTCTCTTCCTATTCTTTCTTCTGCTTTACCCAATTGATTCAATTGCAGTATTCGCTGGTTGCACGTGTAGGGGCCTAGTATGCTCCCCACCTTGAATCTCGCCGTCGATGTGCTACTCGCCGAGCATGTGTCGCCTCGACTGGGAAGGCTTGGGCCCGGAGATTTGGTGCTGGTTTGCTCTCCCTTGAACCCTAATCGGACTTTGACCAAGCGCAATGTGGGCATGGAAGGGGATAGAATCACTTAATTCGATCCTAGGCACGGTGATATAGCTCAAACTGCTCTGGTGTGTATGCGTTGTAGTTTACTTCCCTCCATTCCATTTTGTTCTTGTTGCGAAGTTATTCGTTTTTCATTAAATTTAATGAAGCTATGTGCCATCAAAATTTTGTGGTAGATGATTGTGAATTGTACCTACTTGATAGCTTGCTATGTTGTATCTTGGGATGGATGCCAACACTGAGTCTCCCCCCCCTCTCTCTCTCCGTTTGTCCTTCGCTCTCTATTGGTATGAGGTTTCTACTGTGGTTGGGCCCTTGATTGAACTAATTCAGATGTCCAGGGGATATTTTCCAGGAAAGGATATGCAGAACTAGGAGAATGCTAGTGCATTTCCATCTTTGCCATTTATTTGGTATAAAAGTATGCTTCATTCAAATATCTTCTTTTTCCATAGACATGACATCACAAGAGTCACTGAAGGCATTAATTATGTACTTGTTTGCCCTTTTATATAGCTATTTGTAACAATATGATGATTGATGAAACCAAAAGGAAGCATAGTGAGACAAGTGTGTTTTGTTTTGTTTTGTAAGTGGTTCAATAGTCAACTAGCAAATAGTTTATTGGCTTCTGCAATCGTGATCCCACTCCCTGTCAAGGTAGCATCTTATCTATTTTCCTAAGGCTTGTTTTGCCTAGGAAATCATGCAAAACTTGACAGTTCATATGGTGCTGCATAGCATAACTGCATATTGCTTCAACGGGTTTTAATGGTTGACGTTAGATGTTTTGCCTACTGTTTTGCCATTTTTTTAATAACACTACTGGTAAAATAAATTCAGTTATTTGCTTATGTTGATTGGTTGTGTTAATTGAAATTTCACTAAGCTTGGCGATGAGATGAAAAAATTATTTACTGGCATCTCTGATCAAATTGGCTGAGTTTTTCATTCAAAGTATCCCATTACCAAATTTTATTCTAGTGTAATCTCTATTGGATTTCATTGTTACTTCGCTCTTGTATTTAGTGTGATCCATGTCATTTTGATTGGAGTATCATTCGAAGCCAATCCCTTTTGCTGAATCATAGCACACTATAATCAAGTATCAATTTGTTGTGCACCGTTGCGACTCCTTACTCACTCTTCTTCAATTTATAATCTAAAAGTTGCTTGTTTTGTTGCTATTATCTCTTGTATTAAAAATTGTCTTATTTCTGTTGGTACTTTTTATTTTTTACTTATTTTGTAATGTTTTCTACTGAGGTGCCAAAGGGGCATGTTTGGATTTGGGGATAACATCTATGCCTCTTGTGATTCGCAGCACTTTGGTCCTGTTCCTTATGGTCTTATACAACAACAACAACAACAACAACAAAACCTTTTCCCACTAAGTGGGGTCGGCTACATGGATCAATCGACGCCATAAATCTCTATCATAAATCATATTTCTAGACAAACCATTTAAATCTAAATCTCTCTTAATAATTTCTCTTATAGTTTTTCTTGGTCTTCCTCTACCTCTACTTATTGGACTATTTTCCATCTCATCTACTCTCCTAACGGGACCTTCTATAGGTCTCCTTCCCACATGACCAAATCACCTAAGTCTCGATTCTATAATCTTTTCTACGATAGGTGCGACTTTCACCTTCTCTCTAATGCATTCATTTCTAATCCTATCTCGTCTAGTGTGTCCACTCATCCATCGCAACATTCTCATCTCTGCAACATTAAACTTATTTTCTTGTTGACTTTTTATTGCCCAACACTCAGTTCCATACAACATTGCAGGTCTTATAACTGTGCGGTAGAATTTACCCTTAAGTTTGAGTGGTACTCTTCTATCACAAATAACACTAGAGGCACTCCTCCATTTCATCCACCCCGCTTGAATCCTATGCTTTACATCTTCTTCTATTTCTCCGGTATGTTGTATGATGGATCCAAGATACTTAAATCGTGTGACTTGTGGTAAGATATGTTCTCCAATTTTTACTTCTACACTAGAAGTGGTGTGCCTCTTACTAAACTTACACTCCATATACTCCGTTTTACTTCTACTTAAACGAAAGCCATGAACTTCCAAAGTTTGTCTCCACCTTTCCAACTTCTCATTCATTTCTTTTCTCGATTCTCCAACTAGGACAATATCATCTGCAAAAAGCATGCACTGTGGCACCGATTCTTGGATATGTTCAGTAAGCACATCCAAAATTAAGGTAAAAAGATAAGGGCTCAAAGTTGACCCTTGATGTAAATCAATAGTTATCGAAAAATCTTCTGTAAGTCCACCTTTTGTTACTACACTAGTTGTAACCTTATCATATATGTCTTGGATTGCTCGAATATAAGCTATACGAACTCCTTTTTTCTCCAAAGCCTTCCATAGAACTCCTCTTGGCACTCTATCATATGCTTTTTCTAAATCAATAAACACCATGTGTAAATCTCTTTGATTCTCCCTATATCTCTCCATTAATCTTCGCAACAAGTATATTCCTTCCATAGTTGACCTTCCTGGTATAAAACCAAATTGATTCTCCGTAACTTGACTCTCTTTCCTTAACCTTCGCTCAATTACTCTCCCATAATTTCATAGTGTGGCTCATGAGTGTCCCCCTTACTCTTATAAATAGGGATTAAAGTACTTTTCCTCCACTCATTTGGCATCCTCTTAGATCTCATAATTCCATTAAATAACTTTGTGAGCCAACTTATACCTTTCATTCCCAAACTCTTCCATACTTCAATGGGTATATTATCCAGTCCAACTGCTCTGCCATTCTCCATTTGTTTTAATGCTTCTTTTACCTCTACCTCACAAATTCTACGGTAAAAGGTATAATTTCTATCTTCTTCTTGCGTGTCTAGCCTATCCGATTGCAATAAAATCTCGTGCCCTTCATTAAAAAGTTTATGAAAATAACCCTTCCATCGTTCTCTGATATCACATTCCGTGACTAACACTTTCCCGTCTTCATCCTTAATGCATTTCACTTGATCCACATCTCTTGTCTTTCTTTCCCTACTTTTAGCTAACTTGTAAATACTTTTTCTCCACCTTTAGTACCTAAAGATTGGTATAACCCATCAAATATCCTCGCTCTAGCTTCGCTCACTGCCTTCTTAGTGTCTTTCTTAGCTACCTTATATTTTTCCCAATTTTCATTACTCTTACATAATGACCACACTTTATAACACTCTCTTTTAACTTTAACCTTATCTTGTACACTTGCATCCCACCACCAAGATTCTTTATCCCTAGGTCCAAAACCTTTTGATTCCCCTAATATTTCCTTTGCCACCTTCCTAATCTCTTTAGCCATTTCATTCCACATATCGTTAGCACTTCCTTGTATTTCCCAAGGTCCTTTTTCTATAATCCTCCTCTGCAAATTCTTTTCTTTATCCCCCTTTAGTTGCCACCACTTAGTCCTTACCACTCTACCTTCACATTTACTTTTTACTCTCCTCCTAACTCTTACATCCATAACCAAAACTCTATGTTGAGTAGTTAAACTCTCTCCCGGTATAACTTTGCAATCCATGCAAAATTTTCTATCTGATTTCTTTATAAGAAAGAAATCAATTTGAGAACATACCCTACCACTTTTATACGTGATAAGATGTTCTTCACGCTTTCTAAAACAAGTGTTAGCTAATATAAGATCGAACGCTAATGAAAAGTCTAAAATAGTTTTACCCTCTGCATTTACTTCTCCTATACCATCTCCTCCATTAACACCCTCGTAGCCTGAAGATACCCTTCCCACATGCCCATTTAGATCCCCTCCTAAAATAATCTTTTCTCCTAATGGTATTTCTTGAACTAAACATTCTAAATCTTCCCAAAATTTTACTTTATGAGATTCTTCTAACCCTACTTGTGGTGCATAAGCACTAATAATATTAAAGATTTCCTTTTCTACTACAAACTTTAATGCAATGATTCTATCTCCTAATCTTTTGACATCTACTACAGTATTCTTCCAAAACTTATCTACAATTATACCTACCTCATTTTTAGATTTATATTTACCAGTATACCAAAGTTTAAAACCTGAAGTATCTAATTCTTTCCCTTTTTCTCCTACCCATTTAGTTTCTTGTAAACACATAAAATTAATCCTTCTCCTAATCATAGTATCTACCACTTCCATAGACTTACCCGTAAGTGTACCTATATTCCAAGTTCCAAAACGAATCCTACTCTCATGAACTAACTTCTTTAGCCACATTTGTTCACGAAAATGTGGTAGCCCTTGCTTATTTTTCACTACATCCCGGCGATGATGCAGCGACTCTTGCTCACTTCTCACTGTACTCGAGCTATACAGCGCGTTACTTACAGGCAACGACCTAGCTTTACGTCTAATATATCGATTGTCCATGTCATAAAGATTCGACAAAGTTTTACGTTGGCTGTCGACTGCATAACACAACTCTCTTCTTTTTCCAAGCTTGGGACCGGCTATGACCAATAAAATTCGTCATAGGCAGAGTTTCCTTATGGTCTTATACAAGGAAAATTTTTTTTTTTGGTAAGTAATGTGCTTTACGTTATACTGTTCTATTTTTTGAGGCTTAGTTCATAATATTTCTCTCCCTTGTCTTGACTTTTGAGTTTTCAAGGGCTTTATATTGCAAGATCTTTTTCTCCTAGCTTAGTGTGGTCACATTCATTAATAATATAGAAGTAAGATAGGTTTTTGATAATACTACTATGTTCATGTATTATGTTTCATTTCAATATTGGGATTGTTCTAGTTGTTGTAGTCACTTCTTGTGGATTTTGGAGTTAAATACTAGTATTTTTTTTCTTTTCACTTTAAATCTAGCTTTCGAGACAACAATAGCTTCATGGTTGTTATGTGGGATTTGGGAGAGGTTAGTTGGATTAGTTATTTGTTAGTAGAAGTTGTTAATTCTATTAGATGGCTTGCATCCCTAGTAGCCTATAAATAAGGGATGGAGTAAATGTAATATGTGTGAAATGAATTGAATAATGTGTGTTTACTATTACAATGTATCAATTTGAATTAGAGCTGCTTTGCTGTTACGACTTGAAAGAAGATCTATGGATTAGCAAAGTCCAACACTAGACAAAGGTAATGGCAATAGATATTGTTGGAATACAAGGTCTATTGATGCAAATGAACGAAGAACTGAAGAAGATGAGAGCAAGCATCTTTAGGATAGAGATGGCAAATGAGAATTATAGGTAGACCATTCTTCAAGATTCTGGGCCAAAAAAAGTTCTAGAAAAAGAGAAAGATTCTCGAATCAATGCAATTTAGGAAAAGGAGGAATCACCTGAAGTTGAGTATGATATTAAAGGGAGGGACGATTAGACTTAGGAGACCATTAATCACGCTGATGAAGAAGACACCTATGAGGAATTGAAGGATTATGATAATGATTTTAGGTGAGAACGTCCTAACCAAATTCAAGAGATGCTAATCAACGCAAAGATCAAAACTCGGAATGGGATGATTTAGATTGAGGTGGGAAAGATCGAAAACAACAATAGGTAGGGAATTCCAGAAGCAAAGAAGATTGAAGATGAAGGACCAGCAAACACCAACATGGAATCAAGTATATCAATGGAAGTAACTCCATCAATGCTTCCTTTGAATTTTCTTCTAATCTCTTGAAGTTCATCAAAGTGCCACAGTCACCACTCTTGGTCCCCAAGATTGATGAAGAATTCAACTGTAAAGGAGTTAGAAAGGCTAAAACCAATTCAAGCTTTTTGATTAAGGAATATAGTGAACAAGAATGTCCTAACCAAACTCAAGTTCCGCTAATCAAAGGAGACATGATGCCCATGGATTGGATGGGTGAAGATGAAATGGAAGGGATGAAGAATTGGACTAGCGTCATTTGTGAAGTTGTAAAATCCAAGAATGAGAATGCCATGAACGCCACAGAGGCAACTAAAATTACTATGTGGAACCTCATAGCTGTCAAAGTTACGATTCAACTAAGAGAAGGTTCGAACCAATACCATTGGGGTTGTCTTCTTCCTTTTGGTCTTGGGTTTTCTTGAGTTTTAAAGGCATGGTGGTTTCAAGGGTCCCATGCCACCTTATTCTTCATCAAAACCAGAATGTATTTGGAGTAAAGGAAAGAAGAATCAGAGCACTAACTTTTATTTCGGATATTGGAGTTGCCTTGTATTCAAACAAGGAGAGAATTCTTTTCCTCACGATGACTACATAAGAAGATGCCAATTTATCTCATGGACCTAAGAGTAAACTTGAACTAGTACCACAAGAGTTGTCTTCTTCCTCTTGGTTTTGGGTTCTATCAAGTCGTAGAGTTCAGAATCAGCGAAAGGTTGAAGAGGATGAAGAAGGATCATTGGAGTTTGGCCAAGCTTGGGAGTCCATTAAGGAATTAGTTTGAAGTCTAAATACACCCTGGCGTACTTCCAAGCAGATGTGGCTGGGTATGATGAAGCTATATGATGAAGAAGCAATTGATACAAAGGTGGCTACATTGGTTGAGAAGATAATAGTGCAAGTAGCATGATTATTCATACATTTTCACGGGTGGGATGGGATGGTCATAAAGTTGGTCAAACATACTTGTTCTATTGCTTTAGCTTTGACCTAGATGCATTAAGTGGCTTTGAACATTTGGCAGTTGCATACAAATAGCTTTATGTTCAAAAGGCCCAATACGCCACCAACAATTAGGCCTAGAATGCTATGGCTTGGAGAAAATTCACCATGGAACAAGGGCCCAATCTCTAATGGATTAGAAATATTAGAAGGCCAATCCAGTGGATTATCAATTTTTTGTTTGTGTTTGTTTGTTTTGTGCCAATGAATTTTTGAACTTTTGAATTTTGATTTGTATGAATCCTTGAGGACAAGGATCATTTTCAAGGGGGGAGCATTGTTACTTAGGTTTAGAGAGAGGTTAGTTGGATTAGTTAGTTGTTGGTAGAAGTTGTTAATTTTGTAAGATCGCTTACATCTCTAGTAGCCTATAAACGAGGGATGAAATAGATGTAATATGTGTGAAATGAATTGAATAATGTGTGTTTACTTTTATAATGTACTAATGATACTAAATCCTTAATATTTCCTACTAGGTGAGGTCGGTCACATGAATCAAACAATGTCATAAAATTCTATTATGAATTATATCTTTAGATAAACTATTTAAGTTTAAATCTTTTTAAATAGTTTCATTTATAGTTTTTCTTAATCTCCCTCTACCTTTAATTATCAAACTACTCTCCATTTGATCTACTCTTTTTACTAAGATTTTTATAAGTTTTCTTCCCATGTGTCCAAACTATTTAAGATGCGATTCTATAATCTTTTCTATAATAGCTGTTACCTTAACTTTCTCTTTAATATATTCATTTCTAATTTTATTTCGTCTAGTATGTCCATTCATCCAATACAACATTCTCATCTTTGCAATATTAAACTCATTCTCCTATTAGCTTTTTATTGCCTCACACTTAGTCTTATATAATATTGCAGGTTTTATAATTGTGTGGTAAAATTTATCCTTAAGTTTGAATGGTACTCTTTTATTTGTAATTGTGAACTTCGGGAAGGAGTTTCTATATTTCATTGAAGAGAGTTACAGAAATTGTATAATATTGAGGAGGAGGGATTCTCAGCTAAGATAGAGGAGAGAAAATAGGAAAGAATAATTCTCAGCTAAGATAGAGGAGAGAAAATAGGAAAGAATAAATCAGATATCTTATTTCCTAAAAAATAAAGACCTAAGAATCCCTCAAAAAAAGGAAACAAAATATTTACAAATTAATTACAATTCATTTACGTTTTACCACACTCCCTTTCAAGTTGGATCTTAGATATCTATCATTTCCAACTTGCTTATCAAATCTTCAAAAAGTTGCCTTGAGAGCCCTTTGGTGAAGAGATTTGCTGCTTGTCTCGTTGGCATGTATGTTAAGAACACAATCCCTTCAATCTTTTCCTTGATAAAATGTCTATCGACTTCAGCATGCTTGGTTCTATCATATTGAACTGAGTTGTGTGATATATTTATAGTTGCTTTATTATCACAATACAGTTTCATCGGTGCTTTTTCTTTAACCTTTAGCTCTTCTAATAGCCTTTTTAGCCACAACCTTTCACAAATCCCATGAGCCACTGTTTGAAACTCAGCTTTTGCACTACTTCTAGCAATCACACTTTGCTTTTTACTTTTCCAGGTGACTAGATTTCCCTACACAAATGTACAATAACCTGAGGTTGACCGTCTATCATCCGCTGAGCCAATCTAGTCTACACCGATATAAACTTCAATATTTGCTTGGTTCCTTTTTTTGAAGAACAAAGCTCTGCCCCGTGTATCCTTTAGTTATCTAAGTATCTTGTAGGCTACCTCAAGGTGTCCCTCATTAGGGGAATACATATGCTGACTCACCACACTTATTGCAAATGCAATATCCAGTATTCTATGAGAAAGATAGATAAATATGCCAACAAGCATTTGATATCTTTCCCTGTCAACAAGCTTCCCAACATCTCCTTTCTTGATTTCCATGGGAGTATCACTTGGTTTACAACCCAACATACCTATCTCTTCTAAAAGATCAAGTATGTACTTTCTCTGTGAAATGTAGATCCCTTTCTTGAATCTAGCTACTTTGATACCTAGAAAATATCTCATTTTGGCTAGGTTCTTTACCTCATTCTCTTGTCAGTGCCTCTTTTAGTCTCTCCATCTCATCTATATCATTCCTTGTGAGGACAATATCATCAACATATATTATTAGGATGGTTTTCTTACTCTTTTTATGTCTAAAGAATAGGATATGATCATATTGCCCTTGTGTATAACCTTCAGCTTTGAGAACTTGAGTACACCTTTCAAATCATACTCTTGGTGATTGCTTGAGTCAATATAAGGAGTTTTTTAACTTACATACCTGATCTGATTCTTTTCTTTCATAAAAACCTGGAGGTAGAGTCATATACACTTCTTCCTTCAAATCCCCATTTAAGAATGCATTCTTGATGTCAAGTTGTTGAAGAGGCCAGTCATGATTTGCAGCTAGTGATAGTAGAACCCTGATTGTGTTGAGTTTTATCACTGGAGCAAAAGTCTTAGTGTAATCCATTTTGTAGGTCTGTGTGAAGCCTTTTGCTAGAAGGCCAACTTTGTATCTGTCCACAGTCCCATCGGAGCTATACTTCACCTTGAAAATCCATTTACACCCCACGAGCTTCTTATCACGGGGAAGCTCAACTTCCTCCCAAGTTTCATTTTTTTTCAATCCTCTCATCTCTTCTAGCACAGCTCCCTTCCATTTAGGGCTCTTAAGGGCTTCACCAATATTATTTGGGATTTTTATTTTATCAAGGCTTGTAGCAAAGGTTGAATACCGTGGTGACAAAGCCTTATAGAATACAAATCTCTCAATAGGATGAAGTGTATAAGATTAAGTTTTCTTTCTCAGGGCAATAGGAAGATTAAGGTTTGCAGCATCATTAATTTGTTCTTATTCATCAAGAATACCTAGCTCTTCCATTTCAGGAATCTCCATCAGTTAGACTCAGGGGGTGCATCAAACACAAGTGTATTACTACTTGATTTCTTCTTTCTTGAGTAAGTCAACAGCTTTATACCTTTTGTGGGCTATGTCTCTCCCCCTGGTTTGGAATTCACATCAATGTTAGGCATAGAGGCACACTCAAACTTGGTTAGTGAAGGTTCAAAGGATATAATCGGTGTGGGTATAGATTGTGATGGTTTATTTCCCAAAGGCTTAAATTGATTCCAACTCTCCCCCTGAATTGAAGGCTTTGGATTAAAAAATATTATTTTTAGTAAAGGTAACATCACAACTGATAAATAGTTTTTTTTGAAAGAGGGTCATAGCACTTATATCCCTTTTGTGAGGTAGCATAACCAATGAAAATATATTTGGTAGCTCTAGGATTAAGTTTATTATTGTGATGAACGTGAATAAAAATTGAGCACCCAAAAACTTTTAAAGGTAAGTTAGTTTCAAGGTGGGAGATGGAGTAAGTCTTTTGCAATTTTTCAATAGGGGTCTTAAAGGACAGGGTTTTGTTTGGCATTCTATTTATGAGGTAGGTAGTTGTAAGGATGGCATCCCTTCAGAAAAATTTAGTTACATTGCTTAGGAACATGATTGCTCGAGCAACCTCAAGAATATGTTTGTTTTTCCTTTTTGCAATCCCATTTTGTTGCGGGGTGTTTATACATGTGCTTTTGTGGACAATTCCATGTTCTTTTAAAAAATTGTTCAAGGTCTTATTGAAATATTTCATGCCATTGTCAACGTGTAATACTTCAATACTAGTTTGAAATTGAATTTTAATCATGTTATAAAAATCAACAAATACTGACATGGCATTAGATTTGTCTTTCAATAAGTAAACCCAACATACCCTTGTATGGTTATCGATAAATGTAATGAACCATGAGTGTTAGTTCGATTTGGAACATGGGATGGTCTCCAAAGATAACTATGTATTGTGGCAAAAGGTTTTGTGGGCTTATACTCACACATGGGAAAAGTAGTTCTTTGGTGCTTAGCAAGTTCACATTCATCACAATGAAAAGCTTAATTGTCTTTATTTGAACAAATTTCAGGATGCAAACGACACATATACTGAATATTTAGGTGACCTAACCTTCTATGCCATAACAAGAGATTAATATTTCTAGAGATTGAGACTTTATTACATTTAATTAGAGCTTGTAGACTCCTCAAACCAGCTTCAACAAGGGTGGTAAAGATTGTTGTGTTCTCTAGCACTCCCAATCATCTTCCCTAATGCAAGGTCCTGAAAAATACAAAATGAAGGGAAGAAAATAGCACAACAATTAGCTTGTTTTGTCAGTTGACTAATTGAGAGTAAGCTGTTATCTAATTCTGAGACATGAAGAACAGAATCAAGATATAAATTATTTGAAATTCGAATGCTTCCTTTTCCTGTAATGGGTGAGAAGGAACCATTTGGAATTCTGATTTTCAGATTTCCAGTGTAAGGTGTATATGAACTAAACATTTTTTATTCAATCATATGATCCGTAGCTCTTGAATTAATTACCTATGATTTTTTTCGTTTACAAGAGACTTTAAAGGCACGGGAAAAATTACCTTTTCGAGCTAAAGAGGCAGTGGGCATCTATTTTTGTTGCTGTTGACTTGATGCTTGTAAGGCTGTTAGCATCTTGAGAATTTTTCCCAACTGATCATTTTGACCGATGGGTGTTTGCCTTTGTCCCTCATCTTGCCTTTCTGAGGATGACTCACCAACTGCTTGGTAATCATAACTTTTATTTTTTCGAGGTTTCCAATCAGCTGGTTTGCCATGCAGGTCCCAACATGTGTCTTTAGTATGTCTAGACTTCTTGCAATTCTCACACCATTGCTTACCCTTCTATGTCTTGTTGTGATTCTTTGAGTTTTGAGATAATAGAGCAAAAGCCTCAAAAGTATGTGTAACGTTATCCTTTAACATCACCTTTGTTTTGGACTCTTCCCTTCTGATCTTAGAGAACACTTCTCTTGTGAATGGTAATGGAACACGGCTTAGAATCCTTGCTCTAACATCATCTAAATTTTTGTTCAGGCCTGCTAAGAACTCAAAAACGCTTTCCTTCTCAGTCCTTTGCTTGAACATGACAGCATCTTCTGGGCATTTCCATGCTTCATCATTGATCATATCTAGTTCCTGCCACAAGGCAGTCACTTTTAGATAGTACTCAGTCACTTCTCTGTCTCCTTGCTTCATCTGCTAGAGTCTTGTTTTCAAATCAAATATTTGAGAGAAATTCTTACCATTAGAGTAGGAATCTCTGACAGCCTCCCAAATCTCACAAGCAGTAGGGAGAAACATAAAGTTCCTTTTTACAACGGGCATCATTGCGTTCACCAACCAGGAGGAGACCATTGAATTTTCAATCTCCCATTGTTGACGCGTAGCACCCTTGGAGATGTCAGGGATTTTCGCTTCACTTGTGATGAACCTAAGTTTCCCACGGCCACCGATGGCCAGCTTCATTGGTTGAGCCCACTCCCTGAAATTTTTTTCATTGAGTTTCTTGGTCACAATCAGAATTCCAAATCCTTTGGGACCAAAGTTCACCAAATTGGGACCTCCAGTCTTGCTCAAACTCATAGAGGAGGAATCGTCGATCATAGGGTTGCCCGTGTTTCTGCCATGACTCAGCTCCATCGTAGTTCTGATCGTCTTGCTGCTTCCCTCTAGGTCCAAATTGGTGTCAGACGAATGCTCTGATACCATGCGAATTTTGAGAAGGAGTTTCTATATTTCATTGAAGAGGGGTACAAAAATTATATAATACGGAGGAGGAGGGATTCTTGGCTAAGAGAGAGGAGAGAAAATAGGAAAGAATAAATCAGATATCTTATTTCCTAAAAAATAGAGACCTAAAAATCCCTTAAAAAAAGGAAACAGAATATTTACAAATTAATTACAATTTGTTTATGTTTTACCACAGTAATAAAACTCGAAACATTCCTCTATTTCATCCACCCATCTTGAATTCTATGTTTTATATTTTCTTCTATTTCTTCGTCATGTCTAATTGATATAAGATACTTAAATCGTGTGATTTGTGGTATAGTGTGACTTATGCTTTACTAGTCTAATTTTTTCTTGTAAGTTGCTTGCATGTTTGTTAACTACTTGACATGTGCAGCATTATCCTTATTATTATTATTTTTTCCATGGCCTGAATCTTATGCTAATGATGTTTCTAATACTTTTATTGTTTTATCAGATTTGGCCACCTGATGGTTTTGGACAGCTGGGTTATTAATTGTATTGAAGAGAACATAAGGTATTTTACTTTCAATTCTCTCTATTTGAATTGTTGCATTTGTCTTCTAAGTAAAACATATATTTTGGTCTAGATATATATTCTACCTCAGCCATATTTATTAATAGCGCACTATAGCTTGCACCATAGCTTGTAGCTCAATACTATGGCTCTTGGCACTGTGCCATGTATGTAGCTGTGCAACTTTCATATGGCTCTTCTACAGCTGCACTATAAGAGCTAATTTTGTGTAGTTGTAGCTCATGCTATAAATGCAATGTATAAGTACAGTGACAACAGTCCAAATCTAAAAGCTTGTTTGGTAATTCCTATCTAAAGGTAATCTTTTTACATAACTTTTGTGCAATGTCTATTATACCCTTGTAATTGTTACTTAACAATTTCTCAACACTTTTTTATTTCTTTTTTAAAGTAGGGGTTCAACTAATCAATAGTATCTCAACACTTTTTTATTCTTTTTTTAAAGTAGGGGCATAAAGATTATTTCTATCTTTGAAATCACTTTTTTCATTCCTTTTGCAATTGTATTCTTTTTACATTTTGTGTACTAACGAGCAATGATTTTGTAATGGTTTCCATTGGAGATTCACTTGACCCATCCTTGGACAATGTCAATCACTGTTAAATGATTTAGTATTCATTAACCATATCAAGATTATGAGAAGAGGGCAATGGCATCCTCCTCTTCGTGCTCTTAATATGGTTGATGAACAAATGGAAACCTCAAAAGATGAAGAGGAATTGAGGGATTGCTTAATGACGATCATTATGATGATGTTACATTGATGAAGAGGAGGAATTGGTTTAGATATCTTGGGATAAATCGTAGGCTCAAAAACTTTGTTAAACATTGAAGTATATTATGATTTAAGTACTTGATGTTGTGATTTTTGAATGGTTATTATGTTGATACGAAGCTTCTTTAATGTGACTTTAGTTTTCTATATATACTAGTCATTATCAATTACAATTTGATTTTATCTATATATATATATGTATATATTATAAGCTACATTTTCATATAGCTCGTGCAATGCTATGTGCTATGTACTATAGTATTTTGGAGCTCTTGGCACTACAAGTGTTACGCACTATTAATAACTGTATGCTCAACTGTTCAAAATTGCTGCTTAGTTACTGGTGCTGAGTTAAAATTTCATTTTTTTTATGCCTATGAAAGCAATTCTGAAATAAAGTCTCCTCTCTCTACTCATGTTTTATAGCAGTGTATTTATTTCAGAGTGATACATGGGGAGTTGGTGTGAGTTATGAAACTTGGTTTGACAAAATAATCTTCTTATATTAGCAATTACTTTAGGTTGGTTCTGAAGCTTCCTCCAGTTACATACTTGGTGAAAGGTTAGTCTCAGAAAGAAATAAGATTAGGGTCCCCTAATTGTTTTGGGGTTGGCAGGTTATGGTTTTAAGGCCAGAGATCAAGTGATTGGCCTCAATGAGATTGGGGGAAGAAAAGCAAAGTTACAATTTTTATGAATTAATTAAAGTGGAAGTGTAGAATGTTCAGAGAAAGGTTAAATATCTTATATAGTCTAAAAGGATTAAGTGAAGGAATAGGAGTGGGCATACAATGAACTAAGTGGAGTAATAAGCTCTGTGGACAGAGACAAGTAAAGAAGAGGTGACTACCATGTTGAATAAACAAGCTGATTAGAGACCACTGAGCAATTGCAATTATGATTTTTTAAAGAAATAAAAATAAAAATGCTAAGAATTTAAATTAAGAAACGTACTTGAAACCTGATTATCTAATCCAGCTACCTGTAACTTAGTGAAAGAACCCTGCAGACTAGACTATAAAAATTGGATCTCTGGAAATGCTTTTATGAGCACATTAGCAATGACTGGAATAGGTAATTGCAAAATATTGTGTGTAGAGAAAGGTTAATTTGAGATAATCTGCCTAACCACAGACCAAAACATTTCTTGCTTGGCATGAAAGCACTAGCCTTGAATTTAGGATATCCGATGATCTTCTTTCCATGCAATAGATACAGAATTACTATTAGAAAAATTTCAACATCCTACGATTGGCTCTGGCAATGCCATTCTCACTAATTCCTCCCTGCTAAATATGTATTGTCTCCTTAGGCCATTTTCTAGGAGGACTAACTGTGCATAGATTGGTTGATAATGATGTACTCTACATAAATGAGGGTTGCAACTATTTCTTTTGTTTTCATCTATTTATGTGTTTTTAACATTCTTTGGATGCAAAAGGAAGAGAGAAATTCTTAAATAGACCCAGCTTATAAAAAAATTGTAAACTAAACCAGTCAATGAATAGACACATATAAATATGTCATAGATCTGTTCTATGAAAAGTTTGTTTGTGATACTTATATGTTTATTCATAATTTGTATGATTTATAATTTTTAATAGGTCAGATCTAGCTAAGAATTTCTATGCATTGACATTTGTTACAGGTTAAAAGTTGAACTCTTTTGTTTTGCAATATTTTTAACAGAACTTGGATGGTGATTCAGTGATTGTGTTGAAGATGGAAGTCCAACAAGGGAAACACATAAAGGAGCGTGGCTTTCTTTTGGCAACAATGGGTGCATGTTTTGAAGTCTCCAGAATTGCCCACCACTAAACTTGGTAAACAAAGTAAGCAACAATTTTATGTTGAACTATTGAATTGGTGCCTTGGGTTACACTCATTCTTTGTTTCCCTTGGTCCCAGTCAAAATTACCAACGTAGACTTCAATTTGTAGTTTGGTACCCTGAAAATGGGTGTCACCGGCGAAAATATTTGGAGATTTTATAAAGGAAGAGTTACTTTGAGAATTCTTTATGCTGCCTTTTGATGTGATTCTTTCGTAGTTGCACATCTAGAGTCACAGCATTCATATACGTGCTTTGTTTTTATTTGTGTGCAACTAACCAAATTACGTAAGATTAGAATCTGTCTAAATGATTTTTAATATTGCTTCCAAGCTCTGCCTTTTTCTGGCCTTTTTTTTTTCTTTTTTTTTTGGCGAAATATTTGATGTACTTAATAAATAAGAAAAGCCTTTTATTAAGACAAATGAAGTGTCTAGCAAAATAAAAATAATAATAATGTTGCTAAGTTGACATTTAATTAAACACTAGACTGATTTTAAAAACTCAGCTCTTAGTGGATTAGAGTGTAACCCACTGAGCTCCTAACCTTGTTAATCAAACAAATAACAGCAGAAGTTTGAAAAAATTAAAAAGTTATGACATAGTACAATTTTTTTACTTAAAAAATGAAACACACACGCACACACACATATATAACATCATACTTAAATTTTGCTTTTTAAAAGTACATTTAGCACTCTTGACATTTTTATATAGTAGAAATTTCTCTTCTATTTTTTTTTGGGTCGAAGAATGTAATTTTTTGTGTAACATGAGGCTATGATTTTATTTTTAATATGATAGTAAAAGTAATTATGTTGATATTAAGTTTTAATGAGATTATAATTTTATTTTTATTATAGCAGTAAAAATAACTAAATAACTTTATTTTATAAAAAAAACACATAATGTAACAAGTTAATTTTATTAACAAAAAATAAATCAAAGAGGAATTGAATATAATTTTTATTAAAAATTTTAAAAGTATTAATTTAGTTGATAAAATTAATGTAATTTATTATTAAAAATAATAGCATTACAATATTAAATAAATTCAAAAAGTGTATCCGGGTAAGCAACGCATTAATTACTAAAATAAAGTCAAATTATATGACAAACTGTATACAATAGTATTAAAGTGGGTAATAAGACATGGATTTTAGTTTATGTAATAATAGAGTAATAGGTAGTTAAACATGAGAGTTATTTATATAATTTGACATTATTTTGATAATAGGTAAATTTTATTTTTTTATATTTTGACTTTTTTTTATTGAAAACAATAAAAATAATATAACATTCTAAAAAATTTTTCAAAGAAAATAACAAAATCTTTCGCTGCGGAAGTTGCAAACATCCAGCTGCCCATTCAGTTTTATTTAGTTGTATTTTTTTTTAAGTTTGATTCTTTTTTTTTAAGAAAATAAAAAAATAATTTTTTTAAACTGTTATCATTATTTTTTTTTGTATATATTACCTAATATCTGTTCTATAAAAATTAAGATAGTCTTGAATTTTACTTCCTACACGACTGCAGAAGGCTCGCGTTCTAAAGGAAGATTGTGGAAGGGAGGGCAAAATAGACATTTAGCAGTGACCTACCTCTCTATAATTAGCGCCGAAACCCCTGCGAGAGTCCTCAAGTGCCTTTGAGAGAACCGGGCGGCTCTGCTTAGAATTGGCGTCCGAGTTCCGTTGCGGGCATAAATAAAACCCTAATCCCTTTCTTCATTGTTGCAACTTGAATCTACTGTTTCTATTTTGCGAAATGATAGAAAGGCTTTGTACATGCTTCTCTTCTTCTACTGTTCTTTCCCATATCTTTTGTGTTCAAACTTCTAAAAAAATTGGTTTTCGGCCGTTCCAATGGGTTCTCAGCAGAACAATCGCAGTGTATGAGGGCTCAATTTCACCCGGCCAATATCTGATTTTGGGGCAACCTCAAGGTTTTACATGTTCTCTCATGTCTTAATTCAGGGAATTGCCCTAAATCTCATGTCTCCATAACTTCAGTTTTGATCATTTCTGAGATCTTTTTTTATTTTTGGTTGATTTAATTCAATGTCAAAGTTGCAAAGATTTTCCTCTTATTCTGGTCCGAAGCAGTTCGTCGATTTGGATCATATTCCAAGGTGACGCTCAGTTCGTGCTATGAATTTGAGTCCTTTCGTGGATGGTGAGGCAACAGATGAGGAATAACTTGGACAGCCAAAAGTAGTTTACTTCTTTCATTTGCATTAAAAGTTTATGCTTTTTCAGTTCTCACCCAATATTATTATCCTAAACATCTATTGCAAAGTAAGTCTAGAACTATCATTGCGGCCTAATACTAGGCCTCTTAGAATGGTCATAAATGTCATCAACCACTGGATCATCTTGTGCTCGTTGATTGATATGCTTTTCCATTTAGTTCATATAATACTGATAAACTTGTGATATAAGATGATAAAGACAGTACTAGACAAAAATGGATGCTGAAGAGGAACAGGGGGGGAGGTTATCTTCCAGTATCCCTTGAAATATATGCTGTCAGCTGTAAGTTCAGAATTGACATATTCAGCAATAATAGTACTTGGATGGTCTATGCTTTTGGACTAGATTTTAATTTTTTTCTTAAAGTAGTAGATCACATAATAGACTTGCTTTTATTTGTGAACTTAAAAAAAAATCAAGATTAAAAAAATGAAACAAGTTTGAAATTTATGATCTCTTGTGCACAGGGGAGAGAGTGTGCCCGGGAGACACGATCCAAGTACCTAAGCCTTCTATATCTTACTGAAGTTCCTCCTCCTTACTGACCAAGCTTTTCATATTATTGATTGAAAAACGGTGGACCAATATTTGGCATCTGAAGCTTGCTCTTCCCAATCCTCACTAAGGAAGCTCTGTTCAAACAAAAGTGCAGCCTTAATCTAATAATTCATTGTGTCCAATATGCAAAACTGTGACTGAATGGATACAAAAGTTGCTGTAAATTTAGTGAAGTGTGTTAGAAGGAGGTCCTCGTCAATTTTATTCAGGATGTGGAATATTTGTTATTGGGGATATGGTAGTTTATCATCCTCAGAACTTTGACTCCAGAGGCGGTGATACAGATGGCCAAGCATGTTTGTGTGGGTGTCACAGGCTACTTGGGTGGATGATGAACTGGTTGAGCAGAATAATCAGGATAGAGAAGGAGCAAGTCTTATAAAGTTAGGCACTGAAGCATGGTCAGATTTTCAAGTGGACATTATTGTAGATTGGCGCAAAAGAAAGAGAGGGGTTCGTCATTGACAAGCGATGGACCGAACTATGGATTACAACGGTCTTGATTTTGGGTACAGCAGAATAGATAGGGGGATACTATTGCCTTGCTGGAATTAAGCAAGATTCTCTGAACAAGTTTGGTCAAAGGAGCTCGCAATATCCAAATAATATCGAGGAATGGCAGACTTAAAAGCATTGTTGGAAATAGCATGAGAAGAGATGCAGGATACGCTGTCGCTTTTTACATTCATGCCTTGCTCAAGTTCTTTAATTGGTTTAACTTGTGCGTTTTTTGTCAGCTGCCCTGGGCTATGCTTAGCACTTCCATATGGGAGGTTATCACAGGAATTTACATGTACACCGTGAAATTATCACAGGAATTTGTTATCTAACCTTTTGAGATGTTTCCTTTAATAAAAATGAAACTGTGACTGAGTCTCTTGAGCATTTTGCTACATCTAAGTTAGTGGACTGAACCTGAGCTCATCATTGTTTGGATTTTGAGATCTTTATCGGCTTTAGGAGGTTCGGGGCTTGCATTTTGATTTAGATTGAATCAATTTGGTTTGATAACCGTTTAACATATTGTGTAGATATTAAAGGGCATGTTTGGTATCTCTCATATGGAAAAGATAAGGGAAGAAAAAAAAATATAGACAATATTTATTATATTTTTATAATTATTATTTAATAATATTCATATTTTTTCATTATTTTTTAAAATAAAAATACAGGAGATTTTCTATTTGAAAAATTATTTTATTTTTATTTTAAATTTTTTATATATTACAATCTTTGGTAAATGATTTTTGGATCCCACTGGTCCCATTTGGTGCAATAAAGAGGCCATATGGTCTTTTTGACTAACACCGTCACAACTCAACTGTGCAGTAATGGACAAATGGTTCTAAGAGGCAAGTGTGAAATTATATGTAGTTGTAAACTGCATTAATCTTATTCACTTGGCAAACAGTAATTGAGAATCTAGTCCTCCGGCGCCGACTTTTCACTTACAATGTCTCTCATTCCAAATGTGCAGTGTCTCGTGTTTTTCAAGTCATCACTTCTCACTACCATCTCACAGCTTCGAACTTGGTTCCTCTGCCCGAGTAAATGTAAATTATTTAAATCTGATTTGAAAAAGTTATATTTTAATTAAATTTATTTTATTTCAACTATTTAATTTCTTTATTATAAAGGAAGCAAACATTAGATATATTGTGTTTGCTTCCTTCAAAATTAAAAAAAAAAATTAAAATAAAAAATAAATGATTAAGATTAAAAAAATAAAATAAAATTTGAATTGTTTAAATTAGGTCTAAACAAGTCAAATCTGTTCCAAAAAAATAGCATGCAATAGAGGACCCAAGTCTGTCAACTTCCTGCCCTTGGCTAGCATCTCAAATAATTACATTTTATAATCGACATTAAAATCTCCAAGGAAACATTTGCTGCTTCTACACAAACGTAGTTTTGCTAATTATTAATTAAATTCAGTCATATGACATGGGAAACTAGCTACCCATTTTCAATGTCCTTTCTATCGTTTTTAGAAGGAAATTGGCTCAATCAGAAACTAATCATGTAACGTAAATTCAACTGCGTAAAAGTAAACACATTTACAGTAGGATTCAAACAAGGTCTTGGCCAAGTAAATACTATGTATGTCTATGGTTACAATTTCAAGCTTTCAAGCAGTGGTTTTGCATAAAATATGATTTGTTAAGAGCTGATTATTTTCTAGTATATTCAGAGTTTATGTAAAATAATTTGAGCACCATACTGGGGCTTAAGAGTAATTACAGAGGTTGGAGCATGAGCGTATGTTGGGGAAAGCTCAAACGAGAAACAACGTAGAATCATAGACACAGCCATCTTTGCTTCCAGCATGGCAAAGGTTTGCCCAATGCATATTCTAGGACCCCATCCAAATGGGAAGAACGAAACTTGCCCTTTCGTTGCCTTTGCAATTCCTTCTGAAAACCTTTCTGGTTTGAATTCATTTGCGTCCTCACCCCAGAATTTATGATCATGGTGAATCAAACCTATTGGTAAGGAAAGCTGCACTCCTGCAGGTATTGTCAGGTGTCCAAGTTTCATATCCCTACGAACAGTTCTATTAAGCACAAATACTGGTGGGTATAGCCTCAAAACCTCATACAAAATCATGGTCACCTGCAGCCCCAAAAAAAAAAAAATATTATGATAATGACAAGACTTAAGTAAAGTTCTTTAGAAGTTTACTATCAAGTTTTCTACTAAAATCATAACATACAAACATTGTTTATAATTTAACTTCACATTCTTGGATCTTTTTTTTAAAAAACAAATCCTCCATATGTTATAATTTTATTAGAACATCTCATAGCAAACACCTAAAACCTGCATGTAAATTTTTTCCTTACAGTAGTATCTAGCACCAACATGGGAATACTATTCATTATAAAGAGAACCATATGAGTACTTACAATCTTAAGGCGACTTAGCCCATCAAAGTCTGGTTTTTGGTTGCCAAATACTTGTAAGACTTCCTCCCTTGCACGTTGTTGCCAATCAGGGTACCTACTCAGCAACACCATAGTCCAAACAAGCAGACCCGAAGTAGTCTCTTGCCCTGCCAAGTAGAAAAGCTTGCATTCCTCGATTACATCTTGAATAGTCATCCCATCATTCTTATTGTTTCCATGTTCTTGAATTTCCCTGTGATTTGACTCCAAAAGTATGCCTAATAAGTCATCCTTAGTGGCTTCACCTGCCTTTATTGCTTTCTCTCTTTTGTTGATTATATCTTCAAGAGAAGCTCGCATGTCTCTGTCAATTTTTTTCATCCTCCTATGGGTACCAGTAGGTAGAAACCTGCAAATAAACAACCACTCCTGGTAATTATGGTGACAAGAAGGAACAACTAGTCTGAGTGATTGTTCTGTCGAGAGGTATCACAGGTTGGCTTTCTAATCTAAAAGTTAGACCTTTATGAATGTAATCAGTAACCGAGATACCACATGTTCCAATTATATTATTTGATAAATTGGGCATTGTTTAAAGCAAAAATACCTTTGAATCTCAATTGTAGATGTCGTCTGATAATTAGTTGTTTCCTCTGTGATTTACAGCGAAACTTACTTCAATTAAATAAAACTAATTTTATTAGCTTGATCCTATTTATTAGCTTGATCCTATTTTAGTCGGATTGTTAATGTATATCAGATTTGCTGTGTATTCTTACCTATATCCAGGGACGTAAACTTTCAAGATAACTTTCATTGTAAGTTCACCTTGCTCTCTTAGAAGTTGAAATATTCTTATTCCTTCTTCGTAGTTACTTCCAAAAGCTGTTCGAGATATAACATCACTAGTCAAATTCTGAAGGAAAGGCCATACGTCCATTTCACATGAGCCATCAGAAGACAACATTTTCTCCCACTTGCTAACCATATCATTGCAGCTTTCAAAAACTGTAGGCAACATGATCTGTGGCAGAATAACATGATGGGAAGATTAAATTTTCAGCCTCTTACTAAGCAAGTGAACGTGCAGAGCATCATGCTTATACAGCAAAGAGATGGTGTCTATAAAGAATATGTTCAAGTGCTTATTAAAAGAAGAAAAGGAAAAGAAAACTTCCAATTTGATCTTACAAAAGCTACAGCCAGTAAAGGGAAAGCAAAGTAACCTTCAATTTTTCTACAGTGAATGCAGGATTGATAATCCTTCTGTGCCTAGCCCACTTCTCACCCTCATAGTTTACAAGACCAGCGGCTAATAACTTGATGAGTGGATTTGAACTGGGTTTAAGGAAGTCATAGATCTTGTTCATTACATCTTTGATTAGCTCTGGATCTGTAATAATTATCCTTGGTATTGGTCCCATCCACATAAAAGGGTTCTTTCCTGCATATCATGCGTGTCATCACTCATCAGCAACTTTTCAAGAAAGCTTAATATAGTAGGATAAATGATAAAAAGAATTGAAGCAAAAACCATTCATATGTGCTATATTCATGAACTAAATAAAAATAGTGAAGAGAGCTGAAGTAGGAAAATGTAGTATTCTAATGGGCATATAGCATCCAAAATGAATATTGAGAATGTCAATACACTATATTATAGTCTGAAGGCTTTTTCTTCAAAAGTTGCAGATGAAAGACTCAAATCATGCGTTTTACGAGATATGAGTTACACTTCTTTATGGAAAAGGCAATAGCATATTCTTTTTCTTGCTTTTCGTTTGTTAGCTATGCAGTGACTTTTTCATCTTTTGGATAAGTTAAGAGGCAATATATTGTGAGGATACAAAGCAGCATTATTCCTTTTCAGGTCTATCTGAAAAGAGAAAAACTTGATACATAATAGGGGTATTCATTGACCGGTTAGGCCCTAAGGGCCTGCCCTAACCCGACCTAATTGGGTCGGGTTGGGCAAAAAATATAAATGGGTATACCTTTAAACAAAGCAATATTGGGTTGAGCTGTGTCATGGGCAGAGACATATTCCAACCTGCCCTAATAGTTTTTTTTTTTTAATCATCAATATTTTACCATCTTATATATTTTTTATTCTTATTTCATTTGATTCTCTCTGCATGTTGCAACTTTTATTACATATCCAAACCCTCTCTATTTGTTAGTTATTTTCATCATCGACATGCATAATTATTGATATTTTTTTTGTTGAATAATAAAAATATATATGTTTAGTCAAGGCTAATTATACTAGTATAACTTATATTTTGCTTGATAATACTAAGCTATTTTTTTATTATTGATAAAAACATGAGGGTTCTAAAAGTCCATTATTTTGAAATATATACTTATAAATTTACAAAAAAATATTTTTATATTACAATTATCAGTTCATAAAGAAAAAGAAAAAGGTCCGGGTGGCCTTAACCTGTTCTAACCCAATATAAAACTAAGCTTATTCGAGTTGGGTTGAGTCACGGGTATAAAAATAAGCTCAACGTCTTAATTGGATTAGGTATCAAGCTTACTAAATGTCCGGCTCATTCCTACCCGTGAATAGCCCTAATACATAGACTGCACAGAAAAAAGATTAAAAGATCCTGAGTACTATATCACGAGAAACTTCAGGCACTACCCAATTAGGCATCCTAACCTCAGATCAATTCATGTCTTCATTGAAGGAAGCAGTTTCCCAAACAGCTTCCAGCTTCCTGTTTTAGTGGGTTTATAACTAGTTGAGCATCACTTCCTAAGATAATCACTACCTTGAACTATGTACTTCACTCTCAGTTTTAATGGAACTCATAAATTAAATGCTACCTGTTCCTACTTTTTTTTTGTTTTTATAACATAGTCAGCGTCCCAACTCAAAAAAACTATATTCAAAAGAAAAAAGGAATTATATTTCACAGAACACCGAGAAGGAAGTCATTAATTTACTAATTATATAATAAAATATTTAACAGCAGAATACAATAAGGTTTAACCTGCATACCATTTCCTATACCTTTTAAAAAATTCAACGGCTGACTCTGAGCACCTCTTTCAACAGACGAGGGAAGTAAAATTATACTTACGAGTATTAAAACCCTGGATGTTCCAAAACGAAAGGTGGTATTCTGATAATTACCCATAAAAAATCAATAGCAGAGGCTTACGAAACCAAACATTTGATCAATGCATACCCATATAGAAGACAACTGCAGATGATTGAGAGGAGTGGGGGAAGCATAAGCATACCGTATTTGTTGACAATATGAAGGATAAAGGAGGAAGTATGAGGGACGATATCGTCAGAAAGATTCATGGGTTTGGATTTGGCTTCCTTATACATCTTAAGCATTTGGTTTGAATCCCCAGTTAGAAGGCTATATGGAGTGCCTTTAAGGCCTTGCTGTCTCAGCAGCCTCTCCAGCTTCTTGGGCCTCAGCCACAACCAGCTTAGCACCTTCCATGCCCATACCAGATCTAGAATCACAACCAGAACGCAGATTCCTATTGTGGCCCTTGATGCTTCCATTTCTGTCTGTGTGTCTGTGTGTGAAGAATGGAGAGAGAGAAATTGGACAGAGAAAGAGAACTCTTCTAGGACTTGGATTGGAAGACAAAATGATAAGGCCGGGCTCGTTAGCTAGAAGGGATGGAATGAAAAAAGGGGAAAACAAGGGGCGTGAGGGTAAGAGATGGGACGAGAAAATTACCGATAAGATTCTTAAAATTAAGATTCTTGGAGTAGATAATTTTATATCTGAATGGTTTTAAATTTTAAAATTATTTTACATAATTTAAAATTTAAAATTTAAATTATATAACAAAATTATAATTTAAGATTTTGAGTTAGAATTTTAAAATTTAAAATATTTTAAAATAACTTTAAAATTAAAAATTTTTTATCAATATTTTTAATTTTAAATCCTTAATTATAACTTTTAAAAAAGAAACGATGAAAATGTTTTTATTTTTTTGAAAGATTGGATAATCATACTTTTATTTAATTTATAATTTTGTAATTAATTTTTATAATTTATAAAATTTTTAATTTTATCTTTGTTAATTGGATAAATTTATTTAAGCAATGAATATTTAAAATGTTAAAATAATGTATTGTTGTTCAAATTAATAAAATCCAAATAATAAGAATTAAAATAAATATTTAAAGTCATAAAATTTAATTATAAATTATTACATAATAAAGATAAAATTTAAAATTAAATAAAATTATAAGACGAATAAACTAATTTAATGTATTAAAAGAACACAAAATATATTTAAAAAAATATAGTCTAATAAATATTTTAAAAGCAACTATAACTTTTAAAAATTATAAATATAAAGGATCAGTATAGACCCTCCGACATGATATCTCTTACTTGGCTATAATTTTTTGTACTTCTAACCAAATTTTAATAAAAATTGTTGTAGTGGCATGAGTATTTTGATTTTTGAAGTTTTTAAAATTTTTTTACAAAATGTTTTAGCATTGCATTGATATATTAAAAAACCATCCTTCTTATATTATTGAAGATATATGTAATACATATATTTTAAAAATTTTATATTTATTATATTAAAATATTATATTAATAAATTTTTAAAAATTTCATAAATTAAAATTTTAATGTTCCGAATGGAAGCTACAATTTTGCCCATATGAATACGGCGTCCATAATTGGCATCTTCTAAAAGATATACAATTTATTGTTTTAATTGGAAAATTGGCAAAATTTTCTATTGCCGAAAGCCATAATTATAAAACAAACAATTTTACGTGATGCCGAAGGCTAACTTATATACACGTGTTGTTGCTATCTTTATTTTGTATTTAATGAACTTATTTTTATGATTGAGAGAATATAAGTCTCCTCCCTTCTTCACATTTATCCATCGAAATCTTATAATTTGTTTTTTTTTTTTCAAGAGATACTAAATCATCACCGCGCGCGCGCACACACATATATATATATATATATATATTCCACTATTATATATTAATACTATTAATTATTATTTTTTGTTTTTATTTTTAATTATTTGAGAAGTGAATTATTTTATTTATTCATTCTCAATTTTCAAAGTTTATTGAATAATTTATCTATTGATTAAATCTCTATAAATTAATACATACGGTATTTACATGAATGCTAAAAAATTTTAGTCAATTTTAATAAATAAAAAAATAAATTTTAAACAACTTTTCAATAAAAAGAAAATAGATAATGTCATAAAATAGAAAGTAAATTTCTCAAAAGAAGAAAATAACTTAAATGACCTCAAAATATGCAAAAATGAGAGATTTGGTGGTTTAAAATGACTCAACTGTGCAAAAATAAGGCATTGCCTCACTGTTTTTTAGCCGATGATGTTGGCCTTTAGGCCTTTTTTCAAATACAATAAATTATTTTATTAAATGTATAATTTTTTAAAATTTTAAAATTACATATATATTTTATATAATTATCACTAATTATTTTTTATAATTATATTATATTAAAATTAGATCGCTCATATTATAATTAAAATTTATTTTTTGCTTATCTCCTAACTAATTATTTAAAATTAATAATATAATTATACTTGTTTTCATTTTAGAATATAATATAAATTCTTTCCTAACCTTGTTCCATATCATTTTCATAAATCACATATCTTGTTCTTTTACCTTTTCCCTTTGCCCTACCCTCCAAAGCTCCACATAACCTCACCCCCAATGTGTGTCTTCTTCATCTCATCCACCAATTTGAGTTCTTCCAAGTGAGTTTCCTTTTTAGGATTTTTTTCACCTTTTCCCTCCTACTCCTCCCCCTCTTCCTCTCCATAGTACTTAAAGTTTGATTCCCATTAGAGCCCTCTCTTCCTTAAAGGTTAGAAGGATATAGATATAGTGGCAATATCTATTGCTACTAAACATCATTCTTAATGACTTTAATGCTGCACTAAAAGTCCTATTTTAGTGGCAAGCTTTTCAAATGGGCAAATTAAGTGAAATATAATGATAATATTATTTTTTGTGTTGACCCTTTTGTTGCTACTAAAGAGATTCAATATCAAGAATTCTCACTAACACAATTAAAATTCTTAAGGTATAAAGGAAATAGGCTATTAAAAATAAATATTTAATTATTTTTTGTCATAGTTTAAAGTTTGAATACCACTAATAGAAAGTTAAGTAATAACAAAACAAATTACAAGATATTAAGTAAACTTGATCATAGGCAAAATAATCTATTTAACATACTCAAGTTTAATTGAAAAAATAAATTTGGGGCTCAATGTTGAGACTCCAATTAAATTTAGATATTTTGACTTAGCTTGCAATTAAATTTGACTTAAACCTTATTTTGTTTATTTGTTAACTATTATCTTTTTCTAAAATCTCTACCTGTTAATAATTTTGGGATTGAATGATATGTTTTAAGTTGATAATAATATTCATATTCATATTCATATACCAAATCACATAACTATCATCCATCATTCATTATTAAGGGAATATCTATATTGGTAGATATGATCTTAAGGCGATTTAGGCCATCAAACTTTGGCTTTTGGTTGCCAAATACTTGCAGGACTTCTTCCCTAGCATGAGCTTGCCAAACAAGATACCTACTCAACCGCATCATAGTCCAAACTAGCAAAACCGAAGTGGTTTCTTGGCCTACAATATAGAACACCTTGCATTCAATCACATCTTGTATGCTTAATCCAATGTTCTTTTTGTTTCCTTGTTCTTTAATCTCCTTGTGATTCGAATCCAAAAGTATGCCTAGTAGGTCATACTAAGTGGATTCACCTGCCTTCATGGCTTTCTCTTCCTCGTTGATGATACCTTTTAGTGAAGTTTCCATGTTCTTAATCATTTCCTTTATCCTCCTGTTGGTTTTAGTGATATATATATATATATATATATATATATTATATTTATATATAAACAAGTCTTTACAAACACTTAACAAAGAAAAGATATTTTTATTAGACATCACATAACATTTCAAGTATCTACGAACCTCTTAAATTTTGACTTGCAAAAGTACATACATGTGCCAAGTTGCATGTCCATATCAGATTTCTGCTTCTTAAATTCTGGTTGTTTTTGCTCGCGAGTCGAACTAATCACAGTGGAAACTCAACGAACTTCTAAGTATTTAAGATATTGGGCTTAAGTCTAAGACCTAGCCCATTATTAATTACTTTTGGTATTGGGCTCAAGCTTGTGCTTAGCTTACGTTTGGATATAATTATATAAATGTAAGTTGCTTAAATATTAAAAAAATGAACTCCTTCAAGTAAATTTTACAACTACATAGTGTGTGTCGTATTTGATAAAAATGTTAAAAAATTAATTTTTAATTAATTTTGTATCACTTTCATAAATAAAAGATATTTTTGTGAACATTTTTGTCATTTTGATTTATTAAAAAATTTAATTTATGAAACAAACAATAAAAATGAGATATAATAAGAAAAATGTAAAAACATGACAATAAATAATACATATATAATATTAATATAATATCCTATAAAATTAAAAAAATAAATTATTGAAATACATTGTTAGATGGACTTAGCTCGCAATCTCACTACCAGAATGGAATGTGAATTTTCTCTACAGTTTTTATGACAAGTTCAACTTACTCTGTTAGAGATCCATTATTTATCTGCCTTCTTCATAGATACTTCCAAATGCTACTTGAGAAATAATAACCTTTGTCAAATTCTTCACCCAAGGCCATATATCCACTTCACATGTTTCGTCTAAAGAATACAATGCAACATTTTGTCCCATTTGCCCATGGGCAAAAGTTGGCAAAAGAATTTGGGGCAAAATCAAGAGTCAAAATTTTCAATGCTAAATGTTAAGCATTTCAAGAAGAAATTAAATCCATCATATGCTGGATGTATGTATCATACACGATGAAACACTTTAAATTTTAAAATAAATTAATATTAAAATCCTTCAAAGATATATCATTTCTTATATTGATTATTCAAGATTTAATTATCTCATTTCAATCCTTTAAATGGTATTTTATTTATAATATCATCGTTATGTTAAGTCTAACAACAGATAATAAATAAAGATAAATGATATAACCCAACATAAAATTAATATGATTATTATATATGCAATTATCACTTAAATATGTCATGATAAAGTACTATATTAATTAATTAAGAAACCAAAACATTATATCATTTTGGTGCTTTATCATAATTAACATGTTTTGATAACAATTTGATACTTAACACTCATGTTAGCTTCACGTAAGTCACATTAATTATATTTGTTAACAGTACATTAACAAACATAATTTAAAGGCAATATTAAGACGAAGTTTTTATTTAAAGGATTCAAATGAAATGTTTAAGCTTCTTTTTAAAAAATTGATAAAACGAATTTTTCATATACCAAACATATCTCATTCTAATTTGTTGCATCTGAAGCAGGAAGCTCGTAGCCTTGTTTTGCCCTTTGTGACCTGCTGGGAGGAATCAGATGGCAATGGAAATTCGTAGCCTTGTTTTATCCTTCGCGACCTACTGGGAGGAATCAGATGGCAATGTAGATTCAGCCAACATCGTGAGTTCACTGAGTACTTGTTCTTCTAAGCTAGAAGATGAGAAAGGGAGTAAAGTGAGGGAGCAATAGCAATTGAGAGATTGAGGGAAGCAAAAATTTGAGAAAGCTAAAAAAGAGATGGGGAGTGTGTTGAAGGAGATGGACCAGCGAGAGGATTAGAGGTATAAATTTGAATTCAGTTATAATTGGTCCTTGTAATTACTGATTCTAAAATTGAATCGCATTGACATAGCAAAAGAAGAATCCATAATTAAAACAGACACAAGTAGTCTTGTATTTGTGAGCTTCAACTTTTTTCTTTTGTGCTTGAACTTGGATAGCCCAACAATCTGAGCATGAAGCAAGTAGGAGCGATCTAAGAGGGGTCAAGATGAGGATTATGATAAAGGGTGGTGTTTGGAAAAACACCGAGGATGAAATCCTCAAAACGGCTGTTATGGAGTATGGTAAAAACCAGTGAGCTCGAATCTCTTTGCTCCAATCCGCCAAGCTATGTAAGGCTCAATGGTACCAATGGCTTGATCCTTCGATGGTACTAGATGCAGCATTAAGGGGTGAAGATGGAAGCTACATGTCACCATCCGGATGCAGCAAAATGACAGTCGTGATCTGTTGCTCGGGAAGCTGCATCAAAATGCAGTGTTTCATTAAAGTGAAACACTACGTTTTGAAGAGAAGAATGCGTGGCATGACAGCAACGGCTCAAATTCGTTGGACGGCTGGGATTCATTGGACGGGATGGACACCACGTTCGCGCACTACTGAAAAGAAGCCGGATGCATCTAGTCCTCTGATGCTGACTTTTCACTGATAATGTTTCTCATTCCAAATATGCAGTATCTCGTGTTTTTCAAGTCATCACTTCTCACTACCATCTCACAACTTCGAACATGGTTCCCCTGCCTGAGTAAATGTAAATTATTTAAATCTGACTTGAATAATTTAAATTTTAATTAAATTTATTTTATTTCGACTATTTAATTTTTTTATTATAAAGGAAGCAAACAATAGATATTTTGTGTTTGCTTCCTTCAAAATTAAAAGGAAAAAAAACTAAAATAAAAAAATAAATGATTAAGATTAAAAAAATAAAATACAATTTGAATTGTCTACATTAGATCTAAACAATTCAAATCTGTTCCAAAAACATAGCATGCAATAGAGGACCCAAGTCCCTCAACTTCCTGCCCTTGGCTAGCATCTCAAATAATTACATTTTATAATCGACATTAAAATCTCCAACAATATTAAATAAATTCAGTCATACGACATGTGAAACTAGCTACCCATTTTCAATGTCCTTTCTATCATTTTTAGAAAGAAATTGGCTCAATCAGAAACTAATCATGTAACGTTAATTCAACTGCGTAAAAGTAAACACATTTACAGTAGGATTCAAACGAGGTCTTGCCCAAGTAAATACTATGTATGTATATGGTTACAATTTTAAGCTTTCAAGCAGTGGTTTTGCATAAAATATGATTTGTTAACAGCTGATTATTTTCTATATTCAGAGTTTATGTAAAATAATTTGAGCACCATACTGGGGCTTAAGAGTAATTACAAAGGTTGGAGCATGAGCATATGTCGGGGAAAGCTCAAACGAGAAACAACGTAGAATCATAGACACAGCCATCTTTGCTTCCAGCATGGCAAAGTTTTGCCCAATGCATGTTCTAGGACCCCATCCAAATGGGAAGAACGAAACTTGCCCTTTCGTTGCCTTTGCAATTCCTTCCGAAAACCTTTCCGGTTTGAATTCATTTGCGTCCTCACCCCAGAATTTATGATCATGGTGAATCAAACCTATTGGTAAGGAAAGCTGCACTCCTGCAGGTATTGTCAGGTGTCCAAGTTTCATATCCCTACGAGCAGTTCTATCAAGCACAAGCACTGGTGGGTATAGCCTCAAAACCTCATACAAAATCATGGTCACCTGTAGCCCCCAAAAAAAACAAATTATGATAAAGACAAGACTTAAGTAAAGTTCCTTAGAAGTCTACTATCATGTTTTCTAATAAAATTATAACATACAAACATTGTTTATAATTTAACTTCACATTCTTGGATCATTTTTTTTTTTTAAAATCCTCCATATGTTATAATTTTATTAGAACATCTCATAGCAAACACCTAAAACCTGCATGTAAATTTTTTCCTTACAATAGTATCTAGCACCAACATGGGAATACTATTCATTATAAAGAGAACCATATGAGTACTAACAATCTTAAGGCGACTTAGCCCATCAAAGTCTGGTTTTTGGTTACCAAATACTTGTAAGACTTCCTCCCTTGCACGTTGTTGCCAATCAGGGTACCTACTCAGCAACACCATAGTCCAAACAAGCAGACCGGAAGTAGTCTCTTGCCCTGCCAAGTAGAAAAGCTTGCATTCCTCGATTACATCTTGAATAGTCATCCCATCATTCTTATTGTTTCCACATTCCTGAATTTCCTTGTGATTTGACTCCAAAAGTATGCCTAATAAGTCATCCTTAGTGGCTTCACCTGCCTTTATTGCTTTCTCTTTTTTGTTGATTATATCTTTAAGAGAAGCTCGCATGTCTCTGTCAATTTTTTTCATCCTCCTATGGGAACCAGTAGGTAGAAATCTGCAAATAAATGACCACTCCTGGTAATTATGGTGACAAGAAGGAACAACTAGTCTGAGTGATTGTTCTGTCGAGAGGTATCATAGGTTGGCTTCTATTCTAAAAGTTAGAACTTTATGAATGTAATCAGTAACCGAGATACCACATGTTCCAATTATATTATTTGATAAATTGGGCATTGTTTAAAGCAAACATACCTTTGAATCTCAATTGTAGATGTCGTCTGATAATTGGTTGTTTCCCCCGTGATTTACAGCGAAACTTACTTCAATTAAATATAACTAATTTTATTAGCTTGATCCTATTTTACTCGGAATGTTAATGTATATCAGATTTGCTGTGTATTCTTACCTATATCCAGGGACGTAAACTTTCAAGAGAACTTCCATTATAAGTTCACCTTGCTCTCTTAGAAGTTGAAATATTCTTATTCCTTCTTTATAGTTACTTCCAAAAGCTGTTCGAGATATAACATCCCTAGTCAAATTCTGAAGGAAAGGCCATACGTCCATTTCACATGAGCCATCAGAAGACAACATTTTCTCCCACTTGCTAACCATATCATTGCAGCTTTCAAAAAATGTAGGCAACATGATCTGTGGCAGAATAACATGATGGGAAGATTAAATTTTCAGCCTCTTACTAAGCAAGTGAATGTACAGAGCATGACGCTTATACAGCAAAGAGATGGTGTCTATAAAGAATATGTTCAAGTGCTTATTAAAAGAAGAAAAGGAAAAGAAAACTTCCGAGTTGATCTCACAAAAGCTACAGCCAGTAAAGGGAAAGTAAAGTAACCTTCAATTTTTCTACAGTGAATGCAGGATTGATAATCCTTCTTTGCCGAGCCCACTTCTCACCCTCATAGCTTACAAGACCAGTGGCTAATAACTTTTCAAGTGCATTTGGACTGGGTTTAAGGAAGTCATAGGTCTTGTTCATTACATCTTTGATTAGATCTGGATCTGTAATAATTATCCTTGGTATTGGTCCCATCCACATAAAAGGGTTCTTTCCTGCATATCATGCGTGTCATCACTCCTCAGCAACTTTTCAAGAAAGCTTAATATAGTAGGATCAATGATAAACAGAATGGAAGCAAAAACCATTCAAATGTGCTATATTCATGAACTAAATAAAAATAGTGAAGAGAGCTGAAGTAGGAAAATGTAATATTCTTATGGGAATATAGCATCCAAAATGAATATTGAGAATGTTAATACACTATATTACAGTCTGAAGGCTTTTTCTTCAAAAGTTGCAGATGAAAGACTCAAATCATGCGTTGTATGAGATATGAGTTACACTTGTTTATGGAAAAGGCGATAGCATATTCTTTTTCTCTGCTTTTTGTTTGTTAGCTAAGCAGTGACATTTTCAACTTTTGGACAAGCAAAGAGGCAATATATTGTGAGGATACAGAACAGCATTATTCAATTTCAGGCCTATCAGAAAAGAGAAAAACTTGATACATAGACTGCACAGAAAAAGGATTAAAAGATCCTGAGTACTATATCATGAGGGACTTTAGGCACTACCCAATTAGGCACCCTAACCTCAGATCAATTCATGTCTTCATTGAAGGAAGCAGTTTCTCAAACCGCTTCCAGCTTCCTGTTTTTGTGGGTCTATAACTAGTTGAGCATCACCTCCTAAGATAATCACTATCTTGAACTATGCACTTCACTCACAATTTTAATAGAACTCATAAATTAAATGCTACCTGTTCCTACTTTATTTGTTTTTTATAACATAGTCAGCGTCCCAACTCAAAAAGACTATATTCAAAAGAAAAAATGAATTATATTTCACAGAACACCGAGAAGGAAGTCATTAGTTTACTAATTATATAATAAAATATTTAACAGCAGAATACAATAAGGTTTGACCTGCAATACCATTTCCTATACGTTTTAAAAAATTCAACAGCTGACTCTGAGCACCTCTTTCAACAGACGAGGGAAGTAAAATTATACTCACGAGTATTAAAACCCTGGATGTTCCAAAACGAAAGGTGGTATTCTGATAATTACCCATAAAAAATCAATAGCAGAGGCTTACGAAACCAAACATTTGATCAATGCATGCAGATGATTGAGAGGAGTGGGGGAAGCATAAGCATACCGTATTTGTTGACAATGTGAAGGATAAAGGAGTAAGTACGAGGGACGATATCGTCAGAAAGATTCATGGGTTTGGATCTGGCTTCCTCATACATCTTAAGCATTTGGTTTGAATCCCCAGTTAGAAGGCTATATGGAGTGCCTTTAAGGCCTTTCTGTCTCAGCAGCCTCTCCAGCTTCTTGGGCCTCAGCCACAACCAGCTTAGCACCTTCCATGCCCATACCAGAACTAGAATCACAACCAGAACGCAGATTGCTATTGTGGCCCTTGATGCTTCCATTTCTGTCTGTGTGTTTGTGCGAAGAATGGAGAGAGAGAAATTGAAAAGAGAAAGAGAACTCTTCTAGGACTTGGCTTGGAAGACAAAATGATAAGGCTGTGCTCGTTAGTTAGAAGGGGATGGAATGAAAAAGGAGCAAAACATGTGGCGGGAGGGGAAGAGATGGGACGTGAATGGCGGGTAAGATTCCTGGGGTGGATAATGTTTATACCTGAATGGTTTTAAATTTTAAAAGTATTTTAAATAATTTAAAATTAAAATTTTAAATTATATGACAAAATTATAGTTTAAGATTTTGAGTTTGAATTTTAAAATTTAAAATCATTTAGAATAACTTTAAAATTAAAAATTTTTTATGAACATTTTTAATTTTAAATCCTTAACTATAATTTTTTAAAAAGAAATGATGAAATTATTTTTATTTTTTTGAAAGGTTGGATAATTATACTTTTATTTAGTTTAAAATTTCGTAATTAATTTTTATAATTTATAAAGATTTTAATTTTATCCTTGTTAGTTGGATAAATTTATTTAAGCTATAAATATTTAAAATGTTAAAATAATGTCTGGTTGTTCAAATTAACAAAATCCAAATAATAAGAATTAAAATAAATATTTAAAGTCATAAATTTTAATTATAAATTATTAAATGATAAATTTTTTAAAATTAAATAAAATTATAAGACAAATAAACTAATTTAATGTATTAAAAGGATACAAAATATACTAAAGAAATATAGTCTAATAAATATTTTAAAAGCAACCATAGCTTTTAAAATTGATATATATAAAGGATCCGCATAGTCCCTCCCACGTGATATCTCTTACTTGGCTATAATTTTTCTTACTTCTAGACAAATTTTAACAAAAACTATTGTACTGGTGTGAGTGTTTTGATTTTTAAGTTTTCAAAATTTTTTTACAAAATGTTTTAGCATTACATTGACATATTAAAAAACCATCCTTCTTATATTATTGAAGATATATATAATACATAAAATTTTTATATTTATTATATTAATAAATTTTTAGAAATTTCATAAATTAAAATTTTAATATTTCGAATAGAAGCCACAATTTTACCTATACGAATACGGCGTCCACAATTGGCATCTTCTAAAAGATATACAATTTATTGTTTTAATTGAAAAATTGGCAAAATTTTCTATTGTCGAAAGCCATAATTATAAAACAAACAATTTTATGTGATGCCAAGTGCCAACTTATATACACGTGTTGTCGCTCTCTCTATGTTTGATGAACTTATTTTTAAGATTGAGAGAATATAAGTCTCCTCCCTTCTTCACTCTTATCCATAGTTTTCAAAATTAGACCGAATTAGCTGGTTCAACTGAGAATCGATTCCTAGTCTGATTTAGTTAAGTTGAAAAATGAATCAATAAAAAAATCAGTTAAGTACTGGTCAAATCGATCAAGAATCGTGAAAATTGGATTGGAAAAATTGATTTGAACCCGTCTGAATCAATTTTTTTTTAAATTTTTTTCTTATATAATAGAATAATTTATCTTAAATAAATTTGACAAATTAAAAATAGAAGGTAATAAAAAAGATGAGGGAGTTGAAATATGATTTTTTTTTAAAAAAAGAAAGAGAATATAAGAAAAATAAAATGTGTAGAATTAATTATTTTTTATACTTGCTTTCTATTATGTTCAATTTTCTAATGACATTTCTCTCAAATATCAAGGTACTTAGCTAAAATTATTATTTATTATTTTATTTTTTAATAATAAGTAGAATCTTAATATAATTTAGAAATTCTAAAAATTTAATATTAAATATTCTTAATTTTTAATCATAGATAATTTTTATTTTAAATTAAACATTAATTTTTGTAATATCTTAAGAAATATTGAATTAGTAATCAAATATTTAAAATTCACTAATATTTATTTGTTATATTAAAATTTTAATACATAAAATTTTTTTAAATAATATATTTAATTATTACCAGTTCGACCACGGTTCGACCAATATACTGTGAACTAGTATCTCTGCCGATTCAATGACTGGTCCAGTTTTAAAAATATTGCTCTTATCCATCAAAATCTTATAATTTGTTTTTTTTTTCAAGAGATACTAAATCATCACCATATATATATATATATATATATATATATATATATATATATATTTATTCCACTATTATATATTAATACAATTAATTATTATTTTTTGTTTTTATTTTTGATTATTTGATAAGTGAATTATTTTATTTGTTAAAATAAAGTATGATTGTTCAAATTAATAAAATTCAAATAATAAGAATTAAAATAAATATTTAAAGTCATATTTAATTATAAATTATTACATAATAAAGATAAAATTTAAAATTAAATGAAATTATAAGACGAATAAACTAATTTAATGTATTAAAAGAACACAAAATATATTTAAAAAAATATAGTCTAATAAATATTTTAAAAGCAACTATAGCTTTTAAAAATTATAAATATAAAGGATCAGTATCGACCCTCCCACATGATATCTCTTACTTGGCTATAATTTTTTGTACTTCTAACCAAATTTTAATAAAAATTGTTGTAGTGGCGTGAGTATTTTGATTTTTGAAGTTTTTAAAATTTTTTTACAAAATGTTTTAGCATTGCATTGATATATTAAAAAACCATCCTTCTTATATTATTAAAGATATATATAATACATATATTTTAAAAATTTTATATTTATTATATTAAAATATTATATTAATAAATTTGTAAAAATTTCATAAATTAAAATTTTAATATTCCGAATGGAAGCTACAATTTTGCCCATATGAATACAGCATCCATAATTGGCATCTTCTAAAAGATATACAATTTATTGTTTTAATTGAAAAATTGGCAAAATTTTCTATTGCCGAAAGCCATAATTATAAAACAAACAATTTTACGTGATGCCAAGTGCTAACTTATATACACGTGTTGTTGCTATCTTTATTTTGTATTTAATGAACTTATTTTTATGATTGAGAGAATATAAGTCTCCTCCCTTCTTCACATTTATCCATCGAAATCTTATAATTTGTTTTTTTTTTTCAAGAGATACTAAATCATCACCACATATATATATATATATATATATTCCACTATTATATATGAATACTATTAATTATTATTTTTTTTATTTTTAATTATTTGAGAAGTGAATTATTTTATTTATTAATTCTCAATTTCAAAGTTTATTGAATAATTTATCTATTGATTAAATCTCTATAAATTAATACATACGGTATTTACATGAATGCTAAAAAATTTTAGTCAATTTTAATAAATAAAAAAATAAATTTTAAACAACTTTTGAATAAAAAGAAAATAAATAATGTCATAAAATAGAAAGTAAATTTCTCAAAATAAGAAAATAACTTAAATGACCTCAAAAGATGCAAAAATGAGAGATTTGGTGGTTTAAACTGACTCAACTGTGCAAAAATAAAGCATTGCCTCACTGTCTTTTAGCCGATGATGTTGGCCTTTGGGCCTTTTTTCAAATATAATAAATTATTTTATTAAATATATAATTTTTTAAAATTTTAAAATTACATATATATTTTATATAATTATCACTAATTATTTTTTATAATTATATTATATTAAAATTAGATCGCTCATATTATAATTAAAATTTATTTTTTGCTTATCTCCTAACTAATTATTTAAAATTAATAATATAATTATACTTGTTTTCATTTTAGAATATAATATAAATTCTTTCCTAACCTTGTTCCATATCATTTTCATAAATCACATATCTTGTTCTTTTACCTTTTCCCTTTGCCCTACCCTCCAAAGCTCCACATAACCTCACACCCCCAATGTGTGTCTTCTTCATCTCATCCACCAATTTGAGTTCTTCCAAGTGAGTTTCCTTTTTAGGATTTTTTTCACCTTTTCCCTCCTACTCTGAACCCTCTTCCTCTCCATAGTACTTAAAGTTTGATTCCCATTAGAGCCCTCTCTTCCTGAAAGGTTAGAAGGATATAGATATAGTGGCAATATCTATTGCTACTAAACATCATTCTTAATGACTTTAATGCTGCACTAAAAGTCCTATTTTAGTGGCAAGCTTTTCAAATGGGCAAATTAAGTGAAATATAATGATAATATTATTTTTTGTGTTGACCCTTTTGTTGCTACTAAAGAGATTCAATATCAAGAATTCTCACTAACACAATTAAAATTCTCAAGGTATAAAGGAAATAGGCTATTAAAAATAAATATTTAATTATTTTTTGTCATAGTTTAAAGTTTGAATACCACTAATAGAAAGTTAAGTAATAACAAAACAAATTACAAGATATTAAGTAAACTTGATCATAGGCAAAATAATCTATTTAACATACTCAAGTTTAATTGAAAAAATAAATTTGGGGCTCAATGTTGAGACTCCAATTAAATTTAGATATTTTGACTTAGCTTGCAATTAAATTTGACTTAAACCTTATTTTGTTTATTTGTTAACTATTATCTTTTTCTAAAATCTCTACCTGTTAATAATTTTGGGATTGAATGATATGTTTTAAGTTGATAATAATATTCATATTCATATTCATATACCAAATCACATAACTATCATCCATCATTCATTATTAAGGGAATATCTATATTGGTAGATATGATCTTAAGGCGATTTAGGCCATCAAACTTTGGCTTTTGGTTGCCAAATACTTGCAGGACTTCTTCCCTAGCATGAGCTTGCCAAACAAGATACCTACTCAACCGCATCATAGTCCAAACTAGCAAAACCGAAGTGGTTTCTTGGCCTACAATATAGAACACCTTGCATTCAATCACATCTTGTATGCTTAATCCAATGTTCTTTTTGTTTCCTTGTTCTTTAATCTCCTTGTGATTCGAATCCAAAAGTATGCCTAGTAGGTCATACTAAGTGGATTCACCTGCCTTCATGGCTTTCTCTTCCTCGTTGATGATACCTTTTAGTGAAGTTTCCATGTTCTTAATCATTTCCTTTATCCTCCTGTTGGTTTTAGTGATATATATATATATATATATATTATATTTATATATAAACAAGTCTTTACAAACACTTAACAAAGAAAAGATATTTTTATTAGACATCACATAACATTTCAAGTATCTACGAACCTCTTAAATTTTGACTTGCAAAAGTACATACATGTGCCAAGTTGCATGTCCATATCAGATTTCTGCTTCTTAAATTCTGGTTGTTTTTGCTCGCGAGTCGAACTAATCACAGTGGAAACTCAACGAACTTCTAAGTATTTAAGATATTGGGCTTAAGTCTAAGACCTAGCCCATTATTAATTACTTTTGGTATTGGGCTCAAGCTTGTGCTTAGCTTACGTTTGGATATAATTATATAAATGTAAGTCTGCTTAAATATTAAAAAAATGAACTCCTTCAAGTAAATTTTACAACTACATAGTGTGTGTCGTATTTGATAAAAATGTTAAAAAATTAATTTTTAATTAATTTTGTATCACTTTCATAAATAAAAGATATTTTTGTGAACATTTTTGTCATTTTGATTTATTAAAAAATTTAATTTATGAAACAAACAATAAAAATGAGATATAATAAGAAAAATGTAAAAACATGACAATAAATAATACATATATAATATTAATATAATATCCTATAAAATTAAAAAAATAAATTATTGAAATACATTGTTAGATGGACTTAGCTCGCAATCTCACTACCAGAATGGAATGTGAATTTTCTCTACAGTTTTTATGACAAGTTCAACTTACTCTGTTAGAGATCCATTATTTATCTGCCTTCTTCATAGATACTTCCAAATGCTACTTGAGAAATAATAACCTTTGTCAAATTCTTCACCCAAGGCCATATATCCACTTCACATGTTTCGTCTAAAGAATACAATGCAACATTTTGTCCCATTTGCCCATGGGCAAAAGTTGGCAAAAGAATTTGGGGCAAAATCAAGAGTCAAAATTTTCAATGCTAAATGTTAAGCATTTCAAGAAGAAATTAAATCCATCATATGCTGGATGTATGTATCATACACGATGAAACACTTTAAATTTTAAAATAAATTAATATTAAAATCCTTCAAAGATATATCATTTCTTATATTGATTATTCAAGATTTAATTATCTCATTTCAATCCTTTAAATGGTATTTTATTTATAATATCATCGTTATGTTAAGTCTGACAACAGATAATAAATAAAGATAAATGATATAACCCAACATAAAATTAATATGATTATTATATATGCAATTATCACTTAAATATGTCATGATAAAGTACTATATTAATTAATTAAGAAACCAAAACATTATATCATTTTGGTGCTTTATCATAATTAACATGTTTTGATAACAATTTGATACTTAACACTCATGTTAGCTTCACGTAAGTCACATTAATTATATTTGTTAACAGTACATTAACAAACATAATTTAAAGGCAATATTAAGACGAAGTTTTTATTTAAAGGATTCAAATGAAATGTTTAAGCTTCTTTTTAAAAAATTGATAAAACGAATTTTTCATATACCAAACATATCTCATTCTAATTTGTTGCATCTGAAGCAGGAAGCTCGTAGCCTTGTTTTGCCCTTTGTGACCTGCTGGGTGGAATCAGATGGCAATGGAAATTCGTAGCCTTGTTTTATCCTTCGCGACCTACTGGGAGGAATCAGATGGCAATGTAGATTCAGCCAACATCGTGAGTTCACTGAGTACTTGTTCTTCTAAGCTAGAAGATGAGAAAGGGAGTAAAGTGAGGGAGCAATAGCAATTGAGAGATTGAGGGAAGCAAAAATTTGAGAAAGCTAAAAAAGAGATGGGGAGTGTGTTGAAGGAGATGGACCAGCGAGAGGATTAGAGGTATAAATTTGAATTCAGTTATAATTGGTCCTTGTAATTACTGATTCTAAAATTGAATCGCATTGACATAGCAAAAGAAGAATCCATAATTAAAACAGACACAAGTAGTCTTGTATTTGTGAGCTTCAACTTTTTTCTTTTGTGCTTGAACTTGGATAGCCCAACAATCTGAGCATGAAGCAAGTAGGAGCGATCTAAGAGGGGTCAAGATGAGGATTATGATAAAGGGTGGTGTTTGGAAAAACACCGAGGATGAAATCCTCAAAACGGCTGTTATGGAGTATGGTAAAAACCAGTGAGCTCGAATCTCTTTGCTCCAATCCGCCAAGCTATGTAAGGCTCAATGGTACCAATGGCTTGATCCTTCGATGGTACTAGATGCAGCATTAAGGGGTGAAGATGGAAGCTACATGTCACCATCCGGATGCAGCAAAATGACAGTCGTGATCTGTTGCTCGGGAAGCTGCATCAAAATGCAGTGTTTCATTAAAGTGAAACACTACGTTTTGAAGAGAAGAATGCGTGGCATGACAGCAACGGCTCAAATTCGTTGGACGGCTGGGATTCATTGGACGGGATGGACACCACGTTCGCGCACTACTGAAAAGAAGCCGGATGCATCTAGCCCTCTGATGCTGACTTTTCACTGATAATGTTTCTCATTCCAAATATGCAGTATCTCGTGTTTTTCAAGTCATCACTTCTCACTACCATCTCACAACTTCGAACATGGTTCCCCTGCCTGAGTAAATGTAAATTATTTAAATCTGACTTGAATAATTTAAATTTTAATTAAATTTATTTTATTTCGACTATTTAATTTTTTTATTATAAAGGAAGCAAACATTAGATATTTTGTGTTTGCTTCCTTCAAAATTAAAAGGAAAAAAAACTAAAATAAAAAAATAAATGATTAAGATTAAAAAAATAAAATACAATTTGAATTGTCTACATTAGATCTAAACAATTCAAATCTGTTCCAAAAACATAGCATGCAATAGAGGACCCAAGTCCCTCAACTTCCTGCCCTTGGCTAGCATCTCAAATAATTACATTTTATAATCGACATTAAAATCTCCAACAATATTAAATAAATTCAGTCATACGACATGTGAAACTAGCTACCCATTTTCAATGTCCTTTCTATCATTTTTAGAAAGAAATTGGCTCAATCAGAAACTAATCATGTAACGTTAATTCAACTGCGTAAAAGTAAACACATTTACAGTAGGATTCAAACGAGGTCTTGCCCAAGTAAATACTATGTATGTATATGGTTACAATTTTAAGCTTTCAAGCAGTGGTTTTGCATAAAATATGATTTGTTAACAGCTGATTATTTTCTATATTCAGAGTTTATGTAAAATAATTTGAGCACCATACTGGGGCTTAAGAGTAATTACAAAGGTTGGAGCATGAGCATATGTCGGGGAAAGCTCAAACGAGAAACAACGTAGAATCATAGACACAGCCATCTTTGCTTCCAGCATGGCAAAGTTTTGCCCAATGCATGTTCTAGGACCCCATCCAAATGGGAAGAACGAAACTTGCCCTTTCGTTGCCTTTGCAATTCCTTCCGAAAACCTTTCCGGTTTGAATTCATTTGCGTCCTCACCCCAGAATTTATGATCATGGTGAATCAAACCTATTGGTAAGGAAAGCTGCACTCCTGCAGGTATTGTCAGGTGTCCAAGTTTCATATCCCTACGAACAGTTCTATCAAGCACAAGTACTGGTGGGTATAGCCTCAAAACCTCATACAAAATCATGGTCACCTGTAGCCCCCAAAAAAAAAAAAATTATGATAAAGACAAGACTTAAGTAAAGTTCTTTAGAAGTCTACTATCAAGTTTTCTAATAAAATTATAACATACAAACATTGTTTATAATTTAACTTCACATTCTTGGATCCTTTTTTTTTAAAAAAAATCCTCCATATGTTATAATTTTATTAGAACATCTCATAGCAAATACCTAAAACCTACATGTAAATTTTTTCCTCACAGTAATATCTAGCACCAACATGGGAATACTATTCATTATAAAGAGAACCATATGAGTACTAACAATCTTAAGGCGACTTAGCCCATCAAAGTCTGGTTTTTGGTTACCAAATACTTGTAAGACTTCCTCCCTTGCACGTTGTTGCCAATCAGGGTACCTACTCAGCAACACCATAGTCCAAACAAGCAGATCAGAAGTAGTCTCGTGCGCTGCCAAGTAGAAAAGCTTGCATTCCTCGATTACATCTTGAATAGTCATCCCATCATTCTTATTGTTTCCACGTTCCTGAATTTCCTTGTGATTTGACTCCAAAAGTATGCCTAATAAGTCATCCTTAGTGGCTTCACCTGCCTTTATTACTTTCTCTCTTTTGTTGATTATATCTTTAAGAGAAGCTCGTATGTCTCTGTCAATTTTTTTCATCCTCCTATGGGAACCAGTAGGTAGAAACCTGCAAATAAACAACCACTCCTGGTAATTATGGTGACAAGAAGGAACAACTAGTCTGAGTGATTGTTCTGTCGAGAGGTATCATAGGTTGGCTTTCTAATCTAAAAGTTAGAACTTTATGAATGTAATCAGTAACCGAGATACCACATGTTCCAATTATATTATTTGATAAATTGGGCATTGTTTAAAGCAAACATACCTTTGAATCTCAATTGTAGATGTCGTCTGATAATTGGTTGTTTCCTCCATGATTTACAGCGAAACTTACTTCAATTAAATATAACTAATTTTATTAGCTTGATCCTATTTTACTCGGAATGTTAATGTATATCAGATTTGCTGTGTATTCTTACCTATATCCAGGGACGTAAACTTTCAAGATAACTTTCATTATAAGTTCACCTTGCTCTCTTAGAAGTTGAAATATTCTTATTCCTTCTTCGTAGTTTCTTCCAAAAGCTGTTCGAGATATAACATCACTAGTCAAATTCTGAAGGAAAGGCCATACGTCCATTTCACATGAGCCATCAGAAGACAACATTTTCTCCCACTTGCTAACCATATCATTGCAGCTTTCAAAAAATGTAGGCAACATGATCTGTGGCAGAATAACATGATGGGAAGATTAAATTTTCAGCCTCTTACTAAGCAAGTGAACGTACAGAGCATGATGCTTATACAGCAAAGAGATGGTGTCTATAAAGAATATGTTCAAGTGCTTATTAAAAGAAGAAAAGGAAAAGAAAACTTCCGAGTTGATCTCACAAAAGCTACAGCCAGTAAAGGGAAAGTAAAGTAACCTTCAATTTTTCTACAGTGAATGCAGGATTGATAATCCTCCTGTGCCGAGCCCACTTCTCACCCTCATAGCTTACAAGACCAGTGGCTAATAACTTGACGAGTGGATTTGGACTGGGTTTAAGGAAGTCATAGATCTTGTTCATTACATCTTTGATTAGATCTGGATCTGTAATAATTATCCTTGGTGTTGGTCCCATCCACATAAAAGGGTTCTTTCCTGCATATCATGCGTGTCATCACTCCTCAGCAACTTTTCAAGAAAGCTTAATATAGTAGGATCAATGATAAACAGAATCGAAGTAAAAACCATTCATATGTGCTATATTCATGAACTAAATAAAAATAGTGAAGAGAGCTGAAGTAGGAAAATGTAATATTCTTATGGGAATATAGCATCCAAAATGAATATTGAGAATGTTAATACACTATATTACAGTCTGAAGGCTTTTTCTTCAAAAGTTGCAGATGAAAGACTCAAATCATACGTTTTATGAGATATGAGTTACACTTCTTTATGGAAAAGGCAATAGCATATTCTTTTTCCCTGCTTTTTGTTTGTTAGCTAAGCAGTGACATTTTCAACTATTGGACAAGCAAAGAGGCAATATATTGTGAGGATACAGAACAGCATTATTCAATTTCAGGCCTATCAGAAAAGAGAAAAACTTGATACATAGACTGCACAGAAAAAGGATTAAAAGATCCTGAGTACTATATCGTGAGGGACTTTAGGCACTACCCAATTAGGCACCCTAACCTCAGATCAATTCATGTCTTCATTGAAGGAAGCAGTTTCTCAAACCGCTTCCAGCTTCCTGTTTTTGTGGGTTTATAACTAGTTGAGCATCACCTCCTAAGATAATCACTACCTTGAACTATGCACTTCACTCACAGTTTTAATAGAACTCATAAATTAAATGCTACCTGTTCCTACTTTATTTGTTTTTTATAACATAGTCAGCGTCGCAACTCAAAAAAACTATATTCAAAAGAAAAAATGAATTATATTTCACAGAACACCGAGAAGGAAGTCATTAATTTACTAATTATATAATAAAATATTAAACAGCAGAATACAATAAGGTTTGACCTGCAATACCATTTCCTATACGTTTTAAAAAATTCAACAGCTGACTCTGAGCACCTCTTTCAACAGACGAGGGAAGTAAAATTATACTTACGAGTATTAAAACCCTGGATGTTCCAAAACGAAAGGTGGTATTCTGATAATTACCCATAAAAAATCAATAGCAGAGGCTTACGAAACCAAACATTTGATCAATGCATGCCCAAATAGAAGACAACTGCAGATGATTGAGAGGAGTGGGGGAAGCATAAGCATACCGTATTTGTTGACAATATGAAGGATAAAGGAGTAACTACGAGGGACGATATCGTCAGAAAGATTCATGGGTTTGGATTTGGCTTCCTTATACATCTTAAGCATTTGGTTTGAATCCCCAGTTAGAAGGCTATATGGAGTGCCTTTAAGGTCTTGCTGTCTCAGCAGCCTCTCCAGCTTCTTGGGCCTCAGCCACAACCAGCTTAGCACCTTCCATGCCCATACCAGAACTAGAATCACAACCAGAACGCAGATTGCTATTGTGGCCCTTGATGCTTCCATTTCTGTCTGTGTGTTTGTGCGAAGAATGGAGGGAGAGATATTGAAAAGAGAAAGAGAACTCTTCTAGGACTTGGCTTGGAAGACAAAATGATAAGGTTGTGCTCGTTAGCTAGGAGGGGATGGAATGAAAAAAGGGGAAAACAAGTGGCGTGAGGGGAAGAGATGGGACGTGAAAATTACTGGTAAGATTCCTGGGGTGGATAATTTTTATACCTGAATGGTTTTAAATTTTAAAATTATTTTAAATAATTTAAAATTAAAATTTTAAATTATATAACAAAATTATAGTTTAAGATTTTGAGTTAGAATTTTAAAATTTAAAATCATTTAGAATAACTTTAAAATTAAAAATTTTTATGAATATTTTTAATTTTAAATCCTTAACTATAATTTTTTAAAAAGAAATGATGAAATTATTTTTATTTTTTTGAAAGGTTGGATAATTATACTTTTATTTAGTTTAAAATTTTGTAATTAATTTTTATAATTTATAAAGATTTTAATTTTATCCTTGTTAGTTGGATAAATTTATTTAAGCTATAAATATTTAAAATGTTAAAATAATGTCTGGTTGTTCAAATTAACAAAATCCAAATAATAAGAATTAAAATAAAATTTTAAAGTCATAAATTTTAATTATAAATTATTAAATGATAAAATTTTTTAAAATTAAATAAAATTATAAGACAAATAAACTAATTTAATGTATTAAAAGGATACAAAATATATTAAAAAAATATAGTCTAATAAATATTTTAAAAGCAACCATAGCTTTTAAAATTGATATATATAAAGGATCAGCATAGTCCCTCCCACGTAATATCTCTTACTTGGCTATAATTTTTTGTGCTTCTAGACAAATTTTAACAAAAACTGTTGTACTGGTGTGAGTATTTTGATTTTTAAGTTTTCAAAATTTTTTTACAAAAATGTTTTAGCATTACATTGACATATTAAAAAACCATCCTCCTTATATTATTGAAGATATATATAATACATAAAAATTTTATATTTATTATATTAATAAATTTTTAGAAATTTCATAAATTAAAAATTTAATATTCCGAATAGAAGCCACAATTTTACCTATATGAATACGGCTCCATAATTGGCATCTTCTAAAAGATATACAATTTATTGTTTTAATTAAAAAATTGGCAAAATTATCTATTGTCGAAAGCCATAATTATAAAACAAACAATTTTACGTGATGCCAAGTGCCAACTTATATACACGTGTTGTCGCTCTCTCTATGTTTGATGAACTTATTTTTAAGATTGAGAGAATATAAGTCTCCTCCTTTCTTCACTCTTATCTATAGTTCTCAAAATTGGACCGAACTAGCTGATTCGACTGGGAATCGATTCCTAATCTGATTTGGTTAAGTTGAAAAATCAATCAATCAAAAAACCAGTCAAGTATTGGTTAAATCGATCAAGAATCGTGAAAATTGGACTAGAAAAATCGATTTGAACCGGTCTGAATCAATTTTATTTTTTATTTTTTCTTATATAATAGAATAATTTATCTTAAATAAATTTGACAAATTAAAAATAGAAGGTAATAAAAAAGATGAGGGAGTAGAAATATGATTTTTTTTTAAAAAGAAAGAGAATATAAGAAAAATAAAATATGTATAATTAATTATTTTTTATACTTGGTTTCTATTATGTTCAATTTTCTAATAACATTTCTCTCAAACATCAAGGTATTTAGCTAAAATTATTATTTATTATTTTATTTTTTAATAATAAGTAGAATCTTAATATAATTTAGAAATTCTAAAAATTTAATATTAAATATTCTTAATTTTTAATCATAGATAATTTTTATTTTAAATTAAATATTAATTTTTGCAATATCTTAAGAAATATTGAATTAGTAATCAAATACTTAAAATTTACTAATATTTATTTGTTATATTAAAATTTTAATACATAAATTTTTTTTAAATAATATATTTAATTATTATCAGTTCAACCACGGTTTGACCAATAAACCGTGAACTAGTATCTCCGCCAGTTCAATGACTGGTCCAATTTGAAAAACATTGCTCTTATCCATCAAAATCTTATAATTTGTTTTTTTTTTCAAGAGATACTAAATCATCACCATATATATATATATATTTATTCCACTATTATATATTAATACAATTAATTATTATTTTTTGTTTTTATTTTTGATTATTTGAGAAGTGAATTATTTTATTTGTTAATTCTTAATGTCAAATTTTATTGAATAATTTATCTATTGATTAAATCCCTATAAATCAATACATATGGTATTTACATAGATGCTACAAAATTTTAGTGAATTTTAATAAATAAAGAAATAAATTTTAAACAAATTTTGAATAAAAAGAAAATAAATAATGTCATAAAATAGGAAGTAAATTTCTCAAAATAAGAAAATAACTTAAATGACCTCAAAATATGCAAAAATGAGAAATTTGGTGGTTTAAAATGATCCAACTGTGCAAAAATAAGGCATGGCCTTACTGTTTTTTAGCTAATGATGTTGGCCTTTGGATTTTTTTCCAAATATAATAAATTAGTTTTTTAAATGTATAATTTTTTAAAATTTTAAAATTATATATATATATATATATATTATAATTATCACTAATTATTTTTTATAACTATATTATATTAAAATTAGATAGCTCATATTATAATTAAAATTTATTTTTTGTTTGTCTCCTAACTAATTATTTAAAATTAATAATATAATTATACTTGTATTCATTTTAGAATATAATATAAATTCTTTCTTAACCTTGTTCCATACCTTTTTCATAAATCACATATCTTGTTCTTCTACCTTTTCCCTTTGCCCTACCCTCCAAAACTCCACATAATCTCACACTCCCAATGTGTGTCTTCTTCATCTCATCCTACATTTCTTGTGAAGACCAATTTGAGTTCTTCCAAGTGAGTTTCCTTTTTAGGATTTTTTTCACCTTTTCCCTCCTGCTCTGAACCCACTTCCTCTCCATGGTCCTCAAAGTTTGATTCCCATCAGAGTCCTCTCTTCCCAAAAGGCTAGATGGATATAGATATAGTGGCAACATCTTTTGCCACTAAACACCATTCTTAATGACTTTAATGCTGCACTAAAAGTCCTATTTTAGTGGTAAGCTTTTCAAATGGCCAAATTAAGTGAAATATAATGATAATATTATTTTTGTGTTGACCCTTTTGTTGCCACTAAAGAGATTCAATATCAAGAATTCTAACAAACACAATAAAAATTCTCAAGATATAAGGGAAATAAACTATTAAAAATAAATATTTAATTATTTTTTGTTATAGTTTGAAGTTTGAATACCACTAATAGAAAGTTAAGTAATAACAAAACAAATTACAAGATATTGAGTAAACTTGATCATCGGCAAACTAACCTATTTAACATACTCAAGTTTAATTGAAAAAATGAATTTGGGGCTCAATGTTGAGACTCCAATTAAATTTGGATATTTTGGTTTAGGTTACAATTAAATTTGACTTGAACCTTATTTTGTTTATTTGTTTACTATTATCTTCTTCTAAAATCTCAACCTATTATTAAATTTGGTATTGAATGATATGCTTTAAGTTAATAATAATAATAATAATATTCATATTCATATTCATTTGCCAAATCACACAACTATCATCTATCATTCATTATTAAGTGAATATCTATAATGATATTTACGATCATAAGGTGATTTAGGCCATCAAACTTTGGCTTTTGGTTGCCAAATACTTGCAAGACTTCTTCCCTAGCATGAGCTTGCCAATCAAGATACCTACTCAAGAGCATCATAGTCCAAACCACCAAAATCGAAGTGGTTTCTTGGCCTGCAATATAGAACACCTTGCATTCAATCGCTTCTTGCATGCTTAATCCAACGTCCTTTTTGTTTCCTTGTTCTTCAATCTCCTTGTAATTCGAATCCAAAAGTATGCCTAGTAGGTCATACTAAGTGGATTCACCTGCCTTCATGGCTTTCTCTTTCTCGTTGATGATACCCTTTAGTGAAGTTTCCACATTCCATTTCCTTTATCCTCCTGTTGGTCTTAGTGATATATATATATATATATATATATATATATATATATATATATATATATATATATATATATAAAAGTCTTTACGTACACCTAACAAAGAAAAGATATTTTTATTAGACATCACATGACATTTTGAGTATCTATGAACCTCTCAAATTTTGATTTGCAACAGTACATACATGTGCCAAGTTGCATGTACATATTAGATTTCGTGCTTCTTAGATTCTGGTTGTTTTTGCTTGCGTGTCAAACTGATCATAATGGAAACTCAATGAACATCTAGGTATTTAAGAAATTGGGCTCAAGTCTAAGACCTAGCCCATACTTTTGGTATTGGGCTCAAGCTTGTGCTTAGCTTACGTTTGGATATAATTATATAAATGCAAGTCTACTTGAATATAAAAAAATGAACTTCTTCAAGTAAATTTTACAAATACATAGCATGTGTCGTATTTGAAAAAAAGGTTACAAAATCAATTTTTAATTAGTTTTGTATCACTTTCATAAATAAAGATATTTTTCTCAATATTTTTGTCATTTTGATTTATTAAAAAATTTAATTTATGAAATAAACAATAAAAATGAGATATAATAAGAAAAATTTCAAAGCACGACAATAAAATAATACATATATAATATTAATATAATATAATATAAAATTAAAAAAATAAATTATTGAAATACATTGTTAGATGGACTTAGTTCGCAATCTCACCACCAGAATGGAATGTGAAATTTCTCTATAGTTTTTATGACGAGTTCAACTCACTCTATTAGAAGATCCAATATTTGTCTGCCTTCTTCATAGATACTTCCAAATGCTACTCGAGAAATAATAACCTTTGTCAAATTCTTCACCCAAGGCCATACATCCACTTCAAATGTTCCATCTGAAGAATACAATGCAACATCTTCTCCCATTTGCCCATGGGCAAAGGTTGGCAAAAGAATCTGTAACAAAATCAAGAGTCAAAATTCTCAATGCCAAATGTTAAACATTTTAAGAAGAAATTAAATCCATCATATGCTGGACGTATGTATCATACTTAATGCAACACTTTAAATTTTAAAATAAATTAATATTGTGATTCTTTAAAGATATATCATTTTTTAAATTGATCATTCAAGATTTAATCATCTCATTTCAATCTTTTAAATGATATTTTATTTATAATATCATCGTTATGTTAAGTCTATCAATAGATAATAAATAAAGATAGATGATATAACCTAACATAAAATTAATATGATTATTAAATATATGCAATTATCACTTAAATATGTCATGATAAAGTACTATATTAATTAATTAAGAAACCAAAACATTATATCATTTTGGTGCTTTATCATAATTAACATGTTTTAATAACAATTGGATAATAACACTCATGTTAGCTTCACGTAAGTCAGGTTAATTATATTTGTTAACCGTACATTAACAAACATAATTTAAGGGCAATATTAAGACGAAGTTTTTTTTTAAAGGATTCAAATGAAATGTTTAAACTTCTTTTAAAAAAATTGATAAAACGAATTTTTCATATACCAAACATATTTCATTCTAATCTTTATCATGTTCCAGTGTCAGTGCTATGTTTACTAAATTTCGTTGCTGGAACAAGATAACTCAGAATTTCATTCCAAAAGAAGTAGACATATAAGATAATTTCAAGATAACATGCAAATCCATTTAATTAAGTAGATTAGTAAAGGCAGTATGATTTCAATGAAGGGGCAAGCAAATAAGGATACCTTTCATTTTTCCATATTGAATGCTGGATTGATTATCTTCGAGATTCCTTCAGAAAATCTCTCTGGTTTAAACTCCTTCACATCATCTCCCGCACCCCTTGTTCTTGATGAATCATAAGTGTTGGTATGCAAATCTTTACTCCTGCAGGTGATGACAATTTCCCAATTTTTATGTCCTTTTTAGCAAATCGCTTTAGCGATATATTGGTGAGTATAACCTTAGAACCTCGTACAAGATCATGGCCACCTGTAATTGCTCAAATAAAATCATTGGGAGATAGTAGTTTAGCAAACCTGGAAGGAGGCTTTGATCCTTTTTTTTTTTTTGGTTGCCTTAGATCAGCAAAATGGGAGAGAACAACCCCTAATGACCAGATCCCAAAAATTTTGGAGAGACCTAGCATAGGCTGAACCATTTTATTACTTTTACAATAAACAAATATATTAAAATAAATTTAATGGTAAAAATTGTCCTTAGTCAACATAAATAGAATTACTGACTTTAAAAATGGTCTAAGTTGAAATCTCTTCTTAAAATGAGTTAAATGAATAATCTAGCATATTATGATTTATTTACTTCCAATACTCAAATCATTTAATAAAGTGTTAAATAAAATTAATCACTTAATATTAGTAATCTAAATCTATAAATTAGCTTAACAACTGATTAATATTAATTCACAATTAATAAAATATTCTAACAATGGCATATTTTGTAAAGTATAAATATTGGTGGGTAAATTGTGGTATAATTTTATTATGGTTTCATTCAAAATCAATTTGTTTTATGTGATTTAACGTATGTCGTTCAATTATTTTTTGATTTGTTTCATAATTACTTTAATTAGCCTTAAGTTTAAAAGAAATGATCAATTGATATAGAGTTAAATAAGGAATAATTTTCTTGTTGAAACAATATTTTACTTATGTCTTGAATAATTTATAGCCTTTTAAGGATATTATTGGAATTTCAATAATAGCTAAAATCAAAATTATTCACTTAATTGCGACAATAACCTTAGAACGCTATAAATATTCATATGAATAAAAGTGCTTTAATTTTAAATTTACTTATTGTTTTGATATTTACATTATTATTTATAAAAAAAGTTTGAATGTAAAATATTTTAAGAGATAAAATACTACAATAAATTATATAGATTTCTTTTGAATTTTACTAAAATTACAAGATCTCTTATCTATTTTCAAAATATACACTTTAGTTCAATTTTAAATTCTTTCAATTAAAATATTTTTCATTAACTTGAATACATATTAATTTTTTTTGGGGCAAAAATTAGAGGTCATGATATTTGGAAATCTAAATACCCTCACCTTCATCATCCAAAAATGTGCAAATACAAATAAAAGAATAGATTTTATTTTAATTAAAAATGCATATATTTAAGTTAATAGAAAATATTTTAGTTAAAAAAAATTAAAATTAGTTTAAAGTGTAGTGTAGCTTTTTTAAAGAAATGTTAGTATATATTTTTAAAATAGAAAAGAGATTCTTATAGTTTTAACAAAATTTATTAAAAAAAATATTTTTTAAAAAAATAATAATAGCACGAATTTTAAAGTGTTGAATACCAAATTAAATTCACATTTTTTTTTGCCTGGATCTAACATAAATTTGGATTGGGCTCTTTTTTCTTTTCTTTTTTTTTTTCTTCAAAAACCCAATTTGAAGATAACTATATTTGTCTTGTATTCATATCTAGCTAACATTAAATGATAAACTTTAAATCATAGTTATACACATAAATCTATGTCAGGTGATTGAAAGATAGAATGTAATCTATCCCATATTTATTTCGCTATTAAAAAAATTGTGCCCCCTATTTATTATTAAGTGAAGAACCATATATGATATATACTTACAATCTTAAGGCGACTTAATTAGCCCATCAAAGTCTGGTTTTTGGTTGCCAAAGACTCGCAAGACTTCTTCCCTTGCACGTGCTTGTCATTTAGGATACCTACTCAGTAGTATCATAGTCCAAACTAGTAGAACACCTTGCGTTCCTGGATCACCTATTTCATACTCGACTAAGTAGGTTCAATAAGCTAAGCCTGATCTTTGTCTAATGGACCAAGCATATACTAGAGTCAATTACAAAAATCACAACACCCTTGCACTGCAGTCAATGAGCATTTGCCACATGTATTAGCTGTCACTATTCGACTAAGGATAATTGTCCTAACATCTTTAGGAATTTATATTTAAATACCATAAAGACCCTTTAGATATAATAGCTCCACGTCTTATATCTTATGATCTTATCTATTGCCTTACTCTCATGACTTGCAATGAAGCATGTGTCAGAGCGTTACAGCTCCTCTCATCGTTTACCAATTTTATGTTTCTTGAATCGCACGGTGTTCAACTTTGAATCTCATTCAAATATCAAGTCTACTATAAAATTAGTTATCATCATCCAACACTTTAAATTATACAAGAACATTTTAAATTTTGTCTTATTGCTATCTCTATATATTGATCATATTATGTGTTAATATTAATATCTATAGTTCCTAAATCTTGATAATTGTGATGATATGAAGGAAGGGTACTTTTCCTTGGTTCAATGTATTGCACTAGGAAAATGTTTACATAAGTATATATTATAAGCAACATAGTGATAAATAAAGTATTACTCTCATCAAGATTTGTCATTGAGATAATTATTAAATATTAAGATTATGTACTTTGATATAAATCAAGTTAATAATAAAGAAGATTTAGAAAACTTGCTAATAATTTAAATAATATTTAAATTAATATTAATGATCACGAAGAGCTTAAATATTAAAAATTTAAAAGAATTTAAATAATTAATACTCAAATTAATAACAATTCAATTAAAAGGGTAGTTTAAAGTAAAAAATTTGAAGAATTAAAATATATAGCTAAGATTTTTTTTGATAATAATACGATAATTAGGACAAAATTGGCAGGGAAAAAATGAAAATAAAAAAGTTATTTCTTGAGAGGAAATGTGCCACAACCATCGTGGTTGCAAACTTACATTGATCTTTTAGGGACCCATGTTAGACCCCTCTTATAGCCTCACTTATCATTATTTTTCTCTTCTCATATTCTTTTTCTTTAACATTTGTTGCTTTTTTTGAAGTGTACATGCAAGTATACGTATCGTAACAGTAATAAAGTGATGAATAGAGTATCGTTCCCATGAGAATTTGTCACTAAGATAATTGTTAAGTACTAAAATTGTGCATCTTAATATAAATCAAGCCAACAATAAAAGGTGATATAAAATTAAACTAAACTAAAGATATAAAAAAAAAAAGAGAGACACCATTCTAGATGAAATTAGAAAACAAAATGATTTGGGATTATGACTCCCTCTAATATTTCATATGAACTAATTATCTCTCTTCATCTTGTTCTTAATGTCATTAATAGCCTAAGACTCTAATTTACTTATAAGCATCTTTCGAATTACATATAGGCATTCCCCTAACTAATCCATAATTCCTTATGCAATTAATTTAGAGGATTAATAAAGAATAGGTCTTAATATGACTATGTGAGGTCAGTAGGTATATTCCTATCCCACAAGCGAATCAATTCACTCAATTGTAAGTTTCATGAACTTACACTACTTAATCCATGGTCAAGTCCTAAAATCCCTTTTCTAAATTCATTTAGGTTACCCAAATCATCTAATGGTTTCCACATACTTAAAAGCATGAAGCATAAGGATTAAGTAATTAAATCATACCATTAATTGCAAATAAAGAGAGTAATTACAACATATTACAAGTTAGAGTTTATTATAATCCCAAATCAACACGTTTAGCTTATAATTACAATAAATAGCAACATCAAGAACAAAGCATAAACTCAATGGGTAAAGAAATATAAGGAAAAGCAAGGGAAGAAGAGAAAAACGGATTTAATCGGTGAATCTTCCTTAAACCCAAACTTTTTCCATGGCATTTGAAGCGCCAAACCCTTCATTCTCCTTTCCAAAACCTTCAGAATGGCGGCCTCCCTCCGAAGAAGTGTTAGAAGCCTTTTAAAACCCTAAAAAACACAACAAAAAATGGTGTGTTTTACATTTTTTACGAACTATGCCGCGATGGCACTCAAATGCACTGCAGCACAGATGAATTTTTTTCAGCAGTGGTGAAAAGCGTCGCAGTGTGAGATTTTATGCCGCAGCCAAGTAAGCTTCTGTCTCTCCATCTGCTGCGGCGCTGAATTTTCTTCAACAACAGTTTTAAGCACCATCTTTTGCTCTTTTATCTTTTCTTCTTTGTTTCTTCCTTTTTCTTTTTCTTTTTGATCAATTTCCAACAATCTCAATACTTGTTCTTTGCATTTCAAAACTTCTAAACTTATTTCTTTATAATTGTAACCCTATAAAAATATAAAATTTATCTAATTAATATTTATAATCTACCAACAAAGATTAAATAATTTAACAACATAAAAATATAAATAAAAACACAAAATACAACTTAACTAAAATGGAAAAAAAAAGATCAAAAGTGAAGAAATAAAACCAAAACTTACTAAATACTAACTTAACTAACATTTATTAATTTTATAAATAAAAAACATAAAATAAGTTCAATATTCATATGATAAATCCCTTAAAATATAAAAAAAATCATGACAATTTAGGACTTATCACACCCCTAAACTTACCTCTTTACTTGTCCCTAAGTAAAGCCATATTAAACAATAAAATTCCTACCTACTCAAGCTTTCATTTCTAATAATAATAGATGGATGCCTTCAACAAATATATTAAAAAGTATAATTAACAAGAAAAGAAAGTAATGTATACAAGTTTTAAAATTCAAGAGTTAATGACAAATTTTCCGAACCCATGATGTGTGTGTGTGAAGAACCATGCTAAAGTCCAATTGTAAGCTTTAGAATAATTTATGTAAATATCAAACTACATAATAAATCTCTCTCTTAAAAGCTTTATATGCTTGCTCTTTTATTCTCTCTCCACTAATGTAGGCCATTGCATAACCCATTAATCAATAAGTCTTTTAAGATTGTAATGGAGCTTATGGTTATAGCTATTACAAGAAAAATGATATATGAAAAATTTATGAGCAAAATTCAAGAGAATAACCATGAAGCATAATAATAGAAGATAAAATTCTCCCTCTTTCTTTTATTTTCCTTTCCTCTTTTTTTTTTTCCACCTCATTTTTTTTTTTGCTTTTGCACCCCCAAACTTAGCTCATTTTGATCTATCAATTTTTTGACCACTTTTTTTTTTCTTCCTTTTTAGTTCTTTTCTCTAATCATCATATTTTTCATGTCTCTCCAGAAACAAAGAACTATACAATCATTGTTTCTATACTTCTAATTTGCATGTCTCTCATGAGAAAACAACAATTATTCACATCAAATCCACATTATATCTTATTTCACCCCTAAAGCTTCTTTTCCACATAATAGCAAATGTTAATTATTCTCTTGAAAAAGGGTAAGAACATTGTTTTTCTGACTAAATGTTATTAATGTGGTTAAAAAGAAGAAATTTCATGCAATTATATGTATATTCACTTAAGGCTCAATAAGGTACTTGTGATATACTTTGAAAAAAATTAAGCTTCAAGTCTCAAACATAACCAATGAATGCCTAACTCATTTTAATAGATCATACAAGGCCTAAAATTTCGCCTCAAGAGACTATAAAGCAAGTTCTAAAGTCTTAGGTTTAAGATCAATCACATAGTCTAATTTACATACATTACTTAAAACTAACAATTATTTTAAGCATGGTGATGTGCACAAGAAAAGTCTCAATAAGTGAGAAAAGTATTGCCATTAACAATCAATCTCATCTACAAATTGCATTAATAAACATTTCTTATCATTTATACATTATCAAGAAATGAAGTTCCTCAATGGCATTTGACATCAACTAGAAAATAAATACAAGATTGGTAGGCAAAAGTTGAGCTTAAAAATTTTGAAAAATAGGGAGTTTTTCAATGAAATTTTACATAAAAAGGGAACAATTAAAAACAATAGAATTTGCATTTCCAATTTGAATTCCCTACCCCCAAACTTAAAATAAACATTGTCTTCAATGTTCAAAACATGACACAACATAAAAGTAGTAAAGGATTAAGAAAACTCCCTTGATATGTTTTGCTTTTTGTCCATTTCAACATCTTCCAAACAAAAGGGTAATAACAATAAAGCACCTCATTATGGAATGATTCTTTCAATCTCAACCTGACAATATAACTAAAATTAACATTGTACAACTCAACAAGCATACCACCAAAATATGATTAAACAAGGTAAGTGCAAATTTTTGCCAAAAAAAGAGTTGTAATGACATTCTGGTGGAATCCACCCAGCAAATGTCTAATTGGCCTCATGAACAAAAATTTTGGAAACATCTTAACACACTAAAAGATGTGATCAAGCTAAATTTGCATGTTGACAACCACATAATTAGTCCCATAAAATTTAGCAAGTGACATAGCATACAGCAAATTCTAGCAGCATGTCAAAATAGAGTAATATGTATTCAAATGCAAATAAATAACTCACATGAACTTCAAATCATATGAACCAAATTTTCCTAGAAACTAGACAAGAAAAGGAAAATTTTGACACATTTTCATGCAAAAATTCAATCAGATGTGTTCCCAATAAATTTAAAAATCTAGGTCACAAACATGCACAGTAAAATAGAGTATTAACTAGAAACATATGAAATTTATGTAACAAATGAATTCAATTGGCTCTAAAATTTTTATGCCTAAGACAAGACATCCAAATAAATATGCCAAATGAAATTCATAACAAAATTTAAAACTGATTGCTTTCAATAAAATTTTCAGGTCATGCTACAACAATCATACTCATTCACAATAGCACAAGGAAAAAATAAAAAAGAAGAGCATACAAAGGGAATAATATTCAACATATAAGCACACCAAACATAATTATGAACCCAATAAAAAGAATGCAAAATTAATTTAAAATCACTCCCTGAATTGCATGTTTTAGCTACTCAGCTCTTTTTCCTAACTTCACCTACAACAATTTTAAGGATCCAATGCTAGTGGGCTTTGAAAGAAAGAAAGTCAGTGGTTAAAAAAACTACGTAAGTGAATTTATTTATTTATTTTTTTACTTTTATATTTTTATTTAGTTATGCTTGGGTTGCCTCCTAAGAAGTGCTTGTTTTATAGTCTTCAGCCTGACTTTACATCAAAACCTAATCATAGGTTTCAAAAACTATAATTACCTTGCTCTCTTTCTTCCTTGGATAAATAGGCTTCAACAACAATAGGTATTCTTTCCATTTGAGAACATGTGATTCCTTACCTAATGGCTTCATTAGAATACATGTTTTGGCTAACATAATAACAAGCTCCAATTTTAATTTTTCTTAAACAATTTTAGGAGGTTTTAAACAGTTTAGACACCCTATAAAATCTCCTTGACTCTCTTCAGTAAGAACCAAGGACTTCAATAGAGGACTCATCAAGAGATTGCTTGGAATCATATTTTCTACTTTCATTTCATTGCAACATTTTTCTAATTCATCAAAAGGATCCTCTATCATGGCCATTTGGAAGGTTACCTTTTGGTCTTTTAGCCTCACAATATTCTCCTCTTCTTCCACTCTTTACTCATCATTTCCCTCAAATTGCACATAATCCTTTGGCAACTCTTCTTCACTCCTCAAATTGATTCCATTATAATTTTCTTCATCTTCTATTTGAAGAGTAGTTGCCATATCACTTAGAATACTCTCTTGTGAACCATTATAAATGACATTAGCTAGTTTGCTTATTTGAATTTCCAAGTCTCTAATTGTGTCATCTTGCTTGGCTAGGTAGATATCTTGCCTAACCATACAGGCATCTTGCTTGTCTATATAGTATCTAATCATTTCTTCCAAGTTAGGATTATGCACTTGAACAAAAATTTCATCTTGTGATTGGCAATTGGAAGGTTGAGAAGGGTCGATTGCATGTGATGAAGAAACTTGACATTTATTCCAAAAATAATTTTGTTCATGATTCCAGCTAGGAATATATGTGTTATCATAAAAAACATTTGGATTCCTATTGAAATCATCCTTCATTTGTGCATTTTCTATCCAACATGGGCATTGCTCTCCATAGTGACCTCCACAATTATCACAAGTCATGAACAAGTATTGAGAATCACTAACGTGAGCAGTTTAACTAGTATTCAAATTGAAGTTATCAAACCTTCTATCAAGTTCCGCCATTTGAGCTGTCAATTTGGTCATGATATCAAACTTATGCTCACTAGTTGCCCTATTTGTTATCTAAGGGTAATCTATAATTAACAACAAAAATAAAAATAACAAAAAAACACAGTAAATAAAGCTTGAGTTCAGATTAAGTGAGTTTGGTATTAATATTAGCAAAGACTTAGTGAACAAATCCCCGACAACGGTGCCAAAAACTTGTTGCTTTCTTTGAAGCATACATGCAAGTATACGTATCGCAACAATAATAAAGTGATAAATAGAGTATTATTTCCATGAGGATTTGTCACTAAGATAATTGTTAAGTACTAAAATTGTGCATCTTAATCTAAATCAAGCCAACAATAAAATGTGATATGAAATTAAACTAAACTAAAGATATAAAAAAAAAAAGAGAGACACCATTCTAGATGAAATTAGAAAGCAAAATGATTTGGGATTATGACTCCCTCTAATATTTCATATGAACTAATTATCTCTCTTCATCTTGTTCTTAATGTCATTAATAGCCTAAGACTCTAATTTACCTATAAGCATCTTCCGAATTACATATAGGCATTCCCCTAACTAATCCATAATTCCTTATGCAATTAATTTAGAGAATAGGTCTTAATATGACTATGTGAGATCAGTAGGTATATTCCTATCCCACAGGTGAATCAATTCACTCAATTGTAAGTTTCATGAACTCATACTACCTAATCTATGGTCAAGTCCTAAAATCCCTTTTCCAAGTTCATTTAGGTTACCCAAATCATCTAATGGTTTCCACACACTTAAAAGCATGAAGCATAAGAATTAAGTAATTAAATCATACTATTAATTGCAATTATAAGTTAGAGTTTATCATAATCCCAAGTCAATAAGTTTAGCTTATAATTACAATAAATAGCAACATCAAGAACAAAGCATAAACTCAATGGGTAAAGAAATACAAGGAAAAGCAAGGGAAGAAGAGAAAAATGGATTTAATCAGTGAATCTCCCTTAAACTCAAGCTTTTTCCATGGCATTTGAAGCTCCAAACCCTTCATTCTCCTTTCCAAAACCTTCAGAATGGTGGCCTCCCTCTGAAGAAGTGTTAGAAGCCCTTTAAAACCTTAAAAAACACGACAAAAAATGGTGTGTTTTGCATTTTTTATGAACTGTGCCGCGGTGGCACTCAAATGCGCAGCAGCATAGATGAATTTTTTTCAGTAGCGATGAAAAGCATCATAGCGTGAGATTTTACGCCGTAGCCAAGTAAGCTTTTGTCTCTCCATGCACCGCGGCACTTAATTTTGTCGCCACGGCACTGAATTTTCTTCAGCAGTGGTTTTGAGCCCCATCTTTTACTCTTTTGTCTTTTCTTCTTTGTTTCTTCCTTTTTCTTTTTCTTTTTGATCATTTTCCAACAAATCTCAATACTTGTTCTAAGCATTTTAAAACTTCTAAACTTATTTATTTATAATTGTAACCCTACAAAAATATAAAATTTATCTAATTAATATTTATAATCTACCAACAAAGATTAAATAATTTAACAACATAAAAATATAAATAAAAATACAAAATACAACTTAACTAAAATAGAAAAAAAAGATCAAAAGTGAAGAAATAAAACCAAAACTTACTAAATACTAACTTAACTAACATTTATTAATTTTATAAATAAAAAACATAAAATAAGTTCAATATTCATATGATAAATCCTTTAAAATATAAAAAAATCATGATAATTTAGGACTTATCAACATTCTAGCAAAGAGGCCGGGCATTGTGCAGAGAGACCATGTTGCAATTTCATGAAACTAAATTTGTAGCCCTTACTTTTATCCAAAATTGCTTACAAGCCCTTCGGATATTTTTCCCCACATCATGTGAGTGGTTTCCCAGTTAGGTGTCCATAAACTTCTCTTATTTGCTTATTGCTTCCTTATCTGATGCTTCAGTCCGTGAAACACTCCACCCCTGTGTCTCCATTTCTTCTAAGCTTGTGTATTGTGATTCTATTATTGCCATGACTTAGATGAATTGAGAAGCCATTTCCTTTTTCCTTCCTTGCTTTTGATTGGTCCTCCATTTCTGTTTTTCTTTCATGAAATTTTGAACCTCCCTTGCTAGTTGAAACCTATTCAAGTTAGAGAAGGTTTGGTCGATCTCAGCGATGTTTGGTGTAGGGCCAATAGTGTAAGTTTTCATCAACTATTCTGCTCAGTTCTTCAATGTATTCTTTTTCTTTTCCTGATGAATTTTGCTGTGATTTCTTCTATCTTGTTTGGTCATTATTGGAGGGACCAAAGCTCTTTTTACTTAACCACTCAGCACAAAATTTGGATTTTCTCATTTATTGTTCAAATTTTATAATTTTTTAAAATTAAAAATTATTTTTTAAAATTAAAAATTATTTTTTAAATTCACAATTGATAAATTATTTTGTATTTTATATTTTGTTTCTTTTAAAATAAACAAAAAATACTAAAATTAAAAAAAAATCTAGATAATCCAAATGAAATGTGCGGTATATGCATGCCATTGAATTTGTAGGATCTATTCGCAACAGCTTCACCCTTGTTTAGTCGGTGGCCTCTCAGTTAGCTAAACCATGCTAGGTAGGACCCTTCTATTGGTTTGAAAATTTTTCTGATATACATAACTTAAATTTGTGATTCCCGTTGTATCCAGTTGTTCCTTTGTGTTTTACTGCTGTTGGGTTGTGAAATCTCATGACTAGTGTTTTTAAAATTCTTGTTGATTTCTTATCTATTGTAGCCATATGTATAGTTGAGTGCAGTAGCTGCAACCTTCTTTCCTATTTGATGCTTCTGTCCTCTAAATTTGTGAGTGTTGGCAGTGAAATGTGTGGGAACCCTTGTGTTATATTGATTTAGATTAATTGCTAAACTTAAACCACATTCAATTGGTGAGTCCCTATTCTTATAGATGAATTTCCATTTATATATGGGAGGACTTTATCATCTCAAATTTTATGCTTAGTGCACGAATTAATAATGTGAAGATGAACAAGTAAGAAGTACAATTTAAGGTAAGACTATTAAGTATATGAAATGATGAGGCAAGTTTTACAATCGTGCCCCAATGGAAAATTAATATGAACTATAAGATCTAGAGAGGGCTAGCACAAAGAAGGAATTAGAATAATTAACAAATCAACTAAAATAACTTAAATGTTAAATTAGGATAAATGCTAGAATAGGAAATAAGTTATGGAATTTAATCAAAATATAATTGATTTTAAGGATAAGGAGCCAATTAATTAAAGTAGTCAATTAACTTAATTCAAATAGACAAGCATGTAACAACTAGGAGTTTACTAGGTGGGAAGACAGCAAAGATTGCAGTAAAATAATGAATTGATAGTAACCAATAAATTACAAAAGACCGACAGAGTGTAGTTGAGCTAAGTAGAAAAAAAAAACTTAAATAGGATAGATTAAGCAGGAATCTTAATGTGATTCTTAGAAACTAAATAATGGTTACATCCACGTTATAAGAAATAGTTGGATTATTCTATTGAATGTGTGATGGTGTTTAATGAGGAAGCATCTCTAACAATTGAGTAGATTATAAAATATGATATGTTTTTAATTTTTTTTCTATTTTTATTATCTTTTTTTGTTTGCATTTTGCATGTCCATTAGGATAGGCATATTAGATAGTGCCTCAATGTGTGTATATTATTATGATATTAAATCTTCTAGACTATGATACACAATATGTGTTATGTTATTAAAATGGAAATAAAATGATGTGCTAATTTAAGTGTGATCTTCAGAAACTCCATTAATGATAAGTTTGCCTTAATTTGCCTTTATGATATCATTTAAGTGTTTGATTTTGAAATATTATACTATTAATTGTCAAATTTGCTTTTTGGACCACTTATTTTGAAAGATTTTTGAATATGAATTGTATTTATTTGTGATATACACATACACACATAGAGTTAGATTGTACAAAATGCTGGTTGCTAATAGTAGTCCTGTAAGCTCTTAATACACCTTTGATATTATCACATGGTTTCTTTTTTTTTTTTTGGTAGAAGAAGGGGGGCAAAACCCTATTACTATATGGTTTCTATGATTGAATACTTGAAGTATACTAAGTTGGATACTCTTTAAATGTTTAGGGGCCATAGGGATGATAATAGTTGTCATGCATATGATTCCTATATACAAAGTTCTGAGATTAAATATGTAGTTATTTATCCTTGTACATTATATGCCAACATTAGTATATGTACTAGAATTTAAAGTTCTACATAGACTTTTCTTAATAAAGTGTTTCTATCAAATTGTTTTTAGTATAACAATCATTTTTTATTCAGCATTAAACTTTTAAATGTTTGAATTTAATTTTTATTTATTTTATCTATTTTAAAACATTTTTCATAATTATCTCCTATTATTTTTTGTCTTGAATAAAATATTATATGCCTATACATTCTTTGTATTTTATTTCATTAATAACATTATGAACCAATTTTTCATTAACTCAAATTTTTGAACTTTTCATTTATATTAATTATTTCATATCTTTTTCTATTTAAAGATTTATAAAAATATTTATAAAAATTATTTTATACCTCGCCATACTTAGAGTTTTTATTATTTATTATCATGTTAAAACTTATTTTCATTTAGAAAAACTCTTTATTTCCTTGTCCCTTTAATTATTTTATTTTACTTTTTACTTACTAAAAATTGCAACTTATTTTTTTTATTTATTATTATAGATAGTAGGGTCATGTCCAATCCTTCTCCTTTAGCATAGTCAAATTGTCATTGTGGTGAGGCTCAACATTATTTTGCATGGACCTAGTCATTTTGTATCTATGTGTACATATGTGCCTTGTGTCTTGAACTCTAGAGTGAGCTCTATAGAATTACAATTAGGATCCCTATACCTTGTAATTATTTTGTATGTGTTGTTGATAAGAGCAGACCTCTCTTGCTATGTTTGATTGGTTTAACTATTTGTAAGAAAATCAGAATATCCCAAATTCAAGGGAGACTCTATAAAATTTTTCATAAATAGTTAAGTATAAATTTGAGTAGATTTTATGTAAAGTGGTTAACTCTAAACTTGATATGTGCAATTGAGATGAATGGCTTCATATTTTAATTGAAGATGTCATTTATTATTAATTATATCGTAGGTGTAAGAAATGATTTGATTATGTGTCAAGCTTACAGATACAAGGTTTTCTCATATTTTATAGCAATAATGTCTCCTTTTTCAAGGTGTAATAGGATTGGTATTTAAACTAAATTAAAGATATAAAAATGACAAAATAAAAGGAGATAATAGTTTAAACTAAATTAGGAAGTAAAAGATATAGACTTATGATTTCCCATAATATTTTATAAGAAATCGATTAACCTCTCTTTGTATTGCTTTTAATGATTATCTTTGCTAACCTAGAACTCTAATTTGTCAATAAGAATTTTGCGAATTACCTATAGACATTTTTCTAACTAATTTATAATTCTTTATGTATTTGATTGAGAGATTGAATTAAGAATAGGCTATAATGTGGTTGTGTAAGACCGATAGATATATTTGTATTGTACAAGCAAATTGATTTATTTAACATTGAAAGTTTCATAAACCCATATAACTCAATTCATAATTTAGTCTTAAAATCTTTTTCTCAGATTCATTTAGATAGGTTATCCAAATTATCTAATAATTTTTATTCACTTAGAAGCATAAAGAACAAAGATTGAGTAAACAAATCATACCATTAATTGCTAGTTGTTATGAAATTTTTTTGACTATAAATTATTTACTAACCATCACTACAAAAAAAATGAAATTTGTGGCAACAAAAGTTGTCACTAAAACGTCAGAAGTCGTCACCAAAACTATTTAGCGATGACAATGTAGTTGTTGCTAAGTCGTCGCAATTATAGCCGTTGCTAAAGAGATTTAATGACCAAAAAATTATCGTTGTTAAAAAGACTTTTTGCGATGACAAAAATTGCCCCTAAATATATGTAATTTCACCGTTAAAATTGCTAAACTATTGGGACCACGGCATTTAAAAGCAACAAATTTTGCGGCTAAAGGTTCATAAAGATTCATATCGTCACAAAAAATATTTTTAGAGACGAAAAAAGTTGTTACTAAATATATGATTTTAGCGGCAACAAATATCTTTTGACACTAAAAACTTTTAGCGATGACTTTTGTCAATAGTTGTGGTTACTAAATGCATACTTTTAGCGATGACCTTTTAATTTAAAAGATTTAGCGATAACCTTTTCGCCGCAAAAATCCTTCTATTTGGCCTTTTAAAAAGCTTTCGTTGGAGATCTTTAGCGATGACATGTACTTTGACACTAAATGTTATTTTAGCAGTGACATTAGTAGTCGCCGAAATTCTTTTTAGTGGGTATTTAGAGGAATTAGTGGCGAGTATTGTCGTCACTAAATGTATGCTTTTAGTGACGAAATATTTTGGTGACGCTAAATGTCTATTTTTGCAACGAATCATTCTTTTGCTGCTAAAGTTTTTCTTTTAGCGTCACTGTTTTATATCACCACTAAATATGTCTTTAGCATCAACTATTATCAACAATATTGGTATACTATTAGCAAGGACTTTAGTCGCCGCTAAAGAGGTTATTTTATTTTATTTTTGAGATTTTTAATATTTTTCTTAATTATTTTCTTCAATCTTATTTACTAAAATAGATTTTATAATATTATAAATGGTGAAAAATAAATCTTTCAAATCTTTAATAACATATACTATTTTACAAAATCTAACATTTTAAAATACATAAGCCAAAAAAGAGCAAATCAAACTTTGTTAATAAGTTTGATATATACATTATTGCAGAGGTTTATCAAACAAGTATAAATACAAAAACTTGTCATATGAATAATTTTTTAAACTCACTCATACACTCCACTATTCAATGTTTAAAATAGCATTTCAATATTACTAAACAAAAGAAAAAGAGTAAGAAGTTAGTATTGACAATTGCTTGAATCTTCGTAATTCAAGGGAGGGGCACTAGCATTCAATTTAGACAAATAATTTTGTTTTGTAAATGTCAAGACTTTCTCCATCAAAGCAATTACCTGCGTGACAAATTAAGACCACATTCCAATTTTAGTAAAGCATAATGTTTGAAAGAGTATGTATACCATAAATAAATTAATGTCAAAAGTTTAAAAGGAAAATGGTGTTATAAATTAAGATACATTATTTGTGTTAGTTGAATAATCAATCATTAAAACTCTTAATTACTCACAAAATTATTGAGTTTCTCCACTTGAAGCATTGTTCATCATAGATACATTTCCCTGCTGAAAAGAAACATAATACTAAGTTTTTTAACATTGAAAAGAAAAAGAGTTATACCCCTTATGAGTCCCACACTAAGTTTTTTAACATTATTTGTATTAGTTGAATAACCAAGACGAACTTCTCCATGTGAGTCCCACACTTCATAACTTGGGTTGAAACTCTTTTTTAATAGATCTGCCCTTACGTCAATGCGACTCTTCCATTCTGTATTCCTACACCCCTTGTATGGGCATCGAATCATATGGACAGAATTAATTCAAAAGAGTTGTAATTCAAGTGACATTTGATATACTTAGATTTCATTCCTACTTTGCCTTTTTTCCTTCTCCCAACTTGTTTTTAACAATTTTTTTAAAAAAATTAAATAATTAAAAAGGAAATAAAAATTTTAAAATTAGAAAATAATGGTTTGAAAATATTATAAAAAAGTTAATATTACTGTAAATCCGTTTTTAATAAGAAATAAGAAAAATAAATAATGCACAATTAAAGCAATTTTAGAGAAAAAAAATACTAATCACAAAATTTGAATAAATTGCATATCATAATAGAAAAATCATCAATTTAAAAAACAAATTGAAAACTACTAGAATAATATAGGAATAAAAAGAAAATTATAAAAAAATATCAAAAGTAAAAATAGCAACTAACCTGTTGAAAAATAATGAATAACGTCATTGCTTCTAATGACATGATGAGCAAAATAAAAACTCTGTCGTCTTAGAGCGGAGGTAAACTAATTTTTGTGCTCTTAATCTAATTGCTATTATTTTGGTCATTTGATTTTTCTGTTTTGAGCATTATGTTCCAGATGTGGTGACAAACCGCATTGCTTTTGAACATTTGTCTTCGTCTTTCTTTTTCCTTTACCTAAGACCGGTGATTTCTTCCTAACAAGGTACATAGTGGAGCAAAGTAACAAGGGATTGCATCTTTCAGTTTAATCATCTAACTATTGATGCTGATTAGTCTAATGGATAGCAGAAAAGATTTTGGTAGACTTCAGAATGCACTGGCACAACAAGCAGTTATATAATAATTTTTCTTATTTCTTCTTTTCTTAATTGCAAGAAGATTAGATTGCTTGGGTTCCTAATCAGGATGCATATGCATGCAATGGTCAATAGTGCTCAACACAATCAATGCTATTTATGCATGAGATTAGGCACTTCCCTTTTTCTAGAAAACACTGTCGTATATATACTTAATTAAGCGCTAGGTCGAAGTTACAATTGTATATTTCCTTTCATCATTCATGGAGATTTCTACATTTTCTATAATAATAATAACAACTTTTTTGTGCTGTATAGGCCAAAATCTGATAGGCCTAGTGGTACTGTACCGATAATTGTCCTCTTTTGTAAAATGACATAAATCCCACATTGTGGCCAAGAATATTTATAGTGATGAGAGCATACGCGGCATAAGTTAATACTTTAAAATAATAATAAATTCGTTATTTTTCTTTAGGATTTTGGACCATTTGACAAATTAACATGCAACAAATTTATTATTTTATATACTAAAATAAGCTTATAACAATCTCTATCTTTCTCTTCATATATATACCAAATTACTAATTAATTATTCGAGTTAATGTAGAATGACTAGAACCCTATGTTATGGCTGAAGATTAACGACGACGGAAGGAGCATGAGAATATGCTAGGGAAAGCTTAAACCACGAACGTTATAGAACCAATGATAGAGCCGTATTTGCCTCAAACAAGGCAAAGTTTTGTCCAATGCAAATTCCGGGGACCCATCCAAATGGGAAAAATGCAATTGAAGCACTTTTCCCTACCTTTGAGATTCCTTCAGAAAACTACTTTGGTTGAACACTTTGGCATCATCCTCCACATCCTTGGGTCATGATGAATCATAAGTATTGGAATGAAAAACTATACTTTTGTAGATCGCTTTTGACCATGGTTATAAATTGCAGTCCGCATCATGTGATGCGGCCACAATATTGCTGTTGCGGCACTGGTCACATCTGCATCAATTAGTCGTAACGCTCGCAATCCTTCTTATATTATGTGCAATGCCCGTAACTACAATCGTAAAATAACCGCAATCGCAACCGCAATTTAAAACCATGCTCCTGACAAATTCCCAAGTATCACTCTATGCTCCTGACAAACTATACTCCTGACAAATTCCCAAGTATCACATCCTTCTTTGCAGATCGCTCTATCCATATTGTTGGTGGGTATAACCTCAGAACCTCGTACAAGATAATGGTCCGTTGTAATTGAAAAGTATGTATATTCATGAGTAAATCTCAGTTTAGGCTCAAAATCAGTTTGTTCCATATGATTTAAAATGTGTAATTCAACTTCTTTCCTTTTTTTTTTTCCCCCTTCTGATTTGTTCTAGTGTTACTTAAGCTTTATCTGGGTAGGGCTTTTTTTTTTTTTTAAGGTTGGTTTTTTTCTTCAAAATGCTCTATCTGAATGTAACTAAATTTGACCTATATTCAGATCCAATTAGACGATAGAATTCAATACCAAACAAATTGATTTATGTCAAGTCACGAGAAGTTAAAATGTAATATATCCCATATTTATTAACAAGTAAAGAAACTATAATTGATATTTACAGTCTTGAGATGACTGAGCCCATCAAAGTCTGGTTTTTGATTGCCAAAGACTAGGAGGACTTCTTCCCTTGCACATGCTTGCCAATCAGGGTATCTACTGATCAAGAGCAACAAGCAAAACCGAAGTGGTTTCTGGCCTGCTACATAGAATACCTTGCATTACTCGATGACATCTTTCAAACTCAACCCAATATTCATCTTGTTTCCTTGTTCTTCAATCTCCCTCTGATTGGATTCTGAAAGTATGCCCAGTAGGTAATTCTTGACGGCTTCACCTGCCTTCATGGCTTTCTCCTTGTCGATGATACCCTTAAGTGAAGCTTCCACCATTCTATCAATTTCCTTCATCATTCTATTGTCCTTAGGGTGTACAAGCCTGCAAATTGACTTAATTAATAGGTATTCCTAAATTGAAAGAGTTTGACACTGATATTAGATAATTTGAGATAAATAAAATTTTAGCATTAAGTCTAATTGGACCAACTGAGTCGGACCGTCCAACAAGCTAGGCCCATTCTTCTTGGTCTAATGGACCAAGAACATATGCTAGAGTCAGCCATACTAAATCATATTACTCAAGAAGCCACATGATGCATTGTGCTGCACACCTTTGATATTGTACATCTCTGAGTCCGATGGGCATTTATCACGTGCCGATTTACTTGCCTCTATTTGACTAAGGTTTTTACCTATAAATACCCTAGAGTCCATACGTCCATAACTTATCTTCTCCATTGCCTTACTCTCTCATGACTTGCACTGAAGCACGTGCTGAAGTCATAGCTCCTTATGTCGTTTACCATTTTTATGTTTCAAACCACACTATGTCTAACCATGGACCTTGTTCAGATATCAAGTATATTAGAAAATTGGTCATCATTAACGAAAATTTAAATTATATATAAACATTTTATATTTTATCGAATATGTGTTCATATCAATATCCATAGTCGGTAAGTCCTTGTGATAATATGAAGGAAAGTGATCTTTCCTTGGGTCAATGTGTGCTTGTTAGGCACAAGCTTAAAATGATTACCAGCCGAGTTAGAAATTAATCTTATCTCCACAATGGAATGTGATATCTCTGTAAATTATTCATTACAATTTCAGCTTGCTCTGTTAGAAGTTTTAATATTTTATGCCTTCTTCATAGTTACTTCCAAATGCCGCTTGAGAAATAACGTCCTTTGTCAAATTCTTAAGCCAAGGCCAAACATCCATTTCACATGTTCCATCTGACGAAGATAACATTTTTTTCCCATTCTCTTATCATGTCATTGCAGCATTGCAAAAATGTTGGACTCATAGTCTGTGGCAAAATGAAGAAAATGAAAGTGAAAATTCTCAGCATAATAGTGAAACACCAAATGTTAATAGGAATTTCAATTTCACTGACATAACATTTTAAACTTTAAGGTGTATACGACCATTTTGATTCTTCAAAGATATACTCTTTCTCAACTTGACCTCTTAAAGTTTAAACATTTCATTTTAATTCTCCAAGAAGTCTTTAACATCATTTTTACATTAAGTTTGTTAATAGAGTTAACAAATATGAGCGACGTGGTTGTTTAGATACAGAACTATCACTAAAATACGAAGAGGGCATTATACTATTGGAAGTACGCAGTGAAAGCATCACTATTTTGTGTTCTATCATAACATTTAAGTAACAATGTATTTAGTGAGTGCCACCACTTTAACTTCACATAGGCCACCTAACATATGTTTGTCACCTAGCAATCGGCTAAGGGATTTAATGCGAGAATAATATTAAGGATAAAATATTTTTTCAAAGGGTTGAAATGAAATGTTTAAATTTTTAAATGATTAAATTGAGACAATAAATATATTTTAAAAATCATAATATCACTTCACTGTAAGTTTTATCAGCTTGCGGTGTAGGTGTCAATGCTTCCTAAGTGTTTACTAATTTTTGTTGCCTGGAAAAGATAATTCAGAATTTCATTCCCAAAAAAAAAAGACCTATTAGATGCTTTCAAGATAATTAACATGCGAATCCATCTAATTAAGTAGCTCTCTAAACACACCATGATTTCAATGAAGGGGGGAGCAAATAATGAACCCTCTATTTGTCCAAATTGAATGCTGGATTGATGATCTTTTGGTGTTTAGCCCACTTGTCGCCCTCACAGTTTGCAACACCAGAGGCTATATACTTGACAATAGGATTTACGTGAGATTTTGTGAAGTCATAGTGCCTGATTAACACATCCTTGATTTGCTTTGGACCCATAAGATTAACCTCGGCGTCAGTCCAAACCACATAAATGGAATCTTACTTGCACATATCTGTTACTGGGCAATTTTTGAAGCAGGCTAAAATTAATAACAGTGGTAGTCACATAAATGAGACAATTAAAAAAACATATCGATCATTGAATAGAAATTGATATACAAATTGAGCTAATTAAGAGAGTTCAATCCAAAAGACCAAATCTCAAGAAGCAGCATTATTATTAGTTATGTTATTAGATAATTGTCACTTATGTTATAATGTTACTCTCAAGGAAACATTATCCTTGCTTTGAAATCTAAGAACTTTAATTCCCTTTATAAGCAGTTTCATCTTACCATCTTTGATTACAATTAAACAAACTACCCAGTCCAACATCCTGTCATATCCTACATTTGCAATTAATTTGTGAAGCACCATTTCAATTCAAAAGTAAATGATAATGAAATTTTATAATAATTTTTTATACAAAAACTTTGCATTAAAGCTTTTTTGGACTTAAAAGTGCAGACAAAACACAATCTATTAAATCTTGTGAAATTCTGATCACTTGATTATAACATCTCTAATATCATGTTAATAATTATTTTATCTAAAAAATTTAAGTTAAGCAAAATATGTTTGTGCATGATTTTGTCGTAGTCTTTAACACAATTGAAATTGTTAAAATTTAAAAGAGAGAAAGTAAAGGCGAAAGACAAGAAGCACACTATATTTCTTGACTAGTGGACAAAGGAGAAGACACAGGGAGCTAGATCATGGGAATGAGTCATCATGGGTATACATTTGGCTTGTTCTTGCATCTTAACCAATTTCCTTAGGTCCCCAACCCATAATTGATAAGAATTAGCTTTAAGGTCTTGCTTTCTAAGCACCCACTCCAGCCTCTTCGGATTCAGCCACAACCACTCCACCATCTTCCATGCCCATCTTACTACTATTGTCACTGCGATTAATGTGGCCACTTATGTTGAAGCTTTAAACATTTCTCTTATTGTTTGTCTCTGATGTGTTTGTGTTGTTTCTAGATGAAATTAACATGTGTGTATATATAGAGTAGAATCTCATAGTAGAGAATAATTTCAAAAAGCTATGAGCATGATGAGCATCACTTGCTACTCTCTGTGCATGCAAACCAAAGAAATCGATACAACACAAACTAATCTATACATTAAGTATTTCAGAGAAAAAGGGTAAGCCAAATATAATAGATATGAAATATTTTATATAGAAGCATGCATCATTGCTCTCGATGCGTATAAGCCAAAGAGATTAGTAAAACATAAAACAGTTTATATATTAAGTATTCTCTTGCACTACCTGAAAGCTTCCATGCTACCAAAGGCCAGATATTCTTTTTTTTTTTTTTTTCCCTTAGCTCTATGTATGCCTCTTCCATATCTTACGTAGTGTTGCTTGATTACCCACACAGAAGCATACGTACCACAATAATGTCAAGCACTAAAATATTTTATACCTTAACTTAAATCAAACAAATTGATTTTAAGTATGTATGAAAAACAATCTAAAAGTATAGAATTTAAAAAAATTTAAATTATTGGGTAATTTAACGAAAGAAAGAATTTAAGTTTATTAATTCTTCTAGCATTTTATAGAAATATAATTTGTCCTCTTAATCTTACTCTCAATAGTGACATATGTTGACTTAAAGCTCTAATTTACCTATAAACATTTTTGCAAATCACCCTGGGAATATTCTTACAAGTTCACACAATTTTTTATGAAATTAACCTAACCATTCAATTATACAATCCTCACTAGGCTATGTGAAACCAATAAATATATTCTTATTTTATTGGCAAAGCTAACTACTCAACCTAACAACTTTCAAATACATATACAGTTCAACTCATAGTATACTACCAAAAGAAGTGAACTTTGCAATAATTGTTTCTTGACATATCAACATTGTCACTAAAAACTTTAGTAGCAATTGCAAAATTTGCTGTTAAAGGCTTCATCGTGCATTGTAGTGGCTATTTTCAATCATGGGAATGACCATCACAATATGAGAAAGCCCATCATAATAAATTATTGTGATGGTTGATACAACCATTGCACTAAATGATGTGAATTTAATAGTGATTGTGCCACAATTGTTGCAAAAATACGCTTAGGTCTTAGGTAATTTCAAATACTAAATTGGTAATTTCAAAATTCATGAGGCGAGGTCTTATGTCTTAGAGTTATGTAATCAAACTAGATATTCATTTTGAATCACTGCAAGTAACATCTAATGTATAGATAATTTGCACACATAAAATCTCTAATATGATATGATTAGTGAGCTAATGTAGACTTATATTCCTTCTTACCAAATGCTTGAATGACTAGCTAGTTACGAAAAGGGGACAAACCAAACTCATATATGGTTTTTCTTTTGTTAATCAGTTAACATATTTTAGAAAAAAAATGCAATTTTCAAGTGTAGAAATTCAACATAGAACATGTTCAATTCAACTTTGATATGTTAAGAATTTAGTAATCAACTAATAATAAAGCACAACTAAAACACAAAGCCACCCATTATGCATTAATTAGATATAAATGAGATAGCAAGAAGAGAGAGTGATCATCTTTAGCATAGATATATACAGAGATTGTGAGAGTAAAGGGTTTGTTCTCTCTTGCCTAATTCATGGTAAATGTCAATGATGGAGATTGAACATCTCTCAATAATTATCCACAATCATCAAATCAATAAGACATATCAAACTAATATTTATAAAAACTTAAAATAACGAAGATGGGTGTAATATATATTTTAAAATTGGAACGATATTTCAAGAAAATTCTTATATAAATTGAAATTAATGAGTTTTTAAATGTAGATTTCAAAATTTTAAAGAAGAGGTAAAAACAACTTGACAATCTTTAAGCTAACAATCATTTAATAGATTTTGAAAAATGAAAAAACTTAGAGAAAAATATCTCAAAATGGTTGAAAATGGAAAACAAACGGCGGAGATGCAAAAAATGGTAGCTCTAATGGATGAATGGTGGCCAGTGGCTAGATGGACGATGGTAGCAGTCTCTAGTTGATTGGACAGTGGTTGAAGCGACTGGGCAAGGCGTCAGCACTACAAAGGAAAACAAAATTTTTGCATATTTGAGATTTGCTATCTTGGGTTAGGGTTTTTAAATGTTTTAGCAACGGTGGAAATCACTGCTAAAACAACCACTGTTATGTGACAGTGGTTTTTATAAACCGTGGCCAAATTTAGCAATAGTTGGTGCCATCAATGTCATGTCCAATTTTTAGTAGTGGTTGTCACAATGCTGCTATACAATTGTAGCAAAATGCAATTCTTTTGATAGGGATCTAATTCCATTATTTCCTTTCCAAGTTCAACTAGAATACCAAATTGACCTAATTGGTGGCCAATCAATTAGATAGCATAAACCATGGACTTGAATAACCATATATATATATATATGTATGTCATTGATTGTAAGAAAAGACAACAAACAAGTTTTAATCCATGAAAGAGTCCATAATAACCCTAGATACAAAGATTTAAGGACTCATTACAAAATATTCTATCACCACAACCAGAGCATATATGGAAGAAACATAAGCAAAATACCAAAAAAAAAAAAAAGGATAGAGAAAACTAGGATGGAATCTTATCTTCTCTTCAACCCCTTTTTTGTCTCTCTATATTAGTTTCTTATAATTTCCATAGAAATTGTCTTTTATATATATATATATATTTCTATATATAATATGAACGAGGAGTCATTGTAAAAATTTATATTAACTTTAATAACTAAGATGGCAAAAATGGTAGTCAATTGAAAGTATTCTTGTTGTTTGGGATCATGTTTAATATTATTTATGCGAATATTGTCATCTCATAATCATGACAACATATAAATAAAATAAGAAAAATGAAGGCATTATTCCAGCAGTTTTTGTTCTAACTATTGCTGTGTTATTTTTATCTGTTAATCTAGTTTTTCTTTTTTCTTTTTTCAATAAAAACATTTTCTACCTTCTTAAACCCTCAATGTCAATAAGTGGCGCCTGTGGGCTTGCACATCACCGAGTAGCTTAATGGCTAGATATACAATGGCCGAAGCATGGATCTTTTTACGGTCTCTCCTTCCTCAATTGAATCAGAGATCATTTTCTTTTTCATTTTGATCTTGTGTTTCTAGATTTTTTTTTTTTTTGAGGGGTGGTGGCAAAATCCTTGAATTAAGATTAGATTGCTTGGGTTTGACACTAGGAAGCATATGCATGTAGTGGTATTGAGTAGATACACAAACCACATATTGTGGCTGAAGAATAATGATAGTGATGAAAACATGTAATGGACGAGTTAGTACTTGAATATAATAAATTTGTTTCATGTTATTTTTTTTAAGCTTTCGAGAGGTACTTAACAAAAAGACTAACATGTAACAAATTTATTGTTTTCGTAGACTAAAATAATAATTTATGCACCAAATTACTACAGTTTATGTAGAACGACATGAACCCCATATTGTGGCTGGAGAGTAATGATGGTGGTAGGAGCATGAGAATATGTCGGAGAAAGCTCGAAGGAGAAATGCCGTAGAATCAATGATGAAGCCCTCTTTGCCTCCAACAAGGCAAAGTTTTGTCCAATGCATACTCGAGAACCCCTGCCAAATAGGAAGAATGGAATAGAACTACCTTTTCCTACCTTTGAGATTCCTTCGGAAAATCTCTCTAATTTAGACTCCTTTGCATCATACCCCCACACCTTTTTGTCATCGTGAATCATTAGTATTGGTATGCAAATCTATACTTCCATAGGTACTAACAATTTTCCAAGTTTCTTGTCCTTTTCAACAAGTTGCTCCAGCCATACTATCGGTGAGTATATCCTTAGAACCTCATGCAAGATTATGGTCGTCTATAATGGCAAATTTGGTAAAGTACATACATTTGTGGGCAAATTGTAGTATTTTTTTAATTGTGATTTTGATTTGAAATCAATTTGTTTTATGTGATTTAAATAATTTCATTTATTATTTTTATTTTTTTAATGTTTGTTTCATAATTACTTTAATTAACCTTAATTTTAAAAGAAATGATAAATTGATATTGAGTTGAAATAATGAATAATTTTATTGTTGAAATAATATTTTACTTATGTTTTGAATAATTTATAGCCTTTTAAGGATATTGTTGGAATTAAGATAATATCTAAAATCAAAATTATTTGCTTAATTCTAACAATAATCTTAGAACACTATAACTATTGATATGATCGAAAATTTTTTATTTTTTTAAATATTTATTATTTTGATATTTGCATTATTTTTTATATTAAAAATTTGATTATAAAAAACTATAAGAGGTAAAATAATAAAATTCCATAGATTTTCATTAAATTTTACTAAAATTATACAGATATTTCTTTTATTTTTAGAAATACACTTTAGTTTAATTTTATATTTTTTTGACTAAAATACCTTCCATTAATCTAAATACATATTGGGTGTTTTTTTTTTTTAATTTTTTGGGCAAGAATTAAAGGTCTTGATATTTGAAAACCTAAATGCCCTCACCTTTATCATCCAAATATGTACAAATACAAATAAAAGACTAGGTTTTGTTTTAGTTAATATATATATATATATATGCATTTAGGTTAATAAAAAATTTTTAATTAAAAAATAAAATAAAATAAAAGTGTGGTACAACTTTTTATTTTAAAAAGAGAAGACATCCGTATAATTTTAATAAAATTTAAAAGAAATATGTAATTTTATCAAAATAATAATAACACAAATCACAAGATGTTGAATATATCTAATTATGGTCTATTGGGATACCAGCCCAAAAAAAAAATGCAAATCTATTGGGCTTTAAGTAATTTGATGCCCAAACTAAATTCATCATTTTTGTTTTGCTTGGAATTTGGATCGGACCCTTTTTTTTTTTTCAGTTTTTTCCATAAAAAATTTAATTTGAAGATAACTATATTTTTCCTGTAATCACATCTAGCTAACACTAAATGATAAACTTTAAACCATAGTTAAATATATTAATCTATGTCAGGTGATAGAAAGATAAAATGTAATCTACCCTATATTTTTTTAGTGAAGTATAAGACATATACTCACAATCTTAAGGTTACTTGGTTCATCAAAGTCTAGTTTTTGGTTGCCAAAGACTTGCAGGACTTCTACCATTCCACATGCTTGCCAGTTATGATACCTACTCAATACCATCATAGTCTAAACTAGTAAAACTAAAGTGGTTTCTTGGCCTGCGATGTAGAACAACTTGATTTATGTCAAGTCACGAGAAGTTAAAATGTAATATGTCCTATATATATTATTAATTAAAGAACTATAATTAGCACTTACAATTTTGAGGCGACTGAGCCCATCTAGGTCTGGTTTTTGAATGCCAAAGACTTGTAGGACTTCTTCCCTTGTATGTGCTTGCTAATCAGGGTACCTACTCAAGAGCATCATGGTCCAAACAATCAAAACCAAAGTGGTTTCTTGGCCTACTACGTAGAACACCTTGCATTCCTTGATCATAACTTTCAAACTCAACCCAACATTCTTCTTGTTTCCTAATCTTGATAAGTCCCTAAATTATCATATTTTTTTATTATTTTAAGGGACTTAACATGTAAATACATAATCTATTTTTAGTATACAAATTTAATAAATTTTAGTTAAGTTAATATTTAGTAAATTTTGGCTTTATTTCTTTAGTTTTCATTTCTTTTTTTGTTTTAGTCAAATTGTGTTTTGTATTTATTTATATTTTTAGGTTTTTAAATTATTTAATCTTTGTTAGCATAATATAAATAGTAATTAGATAAAGTTTATGTTTTTGTAGGGTTAAAATTACAAAGAGATAAATTTAGAAGTTTTGAAATGCAAAGTAACCAGAGTTGAGAAGGTTTGTAAAAAAAAATTAAAAAAAAAAAGAGAAAAGAAAGGGGGAAAAAGGAAAAAGAAGAAAAGAAAAAAAAAGAGAAAAATATGACACTTAAAATTGCTACTAAAACAAAATGTAGCACTGTGATAACAAATTTAAACTCTACGGTATCCAAAGAAGCATAACCAAAATGTGCCATAGCATAAAAATCCCGCACCACAATGCTTTTGACAATTGCAAATAAAAATTCAGTTGCATTGAGACACACTTTGAAAAAAATGTTAAACACATTGTTTTTAGCTATTTTTTTAAGGGTTTTAATAGGGTTTCAACATCTTTTTGAGAAGAGGTTGCCATTCTCAAGATTTTGGGGACAAAAAGGAAAGGTTTAGAGCTTCATTTGCCATGAGAAAAATTTAGGTTTAAGGAAAATTCCTTGATGAAATTATTTTTTCTCTTTTTCCTGTACTTTTCTTTATATTTCTTTGCCCATTTGGTTTATGCGTTGCTCTTAATGTTGTTATTTTTTGTAATTATAAGCTAAACTTGTTAATTTGGGAACGTGATAAACTCTACCTTGTAACATATTATAATTACTTTATTTATTTGTAATTAATGATATGATTTAATTATTCAATTCTTGTGCTTCATGCTTATGAGTGTGTGGAAACTATTATATGATTTGAGTAACTTAAATAAATTTGGAAAAAGTATTTTAGGAGTTGACTATGGATTGGGTAGTATAGGTTCATGATGTAATAACCGGTAACTCCTAAACTGAAAACCCGATAAGCAAAGAAGAGAATACCCTAAAGCAAGGCAAAGTAAGTTTGAATGAGACTAGGATATAAATTAGAATATCTTAAAATGTGGAGTAGAGCTTGAGGTTAGCCAGAACCAGAGCCAAAACGGCTAAATAAAAAGTTACAAAAGCTAGTGGCATTTTCGTAAGTTTAGGCAAATTTTAGAAAACTCAAAAAAAGGATTTTTAAATGGAAAAATTGAGTTTTCTAGAATTCCCAAGGCTCCAAAAACCATAGAAACCCCCGGAATGGTCAAAACCCCTCTAGTTTGAATTTTGAGTGTCAGTTGACCAAAATTTTAACTAAATCATTCAGTAAAGTTTTAAATCTAATTTGGTTGAAACCAAAATTATTTTACAAATTAGAAGACCTAAATTTTATGATGAAAAAGACGATTTTCAAAAAGAAGTTAAAATGATCCCAAATGGAAAGAACCAAGAGAGGGACTAAATTATAATTTTAGAAAATATTGTAAATAGACCCCTAGGTTTATTAAATCATGTCCCCTTCTTCTCCAACCCTCACCACCAACTTGCTTTTGGTCCAAACAAATTCTAAGAGAGTTTCAAGAGGTGCACCAAAAGGGAGAGCTAAGGGAGGAAGAAGAAGCTTGAAAAGGGTAAAATTTGGTCACTTTGTCATGCTTTTTCCTTTTACTAAACCTTTTCTCCTCTTTCTTCTCTCTTCTCCCATGGTTTTAATGGTTTGTTTAAGCATGTTTTGTGACTGGTTCATTAGAGGAGAAGGATAGATTGAAAGGAAGCTTTGAAGCACAAGAAAGAGCACTTGAAAAGCTTCCAAATAAGGTAAATACACATGGTCTCTCTTGCTCCTTCTCTTCTTATGTAATTCGGCCAGATTAGGGGTGGTATATTAGAGACTTTATCTCAACCTAAACTTGATAGGAATGGAGGTTTTGAAGCCTAAGGAATCCAAGGAAGCAATTAGAATTCAAAAAAAAAAACAATTAGAAAACAACTTATGGAAATTAGGGATTTTGTTGCACCTTAGCAATTATGAAGCTTTCCAATGATAGTTTAGGTTGTTTAAGAGTATGTATGACCAAGACATCTAGAAAGCTTCATGGATGGCAAAATTTTTAGGAAATGGAATAAAACTCCATGGATGCTTCACTTGATGTGCATCTTGGCTTAAGGGAGGAAGTGACACCTAGGGAGATTTTTCTTTGATTCTAAGGATAGAAATAACTTAAATATGGATAATAAATGTCAAAGGAATCATTAGTTTGAATTTAGAAATCATATTTTAAAAGATAGAAGTTTATATTCCTTTTTAGGCATAAAGAAACAACTTGATATTTTGCTCATTGGATTGAATTTGTGATGGCTCTAATGACTTTTAATGGAGTTATGTGACTTAGAATGAGTGAGAAATAGGAGCCAAGGCCTTGAATTATATAGGTTACTTCATTATCCCCTTGTATGGAACTATAATAGTGTTATAAGCTAGATGTAGTTTATGTACGACTAGAGTTAGTTTCAATGATGTGTTTGTGTCTTATTTGATGTATCTAGGCCAAGTGAATCAAGCCCCTCCTAGGTGTAGGTGTGAGGTCGAGCCAAAGACATAAGAAAGCAGGAAAAAGTTTGTGCTTCTTGCACCAAGGTAGCTCTCCATCCTTTTTTATATGTATTTCTTAGTTGTATGATTGTCATTGAATACTTGTATGTGTGTTTGAATCATGAGGCAGGTCATTTGTTATTGATTTATGATTACGGTACCATTATACTTCTTGATTTGCCTTTGAAATGTGAAATTGCTTTTTATGGATGAGGTTGTGCCAAAAGTATTTTAAATTAAGTAAGCTGAAGCTAAAAGTCTCTAAACATAGATGAGACAAGGCCAAAAACCTCAAGAAAAAGTGACGCTAAATCAAAAGTCCCTAGAAAGTGGGTGAAGCTAATCTAAAAGTCCTAAATAATAAGGTGAGATTAGACCAAAAGTCCTTAGAGTTTGCTCTTGACATGAAAATTATAATTTGAATGATTTTTGGAAGTGTTTGGTGCATATTTATATTCTTTAATATGAATATATGCCTTGTTTTCTTACTTGAAAGGGTGAAAGAGTTATTGAGATTCTTTAAATCTTACTCTCTTTTATTTTCTATCTAACCATGTCTAGGTGAAATTCAAGGAAGCAAAAATAGGAGCCAAGGAGCATGATTGCAATACTTTGATAATAGAATAGTTTTTTATGTAATTAAATGTCAAATTTTGTATATATGGATTATTTTCAAGATGTAAACCATTGAACAATTGCAAAAGTATGTATATATGATGTATGAACCAAATTTAGAGCCATATGTATGGAAATGTGTGATTTTGCCACCTTGGAGCTATCATGCAAATGTGTACATATGTAACTAGGATGGTAGTTTTGAGATGTGTGATAATTTGGATCATTCGAGATGCTTTTATAGGCTGTGTTTATGCTATGTAACGTGCTCAAATAGTGATGGATAGTGTGGGAGACCATTTGGTGCAAATTGACCCTATTATGATATAAAAAAGTGACATAATTTTGAGTTGAACCCCAAACTAACCAAATGGACGAATTTGTGTATGAAATTTAGTATGCATATAGGTCTCATCTAGACCCTTTCACAGAGTTAAATAGTATTCAATTTGGAATTCTAGATAATTTATTATAAATTTTTAAAGTTGGCTAAATTATGCAGATATGTCAAGGTTACTGTTCATATAGTTAGTTTTCTTTTTTATGTCATTCATGTGCCAAATGAAATCCAATACTTATGAAATTTTACAAGCATAAATTAGATATCATAATCTTTCAATAGCTACTAAAAGCATCTCATTTTGAGCTTTGTAGAGGGAGATATGATTTTTCAAAGTTTGAGTTCAACTATAGGATGCCACCTATATTAGTGTTATTGTTCCATTGATTTTCTTAGGCCAAACCTTGGTGTTTTGATATGAAATTTTTATTGCAATTAGGGGACATCCTAAGACTTCTAGAATAGTATAATTTGTATGATTTGGATTTTTTTAGAATTAGTTATAAATTTTTGAATTTCATATCATAATATAGAACCAGAAAAATCTGTACTTTGAACTTGAATTTGTGTTGCTCATTCCAAACCCAAAATGGTAGCTATAAATTGTGCTATTTCTAGTCCATTAAATATATTATGGATGGGAGAAAATATTGGTAAGGCCAAATGGTCCATATGATTAAATTTGAACTAATTTGGCTTATGATAACGGTTAATTCTTCTGCTAAAAGGGGTAATTTAATAAAAATGAAAGTTTTATGTCACTTGTGATATAGTTTTGATCATATTTTGATATGGTGTGACACATGATATTTGCAATGTTAACTGAATTAATTCACTTGTAGGAAAGGAATATACTTACCAGTTTTACATAGCCATATTAGGACCTATTTTTTATTAAGTCTCTAAATCAATTGTATAAGGAATTAGGGATTAGTTAGGGAATGCCTATAGGTAATTCAAAATATGCTTAATGATAAATTAGAGTTATAAACTATTAATGATATTAAGAGTAAGATGTAGAGAGATAATTAGCTTACATGAAATGTTAGGGAGAATCATAATCCCAAATTCTTTTACTTTCCAATTTTATTTAGAATAGTGTTTCTCATTTATTTTGTTATTTTTATGTTTTTAGTTTAGTCTAAATTCTCATTCCTTTTATTATTGGTATGATTTAAATTAAGGTGTATAAGTTTAATATTTAACAATTATCTTAGTGACAAATTTTCATGAAAATAATACTTTATTCATCACTTTATTACTATTGTGATATTGATACTTGTGTATAATCTTTTGAAAAAGCAACAAATCTCCCTGTTTTTTGGATTCTAAAAGCATCCTGACAGGTCATTCTTGGTGGCTTTACCTGCCTTTATGGCTTTCTCCTTTTTATTGATGACACATTCTAGTGTTGCTTCCACATTTCTATCAGTTTCCTTCATCCTCGCATTGACCTTAGTTGGTATAAGCCTACGAAAAGATTTAATCAGTACTTATCTATAAATTACAAGTATTCTAATGAGCATTTATCATCGTGCTTGCTAATGTCCTTAGGAATTCATATTTAAATACCTAAGTGGTGTCATCATGCTTGCACACTAACCAATGAGCACCTATCATGTGTCATATTACCTGTCACTATTCAGCCAAAGGCAATTATCATAATGTCCTTAGGAATTCATATTTAAATATCGCAAAGGCCTTTTAGCTAATAGCTCCATTCCTTATCCTTTCTGTTGCCTTACTCTTGTGTGACTGGCACTGAAGCACGTGCTAGAGCCATATTTGAATTGTTTGCATTTTACTTTCAATCCTCTGTATTTGAATTGTTTGCATTTGTCTTCTAAGTAAAACATTCATTTTGGTCTAGATATATATTATACTCTCAACCATAGTTATTAACAAGGCATTATAGTTGCTATCTCAATGCTATGGCTCTTGGCACCATGCCATGTCTATAGCCATGCAACTTTCATATAGCTATTCTATAGCTGCACTTGAGGAGCTAATTTTGTGTAGTTGTAGTTTGTGCTATAAGTGCAATGTACAAATAAAGCAACAGTCCAAATTTAAGGGCTTATTTGGTAATTCTTATACGAAGATAATCTCTTTACATAACTCTTATGCAATATCTATTATACTTTAATAATTATTATTCAACGGTATCTTAATAATTTTTTTCATTATTTTTTAAAGTAAGAGTACAAAGGTTATTTTTATTATCAAAATTACTTTCTTCATTCCTTTGCAATTATATATTTTTTTTCATTTTTTCCAAACTAAAAGAATAGTGCTTTTTCAATAGCTTCCATTGGACAATGTCAATCAATATTGAATGATTTAGTGTTCATTAACCATATCAACAGCATGAGAAGAGGGCAATGACATCCTCCTCTTCGTGCTCTTGATATGGTTGATGAACAAATAAAGACCTCAAAAGATGAAGAGGAATTTAAGGATTGACTTAATGATGATCATTACGATGATGTTGCATTGATGAAGAAAAGGAATCGATTTAGATATTTTGGGATAAATCTTAGGCTCAAAATCTTTGTTAAACATTGATGTATTTTATGATTTAAGTGCTTGATGTTGTGATTTATGGATGGTTATTATGTTGATATGAAGCTTTTCTTTGATGTGAGTTTTTTTTTCTATATATATTTGCCAATATCAATTACGTTTTGATTATATATATATATGTATATATTGATTGTAAGCTACATTTTTATATAGCTCATGCGATGCTATGGCTACGTGCTATAACATTTTGGAGCTCTTGGTGCTACAAGTGTGTTACGCACTACTAATAATTGTATGCTCAATTGTTAAAAATTGCCGTTTAGTTACTGGTGCTGAGTTAAAATTTCATTTTCTATGCCTATGAATGCAATTCTGAAATAAATTCTCCTTTGTCACCTCATGTTTTATGGCAGTGTATTGATTGCAGAGTGATACATTGGAAGTCAATGAGAGTTATGAAACTTGGTTTGACAAATAATCTTCTTATATTAGCAATTACTTTAGGTTGGTTTTGAAAGCTTCGTCCAGTAGCATAACTTGGTGAAAGGTTAGTCTCAGAGAGAAATAAAATTAGGGTCCTTTAGGGTGTATTTGGTTGGAGGTTTTTGGAAAGGAGGGGAGGGAGATAAGATGTTTGGTTGAATTAAATTGAAAGGAAAGGGAGGGGAGGGAAGGGAGGGAAGGGAGACAAATTTCCCTCCCCTCCAAATTGGAGGGTTTTGGAGGGAGGGAAGGGGAGGGGAGGGGAGGGGAGGGGAATGATATTTTTTAAATTATAATTTACCTTATTACTCTTTAATTTTTTAATATTTTAATATATTAGTATTTAATAAAAATTAAGATAATTTTTTTTATTAAAAATTAAAAATAAAAAGATTGGAATTTATAATTTTTTTTAAAAAATATTGATATAAATAACTTTTTTTATAAAAAATAAAATTAAAATAATATAAAGGATAAATTTATCTAAATATAATCCCCTCCCCTCCCCTCCCCTTCTCTTCTAAACCAAACAATAATCTCCTTTCTCCTCCCCTCCCCTCCAACTAAACAGAACTCGTTAAACTCCCTCCCCTCCCCTCCATGAACCTCCCTTCCCCTTCCTTCCATTGAACCAAACGGAGCCTTTAATTGTTTTGGGGTTGAAAGGTTAGAGGTTTAAGTCCAGAAATCGAATGATTGGCCTCAATGAAATTGGGGGAAGAGAAGTAAAGTCACAGTTTTTATGAATTAATTAAAGTAACTGTAGAATGTTCAGAGAAAGGTTAAATATCTTATATCGTCTAAAAGGATTAAGCAAAGGAATCGGAGCGAGCATACAATGAACTAAGTGGAGTAATAAGCTCAATGGACAGTGATAACTAAAGAAGAGGTGACTACTATGTTGAATAAACAAGCTGATTAGAGACCACTGAACAATTGCATTTATGATTTTTTTAAAAAATAAAAATAAAAATGCTAAGAATCTAAATTAAGAAACATACTTGAAACCTGATTATCTAATCCAGTTCATTGTAATTCAGTGAAAAAACCTTGCAAATTAGACTATAAAAATTGGATTTCTGGAAATGCATTTATGAGAACATCAGCAATGACTGGAAGAGGTAAATGTAAAATATTGTGTGTAGAAAAAGGTGAATTTGAGATAACCTGCCTAGCCACAGACCAAACCATTTCTTGCTTGGCATAAAAGCGCTAGCCTTGAATTTAGGATATCTGATGATCTTCTTTTCATGCAATAGATACAGAATTACTATTAGAAAATTTTCAACTTCCCACTGTGGGCTATGGCAATGCCATTCTCACTAATTTCTCCATGCTAAATATGTGTTGTCTCCTTAGGCCATTTTCTAGCGGGACTAACTGCATAGACTGGTTGATAATGATGTACTCTACAAAGATGATCGTTGCAACTATTTCTTTTTTTTTTTTTCATCTATTTTTGTGTTTTGAACATTCTTTGGATGCAAAAGGAAGAGAGAAATTCTTAAATAAACTCAGTTTATAAAAAAATTGTACTCTAAAACAATTATAACTAGACACATAAAGATGTCATACATCTATTTTGTAAAGTCTGTTTGTTATACTTATTCATGATTCTACTGTCCTTTCCCATCTTTTTTGTGTTTAAGCTTTTAAAAAATTTGTTTTTGTCCTTTCCAATGGGTTCTCAGCTGCCAATATCTGATTTTGGGGCAACCTCAAGGTTTTACATGTTCTCTCTCATGTTTTAATTCGGGGAACTGCCTTAAATCTCATGTCTCCAACTCCATAACCTCAATTTTGATAATTTCTGAGACCTTTTTTTTATTTTTTGGTTAATTTAATTCAATGTCGAAGTCGTAGAGATTTTCCCCTTATTCTAGTCCAAAGCAGTTCTTCGATTTGGATCATTTTCCAAGGCGACGCTCAGTTCGTGCTATGAATTTGAGTCCTTCCGTGGATGGCGAGGCAAAAGATGAGGAATAACTTAGCCAGCCAACTGTAATTTAATTCTTTCATTTGCATCAAAAGTTAATGCTTTCTAAGTTCCCACCTAATATTATTATCCTAAAAATCTATTGCAAAGTAAGTTTAGAACTATCATGGCGACCAAATACTAAGCCTCCTAGGATGGTCATAAATGTCATCAGCCACTTGATCATCTCGTGCTCGTTGATTGATATGCTTTTCCATTTAATTCATATAATACTAATAAACTTGTGATATAAGATGGTAAAGACAGAGCTAGACAAAACTTAAATGAATGCTGAAGAGGAACAGATGGGAAGGTTATATTCCAGGATCCCTTTGAATTATATGCTGCCAGCTGTAAGTTCAAAGTTGATATATTCAGCAGGAATAGTACTTTGAAATTTGAATTTGGATGGTCTCCATGCCCTTGGGCTAGATTTTAATTTTTCTTATTTATTTTAATTTTTCCTTAAAGTAGTAGATCACATAATAGACCTTTATTTGTGAACTTAAAAAAAGTAATTAAGATTAAAAAAAAAATAGAAGTTTGAAATTTATGATCTCTTGTGTACATGGGAGAGAGTGTACACGGGAGACACAATCCAAGTACCTCAAACCTTCTATACCTTACTGAAGTTCCTTCTCCTCACTAACCAAGCCTTTCATATTATTGATGAAAAAACAGTGGACCAATATTTGGCATCTGAAGCTTGCTCTTCCCAATCCTCACTAAGGAAGCTCTGTTCATACAAAAGTGCAGCCCTAATCTAATAATTCATTGTGTCCAATATGCAAAACTGGGACTGAATGGATACAAAGGTTGCTGTAAATTTAGTGAAGTGTGTTAGAACGAGGTCCTCATCAATTTTACTCGGGATGTGGAATATCTGTCACGGTCAATGTGGTATGTTGGGAATTTGGTAGTTTATCATCATCAGAATTTTGACTCCAGAGGCGGGGATACGGATGGCCAGGCATGTTTGTGTGGGTGTCACAGGCTACTTGGGTGGATGATGAACTGGCTGAGCAGAAGAATCAGGATAGAGAAGGAGCAAGTCTTATAAAGGTAGGCACTGAAGCATGGTCAGATTTTCAACTGAACATTACTGTAGATTGGCTCAAAAGAAAGAGAGGGGTTCGTCATTGGCAAGCGATGGTCCGAACTATTGATAACAATGGTCTTCATTTTGGGTACAGCAGAATGGATGGGGGTCTTGCTGGAATTAAAAAGATTCTCCAAACAAGTTTGGTCAAAGGAGCTCGCAGTATCCAAATAATATCGAAGAATGGCAGACTTCAAAGCATTGTTGGAAATGGCATGAGAAGTGATGCAGGATATACTGTAGTATTTTACATTCATGCCTTGCTCAAGTTCTTTAATTGGTTTAACTTGTGCGTTTTTTGTCTGTTGCAGTAGGCTATGCTTAGCACTTCCATATCGGAGGTTATCACAGGAATTTACGTGGACACTGCGAAATTATCATAGGAATTTGTTATCTATCCTTTTGTGCAGTTTCCTTTGATAAAAATAAAACTGTGACTGAATCTCGAGCATTTGCTGCATCTAAGTAAGTGGACTAGAGCTCATCGTCTGGATTTTGAGATTTTTATCGACTTTAAGAGGCTCGGGGCTGGCAATTTGATTTAGATTGAATTAATTTGGTTTGATAACCCTTTAACATATTGGAAGATATTAAAAGGCATGTTTGGTATCTTTCTTGAAAAATAAAAGAAAAGAAAAGAATTATAAATAACGTCTATTATATTTTTATAATAATTATTTAATAATATTTTATATTTTATATTTTTTAAAATTAAAAATGAGAGAATTTTTTATTTAAAAAAATTATATATTTTTTATTTGTGTACACTAAAAATTTATTACAATCTTTGATAAGTGGTTTTTGGATCCTACTGGTCCCATTTCTCGCAATAAAAAGGCCACATGGTCCTTTTGACCAGCACTGTCACAACTCAACTGTGCAGTAATGGACAAATGGTTCTAAGAGGTAGGTGTGCAATTTATATGCAGTTGTAAACTGCATCAACATTATTCACTTGGCAAACAGTAATAGAGAATCTAGTCCTCCAGCACTGACTCTTCACTGCGAACGTCTCTCATTCCAGATATGCAGTGTCTTATGTTTTTCATGTCATCACCTCCCACTATCATCTCACAATTTCGGACTTGGATTCCCTGAGTAAATTTAAATGGTTTAGATTTAATTTGACTAGTTTAAATTTTAATTAATTTATTTCACTTCAACTATTCAATTTTTTTATTATAGAAGAAGCAAACATTAGACCACTTGTGTTTGCTTCTTTTAAAATTAAAAAACAAAAACTAAAATAAAAAAATAGATAATTAATATTAAAAAAATAATATAAAATAAAATATAAATTATTCAAGTCAAATCTAAAAAATTCAAACCTGTTTCAAAAAAGTAGCATACAACAGAAGATTCAAGTCCTTCAACTTCCTGCCCTTGGCTAACATCTCAAATAAGTACATTTTATATACGACATTCAAATCTCCAACAATATTAATTAAATTAAATCAATCATACGACATGCGAAAGTAGCTAGCCATTGTCAATGTCCTTTCTATCATTTTTAGAAAGAAATTGGCTCGATCAGAGACTAATAATGTAAAGTGAATTCAGCTGTGTAAAAGTAAACACACCTATAATTGAATTCAAACGAGGTATTGTCCAAGTAAATACTATATATGTATATGGTTACAGTTTTAAGCTTTTCAACAGTGGTTTCCGATAAAATATGATTTGTTAAGAGCTTACTATTTTCTATATTCACAGTTTATGTAAAATAATTTGAGCACCATACTGTGGCCTAGGAGCAACTACAGAGATTGGAGCATGAGCATACGTCGGGGAAAGCTCAAACGAGAAACGTTGTAGAATCATAGACACAGCCATCTTTGCTTCCAGCATGGCAAAGTTTTGCCCAATGCATATTCTAGGACCCCATCCAAATGGGAAGAATGAAGCTTGCCCTTTCGTTGCCTTTAGAACTCCTTCCGCAAACCTCTCCGGTTTGAATTCGTTTGCATCATCACCCCACAATTTACCGTCATGGTGAATCAAACCTATTTCTAAGGAAAGCTGCACTCCTGCAGGTATTGTCAGGTATCCAAGTTTCATATTCCTACGAACAGTTCTATCAAGCACAAGTACTGGTGGGTATAGCCTCAAAACCTCATACAAAATCATGGTCACCTGTAGACCAAAAAAAGAAAATATAATAAAGACAAGGCTTAATTTCTTTAAAAGTTTACTATCAAGTTTTCTAATAAAATTATAACATGCAAAATTGTTTATAAATTAACTTTACTTTATTGATTCTTTGGAAAAAAAAAAAATCCTTCATATGTCATAATTTTATTAAAAAATCTCATAACAAATACCTAAAAGTTGCACGTAAGTTTTTCCCTCACGATAATATCTAATAACAACATGGGAATACTATTCATTATAAAGAGAACCATATAAGTACTTACAATCTTAAGGGGACTTAGCCCATCAAAGTCTGGATTTTGGTAGCCAAAAACTTGTAAGACTTCCTCCCTTGCACGTTTTTGCCAATCAGTGTACCTACTCAGCAACACCATAGTCCAAACAAGCAAAATGGAAGTAGTCTCTTGCCCTGCAATGTAGAAAAGCTTGCATTCCTCGATTACATCTTGAATAGTCATCCCATCATTCTTTTTGTTTCCATGTTCCTGAATTTCCTTGTGATTTGACTCCAAAAGTATGCCTAATAAATCGTCCTCAGTGGCTTCACCTGCTTTCACTGCTTTCTCTCTTTTGTTGATTATATCTTTAAGTGAAGCTCGTATATCTCTGTCAATTTTCTTCATCCTCCTATGGGTACCAATACGTAAAAACCTACAAATAAACAAGCCCTCCTGGTAATTATGGTGACAAGATGGAAATACTAGTCTGAGTGAATGTTCTGTCAAGAGGCATCATAGGTTGGCTTTCAAATCTCACAGTTAGAACTTTATGAATGTAATTTGTAACTGAGATACCACATGCTCCAATTATGTTATTTGATAAATTGGGCATTGTTTAAAGCAAAAGCACCTTTGAATCTCAATTGTAGATGTTGTCTGATAATTGGTTGTTTCCTCTATGATTTACAGGTAAACTTACTTCAATTACATAAAACTAATTTCATTGGCTTGATCCTATTTTAATCGGAATGTTAATGTATATCAGATCTGCTGTGTATTCTTACCTACATGCCGGAACGTACACTTTCAAGTTAACTTGCATTGTAAGTTCAGCTTGCTCTCTTAGAAGTTGAAATATTCTTATTCCTTCTTCATAGCTACTTCCAAAAGCTGTTCGAGATATAACATCACTAGTCAAATTCTGAAGAAAAGGCCATACGTCCATTTCACATGAGCCATCAGAAGACAACATTTGCTCCCACTTGCTAACCATATCATTGCAGCTTTCAAAAAATGTAGGCAACATGATCTGTGGCAGAATGGTATGATGGGAAGATTAAATTTTCAGCCTCTTACTAAGCAAGTGAACGTACAGAGCATGATGCCTATACAGCTAAGAGATGGGTGTCTATAAAGAATATGTTCAAGTGCTTATTAAAAGAAGAAAAGGAAAAGAAAACTTCCAAGTTGATCTTACAAAAGCCACAGCCAGTAAAGGGAAAGTAAAGCAACCTTCAATTGTTCTACTTTGAATGCAGGATTGATAATCCTTTTGTGGCTAGCTGATAACCTCCTAATTTAGGATTCAAAAGGATTATATTTGACACTAAATTAGGGAGGTAAAATACTTTTCTCCTAATTAATATGGTTAAAAGTGTACTCAATCAAACAAAACAAAGAAGGTATTGTAATTATAATATTTTTATCAGTTTAAGCCTCATTTTATGTGTGATTTCAATTTCAGGGAAAAGTAGCAAAATGTAGAAAGAGTCGAATATAAGAGAAGGAAGCTGAAAATGGCCAAGGCAGATTTAACAAGTCCTCTCGCTACAGCGAGACCGCAGTTCGCTATAGCGAGGTGGCATTTTCGCCGTAGCAAAGGGGAGGCTTCGCAATAGCGAAGTCGTTTTGCATAGAAACTCCAGAGAGCAACTCGCTATGGCGTGAAGGTAGCGAGCGCAGCAGAGACCTGAGCACTTAAGAGATCTTGCTATAGCGAGAGTCGTTCCTTGCCATAGCGAGAGCGGACCTGAAAAGCACAGTTTTAATTTTCAAGCTTAAAAAGAAGGAGGAGGAGCTAGGGTTCGGGGATTTTGCGGCAGAGAAGAAGTCTGGACGTCTAGGGAGGCGATTTTGGGTGATCTTTGAGGCTATCCAAGCTTGGAAGGGTGAAGGAAGAGGAAGAATCAAAGAGGAAACATCACTTTTTGCATCTCTATCATTCCTTTGTTTGCTTTTTTTGCTTCTTTTCATTTTCTCCATGTATTGGATTGGGATTTACTGTAAATTTAGCTATGTGTAGCTAAATTCCTTTTACCTAGAGCACTATGAACCTGATATGAACTAGATCATTAATTATCTTGTTGATTGTGATAATTGGAGTCTTGTGTATCCTTCTCTTGCTTATTGCTTTCTTTGAGATTGGCCACCTCTTGGAACTGAATTGGGTAATTGGAATTGACCTTGAAAAAGGGATTTTGATTGGACCTAAGAGTTGGATAAATTAAGTTTAGAATTATCTAGTTTGTAATTTGGATAGAAATATACCTAATTGCCTTAATTGGTTTATAGAGGGTTACAGTACTTAATGCACTCGAACCTAAATCTAAGGACACTTAGATTTTAGGGGAAAGTAGGGCTATAATTACATCAACGGACGGTTATAGCTTTTGAATCCCTTAACCCACAAGGTGAAAATTAATTGTAATTAAATAAGAAATTAAGTTTAGTAAGCATCAAGGGATTAGTGACTCTAGGTAATTTTAAAACCTTGGATTTTACCAAACTTTTCTTTGCCAACTAAGTTTTCTTTCAATTCGCTTTATTTTAAAATTAGTTCTAAAGTCAAGAATCTCATAATTAGTTGTTTAACGTGGATAAAAGTAGGTTGTGCACTGCCTAATTGCATTCCAGTCATTCCTCGTGGGAACGATACTTTACTTATCACTGAACTACTTGATTCGACCCGTGCACTTGCGGACACGCATAAAAATTTTCGCGATCAAGTTTTCTGGCGCCATTGCCGGGGAATGGCTTAAATGTTCAAGTTAGAAGTGTATAATCTTTAGTAGTCCTCGATTAAGCATTAGTTAGTTAATTAGGTAGAATTTCTTTTCATTTTGTTATTTACTTTGACTTTTTGTTTGAAATAATACAGTTGGTTGAATTTTTCTCTACAGGTACCACAGTACATGCCGAAGCAAACCTCTACAATGAAGAAGCGCACAACGAAGAAAATTAGTGATCTTGTGGTAAACTTGAATTTAGAAGAATTTCCTTCTAAAACTCCAAATTCGGTGAGTGAAGAAATGGCTCAGGAAGGGAATGCAAATCAGTCCATAAAAGACTTTGTGGGTCATACTATGAAGGGCACTCTATCTAGTATAGTAGTGCCAGACTTTCAAGCTGCTAACTTTGAGTTAAAGCCGGTGATGATCTTCATGTTGCAGCTTAATGGACAATTCACTGGTGAGAGGTCTGATGAAGATCCCAACTGTCATATTCTGTCATTTTTGGGAGTGTGCGATTCATTCAAGCAGAATGGAGTACCAAGGGATGTTCTGAGACTTCGACTATTCCCTCTCTCTCTACAAGGAAAAGCCAAGGAGTGGCTATTGACTCTGCCTGAGGGTTCAATAGATACTTGGGATAAGCTAGAGGAAAGGTTCAGAGCTCGCTTCATTCCAAACAATAGAATAGCAGATGCACGTCGTGAGCTCATCAACTTCAAGCAGGCTTTAGACGAGCACTTATATGCTGCATGGCAGAGGTACAAGCATTTGCTTCGTCAATGCCCAAGCCATGGGATGGATGACTGTGCTATCGTTCAGAACTTCTGCACGCGTCTAACTCCACAAACTGATACAATGTTAGATGCTATTTTGAATGGGCGTTGGGATGAAATGCCTGTAGATGATGTTATTCAGGCATTGGACACATTATCTGAGAGTTATGTGCAAAGAAGAGGTGATAGAAGGGTGAGTGCTAATGTTGCCAATACTCAAGAAGACCCCTCTATTCCACTTGCCACTATTCTTTCCGCTTTGAATAAGAGATTCGATATGTTAGAATCTCAAGTGCAGCGAAATCAGCAAATGAATGTCTGTTCGGCTCAGGTGGCCCCAATTACTTATGAAAACTGTGGGGATCTGCATTCAGTAGACTATTGTCCTTTGGCACCTTCAGAACCAATTAATTATGTGGGGAACTTTCCAAAGAATCAGAATCCATACTCCAATAATTACAATCCTGGGTGGCGAAATCATCTAAACTTCTCTTGGAAGCATGGACCAGCATTGAATCAACCAGCATCTTCCTCAAGCATTAAGCCTACTCAACCACTAGGTTTCACTCAATCGGTAAGGCAAAATGCACCTATTCAAGAACCTAAGACGAACTTGGAAGATGCCTTGGCGAAGTTCATTAGCATTCAAAGTAAGCAAAATGAAGAGCAAGCTCAAGTGAATGCTAGAGTTGGCACCTCCTTGAGAAATCTAGAAGTGCAGATGGGTCAATTAGCCTCAGCAATGAATTCATTAAGACAAGGGGGATTGCCAAGTGATACGGTGCCTAATCCTAGAAGAGAAGGTAAGAAAGAATGTAAGGCCATAACTCTTCAAAGTGGAAAAATGTTGCCAGATGATCAAACACCAAAGGTGGTTAGCCACACACCTGCATCAAAGGCTGTTGTAGAGGAAGATAAAGGTGAAATTGCCATAGAAGAGACAAGTAATGATAAAAGAATAGGAGAAGAACGTGTGGATGAATCAGTTGAAAAGAAGAGAAAAGTGAGTAGTGAAGAAGTTAAAAAACAGACAGATGTTGATAAGGGTGAGAAACAAGGAGAGAAACTACAAACATTACCAAGGATAATACCTCCATTACCATTTCCTCAAAGACTTCAAAAGAAGGTGGAAGATAAGCAGTATCAAAAATTTCTAGAAATATTCAAGCAACTCCATATAAATATCCCATTCTCAGAAGCATTGGAGTACATGCCTAAGTATGTCAAGTTTTTGAAAGAGATGCTGAGCAAGAAGCGGAGATTTGGTGAATTTGAAACTGTAGCACTTACTAAAGAGTGCAGCAAAATAATCAACCCACGGATTCCAATGAAGTGCAAAGATCTGGGTAGCTTCTCTGTGCCTTGTAAAATAGGCACTCACTTTCAAGGTAAGGCTTTGTGTGATCTTGGAGCCAGTGTAAATCTTATGCCGTTTTCTGTCTTTGAGAAGTTGCAACTCGGTGAGGCAAGACCTACCACAGTAACATTGCAATTAGCGGATCGGAGCTTAGCATATCCACGGGGTATAATTGAAGATGTTTTAGTAAAGGTTGATGAGTTCATATATCCAGTTGATTTCATTGTTGTAGACTGTGAAAAAGATAAAGATAATCCATTGATTATTGGTCGTCCATTCTTAACCACAGCTAGAACTCTCATTGATGTAGAGAAAGGGCAAATAGTGATGAGATTGGGGGATGAGCAGGTGGTGTTTAACATGGACAAAGCACTGAAATATCCTAGAGATGCTGAAAATTGCTTCAGAGTTTCAGTGATTGATGAGTTAGCTCAAGAACAATTTAATTCAATAATAATCCATAACCCTATTGAAGCATTATTAATGGGAGTGAAGCATGAGAACGCTGAAACTAGTCATAAGGTAGCCCAAGTGCTGAATTTTTCAACTACTCGAGCTAAACATCATTGGCAAGTGGAATCTTTAGATTTGGCTTCCCGTTCAATACCATCTCTTAAGCCTTCAATTGAGCAGCCCCCGATTTTGGAGTTGAAACCTCTCCCTAAGCATATGAAATATGCATATTTAGGGGATTCAGAGACACTTCCTGTCATCATCTCTACATCATTGAATTCCTATCAAGAACAGAGACTGATTGAAGTATTAAAGAGTCATAAAAAGGCTCTAGGCTGGACACTTGCAGATATCAAAGGGATAAGCCCTTCCATTGTGATGTATAAAATTCTACTGGAGGAAGATCATAAGCCATCTATAGAGAATCAGAGGAGGCTGAACCCGATGATGAAAGAAGTTGTCAAGAAGGAAATCATCAAGTGGCTGGATGCAGGAATCATCTATCCAATTTCAGATAGTGCGTGAGTTAGTCCAGTACAGTGCGTCCCTAAGAAAGGAAGGATGACAGTTGTAACAAATGAAAAGAAAGAATTGATTTCTACAAGAACTGTCACTGGTTGGAGAGTGTGCATGGACTATCGGAAATTAAACGCAGCCACTAGAAAAGATCACTTTTCTCTTCCCTTCATTGACCAAATGCTTGATAGGCTAGCAGGGAAGGAATATTTTTATTTTCTGGATGGTTATTCAGGATACAATCAAATTTCTATAGCACCTGAAGACCAAGAGAAAACAACCTTCACCTGTCCCTATGGCACTTTTGCCTTCAGGAGAATGCCTTTCGGGTTGTGTAACGCACCAGTAACCTTTCAAAGATGCATGACATCAATCTTCTCTGATTTCATCGAAGATATCATGGAAATTTTTATGGATGACTTCTCTGTCTTTGGTGATTCATTTGAAGTTTGTTTGGGAAACCTCTTTAAGGTGCTTAAAAGGTGTGAGGAGACTGACCTAGTTTTGAACTGGGAAAAATGCCACTTCATGGTGAAGGAAGGAATAGTACTAGGACACAAGGTGTCTAAGGAGAGTTTGGAGGTAGATCGAGCCAAGACATCATTGATTGAGAAGTTGCCACCTCCTAATAGTGTCAAGGGAGTTTGAAGTTTTCTTGGGCATGTGGGATTCTATAGAAGATTCATCAAAGATTTCTCAAAAATTTCAAAGCCCTTGACTAAGCTGTTAGAAAAGGATGCCAAGTTCCTTTTTGATGATGACTGTTTGAAAAGTTTTGAAGAGTTAAAACAGAAAATAATAACTGCACCTATAATAGTTACTCCGGACTGGTCATTGCCTTTTGAGGTCATGTGCGATGCAAGTGACTATGCAGTAGGAGCTGTTCTGGGACAGAGGCGAGACCGAGTTTTTCATCCTATCTATTATGCCAGCAGGACATTAGTGGATGCTCAGGTAAATTACTCTACCACTGAGAAAGAAATGTTAGCTATTGTTTTTGCTTTTGAGAAGTTTAAAGTTTATCTGTTAGGAGTCAAAGTGGTAGTACACACTGATCATATTGCTATTAAATATTTGTTGAGAAAGAAAGAGTCCAAACCTAGATTGATTAGGTGGGTTTTATTACTTCAAGAATTTGACTTGCATATAGTGGATAGGAAAGGAAGTGAAAACCTAGTAGCTGATCATCTTTCTAGGTTAGATTCCGAGCATGTTAGTGATAATAAGCTTGTAAATGATATTTTCCCTGATGAATGCATAATGGCTGCTAATTTGCTACATGTACCTTGGTATGCTGATATAGCAAACTATATTGTCTGTAAAATTTTACCTCCTGATTTAAATTATTATCAAAAGAAGAAATTCTTGAATGAGGTTAAGTTTTACATTTGGGATGAGCCTTATCTGTTCAAAAAATGTGTGGATGGAGTTCTTAGAAAGTGTGTTCCTGAGACTGAACAACATGACATTTTGCTTGCATGCCATGCATAACCATTTGGAGGACATTTTAGTGGCCAGAAAACTGCTTTTAAAATATTGCAATCTGGTTTTTATTGGCCTACATTGTTTAAAGATTCTCATTTGTTTGCTTTTCACTGTGATGCTTGTCAAAGATTCGGTAATATTTCTAAAAGGCATGAACTCCCTCAAATCAGTATCTTTGAAGTTGAATTGTTTGATTTGTGGGGAATTGATTTCATGGGTCCCTTTGTTTTGTCTAGAGGCCAACAATACATCTTAGTGGCAGTTGAATATGTTAGTAAATGGGTTGAGGTGGTAGCTTGCCAATATAATGATGCTCAAACAGTGGTGCGATTTATAAAGAAGAATATTTTTTCTCGCTTTGGCACCCCTAGAGCTATCATTAGTGATGGTGGAACTCATTTTAATAATCGTTTGTTTAAAGCTTTGTTAGAAAAATATGGAGTTCACCACAAAATGGCTTTAGCTTACCACCCTCAGACCAATGGCCTCTGTGAAGTTTCTAATAGGGAGATCAAAAGAATTTTAGAAAAAACAGTGAGTGTTAATAGGAAAGATTGGTCTGATAAGCTAGATGAAGCTTTATGGGCATATAGGACAGCTTACAAAACACCAATTGGTATGTCTCCATATCAATTAGTTTTTAGTAAAGCTTGTCATTTACCTTTGGAACTTGAGTACAAAGCTTTCTGGGCCATAAAAAAGTTGAATTTGGATTATAGAGATGCTAGTGAGAAGAGGTTGTTGGACCTTAATGAACTTCATGAATTTCGATTGCAAGCTTATGAGAGTTCTAGGCTATATAAGGAAAAGGCTAAGATCTTACATGATAGGAAGATTTTAAAAAGGGATTTGATGCCTGGTGATTTAGTGTTATTGTATAACTCTTGTTTGAGGTTGTTTCCAGGAAAGCTTAAATCAAGGTGGTCTGGTTCTTTTAAGATTGTGTCTACCACTACCTTTAGTGCCATTGAAATTCAAGATGAGAAAAGTGGAGAAACATTCAAGGTAAATGGCCAACGCTTGAAGCATTACCTTGGTGGACCGATGGACAGGATGAAGGCAAATGTGCAGCTCCAAGACTTCTCATAGAAGTGTCAAGATAGTCTGGCTGAAGACTTTAAACTTAGCGCTCCTTGGGAGGCAACCCAAGTTATTTTCTTGTTTTTATGTTGGAATGTAAGGTTCTTTTTGTTTTGGGTTTGACTCTTTTCAATTTTTATGTGTTTTGTAGGTTGAAATGTGGATATTAAGGAGCAAGGGATTGGCAGGAAAGAGCAGCACCAGACATGTTTACAGGGAGTCTCTAACCATGTTTTAAACTGCATTTTATTATTATATCTGGTTAGATTTGAGGGTTTATTTTAGTGAGCATTTGTGATTAAAAAAAAAGAAATTTTGCTATAGCGAGGAATCCATCTCGCTATGGCGAGGCTGCTTGTCCCACTGCTGGTACACACACCAGAGAGTATCTCGCTATGGCCAGGCTGTGGCGAGCCACAGTCTGCAACATTAAGTGTTCTCGCTACAGCGAGAAAATTACCTCGCCATAGCGAGCTCTCTGTGTTGCATTTTAGTACAAAGTCCAGAGAGGTCTTCGCTGTAGCCTGGCTATGGCGAGCAAAATGTTGCATAAATTCTTACGAAGTTTTCTCGCCATTGCGAGGTAACTCATTCGCTACAGCGAAAGCAGCATTTCCATGGCTGAGTACTAAATCCAGAGAGATTCTCGCTATAGCCTAGCTATAGCGAGATTTGTCAGCCACTAGTAATTATCTAAGTCTTCTCGCCATGGTGAGAAGAAATTTTTGCTATTGCGAGGACAGCAGCTTTGCTTTTGGTATTTACCCCAGAGAAGCCCTCGCTATTGCTTGGCAGTGGCGAGTCTCTCTATATAAAATAACCTACAGTTTTTTTTTTCTCCATTCCTTTATTTCGTTCTCGCTACTGCGATGAAGTCCCTCAACTTCCATTCTCTCTTTTGCTGTATTTTGTGCATCTTAAGCTTGCATTCCCCTCACCCCTTGCTTCTGTTGCATCAGGTAACTCGATTGACTCTTTTATTCCCTTGAATCGCTGGTTATTTTGCTAAATCTGGTCATTTTAGGGTTCAATATGTTTTGCTTAGATTTGAGTATTTAGGGGTTATTTGGTTAACTTTTCTGGATGGGTTTTATTGGTCGACTATTTCGGTGCAAAAGAATGGCTTAAATTTGGTTTTTCCTTCATGAAATCTGGCTGTGTAGAAATCTGCTCGAACTCGCTATAGCAAGCTCGAACTCGCTATAGCGAGTTCGAGAGTTTTTCCAGAACTGAGCTTCTTCTGAACCATTTTGTGTGGGTTGCTTCTTTATTCCTTGCCCCCTAGTCCCTTGGATGCCTTTAATTGTGTCTTCCCTTAGCATAAACATGCTGCATTCATTTGATTTCTTGATTTAATTATATCCTTTGAAGGCTGCCACTGATTTTTATTTTTCCTTCTTGTTTGAATTCAGGGTTATGGCTCCTAAGAAACAAACGAAAACTGCTGAAGCCTCATCCTCGAAACAAAAGAAGAAGTCATATGACAAGGACCGGTTTGCGTCATCTAGAGCAGAATTTCGCTTTGAGCGACTGTTCTGGGACAGGGGGTTGTTGAGGATCGTTATTATGCACCTCATGTGTTGGACCTCACTTTCTCAGATTTTGAATGGCATGGGTTGCAAGGATTTACTAAGAAGCCGGTGCATCGGATCCCCTTAATGATCCAAGAGCTGTATGTAAATTTTGAAGATACTGAGGAAGAGGAGGATGAATACTACTACCGTTCGGCTTGGGTGCGCATTAACGATAAAGTTTTCTAAGATTTTTATGAGCTGCCAGATGTTCAAGAATGTGCATTCCAAACGTACATAGAGAACCCTCAGTCCATTCCTTGGGAAGAAGTGGAGACGATTATTGCTGAAGAGGGAAGAGTTCGGCTGGTTAATAAGGTTTACCCGGTGAATCAACTCAGCAAGCCCGCCCGCTATTGGTTACAATTCATCACAAGCAATATCCTGACAAGTTCTCATGGATCGGACATGACCCAAGAACGAGCTACTCTGACGTGGTGTTTTATGACTAGGCAGCGGGTAAACATTCCTCACCTAATGTACTTGAACTTCAAGCAAGTGGCGAGGTCCGACCGGGTTAGCCTGGCATACCCTCATATGCTCACCGAATTACTCACTATAGGGGGTAGCCGCGTCTTTAAAAATGACGCGCAGTTCAAGCCAAATGGGCCATTTAAATATGATAGCATGAAAGATGCACCAGGGCAGACTCGTAGACACCGAGCATCCGCTCAATCCCAGACTGAGGCATCTCCACCTCCTCCCTCACAGCAGCACTTTAGTACTCCAGAGCCGATGGGGCACGGAGCACAATATCACTCTGAATTTGAGGATTGGGCGAGAGCTTCTATTAGTAGGCTAGAAGGGCACATCTTATCTATGAAGGGCCAGCTGCAAACTCTGATGGATTACCTTATGCCTGCTCCTCCTCCACCACCGCCTGAGGCTCCTCCACCATCAGTCATCATTCTACCTCAGGACCCTGCGCCTCAGGATCGCCTTGGCCCTTCTGATGCTTAGGACTTCTCTACTCCCGCTACTCATATTTGTTTTGTTGTTCCTCATTTTCCATTTTTGGGATTACTGTATATGGATAACTATAGTTGACTCTGCTTTGCAATCCTAAATTGGCTTTGTTCTTTATTATTATTTTATTTCTGATGCCAACTTACTGTTTGTTGTGTGTGCTCTGGTTATTTTTTGTATCTCAGATGAAGGAGTGTTCACACGCATCCCCTCGTTTTCTTCTCTCTTCTTATCAGGGGAGTCTCATATCTCCCTACCTCTTTTTATCCCTTCCCTTCACCCCCATCTGCTTCTCTTTTACTATCTACTTCTGAATTTCATAGTTTATACATTGCGGACAATGTAACTTTTAAGTGTGGGGGAGTTAGGGTAAACATAGATAAATATAGGATAAGTGGATATAAATCGACAATAACATCCTCTTATTAATAATATTCAAGTGCCCATATTCCTTATATGTTAAATCAGATTCATCCCTTCTCACTCTAGATGAATATTAATTAAGGAATGTAGAGGTTAAGCGAACTTGAAATGGATAAAGTAGTAATGTAGTTGTAGTATGCACCCACAATAGGAGCACTTTCCAACAAGATGATTTTTGAAGTAATTCAAGCTTTTCTTATAATAAGCTTTCAATTGTTTTAGATCTCCCCAATTTACTTGTTCCTGATGGATACCTGATTGTTAGTTGAGAGGGATATCTACAAAAAAAAATAAAAAATAAATAAAAAATAAAAAAATCAAAGGATTCTCTACTCCAATGGTTGAAATCACTTAGTAACCGGGGGTTTGCACCAAAAAGTGTGAACTTTTGCGTCAAACAGTGATTAAACTAAGAGTATGCTAGTAGCCCTCTGAGGATTTCTTTAATTTGAGTAACCGGGTGGCTTCATAACCAATGTTGTCATTCGTGTCAAAAGGATTAAGTAATTTGACGAGGAGAGAAAAAAAAAAGTGCTGAAAATAATTCTGCATTGAATAATAGTGACCCCTCTCAATGAGCTTTGATGATTGAAGTCAGTACAGATGATTGGGTTAGGTTTTAAAATTGCTGGGAAGACTTATTTAGGATTTCTTGATTATTTCTTAATATCTCTTGTTAAACACACACACACTTTAGAAATAAAGGTGTTACTATGAGTACATTATTTTCAATTTCAATTTGAGTTTTGCTGAGCTTCTGCTTCTGAAATTGGATTCATTATAAGTGTGAGGGGATTTGAAATTTTGATTGCTTGGGAGTGATCCTTTCTAAGATTTGCTTGAGGACAAGCAAAGATTTAAGTGTGGGGGAGTTTGATAACCTCCTAATTTAGGATTCAAAAGGATTATATTTGACACTAAATTAGGGAGGTAAAATACTTTTCTCCTGATTAATATGGTTAAAAGTGTACTCAATCAAACAAAACAAAGAAAGTATTGTAATTATAATATTTTTATCAGTTTAAGCCTCATTTTATGTATGATTTCAATTTCAGGGAAAAGTAGCAAAATGTAAAAAGAGTTGAATATAAGAGAAGGAAGCTGAAAATGGCCAAGGCAGATTTAACAAGTCCTCTCGCTACAGCGAGACCGCAGTTCGCTATAGCGAGGTGGCATTTTCGCCGTAGCGAAGGGGAGGCTTCACAATAGCGAAGTCGTTTTGCATAGAAACTCCAGAGAGCAACTCGCTATGGCGTGAAGGTAGCGAGCGCAGCAGAGACCTGAGCACTTAAGAGATCTCGCTATAGCGAGAGTCGTTCCTCGCCATAGCGAGAGCGGACCTGAAACGCACAGTTTTAATTTTCAAGCTTAAAAAGAAGGAGGAGGAGCTAGGGTTCGGGGATTCTGTGGCAGAGAAGAAGTCTGGACGTCTAGGGAGGCGATTTTGGGTGATCTTTGAGGCTATCCAAGTTTGGAAGGGTGAAGGAAGAGGAAGAATCAAAGGGGAAACATCACTTTCTGCATCTCTATCATTCCTTTGTTTGCTTTATTTGCTTCTTTTCATTTTCTCCATGTATTGGATTGGGATTTACTGTAAATTTAGCTATGTGTAGCTAAATTCCTTTTACCTAGAGCACTATGAACCTGATGTGAACTAGATCATTAATTATCTTGTTGATTGTGATAATTGGAGTCTTGTGTATCCTTCTCTTGCTTATTGCTTTCTTTGAGATTGGCCACCTCTTGGAATTGAATTGGGTAATTGGAATTGACCTTGAGAAAGGGATTTTGATTGGACCTAAGAGTTGGATAAATTAAGTTTAGAATTATCTAGTTTGTAATTTGGATAGAAATATACCTAATTGCCTTAATTGGTTTATAAAGGGTTATAGTACTTAATGCACTCGAACCTAAATCTAAGGACACTTAGATTTTAGGGGAAAGTAGGGCTATAATTACATCGACAGACGGTTATAGCTATTGAATCCCTTAACCCACAAGATGAAAATTAATTGCAATTAAACAAGAAATTAAGTTTAGTAAGCATCAAGGGATTAGTGACTCTAGGTAATTTTAAAACCTTGGATTTTACCAAACTTTTCTTTGCCAACTAAGTTTTCTTTCAATTTGCTTTATTTTAAAATTAGTTCTAAAGTCAAGAATCTCATAATTGGTTGTTTAACGTGGATAAAAGTAGGTTGTGCACTGCCTAATTGCATTCCAGTCATTTCTCGTGGGAACGATACTTTACTTATCACTGAACTACTTGATCCGACCCGTGCACTTGCGGACACGCATAAAAATTTTCGCGGTCACTAGCCCACTTCTCACCCTCATAGTCTGCAAGACCAGTGACTAGTAACTTGATGAGTGGATTTGAATTGGGTTTGGGGAAGTCATAGATGTTGTTCATTACATCTTTGATTAGCTCTGGATCTGTAACAATTATACTAGGTATTGGTCCAATCCACATAAAAGGGTTCTTTCCTGCATATCATGCGTGTCATCATTCATCAGCGACTTTTGAAGAAGGCTTAATCTAGTCGGATAAATGATAAGAAGAATTGAAGCAAATACCCTTCATATGTGCTATATCATATTATAGCATGAACTACATAAAAATAGTGAAGAAAGCTGAAGTAGGAAAAAGTAATATTCTAATGGGCATATAGCATCCAAAATGAATATTGAGAATGTTAATACACTATATTTTAGTCTTAAGGCTTTTTCTTCAAAAGTTGCAGATGAAAGACTATCATGCGTTTTATGAGATACGAGTTACATTTCTTTATGGAAAAGGCAACGGCATATTCTTTTTCTCTGCTTTTTGTTTCTTAGGCAAGCAGTGACATTTTCATCTTTCGGATAAGCTAAGAGGCAATATTTTGTGAAGATACAGAGCAGCTATCTGAAAAGAGAAAAACTTGATACAAAGACTCCACAGAAAAAGATTAAAAGATCCTGAGTACCATATCATGAGGGACTTTAGGCACTACCCAGTTAGATATCCTGACCTCAGCTCAATTCATGTCTTCAATGAAGGAAGCAGTTTCTCAAACAGCTTCCAGCTTCCCCTTTTTTTGGGTTTATAACTAGTTCAGCATCACCTCCTAAGATAGTCACTCCCTTGAACTACGTACCTTACTCCCAGTTTTAATAGAATTCTGATAAATTAAATGCTTCCTGTTCCTACTTTTTGGTTTTTTATAACATCGTCAGCGTCCCAACTCACTAAAACCATATTCAAAAGAAAAAAGGAATTATATTTCACAGAACACCAAGGAGGAAGTCATAATTTGCTAATTATATAATAAAATATTAAACAGCAGAATACAATAAGGTTTGACCTCCGATACCATTTCCTACCTACTTTTTAAAAAATTCAACGGCTGACTTTGAGTACCTGTTTCAACAGACGAGGGAAGTAAAATTATACTTACAAGTATTAAAACTCTGTATGTTCCAAAACGAAAGGTGGTATTCTGATAATTACCCATAAAAAATCAATAGCAGAGGCTTATGAAACCAAACATTTGATTAATGCATACCCAAAAAGAAGACAACTGCAGATGATTGAGAGGAGTGGGGGAAGCAAAAGCATACCGTATTTGTTGACAATTTGAAGGGTAAAGGAGGAAGTACGAGGGATGATATCGTCAGAAAGATTCATGGGTTTGGATTTGGCTTCCTTGTACATCTTAAGCATTTGGTTTGAATCCCCAGTTAGAAGCCTATATGGAGTGCCTTTAAGGCCTTGCTGTCTCAGCAGCCTCTCCAGCTTCTTGGGCCTCAGCCACAGCCAGCTTAGCACCTTCCATGCCCATACCAGAACTAGAATCACAACCAGAACGCAGACTGCTATTGTGGCCCTTGATGCTCCCATTTCTGTCTGTGTGTTTGTGTGAAGAATGGAGAGAGAGAAATTGAAAAGAGAAAGAGAACTCTTTTCTGATTAACTTGGCCAGAAAGAGAACGCTTTTAGGACGTGGATTGGAAGACAACAATGAGGCTGTGTTTGTTAGTTATAGTTAGAAGGGGATGGAACGAAAATAAACAGGAGATGTGAGACGAGAAAATTACGGATAAGATTCTCAGGGTAGATAGTTTAAAAATATTTATTTTAAAGGTTTCTTATTATTACTAAGTTCAGATGATTAAAAAATTTTACTTAAAATAAGTGATAATTTATTTTAAAATAATAGTAACAGATTCTTTCAAATAAATATTTTGAATTTTGAATTTTGAATTTTAATTTTTTATAATTTTTATATTTGAATATTTTAAATTTTAAAATTATTTTAAATGATTCAAAAATTAAAAATTTATAACAAAATTATGATTTAAGATTTTGAGTTAGAATTTTAAAATTTAAAATCTTAGAGAACAATTTTAAATTTTAAATTTTTTTATAAATATTTTTAATTTTAAATCCTGAACTATTTAAAGAGAAACAATGAAAAAGTTTTCCTTTTTTTTTTTGAAAGGTTGGATAATCATACTTTTATTTAGTTTACAATTTTGTAATTAATTTTTATAATTTATAAATATTTTAATTTTATCCTTGTTAGTTGGATAAATCTATTTAAGCTATTAATATTTAAAATGTCAAAATAATATATGGTTGTTCAAATTAATGAAATCCAAATAATAAGATTTAAAATAAATATCTAAAGTCATAAAATTTAATTATAAATTGTTAAATAGTAAAGATAAAATTTAAAATTAAATAAAATTATAAGACGAATAAAATAACTTAATGTATAAAATGGACACAAAATATATAAAAAACTATAGTCTAATAAATATTTTAAAAGTGACCATGGCTTTTAAAAATTATACGTATAAAGGATTTGCACAAACCTTGCCACACGATATTTCTTGTTTGGCTATAATTTTTTGCACTTTTAACCAAATTTTAACAAAAATTGTTCTAGTGGCATAAGTATTTTAATTTTTAAGCTTTTAAAATTTTTTTACAAAATGTTTTTGCTTCACAATGACATATTAAAAAACTATCCTTCATATGATATTGAAAACATATATAATACATAAATTTTAAAATTTTTATATTTATTATGTTAAAATATTATATTAATAAATTTTAGAAACTTCATAAATTAAAATTTTAATGTTCGTAATAGAAGTTACACTTTTGCCCATCTGAATATGGCGTCCATAATTGGCATCTTCAAAAAAAAAAAAAAATACAATTTATTGTTTTAATTGAACAATTGGCAAAATTTTCTATTGTTGAAAGCCACAATTATAAAACAACAATTTTACGCGATGCCAAGTGCCTACATATATAGACGTTGTAATAACTCAAGATTTATAATAAAGGAGATAATAAGGTTTTGGTAGATTAAATAATTATAGGCTAGAATTGTTTTGAAATGAAGTTTAGTGTGGAATACAAGAAGAAAGAAATAATTTTTTTAATTATTTAGCTAAATTGAACATTTTTTTTGAATAAATAAAACCTTAGATTTCAATCAATATAAAATGTACAGTAGATTTAACTTAGAGTAATTAAAATAAAAATTTAAGTTGAGATAAATTAAATTTTATAAAGGCCAAACTTGAGATAAGGAGTGACTAAGAGGGAATTGGAATTGAAGCCTTGACCATAGATGTAATAATCCAAATATTTGAGAATTTAGGAATAATAGAGATTAAGAAATTAAATAACAACCAAGAAAAGAAATAAAAATAATAATAGGATTAAATAATACATGTTAATATATATATATATATATATATTTGGTCAAAGTGTCTTTTTGAAAATTTTCAATCCATTATTTTGCCACTCTTGCAGTACCTCAAATATCACAATTTACGTGCACCACTGGAGTTCAATTTTGTAAACCATTTTACGACTAAAATAATCTAATATACCCTTTATTTCTCATATGATGAGTCAAACTTATCTCCTTCACATGAGCCTATCAAAAAAGGATAACGCTTATTTGTTATCAAACTATCTCACATGTAATTATTGTATTATATTTTATCTCTTTGCTTTTATTTTCAAGTGTTTTACTTTCCAGTCTATAAAAGAAGTTTTAAAAAAATGTGTTTGTATTATTGTTATTTACTTTTGTAAAAGTAGTTTGTTTGTTTGTATCAGTCTTTGACTATAAGTAATGTAATCCTCCCTAGCTCTTAGCAAACGTAGTCATGTATTTAAGTCTATTTAACCAAAAATCTAGTGTTCTCTATGACTTCCTTCTAAAATCCTTTTCTTCTTCTAAAATCTTTCATGGCAAATCTCTTATGATTATCTTGGCTAATGCGAGTATGTTCTACACTTGCCTTATATAAGGATCCTGTGTAACAGAATAACAATCTTAACAAAAAGATGTTATCTTGTCTATGAGTTACTTGGTAAATAAAGTTTTTAAGAAGATCAAAAGAATCCTTGATCCTAAGAAGACATAACACAATAAAAGCCCAGAAGAGAAAAGGCTCATTGTTCAAGTATACCAGGAAGATGATTCTATTAAATCTAACTGGAATACTAAAATAGAATATTTTGCTTTATGAAGGCAAAGTATAGAGCTTATTCCTTCCTCTTTAAGAGATAAGTATAAAGAGCATCCAGGATTTTTCTGTCAAAAGTTGAGCTTGATTGTATAACTTCACCATTTTCCAAAGAACAAGTTTAACAATGTCCAAACCTTATGTTGCATGTTGGATGGTATCTCTCCAAAGATGACTTGATCATTTTGTTTTCTCTATTCCTTCATGAAGCTTCCCTCATTCTCTCAATACCAATTGTTGGTTCTTCCAAATCTAGCCACACTTAAGAGAATGCTTCTCTTTCCTTCTTTGTCTTCCACTACCTTTTCACATAAACAATGAGAGCTTGCATCCCAACCAGCCATGCAAGCTCAGATTTTCATCTTGGGTTTGCAAATTTTAGATTTTTTTTTATCTTGAAGATTATTATGTAAAACTTGAATACATATGTATATATACGTTGTTAGTGGCAGTAACTGAATGTGAGGCTTGGGTTAGGTGGTGGCCCAGAGAATTTCCTTCCATCTTGCTTTGGGTTTGAGCCCAACTAGACAGAAGTTTCAAGTTTTTCTTTTCCTTCTCAGCCCATTTTCTATATTCCTGAAAACACCCTCATTTATATGACTGGGGATCTAGTTTTCTGTATTTCTCCTTCTCATGTTCTAAAGCACGTTTCATCCAGCGATGTCTGTGACTTTCTTGGATAGTAGGAGCAGAGTAAGTGCACGGAGATGTTCTTCCATCAACTTTCACTTCATTGTGATTCTAATCCAGTCTTCTTGCTTCTATTTCGGTGTGTTTTGGTCTCGTGGCCACTGTGCATTGCTTTTACTTCTTGGCAAATGATTTTTTTGTGTAAGTTTTGATCCCTTCATGGTTTGCCATTTTGGGTTTTAGGGTGTTAAGCAAGCCACAGGATAGCACAGTAGGGAACCATAAGCTTATAACTCCATTCCTTCATTGTAACTTGATTTTGTACCTACTAGCATTTTTCTGGACGTGTTATTTCTGGTTTGGCCGTTAATGGTGGCTAGTTAATGGTAGCCATTTTCTTCATGCGAAGCCAACTTATTTAGGTCTAAATTCTATTTTTTTTGTTACTGGAAAATCATAAATTTTGTTGTTTCTTCATTTTCTAAATGGTTTTAATTTTCTATTCTGTCTACTCCTCCTTATTTCTCATGGGTCATAGTTCTTTTGGTGCAGAATCATTCAATGTGAGTTTTAATTGGTTGGTTAGGAAGAGCCAAGGAGTGAACCAAGTTTTTGCGATACAAATTCCAACTTTGTTCATGTAAGTCTCTTTGTTTTGTAGTGGCAGTTTTTCATTACCTAACCTCTAGTTATGGATGCCTATTTCAATGTATTTCACATGTGTGATTGTGGCTATTCTAGTGTATGCTTAGCTAAGGAATGGTCATTGGTGAGGGGGATGGATTAGAGTAAAATTTTGAAGAGTTATACTTTCATGTTGACATTTTGCAATGTTGGAAACTTTGGCACTAGTATTATTGTCATTTTATGTGGCATTGAGCTGTAGGATGCAACAAACAAAACTGTTAGTATAAATTGATCCGAGTCGTGCCTGAGGATATTGTTCTTAAGAGTTATTCCGCAACCAGTCGGCAACTCCCTAGGATTAAATGGACCCTTCCTGTAATAGGGGAACAGAATAACAAAAATTGAAGAACTCAGAAGAGCGAAGGGAGAGGAGAGGAGAGAGCTCCGAAGATGTCCGAGAGCTCGATCTACTATGAACCATACCACATATTGCCTTTTATAGGCCAAAGATGGAAACAAGAAACGTTGGGCAATTAAAAAATAATTAATGGCGGTTTAATCACGGTTTAATGAAAATCTGTTTTAACCGTTAGGATTAAAAGTGGCAACCATTTCTGAACGTTGAGATTAAAGTCGATTAATGAAAAATTAAAGCGGATAAATTTAAATTTTCAATGTTCAAAAAATTAATAAATTCATGGTCCCAATTTCAAAATTGCTGAAAACAAGCTTTTTTCAGTAGGCCTATTTATAAAATATTTTTGTAAAATATAAAAATAGTTGCAACAAAAATACCCAATTTCGCGTCTAATTCACGTACAAGGAGGGAATAAGAGATTTTCAACTGCATTAGCCTGTTGTTGTACACGTAAGCCCACTCCTCTTCTTAGCCCATTTACTTGCCCAATATCACATCTTAGTATATATACACTAAGTTTCTCTTTGTTCTAAGTAATGTGGGACTTAGGCTTTTAACACACTTTTGACAAACCTACTCCAGCAATCCCCCACATGTGTTAAAAGGATATTATCATCTGAGTTACACATATGAGTATAACCATTTTGAATTTGGTGTCTTTTGGACTATGAATTAGACCTAGACCAATAACACTTAGTACACAGAAATGTTAGTGGAACATACATTTCTATGAACCAATGAATTTTTGTTGTGTACTGGAGGTTTTATTAGTCAGAGTATATCCCCACAGTTTTTGCTATTAACGGTGGTTTTGTGCTTTAAACGGCTGTGCACATGCTTGGTGTTCAATGAATGCTTTAGAGACTTTGCCACGGTCTCATAGAAGCGGCCCCACTTCACATTCATCTAGGTGATTTCATTAAGTGTATTTGTAATGAATATATCATCCATAAGGAATATGAAATCATTAAAAGCTTTGCTCAGCCTCTCCAATAATGCATTATAGCACTTTTCCAAACTATAGGAAGGGACAATAATTTTAATGCTAGCAGAATTAACATATGATTTGTTCTTACCCATATGAACCTCTTTTATGGGATCTCCAATCACATAGATTGGGTTACCATCGTTGTTAATTTCATATTAGCTTAAGTTCTATTCCCTTTGATGTGTTATTAATTTGTTTCTTTCCCAGGGGTTTAGTCAATGGATCTGCCAAATTTACTTCTGACCTTACAAATTTGATTAAAATCACTCCATCTTTTAGTAGCTGCCTTATAATATTATGTCTCAACTGAATATGTTTGCTTTTGCCATTAAAGGTCTTATTTTTAGCTATAGCTATCGCCGATTGGCTATTGCAATACAAAGGCACTGATGGTGTTGGTTAATATTTGCTAAGAAGTTTTTCAACCACTCAGCCTCAGTATCAACCAGTTCCATGGCAATAAACTCTGAATCCCTTGAGAATTTTGTAATAATACTTTGTTTAGCTGATCTCCAAGATACTGCACCACCACCAAGAGTGAATACATAGCCACTAGTGGATTTAATCTCATCTGAATCTGAGATCCAGTTAGCATAACTGGATCCTTTTAGTACAGCGAAAAATCCACTATAAAATATATCATAATTCATGGTACCTCTCAAATATCTGATTAATCTAATAAGAGCTATCCAATGCTCACTGCTTAGATAGTGGGTATATCTACTCAATCTATATATAACATATGCTATATCAAGCATGATAAAATTCATCAGATGCAACAGACTTCCAATAATCTATGCATATTTAGATTGAGCTATTGAATCACCTTTATGTTTTGATAATTGTATGCTAGAATCATAAGGAGTGCTTAAAGGAGAATCATTAAAATGTCCAAACTTTTTAAGAATTTTCCTCACATAATGTTCTTGAGAAAGTAAGATGCCATTTTCACTCCTTATGATTTTAACACCCAAAATCACTCTTACTTCTCCTATATCTTTCATATAAAATTTAGATGCAAGAAAGCTCTTAGTTCCAATTACAACATTCATAATAATATTAAAAATAAGCATGTCATCCACATATAGGCAAATAATCACACAATCATTATTTACAAGTTTTATAGAAACACATATTTCTACTTCAACAGTAGCAAAGCCATCACTTGCCAAAACTTGATCTAATTTTTTATGTCATTATTTAGGTGCTTGTTTTAATCCATATAAAGATTTAACAAGTTTACATACTTTATTTTCTTGTCCAAGAGCGACACATCCTTTAGGTTGTACCATATAAATTTCTTCTTCTAAAACACCATTTAACAAAGCAGTTTTAATATCCATTTGATGAATATAAAGCTTATGTATTGAAACTAAAGCAATCAGAATTCTTATAGAAGAAATTTTTGTAACTGGAGAAAATGTATCAAAATAATCAATATTTTGTTTTTGAGTAAAATCTTTAGCTACTAACCTAGCTTTATATTTATCAATGGATCCATCAGAATTAAATTTCTTCCTAAAAACCCTTTTACAACTAATGGGCTTAGCTCCTAGAGAAAGTCTACTAAAACCTAAGTTTTATTTTGACTAAGAGAATCAATTTCAGCCTTAATAACTTCTTTCCAAGGATGAGCATCCGAAGAAGAAATAGCTTCATAAAAATTTAAAGGATCATCTTGTACCATATAAGTATAAAAATCATCTCCAAAAGAAGATTCTTTCCTTTGCCTCTTACTTCTTCTTAAATTTTCAGCTAAATCTTCATTTGTATTTAGTTCAGGAGAATAAGTAGACATTTCCAAAGTCTTAGGATTATGTTTAATTTTCAAAGGAAAGATATGTTCAAAAAATTCTACATCTTTAGTTTCTATAATAATGTTATAATCCAAAACATCACTTTTCAAAACCAGAAATCTATAAGCTGCACTATGTTCAGCATACCCAATAAACATGCAATCAGAAGTTTTAGACCCAATTTTTTTTCTTAGGATCAGGCAACATTACTTTAGCAAGACACCCCTACACTTTTAAATATTTTAGGTTAGGTACATAACCTTTCCATAGTTCATAAGGTATCTTATTTGTTTTCTTATAGGGTATTATATTTTGCAAAAAATAGGCAAACAACAACGTTTCACCCCATAAATTATCTGGTGCAGAAGAGCTTTGATAAGTATGATTTTTATACAATTTGATTCTCTTAACTTGGGCATTTTGGCGATGGAATATGGTCTTAAAGGTTTAAATTAGATTCAATTTGAATTCATTAGCCCCTTATGCACTTTGTGAATTAATTGGCAAAATTATTGAGTTTTAATATATGAATTTCTTTTAAATAATCTTGTGGATAATTCTACTCAATAATTTTCATTCTTTTGTGCAGGTTTTTTGTTGGGCAATTGGTGTTTGAATAAGAGATTGTTTTTGGAGAAGAAGTGGAGGTTTGCCAAGTCCAAGGAAGCCATGCATTCCATCTTTTCATTCTCACATCTCTCACCCACTTGGTCTGCACATACATATCATGTATGGGCCTTCATCTATGGAGCATCAACACGTTGTGGCAAGAGAGAACAGAGCTGAAACAACATGGCTGAAACAGAAAGGAAGCAACGGATTCTGCACTCACACAAGAAACACACTTACAGTAGTCAGCTCACTCAAGCGCACACCATGATGCATAGGCTGGAACTCAAGGAAACAGAGCAGCAGAAACAGAGAAGAATGAGTTATATGGAGCAAAGCGTGGATGAAGCAAGAAGCCACGAGAAAGAGCAAGGAGCTGACGTGGCTGGAGCTTAAGGAAAAGAGGACGTGACTTTCAGCGCTAGAATAACGAGCTGGGAGCTTCGTGCTTGGCTGAGGAAGAAACGAGAGAATGAAGAGCAACTCGAATGCCAAAAGAAATGCAAAGCCACGAAGAAGCTTCAGAAGCAACGTGGGTGCATGAGCTGAATAAGGAATGGAGCCCACAATCACATAAACAAAGATTAAAATAAGGAGCTTCAGACTTGGAATAAGAGGGAGAGCACGTGAAGGGAATTAAGAAAATGCCTTCAGCCGATTGAAATTAGAAAGGAGCACGTGAAGTCATTAGAAAACACGTGAGAAGAGGATACACGATGCCAGTACCCCATTCATTCATGCCTCATTAATCCTTATTCCCTCGGTCATTGGCCTTTTAAAAACCCTCACCTCCGTCTTTAATCATACGCCTCATTAACCCTCGTCTTGCCGTCATACACGCCTTCACGCCTCCACTCACATAACCATCCATCTCTCCATTCTTTCCATCTCTATTCCATCGTAATATGAAGATTTAATCTCCATCTTGAGGCTAGCTTGGAATCACTCTTGAGTTGAAGCTTGAATCCTTAGAGAAGAAGTAGAATTTTGGCTAAGATTCCTTGATTTTCCTACACTTTTTCTTTTTCTGTACAATCTTGGTTAAGTTGTATTTGATTAGGAATTTGTGTAATTAATTAGTGGCTGGTTAGACACTGATTAGGAAACCTTTTTTGTTGATTAATTGGTTAGATTTAAATATGATTTTTCATTATTCTCTCTAATCTCCCATGTATGCCACGAAGGTGTTCGATGAAATACATGAGTGAGGTTATGTGCTTAAATGTCTATCTGAGAATTCCTTGGTGTTTAGTTGGTTAATTAAACATTTTTTGGATGATGAATCAGAGGCTAATTAATCAGTTAATCAATCAAATTAGATGTTCATTGATCTTAAAGACAAGAGTTAACAGTTTAATGCGGGATTGAGGTCTCAATTCAACATTAGATTGTTAATCTCTTGATTCTTGTGTGGTAACTCAAGATAACTTGTAATGAACTTAATTAGGAATTCTTAGGCCAGAATTAATCACAATTAGAATAGGATAAGGATAGTGGATACCAAGAGACAATTCATAAGCTAGTCACAAGTCATTATCATTTACAATTCACACAATTAGGTAGAATTTAGGAATTTTGATTCAATTTAGTTTTAGGATAGTTTAATTCATTCAAAAACCCCCCAAACTAGATAGTTCTAGGATCTTAGAACACTTAGAGAACCTAATTGAACATTGAATTCCAATTCCAAGGGAGATGACCTAGGTTGTGCCACTTGCTATATTTTTAGATCAACCTAGTTTTATTTTGAGGGTTGCACGACAAGCCCGTCAAGCTTACAAGCATATCATTCATCATTTCTTTTAATACTTTTCTTTTCTACTACGCCATTAGACTCAGGTGAATATATAGGAGTTACTTCATGGATAATTCCTTCTTTTTCACAAAAAAAATTTAGCAAAACATATTATCCTCCTCTATCTGACCTTACTCTTTTAATCCTTTTATTTAGTTGATTTTCTACCTTTGCTTTATATAAAAGAAAATTTTCAAATGCTTCATCTTTATTTCTCAATAAATATACTTTAGTATACCTTGAAAAATCATCAATAAAAGTAATATAATATTTTTTACCACCTCTAGTCATTGTTTTTTTTAAATCACCTATATCAATATGTATTAAAGAAAGCAATTCAGTTTCTCTTTGTGTAGAAAAGTGTGATTTTTTAGTTATCTTAGCTTCGGCACATACTTTACATTTGTTTAAACAATATTTTTAATTCTAGAAATTAAACCAAGTTATTGCATTTTCTTAATATAAGATTTACTAACATGTCCTAATTTAATATGCCACACATTCAACGAATCAATCATATAAACAGGCAAGTAAGCAGAAGAGGATTCATTTTTATTTATTTCAACAACATTCAGTACAAATAGTCCCTGGTTACAATATCCCTTTCCCATAAAAATATTATTTTTTGTCATTACAATCTTGTCAGATTCGAATGACACTTTAACCACAGCCTTTCCCAAAAGAGCTACAGAAATTAAATTCGCTCTAACATCAGGCGCATGCAGATCATCATTGAGAGCTAAGGTCTTTCCAGATGTGAGTTTAAGAGCCACTTTTCCTTTCCCAAGAACTTTTGTAGTTCGGGAGTCAGCAAGATAAATGCAGTCTTCTTCTTCGTTGATAAGATCATAGGAGGTAAATATTTCCTTATTTGCACAGATGTGCCTAGTAGCCCAGAGTCAACCACCCATTTCCTCACATTAGAGACAACGAGAGCTTGAGAAATAACTGCCACAATGACATTATCATTGTTCTCATCTCCTTGAACCAAATTTACATTCGGTTTAGGAGGATTATTATTTCTAACTCTTCTTTTACATTGTGCAGCATGGTGCCCTGACTTGCCACAAATAAAGCAATTGCCCTTCTTTTTGAATTTGGTGTTAGAAATCTTAGAATTGTAACTAGGTTTTTTATGAAAATCATACCTCTTGTTGTGCGGCTTTGTTTCCATTAAATTTGCCTTTGAGGCTATTTCCTTTCCTTTTACAGCTCAAATCTCTTTTCGGTTGGTGTCTTTGATGATGATATGAGTGATAAGATCTGACAGTGATAGTAGCTTCTACTTGTGTTTGAGTTGTTGTTTGTAGTCTTTCCATGAATCTGGCAGTTTCTCAATTAGGATCCCAGTTATAAATTCATCTGAAAGGTTAATCTTTTTAGCTCGGAGTTCTTCCAGCAACTTATGGTATTCGTTGATTTGCAGCTTGATGTCTTTATCCTCAAACATCTCTCATCGGTAGTAATTCCCAATCATGAATTTTTATTTTCTAGCATTCTTAGCGATGTATTTCGTGATTAGTGACTCCCAAATTTTGTTTGCCTCTTTGTAGACACAGTACACATCGAACAGATCGTTAGATAAAATACTAATAATTGTATGTCTGCAGACTTTATTGGCATATTCCCAAGCAGTTCTTTGGTTTTGGTCAGCATCAAGGACAGGTTTAGACTGGGTTAGCGCCATTACAACTCTGTGCATGTCTAAGATAGAGAAGATCCACTATTGCCACCTTCTAAAGTTCTCCCCATCAAACATCTCAATCTTGGATATATTTGGGAATGACTTGGGCAGCGTCACAATAGGTACTGGATTCGGAATGAAGGTTGGAGTAGTAGCACCATTCCTTCTATGGGAACTTGCAGTAGCAACGTTAACATGATCATCAGAATCAACTCGGTGTGGCTCTATATTAACTCTTAAGATTGTAGGATGCAACAAACAAAACCGCTAGTATAAATTGATCTGAGTCGTGCCCAAGGACACTGTCCTTAAGAGTTATTTTGCCACAAGTTGGCAACTCCCTAGAATTAAATGGACCCTTCCTATAATAAGGGAACAAAACAGCAAAAACTGAAGAACTCAGAAGAGCGAAGGGAGAGGAGAGGAGAGAGCTCTGAAGATGTCCAAGAGCTCGATGTACTATAAATCGCACCACGCATTGCCTTTTATAGGTCGAAGACAGAAACAAGAAATGTTGGCCAATTAAAAAATAATTAATCGCAGTTTAATCACGGTTTAATGAAAATCCATTTTGAGCGTTGGGATTAAAAGCGGCGGTCATTTCTGAACATTGAGATTAAAGTCGGTTAATGAAAAATTAAAGAGGATAAATTTAAATTTTCAACGTTTAGAAAATTAATAAATTCATGATCCTAATTTCAAAACTACTGAAAACAAGGTTTTTTCGATAAGTCTATTTATAAAATATTTTTATAAAATACAAAAATAGTTGCAACAAAAAATACCCAGTTCTGCATTTAATTTGTGCGCATGGGGGGGAATCGGAGATTTTCAACTGCGTTACTCCTGCATTGGCCTGTTGTTGTGTGTGCGAGCCCACTCCTCTTCTTAGCCCATTTACTTCCCCAATATCACATCTTAGTATATATACACTAAGTTTCTTTTTGTTATAGGCAATGTGGGACTTAGGCTTTTGACACACCTACTTCAACAATGGAATACCCTATAAGAAAACAAATAAGATATCTTATGAATTATGGAAAGGTTATGTACCTAACCTAAAATATTTAAAAGTGTGGGAGTGTCTTGCTAAAGTAATGTTGCCTGATCCTCATAAAAGAAAAATTGGGTCTAAAACTTTTAATTACATGTTTATTAGGTATGCTGAAAATTTTGCATCTTTAGTTTCTATAATAATGTTATGATCCAAAACATCACTTTTCAAAACCAGAAATCTATAAGATGTACTATGTTCAGTATACCCAATAAACATGCAATCAGAAGTTTTAGACCCAATTTTTTTTTAATTAGGCAACATTACTTTAGCAAGACACCCTCACACTTTTAAATATTTTAGGTTAGGTACATAACCTTTCTATAGTTCATAAGGTGTCTTATTTGTTTTCTTATAAGGTATCATATTTTGCAAAAAATAGGCAGACAACAGTACTTCACTCTATAAATTATCTGGTGCAGAAGAGTTTACAAGCATAGCATTCATCATTTCTTTTAAAGTTATATTTTTCCTTTCTGCTACGCCATTATCTTTCCTTGTTATTAGTCTAGCTTCAAGTGAATTTCCATAAGCTTACAAGCCAAGATTATGATGCTTTTGAGACCATAGAATTAGTAGTTCAAGTGGTTAATTCCTTAAATGTTAATTGGTGATAGTCTAGGCCATTTTAAATATATATGTATCTTGCTTTAGTCTATTCCTTTTGTGTATCAATGTCTAAGGCCTCTAGGATATTGGAAATTTTCTTATTTATCAAGTACAAAACGTTTCAGATCTCCAAGTTGGGCATTTAGGGAATATAGTATCTTTTGAAAAAAAATTTTAACTCCTTTAAGACCCAATTTATAATGGTGGTTGACCAACTATAAGAACTAGAGAAGGAAGGTTCACAATGGATAATGTATGGGATGATAGTGGTTAAAAGAATTGAAAGAATATTTAAGTATTAAAAATTGTTATTATAAGGCAATTTAAAGCTATCCAAATGTTAAGATATTGTGAACTTGTGTCATAAGGTATTTGGTGAGTTAGCCACGGCTAAGTAATTAGTGAAGTCCCTATATCATTTTAAAAGGTGAGTAAATAATGCTAATTATATGTTTCATTTCAAGAGTCATAGTTAAACATTCCTTCTTTAAATGTATTTATCTTATTGAATATGTTTTTGATTACTTAATCATTTGGATACCTATTCAAGTGTTTCTGAATGTTAGGGAATAGAGACATCGATGATGGCAATTGCCTTTGTTGATTAGAAAATTTTTAAATTTTACTTTCTAGATTTTTCTTTTCTGTAAATGAGTTAATGACGTATGTTGACATGTGTTTAGTCCACAAGTATACATAAATTTTGAATTTGAATTACTTTGAATATATGTTATAAGATGATTCTCTAGCAGAAGCTACCTATTGGAACCTCGTAGCTAATTGCAATAGTGGTTAGCTATGGTGCAGTGTGATATTTACCCCAGCTAGTAGGGGCATTGTTAGCCCTATCTAGTTGGTCACCATACGTGGATTTGTTCTGACTTTCATGGGCAGATTGCTCAGTGTCATGTTATTTATCCTCGCAAGTTATGTGCTCTGTGTCTGGCCTAACTGGTATTGAACAGATGCTTTCCAATGCATTTGATGAATGATTTTATTAGGAAAATATTTTTTTAACCACTACTTTTAAAGTCTTAATTGTTGATTGCTGTTTCGAATTAGATTTTAATGTAAAAATGTTTTTATATCATATAGTTAGTCTTATTTACTCATTGAGCATTTAACTCATTCTTTTTATTTTCAATTTGTTTCAGATCGTAGGCTTGAGCTTGATCCCTCTCCAGTAGCTTAGGATTGGTCATCTTGCTTCATTCTTGGTGAGCCCCGTGGGCATATTTTATTGATGTAATTGGAATTTATTTTGTACTATAGAATATTGTATGTCGTTCCACTGAACCATATATAGGGTCCTCTATCCCTAATATTGTTGTATGCTGGTCTGAACCAACAGTAGGGCACTTTTTGGATGTAATTGTATTGGTTGGGCTGATTGTAAAGATTTTGGAAGGTCCTAATTATAGAGGAGACTCGCCAAAATTTCTACAAGAAGATACCTATAACTAAATACATGCTATGAAAGTACATCTCATCATTGAATGGCATGGTTCTATCATTTAACATGGAACTATAGAAATACTCTCTAAATGTTTGGTAGAATTTTTGTTTTGGAATTGGCTTACGGAAAGGTAACTTGTCATCTTTTATGCCGATCATACCCATGTGTTGAGGGTGTGACATAGTAAGTTCTTCAAATCTTCCAACTTATTCTTTTTCATTTTTATCCTTTGTTATGTCTTCCTATTCTAATTCTTGGCCACTTAAAACTTAATGTTTTCCCATTTATGACTTCTATTTTTTTTTTCTAGCCCTTTTTCTTTATAGTTGTGGCTATATTTGGGGGCTCCTTAATAGGCTACTAATTGAGAGAGTGAGAGATAGAAGGCATTATTGATATTGGTTAAGAGTGTGTTCTCATGATGATTAATCTTTCTCACAATAAGTTTAAAAAGGAATTTTGTTTGTCAGGATAACATAAACCTTAAAGTTGAAATAAGCTAGCATTAAAATGGAAAATTGTTAAGGTAGTAAAACTAGAATGAGATATGAGATTGCTAAATTTCATAACTGATATCTCAAGAAAAATTTTCAATTCTTGAAAATGGTCAATTAAATTTACTAAATGAACTAAGTTAATACTAAAGAATTAATAAGAGGTAAAAGATTTACTAACATGAATTAAGTATTGAAGTAGGTAATGTTTTTAACTAAACACAAGTGAAGTACTAAATAAGAGAAAATTAACTAAAGTAAATATTAAACTAAAATAGTATTAGTAGGAAAAATCATTTGTAGAATTTAATTAAGTAGAAATTGAATGAGAAGAAATTTCATAAGTGAGAAGTTAATTAAATAAAGTAGTAAATTAATTAAGTTTAACTATATTGGGCTAGCTTTTGATTTAAGGACCAAAATAGGTAGTAGGGTAATTGAAACAAGTTAGATATTATGGCGAGTTAAATACCTAGTTTAATAATAATAATAATAATAATGAATCTTTTCGAAAAATCTAATCAAGTTGGTAGAGATTAGATTAAAGTAGGTTTTAAATAAGAGGGCTAATGAACCATAAGAAAAAAAGGTAAAACTAGGATTTTACATTGGATTAGGAGTTATCATAGGATAAGTCCTCTTTCCTAGATTTAATGAAAGGAGAATGAAACTATAAATGGAGTTCTTGAATTGAAAGAATTGTTATGATTTAGGGAACCATTTGAGTAATATGGTGAGAGAGAGTAATAGTGGTTTAGTTTAGTGACAGAGAATCGATAATTATTCAGCAAATACAGTGAGTAAATTATAAAGCATAATACATTTTTAATTTTCCTTCTATTTTATTTTTTTTGTTTTTTGTTTTTTTTGCATTCTACATGTTCATTGGGATAAGCATCTTATATAGCACCTCAATATGTGTGTATTATTATATCAAAATTTTCAGACTATGATATGCAATGTGTATTATATTATCAAGATAACAATGAAATAACAAGTGGACTTAAAATGTTATTTTTGGGAATTCAAGCAATAAGAAGTTGCCCTGGTATGCTTTTATGGTAATGATTAAGTTTAATTATGAAATACTATACTATTAATTGTAAAATTTACTTTTACACCTTTTATTCTAGAGGATTTTTAGATATGAATTACATGTATTATATGACATATATATACACATACACATACATACATACATACATACATACATACATATATATATAAGGTATGATTGTGTAAAACACTACTTGCTAACAACAGTTTTGTTAGCCCTCAAATTACTCTAAATATTACCATATGATTTCTATGATTCAGTATTTGAAAGATATTAAGATGGATGCTCTTTAAATATTTAAGCATTGTAGACACTACAGGAGAATAGTGCATTTTCCACAAGTTAGTTTTGACAGTCAAAACTAAAAGTTGAGAAAATCTCTTTTATCTACCCTCAGTATCAACGGTCAATTTAAAAACACTATTTTCAGCATTGTTGCTTCATGCCAAAGCACGGGCAAGATTGGTGCCTTTTTTTTTTTTTACCTTTTTTATCTATAGGTAGGTTGAAATATGGTATTTATTTGTTTTAAAAATAATTTTAAAATATTGTTTTAATGCTTATGAGGATTTATCGACAAGTAGTTACCATTTCTCTTCTTCGAAGCATCTTTGGGTCTCAGATTCTGCTATTTGCCAGTTAGTGTGTCTCTGCATCTCTATTATGCTTGTATGCATCTCTACCTCATTCCCTTCTTTGTTGGATCTACATATTAGCTCTGTTCAATTAGCTTGACAAAGGCGATGATGGGTATTTAATTCTTGTTATTTTCATCATCAGCAAGTTTTGTTTAAAAGATTACGATAGCCTCTTTATGCTATCAATCATCATTGATATTTTATCTCAACTTTTCTAGACACTTGTCAAATGTTGAACTACTACTTATAATTGGGAAAATTCATCTAAGCATTATTATGCAAAGCATCAAGCAGATTACATCATTTCATAGGTATGAACTTAATCTGTACATAATTATACTCTTATTGCTGACAAATTTGTCAATCCTGTCTTGCTTGGACATGCAAATGAATTTTTGTTCTATTGATATGGAAGTACATGAATTATATCTGTTAGTGTTTTTCAAGATGTATGTTCGTACTAAATTTGGTGTATTTACATTGAGATTAAAATTTTAATCATGTCTTGCTTTAAGTTCTTTATATAGCCAACATTGCTTGTTGGTTCTGAAGGCTTTTATTCGATCACCTTTCCTACTCTATCATTGTCATTGGAATGACACCTCTTCTATTATTTATCTCTGCCTCACTATCTTAAGGCATCATTTAGTCCATGAGACAAGTCTTGAGTGAGTTTATTAATTTTGCTTCTGTCTATATGTGTATTTTGGTGTTTTATGCTTATTAACTTGCTAATATATTCCTTCAGTTTTACATCATTTGCTTATTTATGTATGCTTTCAATTGCATATATGTAGATCAACCAAAGAACTAATTTAAATTGATGTAGAGATGTGGGTGCATAGTCTTTAGGTTATGATTTAAATTATATGTGATGGTTGTTTAAGCATAATCTCACTCATAGGTTGAGAAAAAGTTACCACTCAAATTGCTAAAAATATGAAAAATTAACCTCATATATATCTGATTGAAGTAGCACTTATCCTATCTTGAATTTTGGTAGGTTCCTCCACTACGGTTAAAACTTAAAGTTATATAAAGTCTTTTTTTATCAATAATGTTGTTATAAATAATTTAAGAAAACATTATATTAAAATTTCTAATTTTGTATTATTAATTCTCATTCATTTATAAAAAGAGTTCATAAATAAACTAAATTAAATCTAGTAAATAGGAACAGGAGCCACATAGACATCCAAAAATCTTTGTTGGTTTCCTCTCATGTTCATAGATGGATTGTTAGGAATATTCCACTTTTGTAGTAATATGTGGGCCTCGTATTTGTCTACGTGTGATTGCATCACTATAGCAAAGTTTGTAGTTGCTTGGAAGAATTGACCAAAAATAAAACATTAAGGATATTCAAGATGCTAATAAATTACTAGCCTTTTTGACAGGAATGGGTGCATGAATCAACATCCATGCAACTATCATTGTCATTTTGATATTTTAAAAGTAAAGGTAAATTATTTTTTAAAAACTTAATTATATATTTTTTAATTATAAAAATATATAAACTTTTTTATAAAACTAAAATATAATCAAAATATTAGACATGGATTCCCTCCTATTCAAAAGAGAACTTATGTAAAGAAAGAGAGAAAAGAGGTGGAACCAATGGATCTATTATTATGGGCTTCACCACTTTCTTTCTTTTTCTTTGTAAGATATTTATTTACAAAAAAAAATCCCTGGACCAAAATATTTTTATAAATAATATTATTTTATATTAAAAATATAATTTTTTGACTTTGATTATGATTTGTGGTATTTTCTTTGATAGTTATGTCACAATTGTCTTTCCTAATTGTGTGCTTCAAAGTTAGATTAGAGGAAGGAAACAAAAGAAGCACAAGTAATATTTGTTCCTTTATTTATTTTCTTAGGCAATGAAATTTTTGAAGTGTCAAATTTTTTTAAATGATTTTGTGTTTATATCCATATATATCTAATTATTATTATGAAGTTAATCATGTTTTTTATATTCTATGTTTTCTAATTGATCATGGAGAAGGATTGGATGCAAATTAAGAATAGAGCATATTCTACATATAAACAAAGGGTTACTGAGTTCTTAAATTTTGCATTTGAACACACAAACAAGGAAGATATTTATTGTCCATGTGTTAAATGTAATAATCTTAAGAAAAAAACCTGAGAAGAAGTTGAAGGAGATTTACTACAATATGGAATTGTTGTAGATTGTATAACATGGTATAAGCATGGAGAGGATCTAGATGTGGTGTCTACTAACTTAAGTGATAGTGATGAATCTGATAGGGAATCAATTCAAAACATGTTAATGGATCATTTTGGGGCTTGGGATACAGAGGAGCCTAATGAAGATGCAAGCATATTCTATAAATTGTTGAATGATTCTGAACAAAGGTTATATCCAAATTGTCATTTCTAATGAAAATTGTTCCATATAAAATGCCTTGGTGGTTGGAGTAATAAATCATTTTTTATGTTACTCCAATTATTGAATGAAGCATTTCCTGAAGAAATACAATTGCCAAAATCTTATTATGAAGCAAGAAAGATCTTTCGAGATCTTGGGTTAGATTTTATAAAGATTGATACTTGTGAAAAAGATTATATGCTATTTTGGAATGAGCATTCAAAACTATATTATTGTGTGGTTTGTGGTACTTCTAGATGGAAATATGAAAATAAGAATTCTAAGAGCAAAAAGATTCCTACAAAGATTCTTTGTTATTTTCCCATAATTGCAGGATTGAAAAGATTGTATATGTTAAATAAGATAGCATCAGAAATGACATGGCATTATGACAAGCATGTGGATGATGGTGTTTTAAGACACCCTGCTGATTTAGAAGCATGGAAAAAGTTTAATGACTTACACAAGTCCTTTACTTTTGAGCCACACAATATTAGGCTTGGTTTGGCTAGTAATAGATTTAATCCTTTTGGCAACATGAGTACTTAATATAGTATTTGGCCCATGGTATTGATTCCTTTTAATTTACCACCTTGAAAGCATATGAAGGATCCATATATGATGTTATCATTACTCATTCCTAGGCCAAAAGGTCCAGGAAATGATATTGATGTATACTTACAGCCTTTAATAAATGAGTCAAAAAGAATCATAGGAAACAGGTGTTGAAAGTTATGATGCATCACGAAAACAAAATTTTAGCATGCATGCAGCAATTTTATGGATAATTAATGACTTTTCAGCATATGGAAACTTATCCAGGTGGAATACTAAAGGAAGCTTAGCTTGCCCATCTTATAATATAAAGACTCATTCTATGTATTTAAAAAATGAAAAAAAATATTATTTTTTGGGATACTGTCGTTTTTTACTAATTAAACATAGATGGCGACATGAAAAAAAATTTGTTTAATGGCACAAAGGAGGTTGGGCATCCTCCTAAGCAACTTTTTGGGAAAGATGTACTTCATCAAATTCATGATCTAGAAGGGTTAGTGTTAGGAAAATATGCTAAGAAGAGGAAGAAAAATGAAATGGAGCATTCAATTGGTTGGCTTAAGAAAAGTATCTTCTTTCAATTGCCATATTGGAATACTTTGTTGTTACGACATAATTTAGATGTCATGGATATTGAAAAGAATATTTGTGCGAATATTATGGGGACATTGATAAATGTTTTAGGAAAAAGAAAAGATAATTTGAATACTAGATTGGACTTAGAAGCCTTAGGCATTAGGGCTGACCTATATCCCATACAACAAGGCAATAAAGTGTCAATACCAGCATCTATTCAAATGTTAACTAATGATGAAAAAAGCATTTTGTGTGATTTGTTGAAGAATGTCAAAGTTCTAGATGGGTATTCTTCTAATGTTGCTACATGTGTGAAAACAAGAGAGCAAAAAATCTTTGAATTAAAAAGCCATGATTATCATGTTCTCATAGAGTGCTTCCTTCCACTTGCACTATGTGGACTATTAGCAAATGAAAATATTCATAGTCTTTTGATTGAGTTATGTTCTTTCTTTAAAGAGTTATGTTGCAAAGTTCTTACTATGGAAAAGTTGGATCAAATTGAAACTCAAATTGCTTATACACTTTGCAAGCTTGAAATGATATTTACTCATTCATTTTTTAATGTCATGGTCCACTTACCAATTCACTTGGCATAAGAAGCTAAGATTGCAGGGCCAATCCATTATCGTTGGTTGTATCCCATTGAAAGGTAATTAAATCTCCCTTCATCTTACCTATATAATTCTAAATGGTTTTACCAATACCATATATAATATTTATTTATTCATTATGTAAAGGTACTTACGAACCTTAAAGGATTATAAGCGTAATCGAGCATATCTAGAAGGTTCCATTATAGAGGGATATATTGCAAATGAATGTTTGATGTTGTGCTCAAGATGCTTTCATGGAATTGAAACTAAATTCAATCTTGTTGGGAGAAATTGGGATGGTGCTCTTAGTGAATTGTCTGGGCTTTCTATTTTGCAATTTGGTCACCCTACCAGAGTAAGTAAAACATCAAGAAAATTAACTATGGAAGAAGTGAATCAAACTCATCTTTATATCTTGAAAAATTATGATGAAGTTATTCCATTTTGAGTAAGTATATTTACTTTCAACTCATACATTATCTTATTATATGTTCTTATCTATAAACATAATGGTTTTATATATATAGGAAGCATAAGTTGGAGATTGGAAGAGAAAATCTTAGAAATGTTGAAAGACGACATAACTAACAATTTTTCAAGTGGTTTAAAAGTCATGTAGGTAGCACACTTTTTAAAGTATACTCACTTTCTTTTAAAATAACATTTTTATAATTTTAAGCTTTTTGGATTGCTATGTAGGTTACACAACTTTATAATGAAAGAAATGATCAAGTAACACAACAACTCTTATATTTAGCTCATGGTCCATCATGAAAAGCCATATGTTATAGAGGATTTGTTGTGAATGGTTTTGTGTTTCACATAAAAGAGTGTGACAATACTAGGAAAACACAAAATAGTAGAGTTATAGTAAAAGGATATTCTAATAAAGAGTAATGTGGTGTCATTAAGGGTATTTTTGAATTATCTTACATGGGAAGTAATAAAGTTGTCGTATTGAAATGTTTCTGGTGGAATGTAGATAACTATGGTAGGGGAGTAAAAGTAGATGAATATGGTATAACCACTGTGAACAAAGGGCAAAGATTGAATACAAATGAACCATTTATTATGGCATGTCAATGTGAACAAGCTTTTTATGTGAAAGATATTACTAATTCTAATTGGTTATGTGTGGTTAAGATTGCACCTCGAGACTACTTTGATATGCCTATACGTGAAGATGACTAAGAAGATCTGGATGTGGTTATCCCAGAACCATTCCAACAACATATGTCTCATGATGTTAATGAGACTTCAAATTCTTTGTTTGATGACATGGAAATTCTTGTGTCTTAGAGTAGGATGGACCCTAACAATGTGCTTGATGTAGACATAGAGGATATAGGTTAAGAATGACTTTTTTTATTAATGTTTGGTGCATTTTAATGAGTTGTACTATTAAACCTCTTTTACATATTAACTTTTGAATTGTTTTTCTTGATAGCCCTTGTTTATATAATTATATTTTAAATGTAATATTATTGATTACTTCTTCCTATATTTTCTAAAATTTTTGTTTTTATTTTTGCCACAAAGAAGTATTACAATGGTTGTTACTAGTACTAGTACATGAGAGAATGTAGGTATGCCATTTTGTACCATCCTATTTACAACATAAATTTTTAAAATTATTTCTTGTGATATGTTTATTACTTTGCCAAATTTAATATTGTTGAATATGTAACACCATAATATATTAACTCCAACTAGTCTCTGCTTAGGCTCGATTCCAATGATTTCCAAAGAAAATGACAAAAGTCGTGGCATTTTCATGTTATACATCGGGGTTCAAACGCTCATATTTTGCCCCGTGGGTCCCATGAACCCATCATTCACATTCTCTACTCAAACTCTATTTATACAACTCATACATAGTATAAAATAACCCATGAACCATGGATTTGAAGCCAAAAACTAAGAAAGTGCAATTTCTCAAATGGGCCCAAAAGTTAGATTTTTGGCTCTAATTTTGGAAAATCAAAAATAATTCTAGAAAGATGGGAATTAAGCAAACCATAGCTTTTTGGAAAGCTCTAAGTGTTAACTTTACACTAAAAATAATGTCCAACCATAATCTTAGCGTTTGGACCATGTTTGACATAAAAAAGAGACAGAGATTTGACTGTCTCTGGTACTGGTGCAGCTTGCTGTTATGAACTTCAAAAATTCATAACTAATTCTAAAAAAATCCAATCTGGGAAAACTATACCAATTTGGAAAGCTACAAATGTTAACTAGAGGAAAAAAATAAGTCTAGATCAGTTCAGCAGCCCTTAGACCTCAAAAACTAATGGAATAGTAATGAAAGTCGAATGGCTTCTCTGATGTTGACACAGAATTTTAGAAAGTTAGTTCTCTCTCTACAGACCTCCGATTGATACCTGTTCACTATAGCGAGAAATAGTCTAGCTATTGTGAATGTACCTGTTAGCTATAGTGAGAATGCTTCTAGCTATAACGAGTGCGGGCATCTCATACAAAAACCAGGGAGTTCCTCACAATAGCGTGCATCATAGCAAAAACAGGGATTTGGGACTGATACGTGCTCGCCGTAGCGAAAGTTAATTTTCGTTATAGCAAGGGTTAGTCTGGAAAAATGTAAAAAAAAAAAAGAGAATTGGACTTTTTAAAGCATCCAAATTCATCCTTTCTCTTTTAACTGACCTAAGCTTCGACCAAAAGAAAGAAAAGGGGTGTGGAGAGAGAGAGAGACCAAGAGAAGGAAAGAAGAACAAGAAAAAGATAAGCAAGCTTGAGATTTCCCTATCTTTTCTTCTTAGAATCTTGTTCTTCTCTTTTTGCCCTCTTTTTTTATGGTTTTGGTTGTTGAATTAGTTGGGTTTTAGGCTTGGGTCAGAAGAGGAAAAGTGGAAAACCACTTTTGAAGAAGGCTAGAACTCATGTATCTTTACTTCTTCTTCTTTGCTTTCCTTGAGTATGTTGGTTCTACCAACTTGAGAGCTTAAGAGAGAAGAGTTAGTAAAATTCTAGAGAGAGAGAGAACCCCTAGTTTCTTATATGCTGGTAGGGTTTGCTATAAAGAACCCCTAATAATTGTTGAGTTATGAGAGAGTAATTCCATGCTCTTTGTTGTTTCTAGGCTCAAAAGAAGAAGCTCTATCTAGTTATGATTGTGAGACTAAAAAGGGAGAAGAGAAATTGAAAGGGAAAGCTTGTGTTGGCTTATAAGGTAGCTCTCCACTTTTTCTTGTTGCACTCTTAGATGTATATAGTCATTGTATGCTTGTGTATATACTTGTTGTGTAAGACATGCCATATGTTATTACCTTAATACATTGGTATCAATATATTTATGTGTTAGATTGTGAAAATTACTTGGGTGAGGTAGTGCCAAAAATCCCTTGTGATGGGTGAGGTAGAGCCAAAAGTCCATGAGGATAGGTGAAACTAAGCCAAAAGTCTCATAACTGAGTGAGGCCATGTCAAAAGCCCCTAAACTAAGGGTGAGGCCATCCAAAAGTCTCTAAAATCGGGTGAGGCTAGACCAAAAGTCCTTAAAGCTTATTCTTGGCATTGATGTGATATTCATGGCATGTAAATCATGTATTGTATGATTGTGAATGGTTATATGCCTATTTACATGCTTTGACTTGTTTATATGCCTTGATTGCTAGGCCATTTCTCGTTATAGTTAGCAGACTTAGAAAATTTTAGGACTTCAAAAATTTTCAGCTTTTTTTTTTTTTCTTAGTTGTTACAGAATAGGTTAATGTAATTACCAAAGAAAAGGTCAAGGATCCGTGTGCAATTTTGAATTGTATAAATTGCCATTTGGAAAGAGACTTAACATAAACTAGCGAACTAATCATCCTGTTGGTCTAAATTCAAAGTTATTCAAGACAATATGTACTTTGGTTAGGGAAGTACAAAACACACTGTTAAGTGTTAATGAATGGGTTGAAATTTCCATGGAGAGAAAGAACAAATTATTTGATCATGTTTTAGTTGTTACTTTGACACTACAAAATTTTCAAATTGTTTTTGTAAAATATTATTGCTTTATTTTGACTTACATATAGTGGTTTATTGACCTCAAGGTTCATTTTAAAGTTGAAGATTGCCAACAACTTGTATGGGTACAAATGAATAGATCATACAAGAACTATTACCATGCAATAAAGAAGAAGTATTATGATTCTTTTGAAGACCTCGAAGAGGCTCTTACTACTATACCACTTGATATGACAAAAGAAGACTGGACATATCTTGTGAGGATGTGAAATTTAGATAGTTGGAAGGTGAGTACTGGAAATTTGATTTGATTTTAATCTTGGAAATAATATTGAATGTTTATATATTTTATTTGGATTTTAGACAATGAGTAAGAAAAATATGATTAATTAAGTAGCCAACAATATTATACACATTACAGGATCAAAAAGTGTTCAACAAAGGGCTGAAGAAAAGGTAATAGAGTTATTAATATATTTTGTTCAAATTTCTTTATTGTTTATTCAACAATGGAAAGAGAAGACAGGATAAGAAATTGGGCGTGTCTACCTATGGAAAATTACACACACTAGCGCTAATGGGAAAGCTATTAACGAAGAATTGCAAAATAAACTTGTAAGTTATCTTAATTTAAATACACCTAATCATATAGACATTATGATGCGTTATTTCATTTTTTTTTTAAGTTCTACATTTGAGCATTATATCATTTAAATGTAAGAGAACCTTAAAAGCATCACATTAGAAAGGATCTTTGGATATGAATGAGAATGATATATTTATAGAAGTCTTTGGACCTGAGCGACATGGAAGATTTCATGGGCAAGGAGCTGGTATTAGCCTAACACAATTGTTTAGGCATCAATCCTCATTTTTGGTGAGCTTGGAAAGAAACTTTAAGAATCAGAAAAATGCCATGAAGAGTCTAACGCAAAAGTAAGTTTATTAGAAGAGAAAATGAATAGGATGAAAGATCTACTAACACATCTTCTTAAAGGAAGTGTTCCTATAAATCAAACTGATTCTAATAATGGTACAATTTCTCCTACTAATTTGGTAAGTTTTCTATCATTATTTTGTCATTTTTCACTTTAAGACACTTCCTTAAAATATATCATATGCTATAAGTTTTAGTTAGATTAGCTCTTAAATGGGGGACTCAATTTGTACTTCCATTTTTGAATTCTTGTCTGTAATGGCCATAATTGAAATTGTTAAAGTTAAGGCATATCCATTAAATTATATGATGTTATACACTTATGATTATAGCTTAGTTGAATGGTTCTACCTAGTGTTTTGTTTCTTAATTTATACTTTTAGCCCTTTTTATTTTTGGTTAAAGATAACGTTTTAATGATATGATTTTTTGGTCTAATTCTTTTCTTTTCTTCTTTGGTATTTTTGTAGATGGAAAGTGAATGAGCTCTATTGCTCCAGCATCATTTTGCACTTATTCAGAATATTTAAGCATGGAGAATTTGTTAGACATAGTCAATATTTTGGATATTTTGTACATATTTGAATTAGCATGATGGAGTTTAATATTTTAAATGTTTGTGATTTCAATTAACATGATGGAGTTTAGAAAGCTATTTTTTCACTTTGTTCATTTAAAGATAAATTTGTGAGATGTTTTACTATTTCTTCTAGCCTATGATACCACTACAAGATGGGACACTTTATGCAGCAGTTTATTCACATGGAGATGTTTATCCTCACCCTGCAATTCCTATCATAAGTTTGCTTTCCTACAATTTTTCTTGTGAGGTTTTATTTTCAATATTTTTGAATTTGAGCTCACATTCATTCTTTGGACCATATGTGGGAAAAGATTGGGATCATTGGATTATATTAGCTTGCAATGTTTAGTTATAAAATAATGAGCAATTGATCTAGGCTTGTATTCTTGTCATTGTTATTGTAGATATCAAAGAGCTAAGCTCACCATTATAAATTCAAGCTTGTATCATTCAAAGAAATTTAGTATTTATTAGGCTAAGGAGAAAGGATTTGTTCCATTTCTTTCAAGTTATTCATAGGTATTGATTTTAACTTTTAAGCTTTATATGAATTTTATTGTCTCTTGGTTTCTCCTAACATATCCATTTGTTTTTGTTTCACTATTTTTTTTGGGTTCAATTTTATGTTAATATTAATCTAATTCTTTCATACTTGTTTTCTAAAGGGCTATTATAAAGATCAGTACCATGATATGGCTTTGTTTGAATTTGTTGTCCACAACACAATTCTATACATTTTATTATGATTTTGAATTACTAGTAGTTCTACAAGACAAGAATTGATGTTAGACTGATAATCTTATTAGCTGTTCCACTCCAGTTTACTACTTGTAAGTTGATGCAAAATCTTCTTGAAGATCTTTGCTAAACAAAACATGGCAAGTGCTTTATATATTCTTCAAGTCTTTTGAGCTCAAAACAAAGTGGTACCTTATTGCTAATTATTGTTTTTATAATAGAATGATAATTTATATATAGTTCAATAATTTATTATTCTTTTTATCAATTGGTACATTGTATATTCCTATCTAGAAAATCCCTTATTGCTAATTATTGTTTTTATAATAGAATGATAATTTATATATAGTTCAATAATTTATTATTCTTTTTATCAATTGGTACATTGTATATTCCTATCTAAAAAATCCTAAAAAGCCACCAAAAGATAATGATTTTCTTTTGGTATTGTGTCTCATCCCAATTCCTTCATGATCTTCTATTTTCCTTTTGTTGTTATAGAGGGTTTCATTTTGTTTCTACTGGGTGTAACAGTTTCCACATGAAGCTTGTACATGAAAAATATTTACATATGACATTTTTCTTGTAGTGTGTCTTCTTTTAGAACTTGATGTGGTATTGCTGATGCTATTGTTGCTACTAATTAAATCTTTTTTTATTCTTGTAGATTGGAAGTGAATGAGTTATGCATATCTAGTATTAATTTGCTCTTATTTAGTCGGGCATGGAGCATTTGTTAGAAATTAGATAGTATTTTAACTATTTTAAATTTATTTTGTAAACAATGTAGTTGACATGGAGTGTTATATTTTAAATGCTTTTGTAATTGATACATTACTCATCTATTGGAAGGAAAACTTTTGGTTGATGATACATATTAAGGTCATTTGAAATATTTACATTATTTGTATTATAAACATTTCTATACATAATATTATTAATTAAAATACTACTTACCAATATAAAAAGAATATGAATTAAAAATTATTATTGATACTTTTTTTACAGTTATAATTGTAAAAAATGTTGTTTATGATTGTCATTTTTAGTGGCTGTTGAAATTGTTTTGATACTTGTTTTGACGGTCATAATCGTAAAAAATATTGTCTATGATTATCATTTTTATTAGCCTTCGAAATTGTTTTAAAAATTTGGTAAGAGTATTTTCGACTGTCAATAATTGTAAAAAATGCTTTGAAATTTTTATCAATGGTCATTAATTGTCGATAATTTTTTTTGATAAATATTTTGTTCACACTTATTGACAGTTAAATGGCTATTGATAAAACAATTATCGACAATCAATGACATTTTTTTTCAACACTTATGACCTTCGAAAATGGTATTTTTTAATCACATTGTTTCAATATAACAAGTATTTGATGTTAAACTAATTTTCTATTAACTCAAATCCTTTAGCTTTTTATGTATACCAATTATTACATATTTCTTCTATTTAAAAATTTTATGAATTTGAATTTTTATAAAAATTATTTCTTGCCTTCCCATACTTAATGTTTCTAATAATTAGTGTTATGTCAAGGCATATTTTTATTTTGAAAAATTCTGCACCCATTCATCCTTTTAGTTATCATGCTTTATCTTCTACCATGACTCATTCCATTATTTATATTTGTAGTTAAGGGGCTTGTATCCAATGCAGCTTTGGTGTAATTCAGGAAAGTCATTAGTGATGAGCTAGTGGTCAATTTATTTATTATTAATGAACTAGTTTTGTATGTGTATGGTTGTACTCTGGAGTTTGTTCCATAGATTACAAGTAGGATCATTACCCTGCTAGTTATTTCTTTATATTGATTGATGGAAAAGAGTGAAGCTCTCTTGTTGTAGGTCTAGTTGAATGAGTTGTAGGTAATCTAAGATATCTCAATTTTAAGGGAAACTTCGTAAGATCTCATATGCAAACTAATTGTGATTTATATATAAAATATAGTTTAGTTGTGGAATTGTGATCTTGGTAAGGATAAAGCAAACTTGTGAAATTGTATTTTAATTCAAAAATATCATATAAAATTTGATCATGCATCAGAATTATATAAGATTTATGTGTCTATCAAGCTAACAAGTACGAGGTCTTCTTGTGTTTCATGCCAATCATGTTTCCATTCATGGTGTGACACAACTGTTGTCATTATCTCTATTTTGTGTTTAATGAACTTATTACTTACTTCTTAAGATTGAGAGAATATAAAATGTCAAAAGTTCCATCTTATAATTCTCCTCCCTTTTTCACTTATCTATCAAAATCTTGTAATTTTTTTTCAAGAGATACTAAATCATTGCCATATATATATGTCATATTTTTCTACTATTATATATTAATATTATTAATTATTATTATTATTATTTCTAATTATTTTATAAGTGGATTATTTTATTTTTTAATTATCAATTTCAAAGTTTATTGAATAATTTATCTATTGATTAAATCTCTGTAAGTCAATACATATGGTACTTACATGGACGTTAAAAAATCCTAGTCAACTTTATTAAATAAATAAATAACTTTTGAATAAAAAGAAAATAAAATAATGTCATAAAATAGGAAATAAATGTCTCAAAATAAGAAAATAACTCAAATGACCTTAAAACATGCAAAAATAAGGGATTTGGAGATTTAAAATGACCAATCGTGTGAAATAAGACATGGCCTGATTACTTTTTAGTTGGTGATGCTGGCTTTTGGACTTTTTTCTAAATTTAATAAATTATTTTATCAAATGTATAATTTTTTTAAATTTTAGAATTACATATATATATATATATATTATAATTATCGCTAATTATTTTTCTATAATTATATTATATTAAATTAGATACTCTTAGTATAATTAAAATTTATTTATTTTTTGTTTATCTTCTAACTGATTATTTAAAATTAATAATATAATTATACTTGTATTCATTTTAAAATATAATATAAATTCCTTCTTAAACCCCACATACTCTCATGGCCCCCATGTGTGTCATTGTCATCTCATCCTACATTTCCTATGAAGACTAGCTTGAGTTCTTCTAAGTGAGTTATTTTTTTAGGATTTTTTTTCACCTTTTCTCTCCTACTCTGAATCCTCTTTCTCTCCACAATTGTGAAAGTTTGATCCCCATTAGAGCCTTTCTTAAAAATCCAACACACCCACTCTCTAAAAGTCCAATCCCTTAAAGGTTGCCACTAATGTAATATTCAGTCTTTTTAAAGTTGGACCGAAATTGATGAGATACAAAAAGAAAACCCTAAAATAAAATAAAATAAGGCTAAGTAAGTTTAGAATAATAATTTAGGTATCTAGAAATGAGAATACAAGATTAATGATGCCCTAAAATAGAAGTGAAAGTAGCTAAATGAAGAAGTCCAAAATGTAGTAGCAAAATCATAATTTTAGATAACTTTTTAGAAACTCAAAGGAAGAAGTTTTAACTGGCAAAATTGAGCTTTCCAATATTCTCAAAGGCCCTGAAAATCATAAGAATAGTCAAAATGATGACGATTTATGTCGTTGGTTGACTTGAACTTCGACTAGATGATTTGGTAAGGTTCTGAACTCCATAAATTAGGAAATAAATGTTTTTAATAAACCAGAGGACCTAATTTTTCATATAAAAAAGACGATTTTGAAAAAGGATCTAAAATGAATTTAAACAAAGTGGTCAAAGTTTATGGGCATGGATGGAGTTTTGAAAAACGTTTTAAAATATCCATTTTCCTTCCATATAATGGCATGCCACCCCATCTTCTTCTTAAAATTGACCTTGAGCTTTTGAATTAGTATAGCAATGGTGTTAAATGGAAGGAAGAGAGAGAAGAAAAAGGAAGCCATATAGATAAGAAACTATGCATAATTTTGCTACAAGCTAGTTAGGAAGTTTCTTCACTCTTTGAGCTCTTTCCATTGAGGGCTTTGGTTTCTTGAAAGGATCATTTTGGCAGCTGACCTCTTGAGAAAGAGTGGGAGTTTGAAGTAACCAAATATAGCAAGAGAATCCCCATTTGGTAAGTTTTCAAATGAGCTATGTTATCAATCAAAAGACTTATTTTTCTTTGAATTCCAATGGCTTCTGTAATACCATATATATATGTAACCCCATTCATGGCATTCATAAGCTCCATATCATCATGTTCATAAGAGCACATGGAAAAGGAACCAACAATAATGGATTTAATCACGTTACGTTATGCTTAAAAATTCACAATTGGTGTCATGTGGACTGTGTGTGTTCATACCATGCATCCTTATATTTAAATACATCATTACTACTCATTTAGATCACAAAATCTTGCTCATGAGCCAAGGAAACTGAAATCGAGCATAAATTAAACTTATTGAATTTCGGCCAGATTTGCCCCCATTATATCCAAAACTTTGGAAAATAACTAAATCTAAAAAAATTAAAATCATGTAATCTTGATCATTATGGAAAGCTTGGGATGTCTACTTCATGCTAAAAATATTTACCAGTCATAACATCCCACACATAGGGCGTTTGACACACGAAATAGTCTAGAGGTTGGACTGGGTTCTGATGCTGTCATAGTTTACTAATATGAACTTAAAAAATGTCTAATTAATTCCACAAAATTCCAATTTGAGTGAATGATACCAATATGGAAAGATGAGGATGTTAGTAGAAGGAAAAAAATCTCTCCAGACCAGTTCAAGCTCGCACAGACCCTGAATTTTGATCAAACAGTGACTAAGGTCTGGTTGGAAGCTTGACACTGAATTGAATCTTTGAAAAATCATATCTCCCTCTTTAGACATCCAAATGGGGTGATTCTAGTTGGTACAAGTCACTTATAACCTCTAGTTTCAGTCTAAAAAATTTCATGATAATTGGACTTCATTTGAGCCTCATGTGACAGAAAATGATTTCAGACCCAATGTAACAGTGCATCAGACCATTTCAAGAATTTTGGCCAACTTTGAAAAATCATCAAATATTCTATAGATCTCAGAAAATTATGATCTTTATCTTCTCAAAAAAATCTCAACATATTTTAATATCATGCAAAATCTCAAATCAAGAATAAATTATTTAACTAAAAAGTGATATAGGGTTCTATTTTGGTCACTTTTGGCTCCTCATAGGGTACCAAAATTGCCATTTGGCTTCCCTTGGGTCTTGGCACCTTTTGCGCTAGTCTAAAAGCATGTTTAAGACTTGGGGGAGCTACCCAAATGGTCCCAAACCATTTGCATCTCATTTTATCCTTTTCACCTTCACTTATATCCATTACACCAAGCTTTTCTTAAATGCATACATTGGCATAAGTACTTAATTTATGTTCTAGAATACATACAGCATACTCATTCATTTATCTATCACATAATATTATTTTTACATTTGTCAAAGGGATCATAAACTATTTACAATAATAATATACATCATGAAGTCTCATTATGAATCAAAAGACAAAAATCAAGCATAAGGGTGGTAATCTTCTTTCTTCAATGTGGTTGGCTCCCATTGCCATGTCCACTTGGTCCACCTAGCATATTAAGACATTTAAGAGGAGGGAGTGAGATTCAAGAATCTCAATAGCTCATCTCCCATTCCATCACACATAATATATGCAAGCAAGTTCTATGAATGCATGTGTGGGAAAAATAGAAGTCATGAACATTTAAAATCAAGCTTGGCATAGAAACATATCATACAAGGAATTCAAGAGCTCACCAAGTGTTTGGATTGGCCTCACACTTCTCCTCATGGATTTTCGACTTGCCTCACCCATTTTTTAAGCACTTTGGACTCAACCATACTCTTAGGAACCCACTTTGCTTTGGGGAGACTCTTTACTTTGTCTCAACCAAGCTTAAGGGTTTTTGGCTCATCCTCACCATGGGGAAGAGTTCTTAGCCTCTCCACACTCAAGCAAGCTCAATCACACATCATATATTCATTTGAAAGCATAATGTGGCATCAAGAGTCATGGAATATAAGAGCATGCTAGCATACTTTTCATAGCTTAAAAATACACATATACATATTCTAAAACAAGCTAAACACACATCCATGCATGAAAGAAGGTGGAGAGAGCGACCTTGTACAAATCTACACACTTTTCTCCTTGGATTTCCCTCATTTGCCTCGGCTATACATCCACAATTTGGTGGAGATGGTTTCTCTTGGCCTAGACATGATTTAAGGGAGCTAATTAGGTTTATGAAACATATTCTAAAGCTATACAATTTACTTAAGCCCTAGATTACTCTATACGCTTCATTATTGTCCATATTAGTGCCTAATGAAGCAACACTCCTCAAATAACTTCTAGGCCTCATTCTTTCCTCTCAATTATGATTTTTGACTCCTTTTAAGCCTCTTGGAGTCACTACACCATTGAAACAAAGGGCTTAGTATCATGTTACTTCTTTAGGTCATAATATGGAATCTATGACCCCAATTCACTTTCCTTGAGTTCTAAATTTTTCCCAAGGCCTCTAATCATCTTCATTCATTAAATGTGACTCAAGAATGGCCTTAGAAAAATTTAAAACTTTCCCTAACTATGCCATCCCTACTTGGCCGAAACCTAGAGCATAAATGGGATTTAATGGCTTCTTGATTTTTCCTTGATGGGGGAACTATTTAGGGAGGTTGTTAAAAGTTGTAGGAGGTCAAGGAAACTCTTAAATAGCCAAGGGAACTTATGGAGTAAATCAATTTTTACAATCCCCTTAAGTGCTCTACACTTTTTCAACTTCTAGTTTCATGGATTTCCTTGGAATTTCTTGATATCTTCCATCTTCCTCTAACTTAATCTCACTAATTCTTGATGGTTCTTGAACAAAAACCCTTTCCTCTCCTTGGGTCTATTTTGGCCAAAATATGGGAGAAGAACTAAGGAAAAAGAAGCAACATCTTGCATGGAAAGTACTTTAAATCAAGCTCTTCCAAGAAGGCTCTTCCTTTGCTTGGCTTACTTCCTCAAATTTCGAAATTCCCCCTTCTGTTCTATCCTCAAAATAGCACCAAACTCTCCATTAAAACCATAGAAAGAGAGAGCTTGAGAGGAGAGGAGCAAGTTTCAAGAAGGAAGGATATGGAATTTCTTAAAGTTTTTTTTACCTATTTCTTGAATTTCTTCCTTCAAAATCTTCCTCCTCTTGTGTGCCTAAGAAGCTGGAGTTTTCCTCTGAAAATGGACAGAAGCAAGTCAGTCTTAGAGAGGAGAGAAAGAACGTGGCATATAAAGAAGAAGAAAGAAGCTTCCTTTAACACTTTAATGCCAATTTTGCCCTTCATTCTTAACATTTTCGTTTCTTCTTTGTTTTAGCTCCTTTTTTAGAACCATCTTTTTCATTATAAAATTTAGATTTCCAATTTAATAAAATACCTTTGGAACCACTCAAATCAGAGCTAAAATCTTTCTGAACAAATCGGTCAAAGTTTGGGTTAACTGACGTCGGAAAGAGTACACTGTAGGGGCTTTACCGATCTTGGGGCTTCCCATGGTTTTTGAAGCCTCTGAGAACCCTAGGCAACTCAAAATGTCCATTTAAAAAGCTCTCTTAGGTGCTTTTCCAAAATTATGCTTATTTACGAAAATGCCACTGGCCTTTTGGCAAATTTTTTGAATCACTCCGACTCCGGTTTCTGGGCAACTCAAGGCTCAAATCCTCATTTTCTATTATTTAAAACTTTATCCAAATTTTATTTGGCCTTAAATCACTCATCTCAAAGGACTTGCTTTGAAAATTGACTCATTTCGATATTTTACAAAAAATCGAACGTTATAGCTTCCATATTAGGCCTAGAGAGAGAAACTAGAGAGGGAAAATGAATTAATTAAAACTTGATAGAATTAAGAGTTTTAAGACATGAGAAACAAGATTATACAATTGGAATTAATTGAAAAGCTTTAGCATTCAAGGTAAGGAAGTTAAGGTTTCCATTGCACCTAGGAAGTTTTAAAACTATTATAAGGCATTTTGAGCTATATGAAACTATGATTAGATAGAAGAGAAGCCAAGGAACATGACCATGCATCAAAACCCAAGAAAGAACCAACAAACTCCATATGGCTCCTCTATGGTTAATGGTTCGGCCAAGTGAGAGATAAGGTACCTAAGGAGTATTTTCTTGTTCTAATGAATTTAAGGACTTATATGAGAGGAATAAATAATTATTATAATACCATATTATTTTTAACATTTATCCTTCTCTTACAAGTGGGAATATGCACTTTATCAAAGAGATCTCTAGAAAATACATTAAAATAATATATTAAATTGCGTTGTATAGCAGATAAATTTTTCATTTTGTGTCTTCAGGACCTCATGAACTAATCAACAACATTATATAATTATTTTCCACACATACAAGTCACAAAATTCTCAAAAAATGGCACAAACCATGGATCAAGGGTCAAAAACCCCAAAATTTTTTCATTTCCCGCGGCTATACAGTGATAGATTTCAGGGGCAACTTTGAAAAATCATAAGTAAATGTAAAAAAATAGAAATCATACAAACTATAGCTTTCTGGAAATATCTAGATGTTAAATTTACACTAAAAATAATTCTAGGACATAAAAATAGCCTTTGGACCACATTTGACAATGAAATAGCCATAAAAGTTCCGCTATCCCTGGTGCTGATACAGTTTACTATCATAAACTTAAAAAATGTCCAATTAATTCCAAAAACATCTAATCCATGCAAATGATACCAATATGAAAATATAAAAATGTTAGCTAGAGGGTAAAAATAACTCTGGACCATTCTAGGCATGTCCAGGCCTAAAAAACTAATCAAACAATGATATAGTTCTAACTAAATGCCTGACACTTGATAGCAACTTCAAAAATTAATATCTCCCTCTCTAGACATCCAAATGAAGTGCTTCCAATTGTCACAAGTTTTAGGAAGGTTTAGTTTCTCCTTGTAAAATTTCGTGGCAATTAGACATCATTTGCCCCATGAGTGATAGAATTTCATTTCGGACCATAGCTATAGTAATAGTGACCAATTCAGAAAAATTTCCCAACTTCAAAAATTCATTAAATATTCTATAGACCTCTGAAAATTCTACACTTTAGCTTCCTAAAAAGCTCTCAATAAGCTTTAGATGTATGGCAAATCTCCAACCAAGAAGAGCTCATTTGGGCAAAAAGTGATATAGCTTCACAAAATGGTCACTTTTGCTCCATATGAGGTACCAACTTGATTCAATTGGTCTTCTTTAGTGTTTGGTACCCCTTAGGCAAGTTTAAAAGCATGATTATGACTTGTAGGAACTGCCCAAGTGGTCCTAAACACCATGCATCTCATTTTGACCATCCCACACCCAAAAATATATATATTCAAGTGTGCACCCAAGTGTTCAATTTCCATATTTCCATTTGATTCATAATATTACATTTATTCATGGTCTTACATTACAATAATAACATATACAATATGAATCTCACATTGATACACAAAGAAAACTACAAAAGTATAGCCCTTCAAGGTTCTTGGCTTGCTTTCTTTGCTTCTTGTAAGCCACTTAGACAATTCAAGATGGAAGGGGAAAGGGGAGTGAGATTTCAAAAATCTCAATAGCTCACATACTTATTCATACACACATTCAAGGCATATACATATCAAAGCATATGTATGGAAGGCATGGCAATCATAAAGTATGCAAGGTCATAATTCTCATGCCACTTATTCACATTCAAGCCAAGACCTTGTTTTAGGAACTTTTGGTTTTGCCTCACCTCATTTCCAGGACTTTTGGATTTGCCTCACTCTTGGTCTAGGGACTTTTGACTTGGCCTCACTCTTCCAAAAGACTTTTGGCCTTGTCTCACCTATTCCATGAGACTTTTGGCATCTCCTCACCTTCATTAAGAGACTTTTGGCATTACCTCACCATTTTGAGCCATTTTCACAACAATAGTCATTCAAGAAGATACATTAGTACCAATGTAATGTCAAGGCATTAAGTGGCATATCATCAAGTCATAAGAACACACAAAAGTATACAATAACATACACATGCACACAAGAATGCAAGGAGAATGGGGTGGAGAGCTACCTTGGATTTATACAAGCTTTTCTTGCTCCTTTTCCTTCCCTTTTTTGGTCCCACAAGTGCACTTAGGTGGAGTAGGGTCTTTTGGCCTAGCCACCATAAACAACACACAATTACTCACTTGAAGCAAGCCAAGATACTAAGCTAAAGCTTGAATGCATACTTAGTCTCATAAGTGGCATAATGGTTCCATAATTGGCCTAATGAAGCAACTCTCATATTTCAAGTTCTAGGTTTCATTCTCTTGTTATTTCTAGGCTTCTTGGACTTATTTAAGGTCCTTGGAGCCCTCACACATTCACTTGCACAATTGAAAAATCAAATTACTTCTTAAGACACCATTATGGACACCATTGCTCCATCTTCCAATCTATGGCTCCTAAATTTTTTCTAATGGTTTCTCCCATCTTTTAATATCATATAAAGTCCCAAACTAAGGCTAGAACAAATTAAAACACTCCCTAGCTCTATGAACTAGCCTAGGCCTAGATATGTACCAAGGAAGGAGTTCACAAACTTCTTGATTTTTTCTTGATGGGAGAACCACTTGTGAGGGTTTCTAGAGGTCTTAGGAGCTTAAGAAAATATTCAAATAACCAAGGAAACATTCATACAAAATTAGATTTTATAAAACCTTAGAAAACTCTACACTTTCCTAACTTGATTTCTATTGGTTTTTCTTGGAATTTCTTGCCATATTCCATCTCCCCATGGCCTAAAACCCTTGTTCCTCTCTTGTTTTTGGACATAACTTCCCTCTCCCATATGGTTCTGATTTAGGCCAAAGCTCAAAGCAAGAGGAAGCAAAGGGAAGAAACAATTCAAAGCATGAATTACCTTGGATTCTAACTTAGTTTCAAGAGTCTTTCTCCTTGGTTTGCTTCCCTTCAAGAATTTTGAACTTCTCCCTTAATATTCTGGATTAAAATAAAAATAAATAGCTCAAATAAACCATAGAAAGAAAGCCTAGAAAGAGAGGAGCAATGTTGGAGGAAGAAAGAGCATGAAATTCCATAGATTTACCTACCTTTTCCTTGATTTTTCTCCTCCTTTTCTTCTCCTTCTTGTGTGCCTAAGAGAGCAAATCATATTCTGTATTTTGGGCAGAAAATTTCATGCTTAAGAAGGTAGGAGAAGAAAGAAGAAGTGGGTGGGAGTTTCTAGAAGCATATTTTTCTAAAAATTTCAATTTTGTCCTTTTGTCGTTTTGCCTTCATTTTAGTTCCTTTTTTAGAACCGTCTTTTCCATTATAAAATTTAGGTTCCCAATTTAATAAAATACCTTTGGAATCACTCAATTTGGAGTTAAAATCTTACCAAATATGATGTTTGAAAACGTACACTAGATGGACTTTATCAGTCCTGGGGCTTCCCCTGGTTTTTGGGGCCTCTGAGAACCCTAAGCAGCTCAAATTTTTCATTTAAAAAGCCCTCCTATGTGTTTTTCTAAAAGTTACGCTTATTTACAAAAATGCCATTATGTTTCGTCAGTTTTCGTCACAAATTGTTTTTCCATTATAACTCCATTTTTCTTTCCGTCTGAGTCTAGAATTATCATTTTTAGGAGTTTAGGACTCTATCCAAATTTTTGCTTTTAAGACACCTCTGGCCTTGGATCCTCATTATTTAAGGTCTAGATTATTGTTCTAATTTTATTTGACCTCAAATAACTTTATTTAGAGAACTTTCTTTTTATATTTAGTGAGTTTCATACGTTTACGAAAAAATTGAATGTCATACCTGAGTAACAGATTTCAATTTTGAAACCCATTTAAAATTGAACCAAGTACCGAGTTAGGACAAAGCCCAACCCAGCTTGACCCACCTCGACCTATGTTTACCCTTAATTGAGAACCATATATGTATTGTGGTGTGACTCTATGTCTTCCATTTTTTTTTTTTTTTTTGCAATAACAATAGAAAACTTTTGAAATAAGATCTAAACAAGGCCCATAAAGAATAGGAAAATCTTCTAGACTATGACTGTACATAAGCCCATACTAACCTACTCTTGTTCAATTACAAAGTTAAAAAAGGGAGAAGATAGTGATAAACTATTAAAATTATTGCTTAATAATATATACCCAGAAATTGATTCTAATACAAGTTTGGACTCGAGTTCAACTTGAAAAAAAATTGTGTTTAGCCTACTTTATTTTTAGGTCTTTTTAAAATAGCTCTATTTTTTATTGAATTTTTTTTAAACTCATATCTATTTTTTTTGGAGTTAAACTGACTTTTCATCTTATTATTTGGTCTAATCATTAGTACCTAAGCCAATGCAATATAAGTTGAAGTAACTTTGACTATGTTATTATTTTTTTATCATATAAAAATAAATTTTTTTATTACACACAAAATTAAATTTTACTAGTTAAGCCATATCCATAATTTGGATAATGTTGCTATAGAAATGTCATATAACAGAGGATATGCTCCTTTTCTGATATATATGTTAATTATTTTTTTTTATTTTAGAAATAAATGATTTAATTCTAAAAATATATATATCTCAATTATTTAGTCTATATATTTTAAAATTACATGATTTATTTCTTAAAAATTTTACATCACTACACATTAATCTTTAGCAATATACAATTCCAAATATATCACTTGCCTCTCCTATATCTTGCACTCTCGTCAACATGACAAAACATCAATTTCTATTCATTAAAAGCAAACTCTCCACATGATATCCAACTTACACTATAATATTTTTAATTAAATTTTGGATTTTTTGTAATTGGATAAATAATAAAAAGTAGTCAAAATAACTATTTCTCAATTAAGAAGAGTAATAAAAAAAATTGCTAGTTGTAATGAAAATTTTCAACTCCATTTCAAACTACAAATTATATACACAGCTAAAATAAATGGAAGTAGAATAATAGAATAAATTTCAAATCACACTTTAAAATGCACTAAAGCAGCCTTTAGCTTTTAACAATTTTTAAAACATTAAATAATAAAAAAGAAATAAAAATATTAAAATTAAAGAAAAATGTCACACTTCACAACCCAAGGTGTGACTGGCATGGAAGATAGCAAAATTTTCTTTTATAAGCCAACTCCAAACTAAAATCCTATCAAACATTAGTGAACATCCCTAAGATTTAATACCAAATATCATAACTAAATAGAATAATTGTAAATCATATACATATTACATAAATTTAGTTCCATATGACTTTTGTAGAAATTTCGGCAGAGTCTCCATTGTAAATTAGACCTGTTGAAATTTCTACAAATCAATCAACTAGTACAAATATATCAAAAGGAAATTCTACTATCAATCTAGACTAGTATAAATCAGTTTTAAGGGTGGGGGATCCTATCTGTGGTTCAATGGAGCCACATAACATTATACTACAGAACAAAATAAATTCCAATTGAATTATCTAAATAGGCCCACACAAATAGTCATGGGGCTCACAAAAAACGTGAGGGAATGATTGGTCCTATGCCGCTGAAGGAGGATCCAATTTAGATTTACTATCTGAAAAAAAAAATGAAATTATAGAGAGTGAGTCAAACACTCAGTAAGTAAATAAGGCTAACCATAGAATATGCAAACATTTTTGCCTTCAAACCCTTATTTAAAACAGCAATTTCCGTAGTTGAACATTTAAAAGTAGTGATTGTCACACCCGAAAATGCGACCACGTGGCGCCTTGAAAAAGAGAAAATTTTGATTTTCAAAGAAAGCGAAAATCAAAATCAAAAATTAAAAGTAAAAGTAAATAGGGTTTAGGAGTCGCCACCAAAATTTTATTTTTTTTGAAAAAGGTAAAACTTTAGAAAAGCCTTTTTAATTTGAAAAATAGTCTGCAAACCAGAGGATTCGGGAGTCGATTGTGAGTGGGAAAGATGTCAGGCACCCCACTACACCCGTTCTTAAGAACGGTTACCCCAAGTTAGTTGTGCAAAAATTACCATGGGCTTTAATCTATTTTAAATTCTCCTAACAAATCACATGCAAGATAAAAAAAAGAAAGAGATTAAGGCAATTAAATTAAGGATAAAAAGAAAAAGTTAAAGAAATAAAGTTAAAAGCAAAATGAAAGAAAAGAAATCAAGGAAATAAAATCAAAAGAAAATATTTATTTATAAGGGCGGATTTGACCTAGAATGAGAGCCTAAGGCCTACATACCCCTAAATGGGGATCAAAATCCACGTAGTTCGAATAGAGATTGTATTCGTTGGTTGGTTCTTTCCTTCTTTGTTTTATATTTTGTTTTTGTCTTTTCTCCTTTTTCCTTTTTTTTATTTGTTCTTTATTTTTTTAATTTTTTGTTATATTTAATTTTTTTTGTTTGGGTGTTATTTTTTTTTGCGAAAAGATGAAGAAAATAAATTACTTTTTCCTTTAACAAATAAAACAAGTTTTGAAATTGGTTGATGTGTTTTAATTTGCTAAAGGAAAATTTCATTTTACTTTTCTTTGCATTTTCAGTTTTTTCTCTCTTTTTCCTATTACTTTTTTTTTTTTTTGCTTTTCATTCATTTTCCTTTTCATTTTTTTTGGTTTTTGTTTTTATTATCCTTTTTTTGTTTTTTAATTTTTTTGTTTCTGTTTTATTCTTGTTTTTTTTTGTTTCTTTTTATTTTTTGTTTTTGTTGTTTTTGTTGTTTTTCTATTTGATTCTCTTTTTTTTGGGTTAATTTTTATTGTGTTCTATTTTGTTTTTTTCTTTTTCTTTTTATTTCTATTTATCTTTGTTTTGTTTATGATTTTTTGACTTTTCGATATTTTTTGTTTTTTTGTCTTGTTTTTTTTTTTATTATTATTTGTTTTTGTTTTTATTATTTTTTTCATATTATTTTTTTTATGAAATGAAAAAAGATTTTTTTTTCTTTTTGCATTTTCAAAACTTTTTATTTGATTTGATTTTAATTTTTGACTGTCTTACTTTTTCTTGTATTTTGATTTTTGCTTTTGGTTTTAATTTATTTTTGACTTTCTTTCTTTATCTTTCTTTTTATTTTGACTTTTTATTTTTCATTTTAAACTTAATTTTGTTGATTTAAAAAAAAAATTATATTGTTTTTTTATTTTTTTATATTTCATTTCCTTTTCTTTTTATAATTCTGTTTATTTAAAGGAAGCTTTTTATTTCTACAAAATATATTTTTATTAGGAGAAATCTTCACTTACTTTTCTTATTTCTTTTTTTTTCTTGATTTAGTCTATCTTTTTTTTTTCTGTTTTTATTTTTTGTTTTGTTTTTTGGCTTTTGTTTGTTTCTTCATTTTTTTTTTACTTTTTATCCTTTTTTTCTTTTCAAAAGATCTAGTCTAAAGAGGAATAACTAACTTTAAAATTTCTTTTAAAATACTAATTTTTATATTATTAAGAAAAGAATGGAAATGGTTTTTTTTAATTAGTAATTTATTGCTGAAAAAGGTTTTTTGGTTTTTTTTTAACATACTTTATTTTGTCTAAAACAAAACTATATATATTTTTCAAAAACTTCATCTAGTCTTTTGAACCCTCTTTTTTGGTTTGAATCATGTTTTAATAATTTAAAATCTTTTTTTTTTAAGCACACTTTCTTTTTCTTAGAATTTTTTTTTGAAAACAAAATTAATTTTATAAGAAGATTGGAACACAAAACTCGCAGATGTATAAAAAAAACCAATAAGCACTAAGGAGACTTATTGTCACACATGATACTCTGGTTAATCCGATGCGCCTGAGGAGATATAAAATCTCACACGGCAACTCTAAAAGAAAAATAAAAGTAGAATATAAATTAAAATAAAATACGTACAAGTATAAGATAATTTGTGATAGTGTGTGTTTTGTGTACAGCCAAACAAATAGCACATTATTTCAAATAATAATTACAAAAATGAAAGGGATAGAAATTTGAAAGACATCACTTGTTTGCATTTTTGTTTTTCTCCATTTCCTATTCCTCTTTTTAGTCAGATCAGCGTTGTCTCACATTTTTATGCTTGCCATGCCATATTTTTCCACTATCCCAATGGAGCTTCTTCTTTAATCTTTTTGAGTCTTTATTCTTTTGACTAGTCACCTTGATTCTCTCACTCTTTCCCAAGTGGAGCTCATATGCAAAAGAAATACAAGGAGGGGGTTAAATTCTAACCAACCATTTGCTTTCCAAGAATGATCAAATCAATGTGTCAATATGCACCCACATGTTAAACAGTAATGCCAACATTCAAAAGAAATATCACCTCAAAAGGAATAACAAACATCATGTTTAATTGGACATTCTGCATAAGATTCTAATAAGGAACGAGACTAAAAATAATGGGGCAGCAGGTACCAACTTTCAGCAATATGTTAATATCCCCATATATGAATAGAACTGAAATCGTACAAGAGCAGCATACTAATTGGAAAAGCGACCCTAATTAATACGAGCATGAGATATAACACAAGTAATCATATGAAGATCAAATTCAATTCCATATACAAGCCTCCCAATCCATTATATGTACTAAGATAGAATCAATTCGGAACCTGAGCCTATGTTTACAGCTATATTGCGTTACAACAAAAGATTTGACTAAATAAAATAAATTAAAAGTAGCAAGCAAGAAACAGAGCTGGTGAAATGCAAGACCATGAACTAAACAAACTGGCCTGATTTCTCATGAACCATTCAAAGCCTAAGCAATCAATAAAGATAGCAGGATAGCCGCAATTCATTACTGGGAATTTAAACTAGGCAGTTTGATGCTAGAGACAGAATCCTTAATGAAACCATTAGCAGAACCACTTGGATTGGAATTTTTGGCTAACAGTAGAACATAGCAAGCAAAAAGGGTATATCAGAAATGCAAACATCAGAAACACCGGCCAAGTCCGCATCAGAAATAGAGTTTCACATTCACATCAGAAATAGAGCTTCACAGCAATAACATTAAATCACAACTATAAAGTAGAATATAGACTAACCAATGCATCATATTTATTTTAGCCATTTTCATATTCATTGAATATAAAACTTAAAACCAATCTGTAGAACATTATCTAAACCAGATGCATTTGATTCAGGCAAACACATAACAGATCAAGGATAACATCATGAGTCTTCATCTAAATCGAGCCTTTGAATCAGACCCATTCTATATCACACGACACGAAGGAACTCAAATTTTAGTAGCCAACATAAACAAATCGGACCATATTTAAGACAAAAAGAGGTTCAGATTTCAGCACTCAATAATAATAATAATAATAATAATAATAGTAATAATAATAATAATAATAATAATAATAATAATAATAATGGAATCAGACCATCCCTGAACCTCAGACCCCACAAACAGTATACATATGTGGCTCTATAGTTTTAGAATTGAAAATGGAAGGAAAATACAGAACACATACCTCCCCAACTATTATTCCAGCACTTGAAAGACTGAACGGCCTTCTCTTCCCTTTGTCTCTATCTCGCCCTGTTCGAATCACTCACTGGTTGATTGTTCTCACTTGGTCGCTTTGTCGCCGATTTGGCCGGCGTAACCGAGGGCTGAGACTTCGGCTTCTTGGCCTTTGGAGTCTCTTCCATGGGCTTGAATGCAATCGATTTAACCATTAGGTCCGTATTCCCACTGGGTCGCTCATTTTCGAAGTCAGATCCAAAATCGGATTCTATCCCAGATTTCAAAACTGAAGCTTTTGGTTGAGGTTTTGTGGTTGGAGCAGTAAGGGGAGGCTTTTTTGGTAATGGGTTTCTTCTCAGTAGCAACGGCCGATAAAGGGGATGGAGCTTTTGCTGGCTTATCATCCTCTTCTTCCTCTTCAAATGAAGATCCCACTTCTTCGGATGAAGCTTCCTCTTCTTTTGATGAAGACGAAGCCGAGGTGGTTCGTCCAAAGGAGAAGCACGTTTCGGAGCCATTGAGAACAAGGGTTTCATAAAGTAGGCTAACAACATCCCTTTGCGTCTCAGGCGTTTAGACTCCGCCCCTATTTTTGATCACCCTTTTCTGAAAAACTTCTCAGCTTCCTTCAACCTTAAATTTCCCATCTATCCCTCTCGCTTACACTCTGCTCCTCCTTTTTCCCTTCCAAAAAATCTTTTCCTCCTTTTATCCGAAAAGGAGAATCCCCTCTCCCTCGCTGCCAGTCTCGCGTTCTCCGTCTCTTCTTTCCATCGATCTCTTGCTTTTCCTCTTTGTACTCAGAGTCATTTCTTTTTTGTCCATCCCTCCCCCACTCTGACACCTTTTTCGTTTCGCGTCTGTCCCTTTTCTTTTCTTCGCTGGTGGTCAAGACCAAAGCGTGAAGGGGAGGGGCTGGGGTCAAAACGCAGGGTTCCTGCGTTTTGAACCCCTTATTTTATTTTATTATATTTTTTCTTTCTTTTATTTATCTCTTTTGGGCCTCTGAGTTAATGGATCAGACCTAGAAAGATTGGGCTGCAGGTCTTTTTGGATTTGGGCCATTTTTCTTTTAATTTAGTAGCTTAAAAGCTTTCTTTTTCTTCTCTTTCTTTTTTTTTATTTCTCTTTTTAAATTTCTTTTCTCTCTCTTTTCAAAATTTTCCTCTCTCTTTTTCTTATCTTTAATTTTTAATCTCTTTTTTTTTTTGTTTTTTATTTTATTTTTATTTTCATTTTTTTACCTATCATTGTTTCACTAATTAATATTGTTATTATTATTACCTTGCTTTTTTTCTTTTACGTTTTGATTGTTTTTCTCTTTTTTTTTTTTTTTTTGTTTCGTTCTTTCTTTTCTATTTTTTTTTTCAAACTTTTCATATTTTTTCCTTTTTTTTTATTTGGGCTTTAGGAATTTGAGAGAAAAGAAGGCTAATACTTTTTTAATGACTTTTCTTTATTATTTTATTATTTTCATATTTTTTGCTAATTTGCTTTTATTATCATTTTTTGGTTTGTGTGGACAAAATATGGTGTTCACAGTTACCCTTCTTTACTTGTTTCTTGGGCAAGGAAATTAAAAATGTAACTTTTGATATTTTTGCATAAGAAACAAGTAATGATAAGAACACGTATTTTGTTTGAGTTGATTTGATTGCCTCTTATCAATTAAACATTAAAGAAAATGTAAGAGCGACCTAAACAAAGTGTGGTGTTTACAGATTGCCCCTCTTTACTTATTCTTTAAGCGAGGAGATCGAAAGTGCAATTTTTGATATCCTTAGCTTAAGAATAAGTAAAGATGAAAACACATTTTATTTGGGGAGCTAATAGATCAAGGGGAATTAACTTACCTGGAAGTGCAATTCTACTCTGGTGCAGGACTTCGGGTTGCCTATTTTGGTAGACTTTGGGTACCTGTTCTGGCAGGACTTTGGGTGCCTGCTCTGGTAAGACTTTAGGTGCCTATTATGCGTAAGACTTTTATTATGCCGTGCAGGACTTTTGGTGTCTATTATGCGTAGGACTTTGGGTGCCTATTCTGCGTAGGACTTTGGGTGCTTGTTCTGGTAAGACTTTTATGCTTGTTCTGGCAGGACTTTTATTTGTGCCTATTCTGGCAGGACCTTAGTGCTTATTCTAGTAGGACTTTGAGTGCCTGTTCTGGCAAGACTTTGAGTATGCCTATTCTGGTAGGGCTTTTATTGATGCCTGTTCTGGCAGGACTTTGGTACCTATTCTTGTAGGACTTTGAGTGCCTGTTCTGGCAGGACTTTGAGTATGCCTATTCTGGTAGGACTTTGAGTGCCTATTTTGGTAAGACTTTAAATGCCTGTTTTGGTAGGACTTTAAGTGTGCCTATTCTGGTAAGGCTTTGAGTGCCTATTCTGGCAGGGCTTTGAGTGCCTGTTTTGGCAGGACTTTGAGTGTGCATATTCTGGTAGGACTTTTATTAGTGCCTATTCTGGCAGGACTTTGGATGTGCCTATTCTGGTAAGACTTTTATTAGTGCCTGTTCTGGCAGGACTTTGGTGCCTATTCTGGTAGGACTTTGAGTACTTGTTCTGGTAGGACTTTGAGTACTTGTTCTGGCAGGACTTTGATTGTGCCTATTATGGTAGGACTTTGAGTGCCTATTTTGATAGGACTTTTAGGGTGCCTATTCTACGTAGGACTTAAGGGTGCCTCTTCTGTGCAGGACTTTGGGTGCCTATTCTGCGTAGGACTTAAAGGTGCTTATTCTTCGTAGGACTTAAGGGTGCCTATTCTACGTAGGACTTTGAATGCCTGGTCTATACAAGACTTTTGATTGCCTATTCTGCGTAGGACTTAAGAGTGCTTGTTCTGTGCAAGACTTTGGGTGCCTATTCTGCGTAGGACTTAAGGGTGCCTATTCTTCGTAGGATTTAAGGATGCCTATTCTGCGTAAGACTTGAATGCCTGTTCTGTGCAAGACTTTTGGGTGCTTATTCTGCGTAGAACTTGAGAGTACTTGTTCTGTGCAGGACTTTGGTTGCCTATTTTGCGTAGGACTTTTATTATGCCTGTTTTGAGTAGGACTTAAGGGTGCCTATTCTTCGTAGGATTTAAGGGTACCTATTCTTCATAGGACTTTGAATGCTTGTTCTATGCAGGACTTTTGGGTGCCTATTCTGCATAGGACTTGAGAGTGCCTGTTCTATGCAGAACTTTAGGTGCCTATTCTACATAGGACTTAAGGGTGCCTATTCTTTGTAGGACTTAAGGATGCCTATTCTGCATAGGATTTAAATGCTTGTTCTGTGTCGGACTTTTGGATGCCTATTCTGTGTAGGACTTGAGAGTGCCTGTTCTGTGCAGGACTTTGGGTGCCTATTCTGCGTGGGACTTTTATTATGCCTATTCTGAGTAGGACTTTTGGTGCCTATTCTGCTTAGGACTTAAAGATGCCTTTTTTTTTTTGGGAAATTTTCTAAGTTTGAAAACTTTACTTCATTCATCTAAGTTTTATGCAAGGTAATGCACCTATATGAAACGTGCAATGCATGCAAAATGCTTGACTTTTAAGCTTAACAACTCAATTTTGCCCTAATATAAAACAAGGTCATTGCAGGTGTTGAAAGTATGAAGTATGTGGGACGTTGCAATTTATAGAATGCACATTTTTTGTTTTTCTTTGCCCCAATATGAAATTGAGGTCCACATAATGTATGCTTAAGTGAAATGCAAGAAGCATATAAGATGCTCTATGAAATGCAAAATGTTTGTTTTCACTTGTCCCAGCATGGATTATAGTCTATGTAATGTATGCAAGTGTGAAATGCATGAAACATGTGATGCTTTATGTTATGAAATGAAAATCTTCTTTTTGCTTGCCTCGGTTGAACTAGAGGCTACGTGATATATGCAAATGTGAAATGCATGAAACATGTGATGCTTCCTTTCATGAAATATAGAATTTTCTTTTGCTTGCCCTAGTATGAACTAGAGGCTATATGATGTATGCAAATATGGAATGCATGACGCATATGAGATGCAAGTTGTTCTACTTCCCTTAAATGTATGTTTTTCTTTACCTCTATATGGATTTGGCAATATGTATGTATATGAGATGCAAGTTGTTTTATTTTGTTTGTTTTTTGTTTTTTTGACTTTTTAAGCTTGAATTTTGTTTTTTTAATTTCTAGAATATGCACAATTTATGCAACTGAACTTAACTCTAAATGGAGAAAATGATGAGGACATCATCTTTAAACATTCTTAAATTGATTTGGAGTTTTGAACCCTTTTTTTTTTTTACAAGATCACCACAAAAGAAAGAGGAAGAGAGAGAGCGTTATTTCTAAATGTTTTTAGATTGATTTTGAATTTTGAACCTCTCTTTTTTCTTTTTTGCTTTTGTAATCAAAATCATCTCAAAGGAAAAGGGGAAGAGAGGGAGCATTATTTTTAGATGTACTTAAACTGATTTAGAATTTTGGACTTTTTTATTTTTTTATGGGAAAATGAATTGATGAGAAATAATATGATCTTTTTTAGTTTTTTTTTAATGAATTGATGAGACTAAATGTGATCCTCTGTTCTTCATTTTTTGTTTCAATTTGACTTGAAAGGAAAAAAATGTCATCTATGTACAAATTCAATACAAGCACGTGATACATGAAAAATTCCAAAATTTGTCAAAATATAGGATTTTTGGCCGTTTGTATTTGAAAAAATTTTCTCACGCTAGCTCTTCACTTGCCCTGGTGAGAAAAATTGGGCTTTTGATTATCCTACCATATCTACCTTTTATTGTTTGGATGAAGGAATTTATTAATGACTTTTGGTTAGTTAAAAATGCCCCTGAGGGAGTATCTCGAGCTAAGAAGACCCAAGGCTCTTGCTTTGACTTACTTCTAAATGATTTTTTTTCTCCAAGTGATTTGTTTGCCATTAACTTTGGACTATTAACTTGACAAAGCAATCTCCTCTTGTCAACTCTTCATCGTTAATACTTGAAAGGACAATAAGTGAAATTCATTCTTACTTTAGTTAACAATGTCAATACAATCATGCATTAAAGGATACAAACACATAACTTTAAGAAGGAAACAAGTCCTTAACATTAGAGGGACGCAAGGGCTGATGAAGAATGTGGTCATGTAAAATGTCTTGGGAGTGGAGAAATGGAATAGACAATGGCTTGGCAAAATGTAACAGAATGGGAAGATGCCCCAATTCTACACTTGAAGTATTCTCTTTTGAATAATAGAGAAGTAAGATGCTGAGAAGATGGGTATAGTAAGTTAAAGAGAAGTTTCACTTTTAGATTTGAACTCCTTGTGAAAGAAGCAATTGATGTAATTCAGAGTATTTGCTCTGAATAAAACTTTTTGCCCCAATTTCAATTATTTTGATTTTTTTTAATTATTTTCTTCAAGAAAATCTGTCCTATTATTTTTCAAACAAGCTAAACCTCAACAAGGGCTTTTGATACTTGTAATGTGGCCTTGGTAAAAGGGTTTATGAAATAAGAGATATTAGGCTCAAGAATAAACATGCCCCCATCAAGTCTCTTATTAATCTCCTTCTCCTATTACTTTAACAAAATTCTATGCTCGAAATTCACTTAGCAAGAAAGGAAGTCTCAAGGTTGTAATGGGGTTTAATGGATAAAAATGTAGCTTAAGAAAGAAAGGTGACAAGGCTCAAACATTCACGTAAGTTCACAATGAGAATTTTGCTCTAGTAATTGTACCATCTTGGCAGGACCAATTGGCTTATGACAGTTAACTCAACCTTTTCTTTTAAAAGATATTTTTGTTTAGCTCAACTTTCCTCCGGAGACTTTTCATTCTTCTTTTTTTTGAACCTCTTACGCCACATAAGACTCTTCTTTGAGAATTTTGCCCTTTGATTACATGCTAAGGTGGAGCTCCCTTTTAAAAGCTTTTGCTTTTTCAAAATTTTAATTTGTGGGAGCTTTCTTTTTTAGAATTTCCTTACTCCTATGATTTTTCTTTTCTCCCTTCAATCTATTTCCTTTTTTTTTCATTTAATCTTTTTCGTAGAAAGAATCCACTATGGTGCTAAAATTGCTTTTTTTTTTTACATAGAAATCTCATTGCTTCTCAGGTTCGATTCATGTTCGGTATTTGAAGAATATTTTTTTTTTTAGGCCCAAAGTGCTTAGCAATAGTTAAGAAGTGTTTGGATGATTGAAAGAACTTGACCCTCTCTTGATATTTGAATTACCGGCATAAAAATTTGTTGAAGACTTCCCATCCCAAAGGTTGTATGATTAGGGTGACGGAAATGAATATCACTCTTGGCTTAATTGACGTAACTAGGGGTGACTCCTCATATTTAAGAAGGCCAAGAATGCCTTGCATCTTAGGCATAACTTACTTGTGGGACATGTATTCATACTTTTAATTTGATTTTTCCTCTTCTGTTTTTCCTTTTGTAATTGAATTTAGGGCATATAATTAGTTTCCGATTTAACCATTCTTCACATCGATTAAATCCTTTCATAAGGAGTTCTGGACATTATATTTTTAGGTTTTTGGTTATTTAGGAAAAACGTGCAAGGAAAGAAGTTGTGTCAACATAATTGATGGAATGGAAGGATGCGTAAAGGGTGAGATGGAAGCATATGGCCATTGTATTGACAAAGTTAAATCAAATAAAGTCCAATGAATCAACTTCTGTTAGCCTTGAATTTTAGCTAGATAGAAGAATATCAAACAAACAGGCATTAACTGATTATGATATGACAAGTTACTTCTTTGAGAGTTCAATCACCAAGAAATCCCTATGAAATCTTATTTCTTATGTCATTTTACACCTTGTTCATGAAGAGGTTCCAACTTTTCTTTTAATGGGGTGTCTCATTGCCTTATGATCAAGTTTACAATCTTTGAGCAATGCCATTTTAGGTATGAAGGCTTTGGCTAGTGTAGGAAGCATCCTACTTTTGTTAAAGTTGCTAATGTAAAAGTTAAGCAAATGGGTAATATTGTAATTGAGGCAAATAACAAGTGTCTTACTTGGAGTAGTTCATGATTCTTGGAAAGGTTAAGTTTGATGGGTGTTGATGAGTTTGGAGATAGATGATTTAAGTTTCTTTGGAGTGAAGGATATGGTGATGGGCGAGAGTCATAAACTGAAGGATATGGTGGTATGGAAGGTTAGGAGGTGATAAGTAACCTTATCAAGACCTTTGACAACTTTTCTTTTACCTAATCAAGTGACACACCTTTACTTTTTGCACTTGTACCTCAGTTTCTCATCTTGGCTACTCATAAGTGTAGCTTTTTATTTGAAGCTAATCTTTCCATTACAAAGGGCCAAGAATCCTGTATTTTATAAATTTTAGGGTTTTTGACAGGAAATGCATTATGACAATGCAAAGATGCAATTTTATTACTTGTTTGATTTATGAACTGATGAATGTATTTAGTGTGAGAGCCTTTCAAGGTATATGACCTTTATTTCCTTTGGGGAATTCGTTGCCCCCAATTGACCTAAGAATAGAGTTTAGAATTTTCTCACTCAATATTACCCCAATGAAACTCCCTTCTTTTTAAAGTTATTTGACCTCTATTTTCCTCAGATGTTTTATTGCATACAGGGATAAATAAAGTTGACAAATCATCCTAAGAGAATATACTAAATTCTACATGGATGATGTCTATGAAAAAGCGCAACCAATATGGTTTTCTTTTGACAATTTGTAGAGTTATTTTCATATCCTCCACTTTCCTCTAGGACCTTATTTTTTCACCATGAAGGGTAGAGTTAACAAAATTGACTTGCAAGGAATTTCAATTCTTTTACAAGCAACTCAAATTGAGTTCTTAACTAGCTTGACTCATGTAGTCAATTTGATCCTTATTTATTTTGAAAATTGACACATAATATTGTGCCAAAACTTGCTATCCCTATGTAAGTTACTTAAAATTAGCTTTTTCAATTAATTAGTGGATTATCATCATTGGTTAATAATCTCCCACATTCCCTTGGGAACTTATTGACCCATAAGAAATTATGGCTTATCACTCAACTTGAGAATGGGAAATTTCTACACAATTGATGCTTAGAATTTTGGCTTTAATGATATTTAGTATAAATAAGCCAATTTAATGATCCACTGATGTATGATGGATTTAATGTTACATACTCACTCATACAACATTGAGATTTATGTCTTGGTAGAAGAAAAGAAGAAAAACTTTGTATTTTTTCTCGAGAAGCTTATTGCTTCATTGGAGAAAAAATAGTTGACAATCAAATCGAGAGAAATATACTTATCTACACGATTGATGCCTTAAAATAATTCTAATCCCCGACCAAGACATGACACTTACTTGTTGATGCGACATACTTATTATAATTCCTCAGGATTTTAAAAATTATTTCCTTTTCTATAAAGGAATTTTTTTTTTTTATTTTATGGGGTGAAGGTTTTAAAGAATGAAAATGGATTGTGTACTATTTATTATTTTATTTATCTCTCTTTCTCTCTTTGTTTGTTTGTTTATTTATTTATTTTGGCATGTATATGAAGAAATGAATGCATGTTTAAGGTTTTTCTTCCGTGAAATCATGACAAATGTGATTATAACCTTTTCAGGGTTGGAAACCCACTAAGTAATGGTTAGTTGCACTAATGCATACTTTCATCATAGTTAACGTATGCCCAACTGTACAATGGCATCTCGTTAACTACTTCAGTGAATAGTGACAATATGTCACCTCCCCTATGGCTTTTATTGAATGCATGAGTACAATGAGAAGAAAAAGATCAACATGCTCCTTTTTCTCCTAACATGGGTAGACCCTAGGTTGAGATCAATGGTTTACAGAAGTTTGACTCTAACTGTTCAGGAGGCGTCTAGAGCTTAACTATTAGTGCATTTTGTAGGGTAGATCTATGACCCCTAGAACATTGGTTCCTAAATTGCCATCGCCATGAGGTGAGGATCTCGCTATATAGACTTGACTTTGAGAGAATAAAATATCCTACACAAGTCAAATCCATATAACAAGGCACAATTTAGGTAAGGTTTTCATGATAGCTTCAGGAAGCACAAGGCTTCACAAAGAAATTAATATAAACCTCTACTAACCTAAGATGTATTAAGACCCGGGTGTAGGGCCCAGAATGTGTGCGAGATATTTGTGTCTTAGTGATGTGGGTGAGGAGAGCATTTACCTTTCATCCTATAGACTATCCAACCCTCATCTGCTAAGCAGATTGGTAGACCAAGAGGCAGAGAAATATATACATAGATATTAAAAAAAAAGGAAATAAAATATATACAAATATGATCATCTACCCTAAGATTTTATTCCACATGTTATCTATCCTAACATATATTATATACACAATCAATGAAACAAAATAGATGAAGCAAGCATGTGAATGACATGTTATCTAACTTAATCATGTGAGACAAACACCAAACAAAAGGAGAACCAAAATAAAGGAAGGCTATAATATTTTACTAAACTAACTAAAATTAGGCTTGACTCTCAAACTGTCCCCAGTGGAGTCACCAAACTGTTACACCAAAAAATACGATCGTGTAGCGCCTTTAAAAAGAGAAAATTTTGATTTTCAAAGAAAGCGAAACCGAAATAAAAAATTAAAAGTAAAAGTAAATAGGGTTCAAGAGTCGCCATCAAAATTTTATTTTTTTGAAAAAGGTAAAACTTTGGAAAAGCCTTTTTAATTTGAAAAATAGTCTGCAAACCAAATTTAAATTCGAGAGTCGATTGTGAGTGGAGAAGGTGTTAGGCACCCCACTACATCCGTTCTTAAGAACGGTTACCCTAAGTTAGTTGTGCAAAATTACCATGGCCTTTAATCTATTTTAAATTCTCCTAACAAATCACATGCAAGATAAAAAAAGAAAGAGATTAAGGTAATTAAATTAAGGATAAAAAGAAAAAGTTAAAAGCAAAATGAAAGAAAAGAAATCAAGGAAATAAAATCAAAAGAAAATGTTTATTTACAAGGGCAGACTTGACCTAGGATTGCCCAGGGCTTACATACCCCAAAATGGGGATCAAAGTCCACGTAGTTCGAATAGAGATTGTATTCGTTGGTTGGTTTTTTCCTTCTTTGTTTTATGTTTTGTTTTTTGTTTTTCTCTTTTTTCCTTTTTTTATTTGTTCTTTATTTTTTTATATTTAATTTTTTTTTTGTTTGGGTGTTAATTTTTTTTTTTCGCGAAAAGATGAAGAAAATAAATTAATTTTTCCTTTAACAAATAAAACGAGTTTTAAAATTGGTTGATATATTTTAATTTACTAAAGAAAAATTTAATTTTACTTTTCTTTGCATTTTCAGTTTTTTCTCTCTTTTTCCTATCATTTTTTTTTTTGCTTTTCATTCATTTTTCTTTTCATTTTTTTTTTGTTTTTATTTTTATTATCCTTTTTTTGTTTTTATTTTTTATTTTTTTTTGTTTCTGTTTTATTCTTGTTTTTTTTTCATTCTTTTTATTTTTTGTTTTTGTTTTTATTATTATTTTTAATATTAATTTTTTATGAAATTAAAAAAATATTTTTTTCTTTTTGCATTTTCAAAACTTTTTATTTGATTTGATTTTAATTTTTGACTTTCTTACTTTTTCTTATATTTTGATTTTTGCTTTTGGTTTTAATTTATTTTTGACTTTCTTTCTTTATCTTTCTTTTTATTTTGACTTTTTCTTTTTCATTTTAAACTTAATTTTGTTGATTTAAAAAAAAATTTATATTGTTTTTTGATTTTTTTATATTTCATTTCCTTTTCTTTTTATAATTCTGTTTATTTAAAGGAAGCTTTTCATTTCTACAAAATATATTTTTATTAGGAGAAATCTTCACTTACTTTTCTTATTTCTTTTTTTTTTGTTGATTTAGTCTATCTTTTTTTTTTTCTATTTTTATTTTTTGTTTTTGTTTTTTGGCTATTTTTATTTTTTATTTTTTATCCTTTTTTTCTTTTCAAAAGATCTAGTTTAAAGAGGAAAAACTAACTTTAAAATTTCTTTTAAAATACTAATTTTTATATTTTTAAGAAAAGAAAGGAAAAAGTTTTTTTTTTAATTAGTAATTTATTGTCGAGAAAGGTTTTTTGATTTTTTTTAAGCATACTTTATTTTGTCTAAAACAAAACTATATATATTTTTCAAAAATTTCATCTAGTCTTTTGAACCCTCTTTTTGTTTTGAATCATGTTTTAATAATTTAAAATCTTTTTTTTTAGGCACACTTTCTTTTTCTTAGAATTTTTTTTTAAAACAAAATTAATTTTATAAGAAGATTGGAACACAAAACTTGCAGATGTATAAAAAAAACCAATAAGCACCAAGAAGACTTATTGTCACACATGATATTCTGGTTAATCTTATGCGCCTAAGAAGATATAAAATCTCACACGGCAACTCTAAAAGAAAAATAAAAGTAGAATATAAATTAAAATAAAATACGTACAAGTATCAGATAATTTGTGATAGTGTGTGTTCTGTGTATAGCCAAACAAATAGCACATTATTTCAAACAATAATTACAAAAATGAAAGGGATAGAAATTTGAAAGACATCACTTTTTGCATTTTTTTTTCTCCATTTCCTATTCCTCTCTCTAGTCAGATTAGCGTTGTCTCACATTTTTATGCTTGCCATGCCATATTGTTCCACTATCCCAATGGAGCTTCTTCTTTAATCTTTTTGAGTCTCTATTCTTTTAACTAGTCACCTTGATTCTCTCACTCTTTCCCAAGTGGAGCTCATATGCAAAAGAAATACAAGGAGGGGGGTTAAATTCTAACCAACCATTTGCTTTCCAGGAATGATCAAATCAATGCGTCAATAAGCACCCACATGTTAAACAGTAATGCTAACATTCAAAAGAAATATCACCTCAAAAGGAATAACAAACATCATGTTTAATTGGACATTTTGCATAAGATTCTAATAAGGAATGAGACTAAAAACAATGGGGCAGTAGGTACTAACTTTTAGTAATATGTTAATATCCCCATATATGAACAGAACTGAAATCGTACAGGAGCAGCATACCAATTGCAAAAGCGACCCCAATTAATATAAGCATGAGATATAACACAAGTAATCATATGAAGATCAAATTCAGTTCCATATACAAGCCTTCCAATCTATTATATGTACCAAGATAGAATCAATTCAGAACCTGAGCCTATGTCTAAAGCTATGTTGCGTTACAGTGAAAGATTCGACTAAATAAAATAAATTAAAAGTAGCAAGCAAGAAACAAAGCTGGTGAAATGCAAGACCATGAACTAAACAAACTGGCTTGATTTCTCATGAACCATGCAAAGCCTAAGCAATCAATAAACATAGCAGGATAGCCGCAATTCATTACTGGGAATTTAAATTGGGTAGTTTGATGCTAGAGATAGAATCCTTAACGAAACCATTAGCAGAACCACTTGGATTGGAATTTTTGGCTAACAGTAGAACATCGCAAGCAAAATCTTTTTTTTTAGGCACACTTTCTTTTTCTTAGAATTTTTTTTTAAAACAAAATTAATTTTATAAGAAGATTGGAACACAAAACTTGCAGATGTATAAAAAAAACCAATAAGCACCAAGAAGACTTATTGTCACACATGATATTCTGGTTAATCTTATGCGCCTAAGAAGATATAAAATCTCACACGGCAACTCTAAAAGAAAAATAAAAGTAGAATATAAATTAAAATAAAATACGTACAAGTATCAGATAATTTGTGATAGTGTGTGTTCTGTGTACAGCCAAACAAATAGCACATTATTTCAAACAATAATTACAAAAATGAAAGGGATAGAAATTTGAAAGACATCACTTTTTGCATTTTTTTTTCTCCATTTCCTATTCCTCTCTCTAGTCAGATTAGCGTTGTCTCACATTTTTATGCTTGCCATGCCATATTGTTCCACTATCCCAATGGAGCTTCTTCTTTAATCTTTTTGAGTCTCTATTCTTTTAACTAGTCACCTTGATTCTCTCACTCTTTCCCAAGTGGAGCTCATATGCAAAAGAAATACAAGGAGGGGGGTTAAATTCTAACCAACCATTTGCTTTCCAGGAATGATCAAATCAATGCGTCAATAAGCACCCACATGTTAAACAGTAATGCTAACATTCAAAAGAAATATCACCTCAAAAGGAATAACAAACATCATTTAATTGGACATTTTGCATAAGATTCTAATAAGGAACGGGACTAAAAACAATGGAGCAGCAGGTACTAACTTTCAGTAATACGTTAATATCCCCATATATGAACAGAACTGAACTCGTACAGGAGCAGCATACCAATTGCAAAAGCGACCCCAATTAATATAAGCATGAGATATAACACAAGTAATCATATGAAGATCAAATTCAGTTCCATATACAAGCCTTCCAATCTATTATATGTACCAAGATAGAATCAATTCAGAACCTGAGCCTATGTCTAAAGCTATGTTGCGTTACAGTGAAAGATTCGACTAAATAAAATAAATTAAAAGTAGCAAGCAAGAAACAGAGCTGGTGAAATGCAAGACCATGAACTAAACAAACTGGCTTGATTTCTCATGAACCATGCAAAGCCTAAGCAATCAATAAACATAGCAGGATAGCCGCAATTCATTACTGGGAATTTAAATTGGGTAGTTTGATGCTAGAGATAGAATCCTTAACGAAACCATTAGCAGAACCACTTGGATTGGAATTTTTGGCTAACAGTAGAACATCGCAAGCAAAAAGGGTATATCAGAAACACAAATATCATAAACACAGGCCAAGTCCGCATCAGAAATAGTGTTTCACATTCATATCAGAAATAGAGCTTCATAGCAATGAACATCCAAACACAACTATAAAGTAGAATATGGACTAACCAATGAATCATATGTATTTTAGCCATTTTCATACTCATTGAATATAAAACTTAAAACCAATATGCAGAAGATTATCTGAACCAGATGCATTTGATTCAGGCAAACACATAACAGGTCAAGGATAATAGTATGAGTCTTCATCTAAATCGAGCCTTTGAATCAGACCCATTCTATATCACACGACTCGAAGGAACTCAAATTTTAGTAGCCAACACAAACAAATCGGACCATATTCAGGAAAAAAGAAGTTCAAATTTTAGCACCCAGAAAATAATAATAATAATAATACTAATAATGGAATCAGACCATCCTTGAACCTCAGGCCCCACAAACAGCATACATATGTGGCTTTATAGTTTCAGAATTGAAAATGGAGGGAAAATACAGAACACATACCTCCCCAGCTACTATTCCAGCATTCGAAAGACTGAACGGCCTTCTCTTCCCTTTGTCTCTATCTCGCCCTGTTCGAATCACTCACTAGCCGATTGTTCTTACTCGGTCGCTTTGTCGCCAATTTGGTCGGCATAACCGAGGGCTGAGACTTCAGCTTCTTGGCCTTTGGAGTCTCTTCCATAGGCTTAGAGGCAATCGATTTAACCATCAGGTCCGTATTCCCACTGGGTCGCTCATTTTTGGAGTTAGATTCGGAATCAGATTCTATCTCAAATTTCGAAACTGAAGCTTTTGGTTAAGGTTTTGTGGTTGGAGCAGCAGGGGGAGGCTTTTTTGGTAGTGGGTTTCTTCTCAGCAGCAACGGTCGGTAAAGGGGATGGAGCTTTTGTTGGTTCATCATCCTCTTCTTCCTCTTCAGATGAAGATCCCACTTCTTCGGACGAAGCTTCCTCTTCTTTTGATGAAGACAAAGCCGTGGGTGGTTCATCCAAAGGAGAAGCACATTTCGGAGCCATTGAGAACAAGGGTTTCAGAAAGTAGGCTAACAATGTCCCTTTGCGTCTCAGGCATTTGGACTTCGCCCTTATTTTTTATCACCCTTTTTTCGAAAAACTTCTCAGCTTCCTTCAACCCTGAATCTCCCGTCTATCCCTCTCGCTTACATTCTGCTCCTCCTTCTTCCCTTCCAAAAAATCTTTTCCCCCTTTTATCCAAAAAGGAGAATCCCATCTCCCTTGCTGCCAGTCTTGCGTTCTCCGCCTTTTCTCTCCATCGATCTCTCGTTTTTCCTCTCCGTGCTCAAAGTCGTTTCTTTTTCGTCCGTCCCTCCCCCACTTTGATACCTTTTTCGTCTCGCATTTGTCCCTTTTCTTTTCTTCGCTGGTGGCCGAGACCAAAGCCTGAAAGGGGGGGCTGGGGTCAAAACGCAGGGTTCCTGCGTTTTGAACCGTTTTTTATTTTATTATATTTTTTGTTTCTTTTATTTATCTCTTTTGGACCTTTGAGTTAATGGACCAAACCTAGAAAGATTGGGCTGCAGGTCTTTTTGGATTTGGGCCATTTTTCTTTTAATTTAGTAGCTTGAAAGCTTTCTTTTTCTTCTCTCTCTTTTTTTTATTTCTCTTTTTTAATTTATTTTCTCTCTCTTTTTCAAAATTTTCCTCTCTCTCTTTTTCTTATCTTTAATTTTTAATCTCTTGTTTTTGTTTTTTTTTATTTTGTTTTTGTTTTCATTTTTTTTACCTATCATTGTTTCACTTATTAATATTGTTATTATTATTACCTTGCTTTTTTTCTTTTGCGTTTTGATTTTTTTTCTCTTTTTTTTTTGTTTCGTTCTTTCTTTTATATTTTTTTTCAAACTTTTCATATTTTTTCCTTTTTTGTTATTTGGGCTTTAGGAATTTGAGAGAAAAGAAGGCTAATACTTTTTTAATGACTTTTCTTTATTATTTTATTTTTTTGGTTTGTCTAGACAAAATACGGTGTTCACAGTGATAAAAGAAAAATAAACATGTATATATATTTTCCCAATAAAAATCATTCATTAATTGCAATGGAAATCATCAAATTAGTATCAACTGAGCCAGACATAGATAATGTAATATCCAGTTTTCCAAAAACGTGAGAAACATAATGTTCAGTTTCTCTGTAAACATATGAAACTCACCAGATACAAAAGAAAGTTCCCTAAAGAGAAGAATTTGAGGTCCAATAAAATTAGAATAATATTTTAGACTTTAAATAATAAGGATCCAATGTCAGAGGTGCCCTGAAAACGGAGCTAGAACAACTAGACAGAATTTAACGAAAATGCAACGAACGTAATGGCATTTTTATAATTTTGGGTACTTTTTGGAAAACTCATAGGAGGGATTTTTAAATAGGAGAAATGAGTTTCCCAGGGTTCTCAAAGGCCCTAAAAACTATAAGAACTCCTAGAACAGTTAAAACCTTTCCAGTTTATGTTTTAGAGCATTAGTTGACCCGAACTTTAACCAATTCATTTGGGAAGGTTTTAGATTCAATTTGGATAAAATCAAAGGCATTTTATCAATTAGAGGATCTAAATTTTATGATGGAAAAAATGGTTCTAAAAAAGGAGTTGAAATGAGCCTAAACAAAGCAAACAAGCGTGTAAGGGCAAAATAGTCATTTTAAAAAATTGTAAAAGAAGCTTCTTAAGTAAGATTACACCTCATCACCTTTTCCAAGCTTTCATTTACAGAAATTGGAGTAGTCATGGCATGACATTAAGAGGGGAGAGAGAGAAGTTTAAACTTCTGTTTAGGTAAGTAAATGGCCCCATTTTATCCCTCGCCGGTTAGGAAAGTTGTTCCTCTCTCTAAAAACTCTCTAATGATAGTTTTCATTTCTTGAAAACTTGAAAATTCAAGTCTTGCCTAAGACAAAAAGGAACTCTTTTCAAGAAACCAATTGGTGAAAAATAATCTGTGTGAAAAGAGCTCCATTTTAAGGTAAGACTTTACTTGAAACACTTACAAAATCTTATATTTCCAAGCATTTAAGCTTTGATCTAGAGAGAGAAAGTGAGGAGGGGAGTTTTTCTTTATGTGTTCTTGATGGAATCAAGGGTTATGAAGTGCGAGGATTAAGAATATGCAACTAGAATTGAAAAGGGAGCTTTAGAATACAAGTTATGGAATTTAGGGATTTGGTTGCACCTAGGCTAAGATGAAACTTCCTAGTAGTAATTTAAGTTGTCTAAGAGTATATATGAGTTCCTAAGACACTAAGAGAGCCTTCCGCATGCTTCTTCCATCAAAGAAATTAAAACAACTCTATTGGTGCCATATAGAAGTATAGCCTTAGCCAAGGAGGGTTAATGCACTAGGGAGTGTTTTAATTCCTTCCAAACTTAGTTTTGCATCATGTATGATGGAAGAGGATAGGAGAAAGCCTTAGAAAAATTTTAAAAGTTATGGATAGTGAGATGGTATCTAAGTTCCATATTATGGCTTAAAGAAGCAACACCTAGATAAGCTCCTTAAATTAATTATGTGATGGCTCCAAGAGACTTTAATAGAGTTAATAACCTTAGATGGTTGCAAAGAGTGGAGCCAAGATCATATTTTCCTAAGGTTGCTTCATTAGGTGCATTATAGAACCATAAAAGAGCCATATGAACCACTTAGCTTTTGAAATAAATATGTAGCTTGAGAATTTGTTCCAAGAGTGTAATTGGCTTCCATATTATGTATCTAGGCCAAGAAAAACAAGTTCCACCTTCTTGTGAGTGTGTGGCCATGGGAGAGGAACCAAGTTCAAGGAAGAAAGTGTGCATCTGTGACAAAGGTAGCTCTCTCTTCTTTCTCTTATGCATGAATGGATGTTTGCTTTGTCTTAGATGTGTGTATGTATGTCTTGAGTCATTAAAAATGTCTTAGCATGTATCTAGATGCCATGGTATCATAATGTTGTTTTATGCATTCAAATGATATCTTGTGACTTTGCTTTGGTTATCTTGCATGTGGTGAAGCCAAGAACCTTCTAACCATTGTGGGGATAAACCAAGAACCTTTAAAAATGGTTGAGACAAAGCCAAGAGTCTCCCAAGAGTAAGGCTTAGTTAAGAGCCTTTAAGAAAATGGGTGAGGCAAATCCAAAGTCCATAAAGAGAATGGGTGAGGCTAAATGACTCACTTGGCAAGCCTATGTATGATTTGTGTGACTTATTGAATGCTAGAAATGCTTCATGAATAATTACATGTTCCATAATGTTTATACATATATTTCTAGACTTGGATTTGCATTCTTTATGTGTAATTGAAAGGGAAAAGAGCAATTAGGATTCCTAGAATCTCATTCCTTCCTCTTCACATGTCTAACATGTCTCGATGGACCAAGTAAGCAAAGAAGTGGGAGCCACTAAGCTTGAAGAGGAAAGTTTAACAACTAAGTGTGTGAAAATGCCAATTTGTAGTCATATGAGTGGCACATGGTATAATCTTTTATTGTATATGTTGTATGACCTTATGAACACATGTAAATATGTAAATGTATTATGTATGTATAAGATTTGATGTCGTATGTATGATATAGCAACCTTTGGTCATTGAATGGCAAGATTTTATATGTATGCTCTTGTGTATAACTTGGGGTGGATGAGTGATGATCGTGTCGAGCAATCTCAAATTTAACTAGGTAACAAAATAAATTTGTAGATAATGGTGCAACTTAGGTCATCTTTCCAAGGAGTTTGTGCCTTAAATTGTTTATGGAAGAATATTCTAAGTATTACTATTAGGATCTAACTTGGGGGTTTGATATGCTAGAATTTAATTGAACTAAAATTAATTGACAAGAATTAGAAATCTAAAACTAAGTTCAAGTGATTTATCAAGTAAATGAGGTAACTAGCTTTTAATTGGATTCCCTAGAGTTCAATTATCCTTGCTCTATTTAGCTTACCAATTTAGGATTAAGTTCTTGCTCTTTAGTGCATTCCTCATAAGGTTCTTGAATAACCATCCAAGATTCAATTCATCAATTGTTCAAAGAATTTTGCAACCACAAGAAACCTTAAACAACTAATTAATTGAATTAAGAATAAGAACACACTATACTAAATTTTATTGATTTATGAAAGCTACTGCACAATTCACTCAAGATGCTAATTCACTAATTAGATTAATTAACCCCTCAAGCAATTAATTGCACAAAAGTTCCAGCTAACTAACCCAATAACCATTGCATCAATTAGCCTAAAGTCAAGAGGAATTTAGAGTTCAATTGCACAGCATTAATTCTGGAATGATGATAAAAAATTAATTCCAAAATTCAAATCAAGTTCAATCCAAGAATTAATTCAATCCAGTAATTCCAGCAATTAAATTCCTAAACCAAAAAGCTAAACCTAGACAAATTAATAAAGGAAATAATGCTAAAATCAAAAGATTGGGCAAGAGGGTTTTATCCAAATTCAATAGGAGATGTAGAGCTCAAATCTTTATCTAGGAGAATTCAATCTTCAGCTAGCCACCACAAGGAATTCAAGCAGCCATGGAGGGATCAAATGAAGGAGAATCGATCAAAGGAGCCATAATCATGGAGAATTTAGCCAGAACTGCTTCCTCGTCCAGCACTGGAATTTCTCGCACTCTTTTTCTGCCGTCTCTCCTTCTACGTTATCCTCTTCGATATATCTCCCAGCGTCCCCTCTAGGTTTTATTTTCACCTTCTCCTCGTTGTTCACGTTTCCCTCCTTCTGATTCTGCACGCTGAAATCCCGCAACTAATCCTCATCTTCATCTTAATTCCCACGTCAGCTCGTAGCCTTCTTAATTCCACGTGCTCAGCTCTTAATCTCCAGCTCTCTTCACGTGTTCTCCCTTCTCTAATTTCAATCATCTGAAGCTCCCTTGTGCGTGTAAAAATGTGGGCCCCATTGCTTTTTATTTATTATAATCCACATGCATGCCAGACACAGACTCACATCCCTTCTTCACTGTTCACGTCATGTTCCACGTTCCTCTCTCTGCATGTGTGCGTTGCTTTGGTTCTGCCCTGCTGCTGCTCTTTCTTCGAACCAGACCATGGCTTTCTTCATTTTTTTTTAGCTCGAAGCTTCTTTTTTTTTCTTTGCCATTTATTCTGCTGCTGTCCAGCACTTCCTTCGTTTTTCAACTTGTTTTCTTCATATGTTTTCAGCTCGTTCCAGCCATTTTCTCTTCTGCTTCTTCTCGCTTAACTCGAGCTGCCTGACTCTTTCTAAGCTTCTCACGTGTTTTCTCCTCTCTTTCTGCTGGAGTTTGTGAGCTGCCTTCTTTCCACGTCGAGCGTTCTGCTCATGTTGCTTCTTCTTTGTCTCTCAGCCCAGACTTCTTTTCTTGTTCTGCTCACAACATCTCATTCCACGTAGAAATTCTTCTCCATGCATGTGAGCTTATTTGCTTCTTCGTGCAGCTCTTCTTTCAGCGTCACTTAACAAGTTCATTCTCTTTGTGCAGTTCGTGTTTTTCTTCATGCAATCTTCTGTACAAGCCTCACTCGAGGTTCTCTTCGTGTTTTCTCCATGCAAGGCTGTTACATTTTTCTCCTTCACCACATAGCCTCCTCTGTTTCTGCCATTGCATATGTGTATGACGTTAAGTGGACTGCCACATGGTTCTTTGCATCACATGGATCTGCTACATGTATTTAAGTGGATGAAGATTCAATTTCCCATTCAAAGCTCCAATTTTCATATTAAAATTCTGCACAAAAAGAGTAGAAAAGATGAAATATGAATATTCATAAAATTCATTTAAAATTATTTATGCATTTAAAAATCAATTATTTTGCCAATTAATTCATAAAGTGTAGAGAATGGTTACTAAAACAAAATTCCATCTAATTAAACCCCTAAAGTCATATTTGGACACTAAAATACTTAAGTTAGGAGAATAAAATAGATAGAAATACATGTTTATCAATGAGTCATTTTGAGAAATTTGGGCTTGTGCACCTTTGAGACAAGTTTAGTAGACCATTTTGGTACTTTCCCACTTTCTCAAGTGGTCACAGCTGCCTTAGAAACCAAAATGGACCATTTGGACCCCTTATGAGACACAAAATGAGTTATTTCGCAACCTAATATCAAGATTTAACTAAATGAATGAATTTGCCCATGAAATTTGGCATGCATATAGATCTCATTTGATCTTTTTAGGAAGTCAAAGAACAGATTATTTGGAACTCTATAGAATTAATTATGATTTTTTAAAGTTGGCATTTTTCTATTGAGCTGAAGCAAACACTATTCATATGGTCAGTTTCTTGTGCTATGTCATTTGAGGGCCAAATGTTGTCCAATACTGATGAAATGTTAAAGTCATAAACTAGATATGATAAGTGGCCACTGAGATCACCCCAATTGCACATCTGAGATGGAAGATATGAATTTTTGAAGTCGAGGGATAGTACCAGTAGTGATAGGTGACCTTTGTTACTATTCCATCAATTTTTGGTAGATAAACATCCTTGTTATGTTTTAGAGGTATTTTTTATCATAAAGTAGATATTAGTAGCTTTCTAGAATGGTATAGTGTGCTTAATTTTAATTTTTTTGGAATTAGTTATGATTTTTCAAAGTTGATGATAGAAGTTTGGAATTTTAGTCCTAGGCTGCACACTTCATTTTCATGTATATACTTCAATTGCTCAAGTTTTAGGCCACTTCCTAAGATGGTTATGAGTTATATTTATGTATTTAAATACAAGAATAAGATGGATGAGTTCATATGATCCACAGGACACAGAATGAAAAATTTATACATGACACAACGCAAAATAATTGAATATTTTTATTGCTTTTCTTGAGTAAATATGCTAGATCAAGGAAAGGCAAGCTAGAATAGTATGAGATGAGGTAAATAAATATGGTTTTATAGATCACATAGTTTATAAGGGTAAGTAACATAGACGCGAAGCCACCAGCTTGAAAAAATCAAAACAGATTCATGTGTAGTGGCCAACCACATGGGATTAGCAACACTTCTGCTAGTTGGGGTACATATCATAATGCACTATAGCTAACCACTACTACAGTTAGCTATAGGGTTCTTAAATAGATAGCTTCCACAATAAATCATCTCATAAATATATACTCAAAGTAAATCAAATTTTGATTATGTATACTTACAGTCTAAACATATAATAACGTAAATCAATAAAACTCCCACTTGTAGAGGAATCAAAAAATTAAAATTTAGACTTTCATAGTCCTTAGAGGTGATTTTTCATTATCAGTAACCATATCCTTAAGGTACAGAAATGCTTAATAAATCTTCAAATATGTAGATCATTAGAATCACATTCAATAAGTAAATACATTAATTAAAGAGTATTTAACCACAAACCTTGAATAAAATATATAGCCAGAATTATTTACTCACCTTTTAAAGATGGCAGAGGGAGACTTACTATAACATCCAATTCTCTAAAAATGTGAGAAAACGGGAGAAACGTAATGTACAGTTTCTCCGCCAATGAACAAAATTCACTGGATACAAAAGGAAGTCCCTCGAAATGATGTAATTAAGGTCCCAAAAAAATTGGGAAGCATTCTAGACTCCTAAAAATGAGAATCCTAGGCTCACATGAAAAGAAAAATAGAGCTAAAATGAAAAAACGAATTTGAACGAAATATAAGGGCATTTTTGTCACTTTGAGTAAATTTTGGAATTCACACAAGAGGGATTTTTAAATGAAAATTTTAAGGTCTCTAGGGTTCTTAGAGGCCTTGAAAACCATGGAAAGGCCCGAAACAGTTAAAGCCCCTCCGGTAGACGTTTTCCAATGTTGATTGACTTAAACTTTGACTGATTCATTTGGAAAGGTTTTAGCTTTGAATTGAGTGATTCCAAAGGTATTTTACTAAATTGGGAGCCTAAATTTTATAATGAAAAAGACGGTTCTAAAAACGAAGTTAAAATGAATTAGAAACAAAAATGCCAAGGATAAAGGGTAAAATGGAAATTTTTAAAAAGTTCTTCTTCCTCCTTTATATATATAAGTGGTGCCCCACTCTCACCCTCATGTAGCTTTATATGTTTATGCCCTAAACCAGAGAAAGAGATGCCCTAGGATGAGGCGCACCAAGAGGATGATGAAGGAAGGAAGAAAACAAGGTAGAAAGGTATAGATTTTCATGGTTTTTTATACTTTCTTCCATCCAAACCTCTTCTCCTCCATTTTTGTTTGTTTCCTTTGATTGTAATGAAGTTTATAAATCTATTTTAAGGAAGAAATTAAGCAAAATTTAAAGAAAAGAGGCTAAAGAAGACAAGATTCAAGTGAGAAAATAAGGAAAAACAAGATACTTTCTTCTTCCATAGTTGCTACCTTTTGTTCCTCTCCTTTCTCCATTTCGCCCCACTCAAGAAGTCTTGGGAGGGATTAGTTTTTGAGCTGAACCAAGGGTGATTCTTAGGAAAAAGGGTGTGGAGATTAAGAATATGTAAAGAGAATTAACAAATAACCATGGAAATTCAAGATGCAAAGTCTAGGGTTTCAAGTGTTCCTTACAAAATCTGATTTGATCTCTTAATTCTTATGCCTAAATGAGAGTTTAAATGAGTTTCTAAGATCCTTAGAAGTCTCTCCATGTGCTTCTTCCATCAAGAAAACAAACCAAAGTCCATGGAAGCCCATTTCCTTCATTGTCTCGGCCTAAGAGGGTTTGCATGCCTAGGGAGAGTTTTAAATTTTTCTAAGACTATTTTTGAGTCATATATGATGAGTAAAGATGAGAGAAGGCCTTGGAAAAAATTTAGAAACCATAGAAAGTGAGTTGGTGCCTTATGTTCCATAATATGACTTAAAGAAGTAACATGTAGTTAGGCTCTTTATCTTAATTGTGTGATGACTCCAAGAGGCTTAAAAGGAGTCAAGAATCATATTTGATAGGAAAGAATGGAGCCTAAAATTTATTTAGTGGGGGTTACTTCATTAGGTGCATTCTTGGAAATATAAAAGGGCTAATGAGCCAAGCTAGTTTCTAAGCTAGTTGTGTGGCCTTAGACTTCAAGAATATAATTAGCTTCCATATGATGTGTCTAGGCTAAGAGGAATGATCTCCACCTTCTTGGGTGTGTGAGGTCAAGGGAGAGGATTCAAGGCTTAAGGAAAAAGTATACAAATACTAGCAAGGTAGCTCTCTCTACCTTTTCTCATGTATGATTATTTGCTTTACTTGTCTTTGAATGTGTGTATGTGTATTCTAAGCTATGAAAAATGTTCTAGCATGAGCTCTTACTCCATGGTACCATGATGATGCATTATGTTTTTAAATGATGTTCATAATGTTTGTTTTGATTTGCTTGAGTATAGTGAGGCCAAGAACCCTTAGCTATGGTGAGGATGAGCCAAGAACCCTTAAGATTAGTTGAAACAAAGTAAAGAGTCTCCCAAAAGTGAGGCTGACTCCCAAGAGCAAGGTTGAGTCTAAGAATCTCTTAAATAATGGGTGAGGTAAGTCCAAAACCTACAAGTAAATGGGTGAGACCAATCCACTTGCTTGGCAAGCCTTTGTATGCCATGTATGATTTGCTTACATGTTGGAAATGCTTCTTGAATGTTTACACAAGACAATATGCCCATGCATGTATTTGCAAGACTTGTTTTGCATCTTTATGTATGATTGAATGGGAGATGAGCTATTAGAATTCTTTGAATCTCATCCCTTCCTCTCCAATATTCTAACATGCTAGATGGACTAAGAGACCAAGGGAATGGAAGCCAACCACATGAGAAATAAGAGCTTGACATCAAAGTGCATAGTTTTTGTTCTTTAAGACCATATTGATGTCTAATGATGTAATCCATTATTGTATATGGTCTATGACTTCTTGAACATGTATAATTATATTAATGTGTAATGTATAAATAAGAGGATATGTTATGTGAATGCTAGAATGTAATTTGTGTATGTAATGGCAAATTGTGTTTCTTGAAAGTTTGATGCAAGTATGTACAAATGCAAGTGGAGTAGCCAAAATGAGATGCATGAGATTTGGGACCATTTGAGCAGCTCATAAAAGTCATAATCATGCTTTTAGACTTGCCCAAGAGATGCCAAACCCCAAGGAAAGCCACTTGGACATTTTAGTATCTTGTATGGACCAAGAATTGACCAACTTAAAACTTTATACTATTTTTTATCCAAATGAGCTTTTCTTGATCTGAGCTTTGGCATACAATTAAAGCTTGTTGATAGATTTTTAGGAAGTTAAAGAATAGAATTTTTTAAGGTCTAGAGAATATTTGATGAATTTTCAAATTTGGAAAAAATTCTGGTTTTGGTATGATGTACTGTTCACTTGGTCCAAAAATGATTTCTATCACATAGGGCTCAAATAATGTCCAATTACTACAAAATTTTATATGAAGAAACTAGACATTCCCAGTGACTTGTATCAACTGGAAGCGCCTCATTTGGAGGCCTAGAGAGGGAGATATAAATTTTTAAAGATTTTGCCCAGTATCAAGTGCCCCAATTAACCTCAAGTATTGTTTGATTGGGTTTCGAGAACTAAAAATGCTTGAAATCATTTGAAGTTATTTTTCCCTTCTATCTAACATCGTATCTTTCCAGAGTGGTATCATTTGCATGGATTGAATTTTTGTAAAATTAATTGGATATTTTTGAAATTTGCTATAGAAACTTGTGACAATACCAGTGGACAACCTGACCTCTGAACCTTTTCAAATGTCAAACATCTTTTGTGTTGTGATTCATGGTTTGGACATATTTTTAGCTTAAATTAGACATGTGTAGCTTTCTAGAATGGCCAAGTAATTTCAATTTTTCTAGAATTAGTTGTGATTTTCCAAAAGTTGTAATAGAAATGAGAAAATTCTGGCCGAAAATGCATATATGTGTTTTATGCTTCTCTTTGGTTTTCATGAGTAGTAGGCCACTTTTAGTGATGGAAAAGAGTTGTATCTATGTAATTAAATATGAAAATGTGATACATAAGTCCATATGGCCCATGGGACTCTGAATGTAAATTTTATACGCGACGCAATACTAAGAAACTCATTATTTAATGCCATATTTCTTACTCTCTTATGGATTGCATGATATGAGACATGGAAGTAGTATGAAATAAGCTAGAAATATATAGTATTACACTTACTATCATGACGTCTGTTAAATCCTTAGGTGTAACTAATTCTCCTAAACACCCTATAATACCAATTCACGAATCCTTAATGTTAGAATGGTCTCAAGTGATCTTATACTAAAGTTATTTTGTTTCTCCTAAAAACTTTTATCTCGTCCTTCACCCTAAACAATCTTATATCATAAGTAACCAATTTGTTAAAGACTAAATTCAAATAGATTAGTACATAGTGTTGACACCAAAATGATTGATAGTCTCCCAACATCAATGCCTTGTTGAGATAACTAAGGTCAATCCTCCCCTTGATTTATGGCATAATTCAAAAGCAAGCCATCGTAAATTGTCTCCCTTTCAAATTTTCGTAGCATTACTATCACCTAACTACATTATCTATAAAAGAAAGGGACCTAACTTGCAACATAGGACTAATTTACATCATAAATAAGAATTACTATAAACTTTATTAATTATAAACAATAATAATAATAATAAAGTTTTAGTCATCATATCGAATGAGTTTTCTAGATTGAACCTTATCACTTAAAAATTTAAAGCTATTGTACAAAGTAAACAAATATAAGAGTTAAAAAAAAGACTATCATGTTCAACCATATATTCCATTATCTATGCTTTTCAGCACCATATAAAAGAGTATTCAAATCCCATTTAATAGATTCAAAATTTTCCTTTTTTGGCCTGTCAAATCCATGAAAATAATTGTGTGGTGGACTACTTACATGGAAGACCCAGTAAAATGGAGCTAATTCAACCCTTGGTTAAATTCTCCCTTGTTTCATGGCCTCTCAATCTCCCCCAACCAATCCACCACAATGGGACAGACACGATCACACACTTCTGCTTGACCGAGATTCAAGAAGGCCAGAATAGATGGAGCTTATTCAATCTTCTCCGTCTTGGTCCCCTAACCAGCCAAAATACTCCCATGAAGCCACTAATAAAAATGAAGCATTTTATCAAAAAATTGAACAAGGCAACTTGATGAAGGATAGGAATATTTTTCTAGTAATCAATCTTACCTGAAACGGTATGCAAATGTAAGACCAAGTGAAGAAAATGGAACAAATTGTAGCCTTTTGCCCACCCCTTCTTCACTTTCTTGATTCTCCTTCCATTCAAAACATAATTTTAAATGCAACAATTCCAGCATACTGCTCATCCTAACTGCCCAAAAACCATAACGGGGCAAGGGAAAAATATAGAACCAGTTTAGGATTCAAAGAAGAATGGAATAATGCACCAAGAAGCAATAAAATTTGAGGAAGTGTTAAGGATGCATTCCAGCAAAGAAAAACTAAACTTTCAAGCCAAGAAGCATGAATCTTACACGAAATTTTTGTGCTGCACATGACTCTGCTCCAGCTCGGCTTCTAGAGCAAAAATTCTACATCATTCAACAAAAGCCAGAGAAAGACTGCTGCTACCAAAAAAAAAAAAAAGGGCCAAAGGGAGAGCAATATGCACTATCCCAGCTTTAAGCTCGAGAGATAGATTTGCACAAGGATATGCTACCAAAATGGATCAATAACCTTAGGTTATAGTAGGGAAGAGATGCATAAAAGAGTGAAATAGGAATGGAGTTGGGATGCAATGAAAATGGAGAAAAGATGCAGACGTGCTGGCTATGTCCCATTGTATGCTCTCACCGAAAGGATGGCTACAGGTGACCAAAACCTGCAGCTGAAGTTAGGAGGAGGAAATGACCAAAAACCCAGATTTTTTTATCATGTAATTGAGGGCATTTCTAGTATAGCAAGGAAGTGGCCTGAAAAAGGAGGAAAAAATTTTAAACATTAGCATAGCCTTAAATCTGTTTTAAATAAGAAATGAGCAAAAAAAAATAATGTGTAATTAAATCAGTTTCTGAATAAAAATACTAATCTAAGATACAAAATTTGAATAAATTGCATATCATAACAGAAAAAAATCATTTTAAAAAAGAAATAAATTAGAAAACTACTGGACTACAGGAAGATACAGCAATTTCCACCCATCAACTTTGACAATCCATTTTAAAGTCAAAAAAGGTGCTTTTTTTATCAACAGTTGCTTTTTCCCGTCAACATACCAGGCCCTTTTATCAACCATGGGCTTTGACCGTCAAAATGAAGCTTCCCTTTTCAATAACTAGCTTCTTAAAACGTGGTGCCAAAACGCGGGAAGCAGTGGCGGTAACATGAAGCTTCCCTTTTCAATAGCCAGCTTCTTAAAACTTGGTGCCAAAACGCGGGAAGCAGTGGCAGTAACGTTCATCCATTTTTATTGGCAGCAGGGTGAAAAAAAATAATATTCATTTATTTTAAAAATAATTTGAAAGCAATTTTTCCACTTTTATCGACAGGTAGTTATCACACTTTTCTTCTCTGCATCTATTACATCTCAGCTTCTCCTCCTCTCTATATTCTACTTCTTTCTGCATCTTGACCAGAACGACTTCTCCTCTCTGTATTCTACGTTTCTCTGCATCTTGACCGAGTTGCATGCAATATATAATTGATGATTTGTCTTGCTGCAGGAGGAATTGCCGACAGAGTGTGAGTTCTCTTCCTTGAGTTTCTTTTTTCTTTTTCTATTTTTCAATGGATGCTTATTGCTATAGGAGGACTTGTTGGCAGAGTTTATGTTTCTTTGAGTTTCCAACTTTTTTCGTTTTTCATCTTTTGATGGATGCTGTTCTTGCTTGTGAATTCATACCCAAATTATGGAACCCATATCATAGAAAGATATAGAAAAGTCTATTTATCCTCAAAAGTTAAAAGTTTAAGCTATATATCAATTTACCAAAAAATGACCCAAAAAAAATTACTTAAACCAAAAAAAAATTCCATTTATATATATATATATGTATCCTTGAAACACAATTTAGCATTTTAGCAATGTTGATTGAGATTTTGAATATATATATATATATATATATATATATATATATAAATGTTTTGCATTACAACTACCAATAGGCTATTTATTTGAAGAGTCACTCTCACACTTGACTTGAATTATATTATTGGATTATCTATCTCTTGATGTAAATCAGATGGAACATAATTAGTAACTGGAGGGTCAATTCAAGGCAATTTATTTTGAGATTTAAAACCTTGAGGATATGAATTAAAATACACAATCTCAAAAATTTAAATAGGCTTTATTCTGAAAGGTTGGAGGTAGAAGCAAAAAGTTAATTCTTCTTGTATGTTATATTTTTTGATAGAAAAGATGGTTACATCAATTGGAAAGTTGTACAAGGAAAACTTTCAATAGTATTTATATTAAATTATGTATCTTTTATTAGTTTCTTTTTTTCTTTAATTGTAAAAAATACGGGGCAGAGGAGCCAAATAATTGTGTGCTTTTTCCTAGCCTAGTTAACATGGCAGGGTAGTTTTGGTGCTTTGCTTCTCAAGAAGGAGAGAAATAAAGATTGCTTTTTAGTTGGATATATCCATTGAAATAGCAATACAAACAATAGCTAGTAAAACATATCCATTAAAAAAAAAATAGTGAAGCAAAAATAAGTCAATAGACTTATTATCTCACTTTTTAGGACTGAAATGAACATGATGTTTAGGGTTTGATTTTTATTTTATTTTATTTTTTTATTTCCTAATTGAAGACATTGAAAAATTGTGTGCATAGTAGAAATTTAAATTTATGATCTCTTACTAATTTTTTATCCTCGTTATAATTATATCATTGTTTTATGGGCTTGATTTTGTTGTGAAAGATAAATATATTAGTAATATCTTGGTTACATATCTATCTCAAGTCTAAATTGGTTTTTCTAAATAAAGAAAAATAAGGCAAAAGTAGTTTGAGATTCTTAACTTACTAATTAAAACCTTGAGGATATGAATCAGAATACACTTTTGAGATTTTTAATTTAATAATTAAATAATGCAAGTAAAAATTGCAAAGTGCATAAAATAGTAAGAAAGAGGTTAAACAATCTATACAATTCTTTTTTTTTTTTTTCAAATTATCATGGCATCTTAATACTAAAATAAAAATATTAACACATATATCTCTCTTTTTGTTTCTCTCAGTTTAAGGCACTTTATTAGAGCTCTTGATCCCTAAAGAGGAAGTAAAAAAGCAAAAGAAATCTCTGGACCAAGTATTGGCATTTTTGCTTCTTAGGTACATACACCCCTCTCTCTTTATTTTGATTCTTATTTGATTTAGGCAAGCTTTATTATGATTTGTGGTTATTTTCTTTTCTATTTATTTCCTAATTTTCTTTCTTAATTATAAGCTTTAAAGTCGAATTATAGGAATGAAACAAAAGAAGCACAAATAATATTGGTGCCTTTGTTTATTTTCTTAAGATATGAAATCTTTGAATATGTCAAATTTTTTTGAATGATTTTATGCATTCATATCCATATGTTTCTAATTATTAATGTGAAGTTAATTATTTTTTCTATATTCTATGTTTTCTAGTTAATCATGGAGAAGGATTGGATGCAAATTAAGAATAGAGCACATCCTACGTATAGAAAAGAGGTTACTGAGTTCTTAAATTTTGCATTTGAACACACAAACAAAGATGATATTTATTGCCCATGTGTTAAATGCAATAATCTTAAGAAAAAAACTCGTGAAGAAGTTGAAGGAGATTTACTAATATATGGAATAGTTGCAAATTATACAACATGGTATAAACATGGAGAGGATTTAGAAGTGGTATCTTCTAATTTAAGTGATAGTGATGAATCTGATAGGGAGTCAATTCAAGACATGTTAATGGATCATTTTGGGGCATGGGATACGGAGGAGCCTAATAAAGATGCAAGCATATTTTATAAATTGTTGCATGATTCTGAGCAAAGCTTATATCCAAATTGTAAGAAGTTTTCCAAATTGTCATTTCTGATGAAATTGTATCATATAAAATGTCTTGGCGGCTGGAGTAATAAATCATTTTCTATGTTACTTGAATTGTTGAATGATGCCTTTCCTGAAGGAACACAATTGCCAAAATCTTATTATGAAGCAAGAAAGATCTTTCGAGATCTTGGGTTAGATTATATAAAGATTGATGCTTGTGAAAAGGATTGTATGCTATTTTGGAATGAGCATTCAAAGCTAGATTGCTGTGTGGTTTGTAATACCTCTAGATGGAAATCTGAAAATAATAATTTAAAGAGGAAAAAAATTCCAAGAAAGATTCTTCGTTATTTTCCCATAACTGCAAGATTGAAAATATTGTATATGTCAAATAAGACAGCATTAGAAATGACATGGCATTATGATAAGCGTGTGGATGATGGTGTTCTAAGACACCCTGCTGATTCAAAAGCATGGAAAAATTTTGATGAGTTACATGAGTCTTTTGCTTTAGAGCCACGCAATATTAGGCTTGGTTTGGCTAGTGATGGATTTAATCCCTTTGGCAACATGAGTACTTAATATAGTATTTGGCCTGTGGTATTAATTCCTTTCAATTTACCACCTTGGAAGTGTATGAAGGATCCATATATGATGTTATCATTATTGATTCCTGGGCCAAAAGGTCCAGGAAATGATATTGATGTATATTTACAACCTTTAATAAATGAGTTGAAGGAATTATGGGAAGTGGGTGTTGAAACCTATGATGCATCACGAAAACAAAACTTCAGCATGCGTGCAGCAATTTTATGGACAATTAATGATTTTCCAGCTTACGAAAACTTATCTGGGTGGAATATTAAAGGAAGCTTAGCTTGCCCATCTTGGAATGTGGAGACTCGTTCTATGTATTTGAAAAATAGAAAAAAATATTGCTTTTTAGGACATCGTCACTTTTTACCAATTAAACATAGATGGCGACATGAGAAAAGTTTATTTGATGGCACAAAGGAGGTTGGGCATCCTCCTAAACAACTTTCTAGGGAAGATGTACTTCATCAAGTTCATGATTTAAAAGGGTTAGTGTTGGGAAAATATGCCAACAAAAGGAAGAAAAATGAAAAGCGGCATTCAACTGGTTGGCTTAAGAAAAGTATCTTCTTTCAATTACCATATTGGAATACCTTGTTGTTACGACATAATTTGGATGTCATGCATATTGAAAAAAATGTTTGTGATAATATTATGGGGACATTGATGAATGTTTTGGGAAAAACAAAGGATAATTTAAAAACTCGATTGGACTTACAAGCCTTAGGCATTAGGGCTGATCTACATCCCATACAACATGATGATAGGGTGTCAATACCTGCATCTATTTACATGCTGACTAATGATGAAAAAAGCATTTTGTGTGATTTCTTGAAGAATGTCAAAGTTCCAGATGGATATTCTTCTAATGTTGCTAGATGTGTGAAAACAACGGAGCGAAAGATCATTGGATTAAAAAGTCATGATTGTCATGTTCTCATGGAGTGCTTCCTTCCACTTGCACTACGAGGACTATTAGCAAATGAGAATATTCGCAGTCCATTGATTCAGTTATGTTCTTTCTTTAAAGAGCTATGTTGGAAAGTTCTTACTTCGGAAAAGTTAGATCAAATTGAAACTCAAATTGCTTATACACTTTGCAAGCTTGAAATGATATTTCCTCCTTCATTTTTTGATGTTATGGTCCACTTACCAATACACTTAGCACAAGAAGCTAAGATTACAGGGCCAGTCCATTATCGTTGGATGTATCCCATTGAAAGGTAATTGAATCTCCTTTTATCTTACCTATATAATTTTAAATGTTTTTATCAATTCCATAAATAATATATATATTCATTATGTAAAGGTACTTACGAACTTTGAAGGACTATGTACGTAATCGAGCTTATCCAGAAAGTTCCATTGCAGAAGGATATATTGCAAATGAATGTTTGATGTTTTGCTCAAGATACTTTCATGGAATTGAAACAAAATTCAATCGAGTTGGGAGAAATTGGGATGGTGGTCCTAGTGAATTATCTGGGTTGTCTGTTTTTGTACAATCTGGTCGCCCTACTAGAGTGAGTAAAATATCAAGAAAATTAAGTATGGAAGAATTGAATCAAGCTCATCTTTATGTCTTGAAAAATTGTGATGAAGTTATTCCATTTATTGAGTAAGTATATTTACTTTCAACTCATATGTTATCTTATTATATATTCATATCCTTGAATATAATGGTTTTTATTTATTAGGAAGCATAAGTTGGAGATTGAAAGAGAAAATATTAGAAATATTGAAAGACGACATAATCAACAATTTGCCAAGTGGTTCGAAAGTCATGTAGGTAGTGCACTTTTTTAAAGTATACTTTTTTTTATTATAATATTTTATAATTTTAAGCTTTTTCTTATATTTATGTAGGTTACACAACTTTACAATGAAGGAAGTGATAAAGTAACACAACAACTCTTACATTTAGCTCGCGCTCCATCACGAGAAGCCATATGTTACAAAGGATTTGTTGTGAATGGCTTTGTGTTTCGCACAAATGAATGCGACAATAATAGAAAAACACAAAATAGTGGAGTTATTGTAAAAGGAGATTCTAGTAAAGAGTACTATGGTGTCATTGAGGATATTTTTGAATTGTCTTACATGGGAAATAATAAAGTTGTTTTATTTAAATGTTTATGGTGGGATGTAGATAACTATGGTAGAGGAATCAAGGTAGATGAATATGGGATAACAACTGTGAATAAAGGGCGAAGATTGAACACAAATGAACGATTTGCTATGGCATGTCAATGTGAACAAGTCTTTTATGTAGAAGATATTACTAACTCTAATTGGCTATGTGTGGTGAAGGTTGCACCTCGAGACTACTTTGATATGCCTATGCTTGAAAAGGACGATGAAGAAGAATTGGATGTGGTTATCCCAGAACCATTCCAACAACATATGTCTCATGATATTAATGAGCTTTCAAATATTGTGTCTCATGATACAGAAATTCTTATATCTTGGAGTAGGATAGACCATAGCAATGCTCTTTATGTAGACTTAGGGGATATAGGTCAAGAATGAGTTTTTTGATTAAATGTTTGATGTATTTTAATGAGTTGTATTATTGAACCTCTTTTACATGTTACCTTTTCCCTTTTTGTCTTGATTATTTGTACAATTATATTTTAAATGTAATATTATTACTAACCTCTTCCAATATTATCTAGAATTTTTTTACTACAGAGAAGTATTAGAATGGTTGTTGCTAATACTAGTACAAGAAAAAATGCAGGTATGCCATTTTCTATTTTATTGTTTGTAATATAAATTTTTAAAACTCTTTCTTATTAGATGTTTATAACTTTTTCAAATTTAATATTGTTGAATAAGTCAATGTGATTACAAAAAAAAAAGGTCGAGGATCCACACGCAATCTTGAATTGTCTAAATTGCCACCTGGCAAGAGACTTGACATAACATGGCGAAACAATCGTCCAGTTGGTCCAAATTCAAAGTTATTCAAGTCAAGATGTACAACTTTAGTTAGGGAAGTGCAAAATGCACCACTAAATGTTTGTGAATGGGCTGAAATTTCCATGGAAAAGAAGAACAAATTATTTGATCTTGTTTTGGTTATTACTTTAACACTATAAAATTTTCAAATCATTTTTGTAAAATATTCATGTTTTATATTGACTGACATATAATTGTTTCTTGACCTCAAGGTTCATTTTAAAGTTGAAGGTTGTCAACAACTTGTATGGGCACAAATGAATAGGTCATACAAGAATTATCGCCATGCATTGAAGAAGAAGTATTATGATTCTTTTGAATGTCCTGAAGAGGCTCTTGCTACTATACCACCTGATATGACAGAAGAAGATTAGACATATCTTGTGAGATTGTGGAATTCAGATAGTTGGAAGGTGGGTTCTAAAAATTTACCTTTATTTTATTCTTAGAAATAATATTACATTTAATTTTATTTTACTCTTGGAAATAATATTTTTTCAGAAAATGAGTGATCAAAATAAGATTAGTCGATCAGCCAACAATATTATTCATACTACAGGATCAAAAAGTGTCCAGCAAAGGGCTGAAGAAGAGGTATTAGAGTTATTAATATAGTATATTTTGTTCAAATCTTAATAATAAAATATTCTATTGTTTATTCAACAATAGAAAGAGAAGACAGGACAAGAAATTGGGCGTGTACACCTATGGGAAATTACACACACTAGTGCTAATGGACAGGCTGGTAACAAAGAATCACAAGATAAACTTGTAAGTTATCTCAATTTAAATACACTAGATTATATGAACATTATGATATGGTCTTGAATTTTTTTAAGTCATATATTTGAACATTATATCATTTAAATGTAGGAGCACCTCAGAAGCATCATATCTGAAAAAGAGAAAGGATCTCTAGCTATGAATGAAAATGAAATATTTATAGAAGTTTTTGGACCTGAACGACATGGAAGAGTCCGTGGGCAAGGAGCTGGTATTTGCCCCACACAATTTATTGAGCCTCAATCCTCACGTGTTTGTGAGCTTGAAAAGCAACTTCGAGAATCAGAAAAATGTCGTGAAGAGTCTAATGCAAAAGTTAGCTTACTAGAAGAGAAAATGAATAGGATGGAAGATCTATTGACACATCTGCTTAGAGGAAGTGTGCCTAGACCTCAAACTAATTCTGATATTGATATAATTTCCCCCGTTGATTTGGTAAGATTTTTATCATGATTTTTTTTTAGGTTTTTACCTTAGGACTTTTCCTTGAAATATATCACATGTTGATAGCTCTTAACAATTTAATTATAATAACATATAAAAGTGTAGTGTTACATATTTGTTGAAAATGCATGTAGGACTTTGTTTAGCAAAAGCATGTCTTGGATGTTAGTTTGTTGTTGTTAAGATTGTATCAAAAGGGGTGGTTTCCATTGGCCTTCTTCCTTTTGCCTTTGGACAAGTGGTGCCATAGGCCTCCTTTAGTTCTAATTCTTTTGCCTACATAAATGTTTTTTAGATGATTAACACTAATTTAGCAAAATTTATGTGAGTTGGCTCTTCTCTTGTTCAAAAAGATATATGTAAGGTTGTATGTGATTTGCCTATGTATTTAGAAACAGCTTAATTATGAATTTTATAGTGCCATTATATACCCTAATGCTATGCACTTGTGAATATAGTCTGCTTAAATGGTTCCAACTAGTATTTTGTTTTTTTATACTTTTAATATTTTTTCATACTTTTTTTTTCAGAGATTATAATTTAATGAAATGATTTTTTTATAGTCTAATTCAATGTTCTTTTTTTTTTTTGGCAGATGGGAAGCGAACGAGATCTATAACTTGATGTTATTTTGCACTTATTTAAAATATTTCATATTTATTTGTAAACATTTGAATTGACATGATGAAGTTTTATATTTCAAATACTGTTGTAATTAATACATTACTCATATTTAATATTTGGATCGAAAACTTTTGGTTGATGGAACATATTCAAAATTTGAGAAATATTTATAATGTTTGCTTTAATATAAACATTTCTATAAATTATATTATTAGTAAAAAATTACTTTCCAATATAAAAGAAAACAATGTAAAAGTTATATAATTAAAAATAATTATTGATACTTTTTTTGACGGTCAGAATTGACAAAAATGTAGTTGATAATTGTCGTTTTTAGTGGCCGTCGAAATTGTTTAAAAATTTTGACAAGAGTATTTTTGATAGTTAATAAATGTCAAAAATACTTTAAAATTTTTATTAACAGTCATTAACCGTCAATAATACTTTTTTTGACAATACTTATATTGACACTTATTGACGGTTATATAGTTGTCAATAAAACAAATATCGACATCTAAGCACTTTTTTTTTTGACACTTGTGACCCTCAAAAATAACATATTTTCTTGTAGTAATAATATATGAATAAATAGAAAAATTATACAAAAAATACCCATAAAAAAGGCGTCAGAATGCGCTGGCACAACAAGCTGCTGTCATATAATAGTTTTGTTTTGTTTTGGTTTTTTATTTTTTTTTTTGGGGTCTTAATTGCAGGAAGATGAGATTGCTGGGGTCCCTGACTAGGATGCATATGCATGCAATGGTCAGAAGTGCTCAGCACAATCAATGTTATTTATGCATGAGATTGGTCACTTCCCTTTTCTGGTAAATTAAACATTGTTTGTGGTATATTTTCTTAATTAAGAGCTAGGTTGAAGTTGCAATTGTATTTTGCCTTCCATCATTCATGGAGATTTCTACGTACGGTTAATATAATAATAACGTTTTTGTGCTGCATATATAGGCTAAAATCTGCACAGGCCTGTAAAATGACAAACCCCAAATTGTGGCCGAAGGAATATTTACAAAGGTGAGAACATATGATACACGAGTTAGTGTTTTAAAACAATAAATTCATTACATATTAAATTTTTGAAAATTTTGGACCATTTAACAGAAAGACTAACATGCATCAAACTTATTATTTTTTTGTACCAAATTCCTAATTTATTATTGAAGTTTATGCATAATGACATGAACCCCATGTTGTGGCTGAAGAGTGATGACGTAGGCAGGAGCATGAGAATATGCCGGGGAAAGCTCGAACCAGAAACGTTGTAGAATCATTGACAGAGCCATTTTTGCCTCCAACAAGGCAAAGTTTTGTCCCATGCAGATTCGAGGACCCCATCCAAACGGCAAGAATGCAACTGAAGTACCTTTCCCTGCCTTTGAGATTCCTTTGAAAAATCTCTCTGGTTTAAACTCCTTCGCATCATCCCCCCATATTGCTTGGTCATGGTGAATCATAAGTATTGGTATCAAAAACTCTACTCTTGCAGGCACCAACAAATTCCCAAGTTTCATGTCCTTTTCAGTAGTTCGTTCCACCCATGTTACTGGTGGGTATAACCTTAGAACCTCGTACAAGATCATGGTCACCTATGATGATAAAGTATGTGTATTCATGAGCAAATCGCAGTTTAGGTTTGAAATCAATTTGTTCCATATGACTTAAAGCATTTAATTTTTTTTAATGATTTGTTCCATTATTACTTAAGTTGGCCTTAATTATATAGTAGAAATGATCACTTAATATAATGTTGAAATGATTAACAATTTCATTTTTGAAATAATATTTAACTTATACCTTGAATAATTTATAATCTTTTAAGAATATTGGTAAGATTAAAATAACATTTGAAAATCGAAACTGTTCATTTAATCGTAGAAATAATCTTAGAATGTACTAAAAAAATGCTTGAGAAGAGTGAAACAGACTTTATAAAATGGTTCATTATTTTTTAATATCTACGTTATTATCCATATTAAAATTTGAATGTAAAAAATTATAAGAGCTTAAATATTAATAGAACAAATTAAATTACAAGATGTTGAATGAAGCTAATGGTGAGCTAGTCTACCCAGCCCCAAAATACTGAATTCAGGCTTAAAATTTGATGCCCAAACTAAATTCAAACTTTTTTTGCATGGATCCAAATTAAATCTGGGACGGGTTTTCTTTCTTTTGGCTTTTTCTTCAAAGAGTTCTATGTGCATATAACTAAATTTGACCCGTATATCTAATTAAATGATTAGACTTTAAACTACAGTTAAACAAATTGATTTATGTCAAGTCATGCGAAGACAAAATATAGTATATCCCATATTTATTATTAAGTAAAGAGTACTATAGATTTACTTACTATCTTGAGACGACTTAGGCCATCAAAATCCGGATTTTGGCTGCCAAAGACTTGCAGGACTTCTTCCCTTGCACGTGTTTGCCAATCAGGGTACCTACTCAACAGCATCATGGTCCAAACAAGCAAAACCGAAGTGGTTTCTTGGCCTCCAACATAGAACAACTTGCATTCCTCGATCACATCTTTCAAACTCAACCCAACATTCTTTTTGTCTCCTTGTTCTTCATTCTCCTTGTGATTGGATTCTAAAAGTATGCCTAGTAGGTCCTTGTTGGTGGCTTCACCTGCCTTCATGGCTTTCTCCTTTTTTTCGATGATACCCATAAGTAAAGCTTCCACGTTTCTATCATTTTCCTTCATCCTCCTATTGTCCTTAGCGTGTACAAGCCTGCAAATTGATTTAATCAGTTCCTAAGTTAGGTAATCCAAAAGTTAAAAGTTGTGGCTGCCTCTGTGTCTAACACATGTTAAACATTTATATTAGATATTATGTGATAAATTGGATTCTACCGTAAGTCTAATATGCCATAGACTGGACCAACCAACTCGTCTAATAAGCTAGGCTTAATCTTCATTGTCTAATGAACTGAGCAAATGCTAGAGTCAATTACACCAGAACACAACACAACACCCAAAGAATCACATGGCGCACCTTGCCTGCACATCCTCGATAATTTGTCACATCACATGTCGAATTACCTCCCGCTATTCAACTAAGGACAGTTATTATAAATTATAATGTCTTCAGTAGTTCAAATAATTTTATCTATAAATACTCCAGAGGCCTTTCCGGCAACAAATCCATGCTTTATCTTCTCTATTGCCGTGCTCTCCGACTTGCACTGAAGCATGCACGTGCTGGAGTCATAGCTCCTCACGTCTTTTATCATTTTTGTGTTTCAAGAACCACACGGTGTGCAGCTTCGGAGCTCATTTCCATATCAAGTATGCTAAAACTTGGTCATGGCTATCGACGATTTAAATTATATAAGAACATTTCAAATTTCATTGCACTAAGTTCTTGTCTTCACATCAATATCCTTAGTTGGTAAGTCCTTGTGATGATATGAAGGAAAGTGATCTCTCCTAGGGTCAATGAGTGCTTGTTAGGCGCAAGCTTAAAAATGCTTAACCCAGCAGAGTTAGATATTAATCTTACCTCCACAATGGAATGTGATATCTCTCTATATTTTTTACTAGAAGTTCACCTTGCTCTGTCTGAAGTTCGAATATTTTTCTGCCTTCTTCATAGTCACTTCCAAACGCTGCTCGAGAAATAACATCCTTTGTCAAATTCTTAAGCCAAGGCCATACATCCATTTCACATGTTCCATCTGACGAAGATAACATTTTTTCCCATTTGCTTATCATGTCATTGCAGCTTTGGGAAAAGGTTGGCAGCAGAGTCTGCCGCAAAATGGAGAAGATGAGAGTCAAAATTCTCAGCATCACATTAAAATACCAAATGTTAACAGGAATTTAAAAAAAAAAAGGAATATGTGTATCTCCTTGATCAAGTGCTAGACGTTCGCATTTGACATGATGTAATATTTTAAATTTTAAAGTGAATGAAAATTTTGATTCTTCAAATATATACCTTTTCTTATTTTAATCTCTCAACGTTTAACTATTTCATTTCAATTCTCCAAAAAGTCTTTAATATCATCTTCACATCAAACCTGTTAATAGATGAGTGACGTGATGGTTAAATATTCAATTGTCACTGAAATAACCTATGATAAACCATTATGTCAAAATTAGTCACAGTATCACATTGTTTTTGGTGTTCTACTATGACATACTTAAGTAACAACTGACAACTGTGTATATGATGACCGCTACTTCAATTTCACATAGGCCACATTACATATATTTGTTACCTAGCTACTGTTAAAGGACTTAATACAAGGACAAAATTAAAGGCGAAACATTCTTTGAAAGGTTAAAATAAAATGTCTAAACTTTGGAAGGATTAAATTCAGATAAGATATATCTTTTGAAGATCATAGTATCAAATAACTCTAAATTTTATCATGTTGCAGTGTAAGTGTTAATGCTATGTAAGTCTGTCGCCAGGAAAAGATAACTCAGCATTTCATTCCAAAAAAAGAAAAAAAAAGTAGACCTATAAGATAATTGCGAGATGCAAATCCATCTCTGTAAGTAGATCTCTAAGAGCAGATTGATTTCAATTAAGCGCAAGAAAATAAAGAACCTTTAATTTTTCCAAATTGAATGCGGGATTGATGATCTTTCTGTGTTTAGCCCACTTGTCGCCCTCAAGGTTTCCGACACCAGTGACTATATACTTGACAATAACATTTACGTGAGGTTTTGGGAAGTCGTAGTTCCTGTTTAACACATCCTTTATTTGCTCTGGATCCATAAGGATCAACCTTGGTGTCGGTCCAAGCCACATAAATGAATTCTTACCTGCACATTAGTTGTTACTAGCAAATTTTGAAGCTAGCTAAAATCAATAACAATGCTAGCCACATAAATAAGACAACAAAAAAGACACCATCATTGAATAACAATTGAGATATGATTTGAGCTAAATTAAAGAAAATTCAATCCAAAAAGACTAGCGAGTTAGGTAAAATCTCAAGAAGTATCGTTCCTATTGGTTATATTATTAGATAATTATTACTTATGTTTATAATGTTATTCCCAAAAAAAAAAAAAATCCTTGGTTTCAAATCTCAGGAATTTTCCCATATATAAAATTTGATATTATGATTATTGATTACAAATTTTTTTTAAAATTAAACTAATTATTAGACCAGTATACTAATTTATGTTTTACTAGTTTGATAGAACTATGATGGTTAAACAATTATATATATATATATATATATATATATGTATATGTATATATATAATTTTTATTTATTAAAAAATATAATATAATAAATAATAATAAGCACATACTAATACACTTTATACATAAAAACAAAACCAAACATAACATAAATTCATATGAGTCAATATCCATTTAAACCATATATATTAAGATATTCAAATTCAACACACAATAAAATTTATAAGAATTCTCCCTCATCAGTAAAAGCAGTCTATAATTCTTTCTTTCTTTTTTTATATGTCCGATTATATAAAGAAATTTTAATTTGTTGTAAGAAAAAGTTGTATTAACAACAACAATAATAATTAATGATAAACTTCACGTAAAAATTGTCCCACCTTCCACTACTCGAGAAACATATTCAATCAATGATTAATAATTTTCTTAAAATCTCCAAGCAATTTTATTTTACACACCTCAGTTTTTTGGCTCAATTTTTTTTAAACTTTTCTTTTCATTTATGTCCTCATATTTTATAATATTTAACGCAATAATAAGACGGGTTTTTGGTCTCTTTGCCTAACAGATAGTGGTCTACCTTAAAGCTCCTAAAATTTTGAATGCCTATATCTGTTGTTTGCTACCTTTTCCTTCTTGCTACTATCTTTCTTATTCTTCTCTCTATTTGCTACTTAGATTTAATCTTATTCCTCTTCCTATACTTTCTTCTTCTTCCTTCTTCCTGACACTTTTTTCCCTCATTCTTAGTGAGCTATCCATCCTACCCAAGAATCAAAATCATGGCTGTTTTACCCATTAAAAAAAGGGGCGCTATTTTACACAAAATGCCAAAAACAAATTTACAAAACCATTTAACCCATTTTGACTCAACAAGTTTTTGTTGAGTTCATCATTTTTTGATTAGTTTAGTTGATTTTTTTTTTATAGTTTTTTTGCAAGTTAATTGGGGAAGTTATACAATTTGAAACCATGACTGACTCACTAGTTTCTCAATTAAACTTGCCAATTTGATTCGATTTTTTCATCCTTTCGTATTGCAAGCAAACTACCAACGTCCTGTCATATCCTACATTAGCAATTACATTTGAAACATCATTTCAATCCAAAAGCAAATGATGATGGATAGTTTTATTATAACTTTTAATACAATACCTCACACCAAAGCCTTTTTAGATTTAAAAGTGTAGACATAACTCAAATCCGTCATATTTGGTAAACTTTTGATCATCTAATTATAGAGCCTATGAGATTATGTCAATAACTATTTTATCTTAAAAATTTAAGTAATTTAGTGAAATTAAGTTCATGCACAGTTTTATCATAGTCTAACCACAATTGAAATTGTGAAAATCAAAGAGAGAGAGAGAGAGAGAGAGAGAGCACACCATGTTTGTTGACTATGTGGTGGACAAAGGAGATGACATGGGGAGCTAGGTCATGGGAATGAGTCATCATAGGTATGGATCTGGCTTGCTCTTGCATCTTAACCATTTCTCTCGAGTCCCCAACCCATAATTGATAAGAATTGGCTTTGAGGCCTTGCTCTCTAAGCACCCTCTCTAGCCTCTTTGGATTCACCCATAACCACTTTACCATCTTCCATGCCCATCTTACTAATATTATCACTGCAATTAATGTGGCCACTAATGTTGATGCTGATGCTTCAAACATTTCTTACTCTCTGTCTCTCTGTGCTTGTGTTGTGTCTAGCTGAAATTAATATGTGTATATATAGAGAGATAGTGGAATCTTACGGTTGAGAAAATTGGTAATCGAAAGAGAACAATCTTGAAATATTTTACACGAGTGAAAAGCCTTTCTGAATTTTAAAATTCTATATAAATTTAATTTAGATGGCAATCGAAAGTCCTAGTCAATTGAAAGCACTCTCGTGGTTGTGGGGGATAAGGTTAAGTATTATTCTAATATGAAACGTACGAATATTATCACCACAATTTTAAAAAAATCCCTTGCACACATATTGAAGTTTGCCTTTGGTCGAATTTTTTAAGCATAAAAAGTTATTGAAAGCCATCGAAAAGGACTTAAGTTTAAATTAACCGAATCCTTACGTCAATAGATAATTTTATTAACAAGGTCTCTCCTGGGATCTACGCATATCATCGATGCCCTGATCAACAATAATTGCACTAATTAATTGTCGTTAATCAGTTAAATTCACATACTAGCGTACAAAATAGTATAATACGAATAATAGGATAACCAATCAATGACTACAGAACGCATATGTGCATATTTTCAAATGAGTTTCTTATATATATATATATATATATATATATATATATATATATGTATATGTATATGTATATACAGACACACACATATAAACACGCATAGAGTTTTCTCTAAAAAAAGAATATAGTATGATAAACCTTTAATTCACAAATCTAGAGCTTACGTAAAATGATATGGCGCCAAACTGAGGCTGAACGGTCAAAATCAAGAAGGAAGCATGGGCATAAAATGGAGAAAGCTCAAGGGAAAAGTTTTGGAGAATCAAGGACACAGCTATTTTAGCTTCAAGCAAAGCAAAGTTTTGGCCAAAGCATATCCTTTGGACCCTTGGCAAAAGGCAAACATGAAGCTTGGCTCTTAATTACTGGAATTCCAACTCGAGTTCCAGCTAGCAAAGTCAGATTTCCAAGCCTCGCTTTCTCTGATATGGCTCCTAAACACAGGAGCCGGTGGGTGCATGGTTTTAAATTACGGTTGCGGTTGCGGTTACGTTGCGATTGCGGTTGCGGGTGTTGCGGTCAAAAAATGCGGATGCGGCCGGTGCCGCAACAGCAATATTGCGGCCGCATCACATGATGCGGACCACAATTTAAAACCATGGGTGGGTGTAGCCTAAGGACCTGGTACAATATCATACTTACCTAACACATAAACGTACATTAACTACATTATTAACTTAGCCAAAAATGTATTTTTCGTCTGCCATATGCATGAAATTTTACTAGAGTTCTTTATTTTTTAAAATGTTAATGTTTTGCTAAGACTTTTTTCCATGAGATCGCTAAGTATCCTACACGTTTAAAATATTCTTTTAATGATTCTAGCAGAATCAAATTTAGAAAGAAACATTGGCCGTACTCCGAAAGGATGAAGAGTGAAATTGGAATTAATAAAAATTAAGAGATAAATGTAAGATGCCATATAAAGCTAAATGATGAATGGTTCATATATATATAGTATATTCATATATATACTCTGTTCAAAAATCAATAATTATTTTTCTCATCTAGAGTGCTCTGTAATTTTCTCTAAAAGTCTGCCACTCACATTAACCAATCAAAGGTCAGCTTAATCTTGAAGGAAAGTACATCCACAATCTGGAGAGTTTAAATATTTTGCTATAAATAGAGTATTGGTATTAGACATTCTGTGAGTGAAAGGAAAAGCTCCATATGAGTTGTTGAGAGATAAAGCCCAAGTGAGCATAGAGAGGCGAGAGAAATACAAATAGTGGTGTTGAGCACCAACATCAAATTAGTTCCTCACTTGTAATCATCATTTTGAGAGTTCCAATAGATATAATTTTCTTCCATGATTTCTTTCTTGTCCACCACATACACTCTTCATTTGGTATCAGAGCCTAAATATCAGGGATCGGCATGCTTTAGCCAATATATAGTTTGAGTGTTTACTATTAGGAACTATGGTACGAGAAGATTCTATCAGTACACAATCTAGGACTGTGACATCTAATGGCTTGAAATCAAGCTTAATTGGTTAAGTGCCAAATACTGACCAATTACCATGGTGGATATCTCGCATCTTTGATTAGCTCAATCAAGAAGCTTAACAATAGCAATTATGATATGTGGAGCATCTATATATAGTACTATTTGCTTGGGCAAGATTTATGGGTGTTGCTGGTGGTGCAGAGATGACCCCACCAATTGAAAAGAAGGAGAAAAAGTGTTAACTCCTAATCATTCATGTTATTGTGCAAATTTTCTTTTGGTAAATATGTGTTTAATCCTCTAATTATATGGTAAATGATACTTTTTATAAGAAAAATATGTACAATTAGAATAAATATCTCCATATTTAGTTTTTACACCTTAAATTATAAGTTTTGTTTTAATTTTAAGTACCTTATGAATTAATTACACTTTGCTCTTTTTGTAGGGTGCAACATAGGAAAAATGGAGTCAAAAGCACATTAAAATGGGATTAATGGACATCTTATGTCAAGAAGCTTCAAACTGCAAATTCTTAGGGGTTAAGGAGGTGTGCCACGGCTAAAATCCTAAAGCTACAACGAGATTTCAAGAAATTAAAGATTGGCCACCTAGGGGAACTTATGCCATGGCTTAACAAATCATGTCGTGGCACAAGCTTACACAAAGTTGAAGAGTGCTATGGTAAAATTATCCTGTGTCATAATGTGGGGTGAAGACCTAGGTTGTGCTGTGGCACATCTTCTACAAGCTACGACGCAAGCTCATACAGAGCCTAAGATTGCACCGCGATGCTTTTCCTTTAAGTCGCGATGCAAATGCTTCTAGTAACCAATCTTGCCATGGCAAAATAAAATAAGTCACGGCGCAATTCATCTAAGCAAAATGTAGTATTTTTTGTGCTAAAACATTAAGGGTTTTTTGCAATAAATAACCATTCCTTTTAGGAGAGTTAGAATTCTAGGTTTATTAGAGGTTAAAGGGGTTGAAGTAGAGTACTTGGAGGTAAAAGAGAGCTTGGGATTGAAGAGAAGACAAGCTCTATAATTAGCTTTATCTTCTTTTCCTCTTTTCTTTGCAACCTCCTTGATATTGATACTATATATTCTATTTTTAGTGTTGAATATTTGTGTTATGTATAGCTAAACTCTTCATTTGGGTTCATGATGAAACTTAGCATGTAATAGATTGTCATTACTGTCTTTCTTTACAATTAATGATATGATTTGTTTATTCAATCTTTGTTTTTCATGCTTCTAAGTGTGTGAAAGCTATTAGATGATTTGGGTAACCTAAATGAACTTGGAAAAGGGATTTTAGGATTAGACCATAGATTGGATAGTGTGAGTTCATGAAATTTGCAACTCTAAGTGAATTGATTTGCTTGTAAGATAGAAATATACTTATCAGTCTCACATAGCCACATTGGGACCTATTTATGATTATGTCTCTTGATTGATTGCATAAGAAATTATGAATTACTTAGCAAAATGCTTATAAGTAATTCAAAAGATGTTTGTGTTTGTAGATAATTTAGAGCACTAGGTTAGCAAAGATTATCATTTAGAGCAAGATAAAGAGAGGTTAATTGGTTCTTATGAAATGCTAAAGAGAATCATAATCTCAATCCTCTATCTTCCAATTTAGCCCAGAATGTTGTTTCCTTTATTTTATCATTTTTATATTTTTAGTTTAGTTTGATTTCTTATTCTTTTTATTATTGGTTTGATTTAGATTAAGATGCACAATTTTAGTACCTAGTAATTATCTTAGTGACAAATCCTTGTAGGAACGATATTTGATTTATCATTGTATTATTGTTGCGATATGTATACTTGCATATATGCTTTCAAAAAAGGCAACAAGTTTTTGGCAGAGAATTTGTTCACAAGGTTTTTGCTCATATTAATACCACTATGCTAGGAAAAAGCTCTATTAGCAATTATTTTTACCTTTTATTAGCAATTTTTAACCGCCAAAAAAAGGGTTACCATTTGTTAGTGGTTTTAAAGTGCCAACAAAAGATAACAAAAGTCCATCTTTTGTTGGCTATTATTTATTAATTGCCAACAAAAGTTCTGACTTTTGTTGGCGTTTATTTATTAACTGCCAATAAAAGTTCAATCTTTGTTGGTAGTTGTTAAATAACCGCCAACAAAGACTCACTTTTGTTGGCAGTTTTAAATAGAATCATCAATTTTTTCTTTCTTTCTTTTTTTTTCATTATCTAGCTCCAATTTATGCATTTCATTTTATTTTTGTTCTACAATTCTGCTAACCATCAATTATTCACCAACTCAAAACAACCAACAAAAAGAACTATTATAAAGTAATCAAATAACAATTACAATTAATAAATCAAATGTTACTAAACAATATATAACTAGGAGAAATTAACACAAGTAAATTTCAACTAAATCAACAGACACTGTTGGAATACGTATTAAGACCACTCTTCCCTGAGTTCATTTATCTGAGTATTAGAGTATTCTTTATAAGATGCATTTGGGAAGTACTGCAAAATGAAATAACAATGATTTGAAGTTAGATTATTGGAATTTAGTCGAATTTTAGAAGTATTTTTTTAAAAGCAAGTTCTATATTAAAAAAATCCAGTAGTATAATAGTTTAAAAATAGAAATTCCCCAGGTCTTAAACCCACTTTTTGCAACAAATTATACACTAATATCACCAAATACAACTTGTAATAGCAGATTACCAAGAACTGATACCATCATCTAGTTAAATTTTATTATAGAAGGAAATATAGAGGCAAGGAAAACTATCCAATCACTTGAAGGAATTGAATTATATACCGTGTATGAGATTGTTGACTATCTGTGTATGACGATATCCTTCATGAATCTCATCACGTAGTACCCAAAGTTTGTGTTTTTTGGTTGTTTTGGATACTTTAAAAATCCAATAAAAACATATTAAATTTAGGAAATGATGTGCTCAATAATTGCCTGAATATTGATAATTATCTTCACTTTGTTCTATTTGTATAACGTGATGAGTGTTTTTTATTTTGGCACCTTAAGCTTGCAATTTGTGTAGAACATCACCACTATTCTATGAAACAAGTGGAAAAAAAATTAATATAAGAAACTATTTTGAAATTAAAAAACATAACTAAATAAAAATACATAGAAAATAAATGCATATGCTTACTGATTTAATAACTCCTGCATTTGCTGACGGTTTCTTACATCACCATTCAAAGGATCCATGTAACATATCTTTGGAGCACATAGATTGATGATGATCAACATCTAATGTACTCTAGGATAATTAACCAATGTTAGCAAATTCTAATTAAACAACTGATATTCAAATTACATATAATTGAGAAGTTTAGCACTAAGTGACTTAGCTTTGTATGTAAGAGGTCAAGAATAACACCTCATTTTTGGCTCTTGTAACAAATAGATCCATTACTTGTTGTGATTGATTTGTAAGCTGACTATATGTCATCTGTGGAGAAAAAATGACAATGTCATGGGAATTGATAAATATGAACCTCTTTGTAATGTTGTCAAAACTAAGAATATATGGTACAAGTACCTAAGGAAGAAATTGATGGATTAATGATAAACTGATATGAATATCATAAAGAATAGTTTATGTACAGTAGATGAAATACCTTATATATAAATTAATAACAGTGGCTCTTATCATTTCCCGTTGGAGGATCTCATTAATAACTTCCATTGTAAGCACATCATGTGTTTCTCTATTGTAAATCTCATTATCAAAATTTACATTTTTTATGTTATCATCCCCTAACATTTGTTCTGCTAATGCTTCAAGAGTCAATCTGTATTTGTTTGAAACCTAAAGATTGGGCTTTGGCTTTGATGGTGTAGTCATTAATTCTTTGCCAAGTCCCAACACTTTCAGGTGTTTCACCTTGGACTGTGCAATAAAGTGAGTCAGTTTAATTTAGAATTAATAAAAAATTATAAGGAAGTGAACCATAAGAAAGTGTTAACTAACATACCTATCTTGATGGAGTTACCGTAATAAGATTGGTGAGCCACGCAATGAAGCTCCTCATTGCTTGTCCTACAGTTCTTGCATCCTCGGTAGGAACAAGCAATTTAGCATTTTCATCTGTAGGGATATTAACTGCTACTCTTGTGTGGTCAGCAGGTAATACTGCATTGTGAAGTGTGTATCCTGTAATGTTATCCATATGACAACCATGCGACGAGTAGGGGTGTCGAACCAAAATAGACAGTCTACTTCGCCTTAGAGAAATCATGACCAAAGAAATTACTGATAAGTAGTGAAAGCACTTAACTGTTAACTTAGTTAAAGAAATTAATTATGTCAGGAAGATATAGAGAGGGAAGTGTGAATCTATCTTTACCACTAGGGCTAACTTTTGCTACTTGCATCCCTATCATCTACATCTTGATCAAATTTTCAATAAGGTGTTGTTGATCCTCTAGTTGCCTTCTCAGCTCAGATTACTCTTGCTCTTATCTCTCTACCCTCTCTCTCAACTCGGCAATCTTAGCTGAAAAATGCAAGTTCAAGCACTTTTGTCTCCTAAAACAGTCTCTTTGACTAACGTCGAAGCTGACACCTCTAACACAATCAGGGTGCTCTGGACACCAAGTGCCTTGCCCAATATATCATCACCCCTCGGGGAGCACATCGCCTACTAGGAGGGTATGTGATAAGGCATCTTGTGACACATAAATTAAAAAGAAAATGTTATTAAAAGTAGAAAAATGAAATAAGCTGATTGAAATTTTTTATAATCAATTGATACTTACACATTTGTTCCAAACTTCAAGGACGCACTCATTCTCAATTTTGTCCTCTTTATTGACTTGAGCTGCCTTCCAGAGAATGTAACGGGAAACTGAGCTAACTTCTGATCCCTCTTGCTCGATCTATGTATTAGGACTAAAAACCAATGTGTAAGTATTGCATCACATCATATATTCATAAATAGATAACATACATATTCATATACATCTGTTGTTCAAGGGTTGAGTATCCCAATCGACTTTTCCTGTATGGGTATTGAATATTCTTTTCTCTTTCTTGATTATCCTGACTTAATTTTTTTTAAAAGACATAAGAACCTAATTAATATATATTGTTGCACACATTAATGAACAACTATATATTGTAGAATATGATTACCTAGAAAGACTTCTCTTATCGTTGGTCGATCAATGTATCCCAAGCCTCTTAAGTTATCATATCTTAAAATAATTCAGGGGGATGGTCAAGGATGTTACCATTAGTATCTCTTAAGAATCTACTACTGAGTATGTAATGGAATGATCATAATGCCTTGCCAACTATCCTAAGTACAAGCCTTATTCGACTCTGATCAATATCAAAAGATATTTACAAACCAAAATAATCAACTTGTTAAAGCATGTATATATAAGAAACAACATAATACTTATGGTAGAATATGTTACTACTATTTCATCCTAAATGGCATTCTTCGTGGCATTATCAACCTTGCGCCAATCACTTACATTAATGGGCACATTCATATGAGCCATAACTTTGATGTAGATGATTGCTTTTTTACCATTTTTTTTTAATTGGTTGACCTTTGGCATTCCATTGAACCTCGAATTTCTTTATAATACTTCTTGCATGGGTTATCTCTTTTAGGATGGTCAAACCTCATTTAATTTGGTTTATCTCCTTCATCACATCATTTGGAGCACTATTATGACGACTTTGAGAAGCCATTCACCTACAATGAAATTCCAACACATCAGTTAGAAGAATAAGCTAAATTAATTCCAAGATTAAAAGTAAAAATATTTAAAAAATTCAATGGGACATATAAAGAAAGTAAAGAATAAAATGTAGCATACATATTTAAGATAATCTTTTCCTTTTTCTCATCTGATTTAGACTTCTTTGCCCTTTCTTTAAAATCTAGATACATGCTTTATAATCATCTCTCATATACAGGGTATCATTTTCAGTGGAATCACTTTTAAGTAATGTTCCCAAAAAGGGATCATCCTCAACATCAATATATTGACCATATTGAACATCATCTTTGTCCTCATTCATTTTATTTGTTAACAGAACAATGGACCACTTCTTAGTATAAGGATCGAAGACATATAACACTTGTTAAGCTTGGGATGCAAAAATAAAAGACTCGTCTTTGTACCTTATCTTATTAAGATCCACTTAAATAAACCCTGACTCATCAATCAGAAGGTCATTCTTGTTGTCAACCCATTTACAACTAAAGACTAGCACCCGAAACAAAATGTAGTCTAACTCCTATATGCGTTCAATTATCCTAAAGTATGACATATTTGCATAGATAAGGTTTTTATCTTTAGCACTAGAAATATGCATAAATTGAGGTATAAGAGTTACACCACTATTTTGTATTGTACTCTAGTCATCCTGTGCTTTTGTATAGAAAGTGTAGTTATTAATGAGATAACTGGTGTAAAAGAGGATATGTAGGCTTAGACTTCTTGCTAACCATATCAATTTTTCAGAAATTACACCAGGATTCACATATAACTTTAAGAAAAATGTGATTTTTGAGCCAATCTATAAAAATTTGGTTATATTCTTTCGTTATCCAACTTTCATTCTTATTGGGGTTCAACCTTCTAAGTATCTACATGTACTTCCACACATATGGCTTAACCTCATCAGAGTTGTGCAGAATATATAGGTGTGCTTGCTTCTACTCTATACTTGTGATGTTAACTATTTCATTTCCTATAATCCCTTCCCCAGTAATTCTTCCTATGTGTCGAGATACCAAAAGCCCAATATTATCGACATTAGATTGGTATTCGGTATAGAATTCAAAAGCTTCTTTGACTATGTATTGTTTAACAATGCAACCCTCTAGTTGACTTCAATTTTTAACAAACCCTTTTAATTATCTTCCTGTAATGCTCAATTGAGTACATCCACCTTAAATAAGCTGGGCCACACATCTGTGTCTCCTTAACCAAGTGAATAGTTAGGTGAACTATCATGTCAAAGAACAAAAGTGGGAAATATATCTCAAGCTTGCACAAAATGGCCACAATTTGTCTTTGCAATGGCGACAATTTTGCAAGGTCAATCACTTTGCTGCAAATGGACTTAAAGAAGAAACATAGTTTAATGATTGTCCGTCACACCTTTTTGGGTAAAATGGAACATAGAGCCACCAGAATCAAATGCTCCATCAGAACATGGCAATCATGAGACTTAAAACCCTTCTTTAGATCTTTCATTAATATAGGTTTTCTAATGTTTGAAGAGTACCCCTCTAGAACCTTAACTCCATCAAAAAATTTACAAAAAGAACATTTTTCTTTCCTAGATAGAGTGTGCACCATTGGAGGTAGATAAGTATGACGACCTTCCTTCATTGGTGCTAATTCTCCTCTTATTCCTAAAGTAACTAAGTCCAACCTCGCCTTAATCCCATCTTTGGTCTTTCTTGACACATTGAGTAACATACTAATTATATTGTCACATACATTTTTCTCAATATGCATCACATCAAGGAAATGTCTCACATATAAGAACTTTCAATATGGCAGTTAAAAAAAAATAGACCTTTTCTTCCACCCGCTTGTCCTAAAGTGTCCTGCAAAAGGTTTGCCAAAATTATTATCCAAATCTTTAGCTTTTCATACAGCTACTCACTAGTCAATGGCAAAGGTGCACTACCTTCCTCTGTCATCCCATTAAAAGCTTTTCTCCACCACTAGCAATGATGTCCTGGAGGTCAAAACCTGCGATGCTCGAGGAAGACATTCTTCATATAATGTTCCAACCACATGGAATGTGTGCCCTCCTCACAAATAGGGCATCCGCAATGTCCTTTGTTATTGTATCCTGACAAATTGCCATATGCTGAAAAGTCGTTGATTGTCCCAAACAGCATAGCTCACAAGTTGAATCTTTCCTCCCTATACCCATCATATACCTCCACTTTTGTCTCCCACATTAGCTTCAAATCTTCAATTAGAGAAGTCAAGTATATGTCAATATCATTTTCAGGTTGCTTAGGCCCAGAAATTAGCATTGACAACATCATATACTTACACTTCATGCATAGCCATGGAGATTAGGTTATAAATTGTTACTTCCTTAACATGTACATGCAAGTATACATATTGCAAAATCAATATAGTGATAAGAAAATATTGTTCCCTCAAGGATTTGATGTCAAAATTTGTCAAGTACCAAAATTTACACCCTAATTTAAATTAAGCAAATCAATTTTAAGTGTTGGTGTTAAAAAGAAATGATTATGGATTATCAGTTATACAAAGTTCAAGATTAGTATTTAGATTTCTGGGTGAATAATGGCTTCTAAGATTATTAGTTCCTCTTGTATTTCATTGTAATTTACTCTACATTCAGTATTTTTGCTCTCAATGGTGATACATGTTAGTCTAGGATTCACTTATTCCTACAAGCATCTTTCCAAACATCATATAAGATTATCCAATCAATTTCATAATTTCTTGTAAAATCAATTAAGATCAAATTGTTAGCACAAGACCTAATGGGACCATGTGAGGTTAATGAGTATATTCCTATCTCATTAACTAAACCATCCACCTCCCATAGCAAGTTTTAGGCACTCACACCACTTAACTCTTGATCTAACTTACCTTTCCCTTTTCTAAGTTCAAAAAAAGTATTAAATCAATTTAATTGTTGGCCAATCAATTAGAGAGCATAAAGCATATAGTTGAATAGACAGATATTAACCATTGATTGCAAAATTAGAATGAAGAACAACTACTAATCCATACAAAAGTTTATAACAATCCTAGATTAGAGAGTTTACCTATACATATTCAAGATAGTCAAGGACAAACTTGAGGTAAAAGTTAGAAACATTAAGATAAGTTAAAAAGAACAAAAGAAGGGAAGAGGAAACACAGAAGTGGAGAGTATTTCAGCTTCAATCTTCAATCCCTAGCTTCCCTTGACTTCAAGATGCCTTCACAGCTTCCCTCTAGCCTTTATACACTTGGAACCAATAAAAACCAACCCAAAATTATGGCTCCCTTCATATCCCTGGTTATATGAAGCAAGAAACCCTAAAAAACTTGCTAAGAAAAATGCTGCATTTAGCTAACTCGAGTTGTGTCATGGCTTAGACATTTGTGCCACAACGAGATTGCCTACTAGATGAGATCTGCACATTCTGCGTCGCGACTCCATTTATTGTGCCATGACAGATTTTGCTTCTGTGTAGCTTCTCGCCACGGCCTGGCACTTTACTTACCTTGGCATTCGATTCCTCACCTTGTGCCATGGTGAGTTTGGCTTCTGTGCTATGTTTCACCATGGCACAAATAGGATGAGCCACAGTGCTAATTGCTCTACAAGCTTTTCTTCATTTTCATCCCTTTTTGCCATTACTTGATAAATTCTATCTGTGGCAAGCTTCTAAAAACTATAGCTACAAGCACTTTAAAGCCTCCTTGAGAACAAAGGAATTTTACTCCTCTCTTAAACAAGCATTCTACAATAAAAGCAAAATATGATTAGTTCTCAACATTTTCAAAATTAAAACAAAATATATTGTTGACAATATAAAAGTAGATCATGGAGCTATTCATTCTAAGTGTGAGCATTTTATGTATAAAAGTGATATTTACCCTATAATTAGAGGCTAAATCCATATTTAATACAAGAAAATATGCACAAAAACATTAATAGCCAAGATTTATCATAAATCACCACAATCATCGGCCATGTACTATGGTTACTACTTTGGACACCGTGCAGGTTCATTCCATCAATAGCCAATGCAAGGTATAGGTTTTTGTCTTCTTGCCTAAAGTTAGGGTACTCATGATCAATTTTTTTCATTGAGGAGAATTTGCAGGATGTCAAAGCTTACCATCTTGAATCCTTTCATAAGCATGCCATGTCAAGTATTTCACATCTTCTACACTATTGTACATGCATTTGAATTTAGGTATGATAGGAAAATACCATAACACCTTCGTTGCACTCGATTATTTCTTTTTATATCTAGAGGCATTACTTTTTAGATACTTCTCTAACAATGCATATTCATTCTAAAATAAAAAGCAATCATTAGGGCAAGCATGTATCCTCTCATAGCTTATGCCAATAGAGCATAACATTTGTTTAGCCTCATATGTTTAGTTAGGAAGCTCATTATCCTCTAGTAGCATATCTTTCAAAAGTGCAAGCAATTCTATAAAGCTCTTATCACTCCATCTATTTCCTGCTTTCAAGTTGTACAATTTTAACATCGTTAAAAATCTTGCGAATTTAGTACAATCAGAATACAATGGCTTTTTTGCATCACTTTTCAACTCCTCAAACATTTTACGACAATCCTAAAGATCTGTTTCAACCATATTTTTCATCTTTTCAAGATAATCAGCCTTATATGCACTTGTGTCAAAATCATTTGAGGCATAAGTCTCACTATACTCCCAGTTACTATGCTCATCCTTTGTCTCGCCAAAATTTGTCCAACATGTATAACTTTGGTCAATCCCATTACACATTAAATAATGTTCTAACTTAGCTACACTAATTTGCATCACATGGCAACAATTCAAAAAAGAGCATATAATTTTACTAGAGTCTTTTACATGCTTAATTGTAAACCTAATAAACTCTTTCACTCCATCCTTATATTCCCTAAACAGAAGATTGGAAGACATCCATTTCTGGTCTATACCTTTTTAATGTAACGAGAACCAATTTAAGAGAAATATGATTAGTGACTCTTAATTTGCTTGGACTCCTACCTATTACTCTACTAAATATAACCCTATTATACTTTATTTAATTATTCTTTTGTTGTAATCTATATCTCAAAGAAAAACCAACAGCATGATAGCATAAAAATGAAAGCTTCTCAGGCCTAAAACAATATTCTCACAGTCCATAATCAAAGAACAATGATAAAATAATTTTTCTCTTCTTTAATGTAAGTTATAACTTAGCCATATTATATTTTGCATATTCTGTCGTACTAGAAGAATTATTTTGTAAATATGATCATAGTATGTCACAAAATAAAAAAAAGAAATAGTTCCTAAAAAAGGCATAAATGCAAAAATTGAGGAATAGAGGATGGAAACCCAAAATGGAGAAAAATAATCACCACTTATTTTGTTTAAAGAAAAAATACATTAATTAAAAAAATTAATTTTGCAAAAAATTAAAAAAAAATGGGATGAACTTATAGGAAAAGGGAAGAGAAAGGAGCAACATGGTAGAGGCGGGTGGACAGTGGTAGAGGAAATGGCAGACGCGGGACTTAGTAGACGACAGACGTAGAGCTTAAGCAGACAGTGATTGTGGGGCTTCAGCAAAAAGCAGATGTGGGATGTGGGAAAACAAAGGCCAATGTAGGATGAGGGAGAATGATGGTTTGACGCTGGATAGAAGATGCTGCAACAACGGTGCACAGACTGATGGCAGACCGGGACAAATAGACAAACGACATGATGGAAGGACAATGGTGCATAGATGATAGAGTCTTTGCAATAGAGAGTTTGCATGCAGTTTCAAGAAAAAGAGAGGAAGTAAGAGGTGGATGTGAAATAGAATAGGAGGAATTTAAAATGCAAATGGTTAGTAGTTTTACTAAAACCACCAACTAAATAAATGAATATGTTGGTAATTCCTAGAGAACCACCAATGTATGCTAATGGCTTTTATTGGTGGTTCACTATGAACTGCCAACAAAATCTAAGTCATTGTTGATGGTTCGTATTGAACTACCAACAATAATAAGCTTTTGTTGGCAGTTCATATCAACCACCAACAAAGGCCAAATTAGTGTTGGCGGTTTATATGAACTGCCAACATATTTCCTCTTTGTTGGCAGTTCGTTAAGAACCGCCAACAAAGGATGTTTTTGTTGGTGGTTCTTAATGAATTGCCAACATTTACCTTATTTATTTTTATATTTTTGTTGGTGATTATTGTAAATCACTAGCTATACTTAACTTTTATTGGTGGTTTTATAGGAACCCTTAACAAATGTGCAACAACAAATCCTATTTTTATGGTAGTGTACCAAGCTCACCTGATTTGAACTTAAGCCTTGTATAATTTGTTTTTGTTGTTGTAAGCTGTTGAGTCTTTTAGTTTATGTTATTGTTTTTTATATTTTTTTGGGCTTTGTTTTTGTTGTTTTTATGCTTAGTTTTTGTTTTTGTTATTTTTTTATTATGGATTACCTATGGCTAGCATAAGAGGTAGTTAGTATATATGAACTTGAAAATCTAACCAATTTGACTATTTAGGAAACTATATTTGATAGCAGGTTTGATAATTATTATATGCACACTAGTTATGCTACTAATGTTAGTGACTCTTAATGTTTATACATGTCTCATAAGAATTTTAGGGAAGGTCACTACAGAGAGTAATGCCCATATTCTATAGAAAATGCATAAATGGAGGGTGATTTTAATATGAATCCAAATTATTTTTATGATAACACATATATTCCTAGTTGGAATCATGAATAAAATTTTTCTTAAAATTAGGGTTAAGTTTTTTCATCATTTGTAATATACCCTTCCTAACCTCCCAATTTCTAATTACAAGATGAAATTTCCATTCAAGAGCATAATCCCAACTTGGAAGAAATGATTAGATATTATATGGACAAGCAAGATGCCTAAATTAGAAACTTAGAAACTTAAATTGGCAAACTAGCCAATGTCATCTAAGTGATATGGTAGCTACTCCTAGAATAGAAGATGAGGAAAACTATGATGGGATTACTTTAAGGAGTGAAGAGTTACGAGAGGGTTATATGGAATTGGAGGGGAATTATAAGCAAAAAGTGAAGGAAAGGGAGAGTATTGTAAGGCTAGAAGATCAAGAGATAACCTTCTAAGTGGCCATGGTAAGGGATCATCTTGATGAATTAGAAAATTATTGCAATGTGATAGAAGTATAAAATGTAAGTCCAAGTAATTTCTTGATGAATCCTCCAATTGAATATTTGGTCCTTATTGAAAAGAATCAAGTAGATTTTTTTGGGTGTTTGAGATATTTGGAAGCTCTTAAAATTTTTCAAGATGAATTAAAATTGGAGCTTCCTATTATTAGCTAAAGCATGTGCTCCAATGAAGCCATTAGGTGAGGAAACACATGTTTTCAAATGAAAAGAACACCTAATCATGCTAAAGCCTACTTATCTAAGGAAGAAAGGAAGCAAGACAATTATAGTTTTTGGCACCCATGATTGGGTTTTAATGTAAAGTCAAGTTGAAGACTATAAAACAAGTGCTTCTTGGGCAACCTAAGCATAACTAAATAAATAATATATTTAAGTAAAATAAATAAATAAATTTACTTTTGTTGTTTTTCTAAGCCCTACCTTTCTTTCTTTCAAATCCCACTACCAATGAATCCTTAAGATGATTGTTGGTTGAAGTTAAGAAGAAGAGCTAAGTAGCTAAAGCATGTAATTTAGGAAGTGATTTTAAATCAATTTTGTATTCCTTTTATTTGTTTCATAATTGTGTTCATGTTGAATATTATTCATTTTGTATGCTTTTCTTAATTTTATTTTCTTATTCTATTGTGAATAAGTATAATTGTTGTAGTATGATTTGAAAATTTTATTAAAACAATTAGCTTTAAATTTTGTCATGAATTTTATTTGCTATGTTTGTTTAGACATCTTGTCTTAGGAAAAAAAATTTGGACTAATTGAATTCATTTTGCTACATAATTTTCACATATTTCTAGTCAATGCTCTATTTTACTTTACATGTTTGTGACCTGACTTGACAAATTTATTGGAAATATATCTAGTTGAATTTTTACATGAAATATATGTCAAATTTTTCCTTTACTTGTCTAGTTTCTGGGAAAATTTTGTTCATACAATTTGGAGTTCAAAAGGGTTATTTATTTGCATTTGAATATATACTGCTTTGTTTTGACAAGTTATTGGAATTTGCTATACACTACGTCATTTTTTGAATTTTAGAGGACTAATTGTGTAGCTTTTAATGTGCAAATTTAGCTTGATCATATTTAATAGTATGTTAAGATATTCCAAATTTTTTTCATGAGGTTATTTGGATGTTTCTTGGGTAGATTCCACCAAAATGTCATTATAACTCTATTTTAGAAAAAATATGCATGTGCTTTGTTTAATGATGTTTTGGTGTTATGCTAGTTAAGTTGTACAATATTACTTTTGGTTATATTGTCACGTTAAGATTAAGATAGTCATTCCATAATGAGGTGTTTTATTGTTATTGTTCTTTGGCTTGGAAGATCTTGAAGTGGACAAAGTGCAAAACATATAAAGGGAGTTTCTTGATCCTTTCTTCTCTTATATTGTGTCATATTTTAAACATTAAGGACAATATTCATTTTAAATTTTAGGGTGGCGAATCCAATTTAGAAATTTGAATTCTATTGTTTTTAATTGTTCATTTTCTTATGAAAAATTTTATTGAAAAACTCTTTATTTTCAAAATGTTTGAGCTTAAATTTTGCTTACCTATCTTATATTTATTTTTTTATTGATGTTAGATGCCATAGGGAAAATCAATTGTTGGATAGTGTATAAATGATAGAAAATGTCTGTTAATGCAATTTGTAATTGAGATTGATTGTTAATGGCAATGTTTTCCTCACTCATTGACACTTTTTTTTGTGTGCTTAGAATAATTGTTAGTTTTAAGTAATGTATATGGGTTAGACTATGTGATTAATCTTAAACCTAAGACTTTAAAACTTCCTTTATAGTCTCTTAAGGCAAAATCTTAGGCTTTTTATGATCTATTAAAGTAATTTAGGCATTTATTGGTTATGTTTGGTACTTTAAGCCTAATTTTTTCAAAATATATCACTAGTACTTCTTTGAACCTTAAGTGAAATATGCATATAATTATATGAAATTTCTTCTTTTTAACCACATGAATGACCTTTAACTCAAAAACACAATGTTTTTACCTTTTTTCAAGAGGATAATTAACATTTGGTGTTATATGAAAAGGAAGCTTTAAGGGTGAAATAAAGCATAATATGAGTTTGATGTGAATAGTTATTGTTTCCTCATGAGAGGCATGCAAATTAGAAGTGTGGAATAATGATTGTATAGTTTTTTATTTCTTGAGAGACATGAAAAATATGATGATTAGAAAGAGGGACTAAAAAGAAAGAAAAAAGTGGTCAAAGAATGAACCCAAAGAAAAATTTGATGGATCAATGAACTAAGCTTAGGGGTGTAAAAGTGAAAAGAAAGAAAAGAAGAAAAGAAAATAAGGTGGAATATAAAAAGAGAAAGGAAAATAAGAGAAAGAAGGAAAATTCTATTTTTTATTGCTATACTTAATGGTTCTTCTCTTGAATCTTGCTCATAAATTTTTCATATACCATTTTTCTTGTAATAGCCATGACCATAAGTCCTATTACAATCTTAAAAGACCTAATGATTAATGGGTTATGTAATGGCTTACACTAAGGTAAAAGAGTAAGTATATGAAGTTTCTATGGGAGAGATTTATTGTGTAGTTTAATTTACATAAATTATTCTAAGACTTGTAATTAGACTTTAGCATAGGTTTTCACACACACACATCATGGGTTGGGAAAATTTGTCATTAACTCTTGAATTATGAAGCTTGCATATATTACTTTCTTTTCTTGCTAATTATACTTATTAATGCAATTGTTGAAGGTATCCATTTATTATTACTAGATATGAAAGTTTAAGTAGGTAGGAATTTTATTGTTTAATATGGCTTTACTTTGGAACAAGTAAATAAGTAAAGTTTAGGGATGTGATAAGCCCCTAAATTATCATATTTTTCTTATTATTTTAAAGGATTTATCATATCAATACAAAATTTATTTTATATTTTTAGTATATAAAATTAATAAATTTTAGTTAAGTTAATGGTTATTAAGTTCTTGTTTTATTTCTTTAGTTTTAATTTCATTTGTTTATTTTAGTTAAGTTTTGTTTTGTGTTTTTATTTATATTTTTAGGTTATTAAATTGTTTAATCTTTATTAGTAGACTATAAATAGTAATTAGATGAATTTTATGTTTTTTAGGGTTAAAATTACAAATTAATAAGTTTAAAAGTTTTAGAATGCAAAGTAACAAGAGTTTAGAAGATTTACTGAAAATGATTGAAAAAAAAAAAGAAAAAAAAGGAGGAGAATAATAAGAAAAGAGAAGAAGATGGCACTTAAAAGTGTTGCTAAAAAAAAATGCACCATTGCGATGACAATTTTAAGAGCCATGGTGCCTAATGAAACAAAAGCAAAATGCACTATAGTGTGAAATTCCACACTGCAACACTCTTGACTACTACATGTAAAAACTCAGCAGCGCTACTGCAGTGCATTTTGGACAAAATGATAAATGTACTATTTTTAGATGCACTTTTTAAGGATTTTAAAGGGGTTTCAGCATATCTTCAAAGGAGGCTGCCATTCTGAAGATTTTGGGGAGGAGAAGGAATGGTGTGGAACTTCATTTTCCATAAAAAATGCTTATGTTTGAGGAAGATTCATAAATTAAATCCATTTTTCTCTTCTTTTCTTTCTTTTCCTTTTATTTCTTTACTTATTTGGTTTATGCTCTATTTTTAATATTGCCATTTCTTATAGTTATGAGCTAAATTTATTGATTTCGGATTATGATAAACTCTAACTTATGATATGTTATAATTACTCTATTTATTTGTAATTAACGGTGTGATTTAATTACTCAATTCTTGTGCTTCATGCTTCTAAGTGTGTGAAAATTATTAGATGATTTGGATAACCTAAATAAACTTAAAAAAGGGATTTTAAGACTAGACTATAGATTGTGTAGTGTGAATTTATGAAATTTACAATGTCAAGTGGATTGATTTGCTTATAGGATAAGAATATACCTACTGGCCTCACATAGCTATATTAAGACTTATTCTTGATTAAATTTCTAAATCAATTGCATAATGAATTATGGATTAATTAGAGGAATACCTATAGGTATTTTGAAATATGCTTGTAGGTAAATTAGAGTTCTAGGTTATTAATGACATTAAGAGTAAGATTGAAAAAAGGCGACTACTTCATATGTAATGTTAGAAGGAATGATAATCCCAGACCTTTTTTCTTTCTAATTTCATCTAGAATGGTGTCTCTCATTTATTTTGTTATTTTTATGTCTTTATTTTAGTTTTGTTTCTTATCTTCTTTTTTCGTTATCTTAATTTAGATTAAGATGTAAGATGCATAATTTTAATACTTAGTTATTATCTTAGTAACAAATCCTTGCGAGAATCATACTCTATTTATTACTTTATTATTATTATTATTATTATTATTGTAATAAGTATACTTGTGTGCATGCTTTTGAAAAGGAAACAAAAAGAAATGGAATATTAGAATCAAGAAGTCTATGTACGTGTTGTTTATCAGTGTGGGGGATGAGTTCTTACAATGGATCAAGGACTTGAAAACACCAAAAGTGGCTTAAGATACCTCAGAAACACCATTCATGGGCAAGAATGATGCTAAATTGCATCTACTAGAGAATGAGCTCATGTTCATCGAACAAGGAGACATAACAGTGAGTTAATATTTCATCAAACTAAAATCCATTTGCAATGCAATTGCATAATTGGACTTAGAGAGTGCAATTTGTAAGGCAAGGAAGAAAAGAATTATTATTCATGGATGAGATTCCTAATACAATGAGATAATTATAGCTACTCAAGGTTAGGCCAAAGAACTAACTCTAACAAAACTAGAAAGTATCTTGGCCAACAAAGAAACTTTAGACAAACAAATATCTAAAGTATCAACAAATAAGGAGGATAAGGCCTTCTTTGCTAGAAGGAAAGTGCCTAAAGAAGACAAGACTATTCTAAGGTTTGGTAACAAAGGTGAAAACTTAAGAAGAACATAGCAAGGTTAGCAGAGGTAGGAAAGGTTTACAATGAAAAAGAGCTAGACAACCTTGATACAGAGATGAAAGAGAAGAAAGAGACATTACCACCAAGATGATTGAAGCTACAAGTATGGAAAAAGAGGCCACTTTGCTTGAGATTGTAGGGCCAAGAAGATAAAAGGTAATGCCATTACACTCAAGCAAAATGAAAGTGAAGAAGAATGAAATTTTCAATCCTTATTTACCATGGAAGAGTCTAGTTCTGACAAAGAACTAGATGATAGTAAACAACCTTGGTGGAACAAAGGTAAGGAAATTGACACATCATGCATTGATGGACCAATAAAGGAGACAGTGTTATTTATGGTGAATGACAAATCAATTAATTACAATGATGACTAGATTGTTGATTCTAGTTGCTCTAACCATATGATTGAGTCAAAGTATAAGGGAGAGCAAGTCACAGTGACAATAATCAACTTTAGGTTTCTAATTGCCCTTACTAGCAAGGTAGTTATTATCCCCCATTTTAGTCCACATTAGGTGCAAGTAGACCATATCTATCACATACACGAGATGAAAAAGAATTTAGCATTGGCCTTGCAGTTAACATCTTTAGGCAAGTAGACCATATCTATCACATACACGAGATGAAAAAGAATTTATCATTGGCCTTGCAGTTAACATCTTTAGGCAATTATGTGGTATTCGGGCCTAAAAATGTAAAGGCATATTAGAGTTTAAAGTCTACAAATTCACTATTTATGAAGGGAAGGAGTCTTAAGTTTGTCTAGATAATGTCAACACAAGCAGCATGAGTGGACAAGACAAGAAAGAACAAATAGCATTTTTGTGTCATGCAAGGCTCGAACATGTGAGCTATAATTGATCAAAGGCAATGAAAAAGAAATTTATGTTAAGAGGCTTGCCGAATTTGAAGATATATGAGATAATATTATTTGTGCAAGATGTTGGCATAGCAAAGCTCACAAGCTAGAATATAAAGAGTCAAGATACAAAGCAAATATGCTATTAGAGTTTATGGATTCAAATTTTTTTGGAATGGTGATGTAGCCATCAATCAGCAAAAACTAGTACATGATAACATTTGTTAATGATTTCTCAAGCTATATGTGGGTAAACTTCAAAAAGGAGAAATCAAAAGCTTTATCAAAGTTCAAAGAGTTTAAAGAGAATATAGAAAAGGAAATAGGATGCAAAATGTGGTGCTTACACACCAACAACAAGGGAGAATACATTTTAAAGGAGTTCACTAGATACCTACATACAAAAGTGTAGAATACGATGATAGTTCACTTGTTTAAATATTCCATAACAAAATGTAGTCATAAAAAGGAAGAATTGTCATTTGGTAGAGATATACAAGAGTATGTTACATGCTAAAAATATTCCACCACAATTTTGGGTTGAGTGTATAGAAATAGTTGTTTATGTTAACAATAGGTTACCTTAGACAAGGCTTGGATTCTTTTCACTGTACAAAAAGATATAGGACACAAAACTATTGATAAGTTGCTTTTGAGTATTTCAATGTGTTTATTATGTGTTTGTGCCAAGTCAAAAGCATACCAAATTTGATAAAAAGGCGATTCACTACATTTTCTTGGTTACGATAGTCAATGTAAAAGGTTGAAATGTTACAATCCAATAATAGGATGCTATTATGTATATAGAAACATGGTGCTTGATATGGCATCACAGTGGTAGTCTCCACAAGCAGTGTTGTTGCCATATTCAAAGGAGATCAAGGAACAAGTACAAAAGTAAATAGAGGTGCAACTAGAAGTTAAGGAATTGTAGCTAACATAAGAAGAAATGGTTAATCTTAAATCATCACCAAATTAAGATAAAGCAAGATCTCCAAATAAAGAGAAAATCTTTTGATAGACAAGAGTACACACTAGGTCTTTCAAGGATCGAAGAGCCCAAGTTAGATAGAGGAATGAGATAAGAAAGTCCATCAACCAAGACTAAGGAGATCTATTAGGATTCATAAGACAAATCCATGAAGATAACAACGTGAAAGAGCCAAGTACATGCAAAGAAGTAGCTTAATTAAAAGAGTAGAGAGATGCAATAAAAGAAAAGATCAAGGCACTAAAATATAATGAAACTTTGGAATAAGTGCCACGTGTAATACCCATTTATTCTAAAACACCCTAAATTAAGGGAATTACTAAAAGAGGTTCCCTAAATAGAAAGATTTGAGGCCAAATAAAATTAGGACAATAATTTAAAAAATTGAAAATGATGATACAAAGCTTAAGATGCCTAAAAACTAAAGCAAGAATAACTAAATAAAATCATATGAAAATCAGTAGTATTTTTGTAATTTTAAGCACCTTTTAGAAAACTCAAAGGAGGAATTTTTAAATAAAAAAATTGAGTTTCCCAAGGTTCTCAGAGGTCTTAAAAACTATAGGAACCCCTTGAGTAGCCAAAACCCCTCGGTATCCATTTTAGAGCATCAGTTGACAAAAACTGTGACTAATTCATTTGGGAAAATTTTAAATCTAATTTGGATGAAACCAAAGCATTTTATGAATTAGAGGACATAAATTTCATGATGAAAAATATAGTTCCCAAAAAAGAGCTGAAATGAACCTAAATGGAGAGAACTAAGAAAAAGGATAAAATTGAAATTTTGACAAAAGTTATAACTTAGCCTTTCATCTTATAAAACACGCCCTAACTCCTCCTTATTACTGAACCAACATTTTGCTAGTCTGAAATAGGGCAAAAGTCAACTCTAAGAGATGCACAAGAAAGAGAGCAAGGGAGAAGAAAAACTAACAAAAAAAGTGTAAGAAATTAAGCTTTTCTCATACTCCTTCTTCCACTTTTTTCTCCTCCTTCTCCTCTCTTTTCCTATAGTTTTGATGATTGATTTGAGGTTGTTTTGTGGTTGGTCCAGCAAGTGGAAGAGAGAATTGGAAGGAGAGGCTAAAAGCAAGTAAAAGCTCCTTGAAAAATCTTTGAATCAAGGTAAGAACATGCCCTCTTGTTGCTTCTTCTTGCTCTTGAAAAAGCTTTAAATCAAGGTAAGAACCATGGCCTCTTGTTACTTCTTCTTACTTGTTCTCTCATAGTGATATTCGGCCAGACCTAGGCCCATTAAATAGGGAAGGAATTCAAGCCATAGCAAGGTAAGAACAAGGGTTCTAGGGTGTGAGAAATAAGAATATGCAATTAGGATGACAAGAGAACCATTAAAATTCAAGTTATGGAACCTAGAGATTTTATTACACCTAGCTAATTTTGAAAATTTCTAAGGATAGTCTAACATATATAAGAGTATGCATGTGTAATATCTAGTTCTTTAAAAACGAGAGAAAACGGGAGAAACGTAACGTATAGTTTCTCTGTAAACGTATGGAATTCACAGGATACAAAAGAAAGTCTCCTAGATAGAGTGATCTAAGGTCCTGAAAAATTTATGTAGCATTGTAGACTCCTAAAAATGAGAATCACAGGCTCAGATAGAAAGAAAAATAGAGTTAGAATGAAGAAACAAAATGTAACGAAAAGTTAACGAAACATAATGGCATTTTTGTAATTTTGAGCAATTTTAGAATTATCACAGGAGGGGTTTTTTAATGAAATTTTTTAGTTTTTCGGGATTCTCAGAGGCCCTGAAAACCATGGGAAGCCTTGGGACAATTAAAACCCCTTTGTTGGACGTTTTCCAATATTGATTGACCTGAACTTTGACAGATTTATTCGAAAAGGTTTTGGCTCTGATTTGAGTAATTCCAAGGACATTTTATTAAATTAGGAATCTAAATTTCATAATGGAAAATATGATTCTCAAAAAGATGCTAAAACGAGTTAGAAACTAAAATGCCAAGAACAAAGGGCAAAATTAAAATTTTTAAAAAAATGGAAGCTTTTTTAACACTCTTTAAGTTTCTTGTTTCTTTTCCCATTATTTGCATGACTTATTCTGCCTAAAAACCAGAAAAATACCAGCTCTCTTAGGTGCACCAAGGAGGAGAAGAAATGAGGAGAAAAAGCAAGAAAAAGGTAAGGAATTACATAGATTTTCATGCTCTTTCTTCTTCCAAACTTATTCCTCTCCTCTCAAGCTTCCTTTCCATGGTTTTAATGAAGTCTTGGTGCTATTTTGAGAGTAAAACAAAGAGAGGAATTTCATGTTTGAGGTGAAGAAGTCAAGAAAGGTGAAAAACAAGCAACAAGAAGCAAGGAAACAAGGTAAATTTTCACTTTTATGGTAGCTTCTTCCTCCCCTTTTCTTGTATGGTTTGATTACCATGGAGCCCAATCCCTAGGGGATGATTTCTATCCAAAACAAAGAGGAACTACGGGTTTAGTATGCAAGGATTAAGAATATAAAATTAGAATCAAGTAAAAAGTATTAAAGAATAAGATGCACCACTTAGGGATTTAAGTACTTCCTTAAAAATCTAATTTGATTTAATTGTTCCTAGGCCTAAATGAGTGTTTGGATGAGCTATTAAGATCCTTAGAAGGCTCCTCATATGCATCTTCCATCAAGAAAGTGAAGAAAACCACTTGGTACTCATATAGAGCATGATTTCTGCCTAGGCTAGAAAGCATACCAAGAGAAAGTTTTAAATTGTTCCAAGCTTAATTTTAAGTCATGTATGATAGAAGAGGATGAGAGGAAGCCTTAGAAAAATTTTAAAAGCCATAAAAAGTGAGATGGTATCATAGGTTCCATATTATGGCTTAAAAAATCAACATCTAGCTAGGCTCCCAGAATTGATTGTGTGATGACTCCAAGAGATTTAAATGGATTTAAGAATCATAAATAGATGGAGAAAATGGAGCCAAGATGATGTTCTCTTAAGGTGGCTTCATTAAGTGCATTATAGAATCATAAAAGAGCCATATGAACCACCTAACAGTGAATGTGTACATTTAGAATTTAGTTTAAGAGTATAATTGGGTTCCATATAATGTGTCTAGGCCAAGAGAAATAATCTTCACCTCCTTGTATATGTGAGGTCGATGGAAAAGACTCAAGGCTTAAGGAAAAAGTATGCTTGTGTGGCAAAGGTAGCTCTCTCCACCTTCTCTCATGCATAAATGTGTGCTTACATTGTCTTTAGATGTGTGTGTGTGTTTTTTAAACCATGAAAAGTATTCTAGCATGATTTCATATGCCATGGTACCATGATAATGTTTTATACACTCAAATGATGTTTCATATGCTTGCCTTGATTTGCTTAAGTGTGGAGAAGCCAAGAGCCCTCTAACCATGATGAGGATAAGTCAAGAACCCTTGAAACTTAGTTGAAACAAAGTAAAGAGTCTCCTAAGAGTAAGGTTGAGTCAAAACCTCTGAGAGAAAATAGGTGAGGTAAGTCCAAAATCCATAAGTGAATAGGTGAGGCTAATTGACGGGCTTGTCGTACAACCCTCAAAATAAAACTAGGTTGACTAAAAATATAGCAAGTGGCACAACCTAGGTCATCTCCCTTGGAAATGGAATTCAATGCTTAATTAAGTTTCTAAGTGTTAAAAGACCCTAAAAATTTCTAAACTAAGGGGGGTTTGGTTGATTTAAAATAATTAAAATGAAACCAAATTAAAATTCCTAATTGCTACCTAATTAGATGAATTGTGGTAGATAATGGCTTGTGACTAGCTTAGGAATGGTCCCTTGGTATCCACTATCCTTATCCTATTCCAATTGTGATTAATTCTGACCTAAGAATTCCTAATTATGTTCATTATAAGTTATCTTGAGTTACCACACAAGAATCAAGAGATTAGTAATTTAATGTTAATTGAGACCTCAACTCTCATTAGATTACTAATTCTTGTGATTAAGATCTTCGAACACTTAAATCGATTGATTACTTGATTAATTAGCCTCTGAATCCTTATCCAAAAGTGTTTAATTAACCAACTAAACACTAAGGAATCCAAAAATAGACAATTAAGCACATCAATTCTCACAAGCATTTTATCAAATACCTTGATTGCATACTTGGAAAATTATAGAAAATTGAGAAAATTCAGTACTAATTTAATCACATAATCAGTCAATCAATGTCCTAATTAGTGTCTAACCAACCACTAATTAATTACACAAATTCCTAATCAAATACAACTCAACTGAGATTATACAAGAAAAAGAAAAAGTGTAGGAAATTGAGAAATCTTAGCCAAAATTCTGTTTCTTCTCTAAGGATTCAAGCTTCTCCAAGAGCTTCCTCCCTTGCTAGCCTCAAGATGGATGAATTAGAGCTTCATTCTACGGTGGAATGGAGGTGGAGATGGGAGGAATGGATGAGAGTGGAATGGTTCTGTGAATGGAGGCGTCGAGAGAATGGGCGAATGGATGAAAGGCGTGTCTATGACGGCTAGGGCGAATGAATGGTATGATGTGTGTTGAATGGGCTGGGCGTACTGATAAGTATGATTTTTATACATTTTATTCTCCCTAACTTAGTCATTTTAATAAATAAATGTGGGTTAATGAATGCAATTGAATGGAAATTGATTTTAATAGCCATTTTTGTACTTTAGGAATTAATTTGCAAAATTTTGAAATATTAATGCTCAATTTTATTTTAAATGATTTTGTGAATTTTCCTATTGAATTGTTCTTATTATTTGTGCAGATTTGTGAAGGGCAAATAGCTTAAATGAGTATTTGATTTAAAGAAGAGATGAAGGCATGTATATATGGGAGGAAGAAGCAAGGGATGTACGTGGAAAAGAGGCTGGTTGAAGGAGACTTGTGTGCATTCACTCTCATGACCAACCACGTCTTCTTGTTGCTCTGTTCTAGTGAGTAGCTGCTAAACACACATGCAGGAGCTAAACATGCACGAAGCAAACATGAAGAGATATGGGCTGGATTTCTCAACATAACAGCAACGTGAAACGCAACATGCAACAGCTACAGAATGGGCAAGAAACAAACTCGAAACAGATGAGGAAGCATGGCCATGTGAACTCCCACTAATGCAGAAACAGAGAACCAGCTACAGCGTGGGGAAGAATAGAGCTACAAGTTAGCGACAGAAACACACACATGCAGTGGCTGGAACTCGAGGAAGTCTGTGAAGAGAAGAAGAAGAAGTTGCTGGAAGTTCTGGCTGATAATGAATGCAAGACGTGATTCCAGAACAGCTGAGCAGGTTCTACGTGGCAGAAATAGAGAAGAAAGCAACGTGTGGTATAAACAAAAGCTGCACGAAGGATGCAGAACCACGTAAAGGCTGCAGAATGGAGAAGAAGAAACACACGAAGAGAAAAAAACGCTACGTCTGGAATGCATGTGAAATATATAATAAAATAAAAGCAATGGGGCCCACATTCACATAAGCAAAGAAGAAAAACACATATTGGCTGACTTGGGAATTGAGCTGGAAGATGAGGATTAATTGCGTGATTTCAGCGTGCAAAATCAGAAGCTGGGGGCACGTGATTAATCAGAAGGTGATGAAAATAAAACCTAGGCAGAACACTACGAGAAAAGAGAGAGCCGTCATTCGCACACCCACGCCTCCATCCACACATTCCACCCCTTCGTCCGTCCGAGATGCCATTCTCCATTCCATCTCCATCTCCATACCACCACGATGAAGCTTTGATTCAACTTGAGGCTAGCTTGGAATCACTCTTGAGTTGAAGCTTGAATCCTTGGAGAAGAAGCAGAATTTTGGCTAAGATTTCTTTAATTTTCCTACACTTTTTCTTATTCTGTACAATCTCGGTTGAGTTATATTTGATTTGGAATTTGTGTAATTAATTAGTATCTGGTTAGACACTGATTAGGAAACCTTTTTGTTGATTAATTGGTTGGATTTGAATCTGATTTCTCATTATTCTCTCTAATCTCCCATGTATGCCACGAAGGTGTTCGATGAAATGCATGAGTGAGATTTTGTGTTAAATTGTTTGATTTGAGAATTCCTTAGTGTTTAGTTAGTTAATTAAACATTTTTGGATGATGAATCAGAAGATAATTAATTAGTTAATCAATCAAATTGGATGTTCATTGATCTTAAGGACAAGAGTTAACGGTTTAATGCGGGATTGAGGTCTCAATTCAACATTTGATTATTAATCTCTTGAATCTTGAATGGTTATTCAAGATCATTTGCTAATGAACATAATTAGGAATTCTTAGGCCAGAATTAATCACAATTGGAATAGGATAAGGATACTGGATACCAAGAGATGATTCCTAAGCTAGTCACAAGACCATTCTCCACCCACAATTTATCTAATTAGGTAGACGTTAGGAAATTTGTTTCAATTCAGTTTAGGATAGTTTAATTCAATTAAAAACCCCCCAAATTAAATAGTTCTAGGACCTTAGAACACGTAGAGAACCCAATTGAACATTGAATTCCAATTCCAAGGGAGATGACCTAGGTTGTGCCCTATATTGCATTTAATACCCAACCTAGTTTTATTTTGAGGGTTGCACGACAAGCCCGTCAAAATTTGGCGCCGTTGCCGGGGATTTGGAGTCTCAATTGTTTGAGAAAGTTTTCTAAGTGTTTTTGTTCTATTTTATCTTTGTTTTGGTTCTGTTTTGATTTGATTTTTGTTCTGTTTCGAACTTGGAATCGGGCAATTTCGGTGTTGCGTATTAACTTGTCTGCTTGCTGGAATTTTCGTTCAAAGTGCCCAGAAAATTCTCATACTTTGTTTTTCAAGGTTTTTGGGTGTTTTGAGCAAAAGTAATAGAAAAGCTATTAGTTGCACCAATTTTTGGCCGAATTCTAACGTTTGAGGCACTTTTCTGAATTTTTTAGTATTTTCTCGAATTTTTTAGGATTTTTTCAATTTTTCTAGAATTATTTTCTTTATTTTTTGTGACTTTGTTTTGTGTGACTAACCTCTGTTTAGGAGTGTTTTTCATAGTTAAGTAAGTCTTAGCTTTATTTGAAATTTATTTTCTTGATTTTGATTAATTTTAGTTATAATCTGTTTGTGATTTTACTTGTGCTTAAAGTGATTGTGCTTCTCATTTTTCCTTGCTTATAAATGGATCAATATTATTCTAATCAAGGTGTTTATGATCCCTGTAGAGAGCATAGGATTTCTCAGAAGTTGGATAATGCCAAGACAATGCTTCAAGGCGTTCTTGAAAGACAAAGACAAGAACAGCAAGCACAACAACACCAACAAGTCCAACCACCATGCTACCAACTACACCATCATTCATATGAAGTTCACCTCAGTCACCCTGAACCTTATCACCACCACCCATATGAGATTCACCCAAATTACCACCATCATTATGAACCGTATAATAATTTCCACATGCAAGAGCCATACCCTGATTACCATATGCAAGAGTAAAAATATCATCCTTACAATTACCATGAAGGGTACATGCAACAAGAGCCTCAGAGGGAACCAAGTTTGGAAGAGAGGATGTTAGAGCATTTGAAGGACTATAATCTTTAAATCCAACAAATGCTACAGTTGCAACTCGAAACCCAACAAATAATGGACAACATGTTCAGGAAGGATTTAGGAATTCAATCAAATCAACCAACTTCAAGTGCTATTGAATTGACTGAAGAGCAAATTAGAAAGGAATGTATAGAGGAGGAAGAGTCTTATTCATTAGGTAATATCCTTCCATCTTCTATTATTTTACAATTTGTTGGAACTGAATCTAGTTTGCTTGATAGCACTGTGACTACTGATGCATATAATGTTGTTGATTCTGAATTGGATGATGATGTTGTTGATGAGGAAATTATTGTTGAATCTCCTGATATGGTTGATTGTGGTAGTTCATTGAACAAAATTGATGCAATTGTTGATGTTCATGATTCCTTGTGTACTGATGCACTTGGATTGTCTACACCTAGCTGTGCTTATGGTGAAAATTTCAATTCTGAACCAATTGATGAATCTATTGAGTCTAGGGTAGAAGATAAGTGTGGGGGTGACTTAGAATGCAATGATCATGTTGTTCCTAGTCTGGAATTAATTGATAAGTCTGTTGATGATGCATCTACAGAATTTAAAGACAACATGCCATTTGGATCATGTGACATAGCTGATTTAGATGCATCTCTTAACTGTATGAGTGTTGAATCTACTATATGTGATAGATGCTCCCAAATTAATTCTTCCATTGAGACTAGTAAGTCCATCACATATTTTGATAATCATGATTCCTCACTAGTCTATGATGGTATGCCTGCTGAAATAATGAATGTAGCATGTGATAATGATATAGATAGTGAAATTGTTGAGCAAATTGTTATTGATGAATCAGACTTAACTCTTGAATGCTTATGTGATGAATTGCATACATGTCCTGTGTGTGCTGAGATTAATGAGTTTTTTAGGTCTGATAAGTCTGTTGAATCCATGGAATCCTTTGCTTGCATTGAAATGATTGATAAGAATGATTCCACTGATCATACTAGTATTGATGAAAGCATGCTTAAAGATAGTGTTGATATTGAAAATTCTGCTCCTCCTTGTGCTGTTATTGATACTAGACAGAGATTAAACTTTGCTGTTGATCATTGTTTAGAATATTATGAGCCTACTGATGTCTCTCTGATCAGGGAAGATGTTATTTCTCCTATTGAGAGTCCAGAACAAATTCCTGAGGTTGGTGAAGTAGTTCCTAACAAACCACAGACTCTCCCAGTAGAGGAAAAATAACTGTCAGACACCTTGAATTCAAAGGACTGTGAGAAGTTACAATCTAACTTTTCTGTTGATGTAGTGACTCTTACTGATGGGAGTCCAGTAGATTTCATTGGATTTGATAGATTTTTAGAAAGTTCAAATTTTTAGTTTGATTTTAAATTTTCTTTCTTTGGTTTTAAATCTCCTGAATTTGATTTTTATTCTTTTATTGTTTCTAAAAATGCTAAAAATGACTTTCTAAGACTACTAATGGTTGAGAAAGTCCATGAGTCATCACTGAATGATCAATCCAAATGTTTTAAAGTGGTGAGACTTAAATTTGTCCAGTTAAGAAGGAATAAAGAGGTTTTAATTTTTGTTTTTGATACATATGATTAGTTCCCACCTTGATAAAGCTCTTTTTAGTTTAAGATATAGTTTTCTTTTCTTTTTCGCATTACAGTTTGTTTTGTTTCTACTTTGTAGGTAATAAAAGACTGCTAACCGGCTACATGGGAATCTTAGCCTACCTTGAGACTCTTCATTTTCAAATTCATCCGGTTGTATACTTTCCCTTTCTACTCTTTATCTTGTGTTGTTTATTTTACTGGACTGTGTGCTGACATTGAGGACAATGTAACATTTAAGTGTGGGGGGGAGAGTCATTTCATTCCATTCCATCTTTCTTTTCCATTCCATCCTTTCCTTGTTTTGAAAAAAAAAATTTTTTGAGAAAATTTTTGAAAAAATAGCTTTATTTTTTTCAATTTTTCTGTGAAAGTTGCAAGTTGAGATAATTGTAGCTGGGATTCACTTAGACATGACAAGTGATAGATCTTGTATTTTGATTTAAGTGAAGTGGCAATGAATTTGATTTTAATGAATTATTTGATAGCCATTAGCTGGTGAGGATTTGAGCCTTAATTGTTCAATTCTAGTGTGTTTTCACCTATCTTTGTTTCACTCTAGAACTTGTCTTGATTCTTTGTTGAGACCATAATTGCATTTGCATGCATGAAAATGATAAGGCATTCCTTTCTATTTTAGCCAGTGAGCCAAAAAGCCAACCCTATATGCATTTTATCCATTGTTTTAGCCACTTCGAGCCTTGATTTTCTTTTCTTGTTAAACCATAGCCAAATAAAAAATAAAAAAAAAAATCTCCACCTTGTTTTAAGATGCCTTAGAGATTTCAAGGAGCATTGCACTTGTTTGGGATGAGAGAATGTGTGCTTTGCATCCATTAAGGCCATTGTTAGTGAAAGAATTTGTTTTGAGAAAGAAAAAAAAATGCAAAGAGAAGAAAAGATAGAAAAGCAAAAAAAAAAAAAAAAAGAGAGAAAAGGAAGCCATAGAAAGTCAAAAGAAAAAAAAAAAGTGTTTCAAATTGGGTTTATAGTTGCTGTTCTAGTGGAAAATAAGGCCTTGAATGCACACTCTTCCCTATCCTAGATTGTCATTGAGTGCTCTTGAGGTTCTAAGGTATCCATTTGTTTAGTTTTTCTCCTTCTTTTTGTATCCATTCATTTCATCTCCCTTAGCCCCATTACAACCCTTAATAAAGTCCTTTGATTTGTGCATTGCATTTGGCATGGGTGGTGGAGACTTAGAAGCTAGACAAGCTTATGGTAGTGAATCTTGATAGTGAAATTTGAGTGATATACATTGCCCATAAACACTTGAGAGTTGAGAGTAAACACTAAACCATGTGAGAGGCTATGCATTTCAATTCATTCTTTTCAAATGAAATTGCCATGGAGCTTAATTCTTGAATGCAAGTAAAGTTAACTTAGATTGTTGAAGTGTTGAAAAGTTATGATTAGTCTTTAACTTGTGATTTTTACACTCCCTTTCCCATTTTTATTTCCTACTTGCCATTCTACTAGCCGGGTGCTTCAGTTCATTCTTTTTCTTGGATTTTAAGTTTTGCTCAGGAGTGCAAACATTTAAGTGTGGGGGAATTTGATAAGTATGATTTTTATACATTTTATTCTCCCTAACTTAGTCATTTTAATAAATAAATGTGGGTTAATGAATGCAATTGAATGGAAATTGATTTTAATAGCCATTTTTGTACTTTAGGAATTAATTTGCAAAATTTTGAAATATTAATGCTCAATTTTATTTTAAATGATTTTGTGAATTTTCCTATTGAATTGTTCTTATTATTTGTGCAGATTTGTGAAGGGCAAATAGCTTAAATGAGTATTTGATTTAAAGAAGAGATGAAGGCATGTATATATGGGAGGAAGAAGCAAGGGATGTACGTGGAAAAGAGGCTGGTTGAAGGAGACTTGTGTGCATTCACTCTCATGACCAACCACGTCTTCTTGTTGCTCTGTTCTGGTGAAGAGAAGCTGCTAAACACACATGCAGGAGCTAAACATGCACGAAGCAAACACGAAGAGATATGGGCTGGATTTCTCAATGTAACAGCAACGTGAAACGCAACATGCAGCAGTTGCAGAATGGGCAAGAAACAAACTTGAAACAGATGAGGAAGCATGGCCACGTGAACTCCCACTAATGCAGAAACAGAGAACCAGCTACAGCGTGGGGAAGAATAGAGCTACAAGTTAGCGACAGAAACACACACATGCAGTGGCTGGAACTCGAGGAAGTCTGTGAAGAGAAGAAGAAGAAGTTGCTGGAAGTTCTGGTTGATAATGAATGCAAGGCATGATTCCAGAACAGCTGAGCAGGTTCTACGTGGCAGAAATAGAGAAGAAAGCAACGTGTGGTATAAACAGAAGCTGCACGAAGGATGCAGAACCACGTAAAGGCTGCAGAATGGAGAAGAAAAAACACACGAAGAGAAAAAAAACGCTACGTCTGGAATGCATGTGAAATATATAATAAAATAAAAGCAATGGGGCCCACATTCACATAAGCAAAGAAGAAAAATGCATATGGGCTGACGTGGGAATTGAGCTGGAAGATGAGGATTAATTGCGTGATTTCAGCGTGCAAAATCAGAAGCTGGGGGCACGTGATTAATCAGAAGGTGATGAAAAAAAGACCTAGGCAGAACACTACGAGAAAAGAGAGAGCCGTCATTCACACACCCACGCCTCCATCCACACATTCCACCCCTTCGTCCGTCTGAGACGCCATTCTCCATTCCATCTCCATCTCCATACCACCACGATGAAGCTTTGATTCAACTTAAGGCTAGCTTGGAATCACTCTTGAGTTGAAGCTTGAATCCTTGGAGAAAAAGCAGAATTTTGGCTAAGATTTCTTTAATTTTCCTACACTTTTTCTTATTCTGTACAATCTTGGTTGAGTTGTATTTGATTTGGAATTTGTGTAATTAATTAGTAGCTGGTTAGACACTGATTAGGAAACCTTTTTGTTGATTAATTGGTTGGATTTGAATCTGATTTCTCATTATTCTCTCTAATCTCCCATGTATGCCACGAAGGTGTTCGATGAAATGCATGAGTGAGATTTTGTGTTAAATTGTTTGATTTGAGAATTCCTTAGTGTTTAGTTGGTTAATTAAACATTTTTGGATGATGAATCAGAAGATAATTAATTAGTTAATCAATCAAATTGGATGTTCATTGATCTTAAGGACAAGAGTTAACAGTTTAATGCGGGATTGAGGTCTCAATTCAACATTTGATTATTAATCTCTTGAATCTTGAATGGTTATTCAAGATCATTTGCTAATGAACATAATTAGGAATTCTTAAGCCAGAATTAATCATAATTGGAATAGGATAAGGATAGTGGATACCAAGAGATGATTCCTAAGCTAGTCACAAGACCATTCTCCACCCACAATTTATCTAATTAGGTAGACATTAGGAAATTTGTTTCAATTCAGTTTAGGATAGTTTAATTCAATTAAAAACCCCCCAAATTAAATAGTTCTAGGACCTTAGAACACGTAGAGAACCCAATTGAACATTGAATTCCAATTCCAAGGGAGATGACGTAGGTTGTGCCCTATATTGCATTTAATACCCAACCTAGTTTTATTTTGAGGGTTGCACGACAAGCCCGTCACGTACAATGAATGCGTGCGTGGTGAATGAATGACGTGAATGGGCTGGATGTGAGTGCTGATGGCGTGATCCCCTTCTCACGTGTTTTCTAATGACTTCACGTGCTTAGCCCCCGTCTCTCAAATTGCCTGAAGCTCCTTCATGTGTGTATAAAGTGTGGGCCCCATTGCTTTTATTTACAATATTCTATTGCATACTGTAGCTTCTGCATGTTGCTTCATGTAGCTTTTCTTCTTCGTGGCTTTGCATTTCGAGTCTGATTCTTCTCTTCATTTGCTATTGGTTTATGTTTCGTTTCCATCTCCTTCAACCCAGCTTTTGCTTCTTTCTTAGCTCGTGTTGCTTCCTCGAATCATGCAGCTCTTGTTTTCACATTGCTTCTTCATACAGCTCCAGCATTTTCTGTTCGTATGTTTCTTTGCCTCCAGCTTCTGCATGTTGCGTTTCACGTTGCTGTTACTCCCAGACTTCCTTTCTTCTTCTCAAAGCTTCTCTTTTCTTCTCAAAACTGTCCAGACGTGATTCTGCATGCTTCTTCTCCTTGTTTCTGCATCTTCATTTCGTTTTGTGTTTCTTCTGCTCATGCTTCGTGCTTTGTTTCTCTCTTAAACCCAACCCACGTTTTCTTCTCTATTTCTGCTGGTGTAACTTGCATGACAGCTGCTGTTTGCATGCTTGAAAGCTCCTTTCAGCGTCACTTTCTTCCTCTCAAATGCACCTTTTGCTCATCTTTGCTCTTGCTTCACATTCTCAAGTTTTTAGCTCCACAAAAAGTACACTTGAAGCTCAATCTTCTCCTTCAATTCAATTTCTCATTCAAGCTAATTGCTCATCAAAAATTCTGCACAAAAGAATAGAGAATATTCAATAGAATTATCCACAAAATTATTTAAAAGAATTTCATGCCTTAAAACTCAATAATTTTGCTAATTAATTCACAAAGTGCATAAGTGGCTAATAAAATCAAATTGTATCTAATTAAACCTTTAAAGCCATCTTTGATCATTAAAATGACTAAGTTAGGAAGAACAAAAGATATAAAATTCATGCTTATCACTAATCCACTTACTTGGCAAGCCTATGTATGCTATAGATGACTTGTTCAAATGCCAAGGATGTTTCTTAAATGCTCATGCATTTCCATATGCCCATGCATGCATTTTCAAGGCTTATATTGCATACTTTATGCATGATTTAAAGGGAGATGAGCTATTGGGATTCTTTGAATCTCATCTCGTCCTCTCCAATGTCTTAACATGCTAGGTGGAGCAATTGAGCAAAGTAATGGAAGCCATTAAGCTTAGAAGAAGGAAATTGACATCAAAGTGCATGAAAATGCCCAGTTTGCTTATTTTATAGCTATACATATAGCATATGATGTAATTCCATGATGAAATTGTTATGTAATCATATAAACATGTATAAATACCCATACATTTAATGTATGAATAAGGTTTGATGCCAAATGAATGATAATGTAGTTTTTGGATATTGAATGGCAAGAGAAAGTGTATGCATACTTGTGTATGGCATGGGGTGAGAGAGTGAATTTGAGAAATCTGAATTTATGCACCTTTGAGACAAGTTTAGAGAGCCATTTTGGTGCATTCCCACATGCTCAAGTAGTCATGGTCGCCTTAGAATTTGAAATGGACCATTTGGACCCTTTGATGACACAAAATGAGCTATTTTACAACCCAATGTCAAGATCTGACTAAATAAACAAATTTTCCCATGAAATTTTGCACACATATAGATCTTATCTAGAAGGAAAGCTAAAGATCAGATTATTTGGAGCTTTATGGAATTAACTATGAATTTCCAAATTTGGCATTTTTATACTGAATTGATGCAGACACTGTTCATATGGTAAAAAACTGATGTTGTGTCATTTGTAAGCCAAATGATGTCCAATACTCGTAAAATTTTATAGAAATAAATTAGACATGATAAGCTTTTCATAGCCATCATGATCACCCTAATTAGGCCTCTGACCAAGGAGATATGAATTTTTGAAGTTGGAGGTCGGTAACAGTAATGACAGTCGATCTCTGGTATTGTTCTATTGATTTTTGGTGGTTAGCAGCCTTTGTTGTGGCTTGAATTTATTTTTAGCATAAAGTAGACATCTGTAACTTTCTAGAATAGTATAGTGTGCTTGATTTTGATTTTTCTAAAATTAGTTATAATTTTTCAAAATTCAAGCACAGAATTTAGAAAACCAGTCTGAGATTACACCATTGTATTTTGTGTATCTACTCCCATTGCTCGAGGTATAAGCCACTTCTTGAGCTTGTTATGAGTTGTATTTGTATATTTAAATTTGAGGATGAGATAGATGAGTCCATAGAGCCCACAAGACACCAAAAGAAAAATCTACCTGTGATGAAATGTAACTTTATCCATGATTCCCAATGCCATTATGTTGCTTCCTATAGAATTAGCATGAGATGAGGCATGGAAATTGCATGAGTTGAGTTTTAGAATTATAGTGTTACAGTATGAGTCCATAAGACATCTAGTAAGCTTCACCAATGCCTACTCCCTAAGAAAAAGTAAGCAAAGTCCATGGGTGCTCAGATGGTTACATGTCTCGGCCAAGAAGAGTCCAAGCACCAAAGGAAGTTTTTATCAATTCTAAAGATAGGAATGGCCTAGATATAATTAGTAAACACCAAGGAAATCATTAGCTTGAATTTGGAAGTCATGGTTTAAGAGATGAAAGTTTAGGCTCCATTTAAGATATAAAGAAGCAACTTGAGTACAGGCTCTTTAAATTGAATTTTTGATGACTCTAATAAGTTTAAACAGAGTCATATGACTTAAAATGAATGAGAAATTGAAGCCAAGATCTTGAATTTTAAGAGTTACTTCATTATGCCTTGTATTAATGATGTTATAAGAGAAAGTAGGCTTATATGGAATTTAAGTGAAGCTAAAAGTGGTTCCAATGATTGATTGTGTCTTGTTTGATATCTATAGGCCAAGAAAATCAAGATTCTCCTAGGTGTAAGTGTGTGGCCAAAAAAGAGAAGGAAAAAGCAAAGGAAAAGTTATGATTCTTAGCACAAGGTAGCTTTCTAACCTTTCTTACATATATTTCTTAGATGTTTGATTGTCTTGGGATGTTTGTATGTATGTTTAAAGTATGAAACATGTCTCTAGCTATTGATTGGATGTCTTGGTACCATTATATTTTTTTTTTTAAATTCAATTTGAGTGCAAGATGGCTTGAATGGATGTGATTATGCCAATAGTCCTTTAGAATGGGTGAAGATGAGCCAAAAGTCCCTAAGAATATGTGAGACCATGCCAAAAGTCTTAAGAAAGAGTGAGGCTAAGTCAAAAGTCTCTAAAAGTGGGTGAAACAAATCTAAAAGTCTTAAGAAAAATGGATGAGGCTAGACTAACATCCTTTAGGGTCTATGTTTGACTTGTATGAACTTATATGACATGGAATTATGCTTATGTATGTTTGTTAGAAGCTTTCTTAGCATGCTTACATTTTTTGACATGAAAATATTCTATATATGTATATTTGAAAGGGTAAAAGAGCTATTGGCATTCTTTGAATCTCACTCTTCCCCCACATATGTCTAACCATGTCTAGGTGAGTCAAGTGGAGTTAGAAATGGGAGCTAAGCTTCATGAAGAAGGATACTTTGATAATAGAATAGAAAATTAGATATTTTGATGTCAAAATTTGTAATTATATGATTTATATGTGATGTAAACACTTGAACATAATTAAATGTATGTAACTGTGTTGTATGTATCAATTTTGAAGTTAAAGGAATGAATATATGAGTTTTTGACACCATTAAACCTTGATGTAAGTGTGTATAAAGCCATGTAGGAAAGTAGTTTTTAGATGCATAATGATTTGAACCATTTAAGATGCTCTCATAGGCTATGTTTATGCTTTTGGATGTGCTCATATGGTTGTCAAATGAGTAGAAGACCATTTGGTGCATTTATGACTCCTTTATGGTTCCAAAAATGACCAAATCTTGAGCTAAACCAGAAACTAACCAAATGGACGATTTTGTGCATGAAATTTTTTATGGAAATAGATCTCATCTAGAGCTTTTCATAGAGCTAAAGAGCACCTAATTTGGAGCTCTAAAGAATTTATTATGAATTTTCCAAGTTGGCCAAAGTATGCAGAATTGTCAAGGTTACTATTGTTCATATGGTTAGTTTGCATTCCTATGTCACTTGTAAGTCAAATGAACTCCAATACTTATGAAATTTTATAAGCATAAGTTAGACATTATAAGCTTTCAATAGCCACTAAGAGAATCCCATTTGGATCTATATTAAGGGAGATATGAATTTCTAAAATTTGAATTCAATTGTAGGACACCACCCAGACCAGTGTTATTGTTGCATTAGTTTTCATAGGGCAAACCTAGTTGTTTTCATTTGAAATTTTTATGGTAGTTAGAGGACATCTGTAGCTTTCTAAAATAATATAATTTGCATGATTTTGATTTTTCTAGAATTAATTGTTATTTTTCAATATTCATATCAAAATAAATTGGAAAAATGCAAAGCAACATGCCATTTTGTGATGCATGGCTTAGATCTGACTTTTGGGCTCTATATTGAATTAGTTCTTGTTAAGCATGTGTGTTAAGGATGAAAAGTAAATGTGGTAAGCTCATATGACTCATTTGGCAAGTAATGAATTATTTTGGCATTTTATGTCGGATATTTCCATTGCCTAAAGTGCAAATTTTACTAAAATGGACTCTTTGAACCCTTTGACATGCATATTAAGTAGCCTCAAGATATGGTATGACACCACAACCTACTAAAGTATAACCTATTTCCTATAAATAGGTATACAAGGTGAAAACTCATATTGATGATTGGTAAAGAGATGCAAGACTCATTTAAATGCTTAAGGAGTTTCATAAAAGTATAGGTTGGACTATGATGAGACATTTAGTCTAATGGCTAAAATAACTATCTTGTGTGTGCTAATAGCACTAGTAGCTAGCAAGTATTAAAAGCTTTGGTAAGTGGATGTCAAGAATGTATTTCCGCATGGTGAGTTAGGTCAAGAAATATACATGGAACAGTCAAGAGTTTTCAAGAGCAAGGCTTACCCACGTTATGTGTGCAAATTGAAGAAAGCACTATAAAACTTGAAGTAAGACCAAGAGCATGGTATGAAAAGATTGTAGAATTCTTATTATGAGGTGGATATTTAGTGGCAACAATAGACTCAAGCTTTTTTATGAAAGTATGAGGGGGCAAGATAGCTATAATGCTAGTATATGTGGATGATCTCATTATCATCGGAGATGATGAAAAGGAGATTCATCGAACAAAAGGTAATCTATCTATATGCTTCCAAATGAAGGAACTTGGAGAGGCAAAACATTTTTTTGGACTTAAGGTAGACAGAACCAAGAATGGGTTATTCCCATGCCAACAGAAGTATGCTTAAGACCTACTTGAGAAAAATGGCATGCTAAATTGCAAGCCAATTTCAACACCAATGGAAGTGAATGTTAGACTGTGCTCCATAGAAAGAAAGGAATTGGAAGATTCCACGATATATAGGTAACTTATAACACCATAATATACTAACGCTATCTAGCCTCTCTCTGGGCTCGGTTCCATATGATTTCTAAAGAACCAATACCAATCTGTGGCATTTTCGTGCTATAAAACGGGGTTTCAAACACTCATCTTCTGCCCTATGGGTCCTGTGAACCCATCATTCACATTCTCTACTTACACTCCATTTATACAACTCATACATAGCATAAAACAAGCCATAAGCCACGGGTATGGAGTCAAAAACCAGAAAAATGCAATTTCTCACATGGACCCAAAAGTCATATTTTTGGCTCTAACTTTGGAAAATCATAACTAATTAGAGAAAAATGGAAATCTAGCAAACCATAGCTTTCTAGAAAGCTCTAAGTGTTATATTTACAATAAAAATAATTCCCAACCAAAATCTCAGCGTTTGGCCCATGTTTGACATCAAAATGAGACAGAGGTCCAACTGTCCCTGTTTCTAGTGTAGTTTACTGTCATGAACTTCGAAAATTCAGAACTAAATCCAAAAAATTCCAATCTGGGAAAATTATACTAATTTGAAAAGCTACAGATGTCCACTAGAGGAGAAAAATAATTCCAGATCAGTTCAGTAGCCCTTAGATCCCAAAAACTGATGGAACAGTAATAGAGGTCGGATGGCTTCCCTGATGCTGATACAGAAATTCAGAAGGTTTGTTCTCTTTCTACATACCTCCGATTTAGGTGATTCTAGTTGGTATAGGTCACTGTGGTTTTCTAGTTTATGTGTATACAATTTCACAATATTTGGACTCCATTTGGTCCATGAGTGACAAGGTTTTATTTTCGGACCTATGGTAACAGTACATGACCAAACCATCAATTTTTCCCAATTTCAACAATTTGCTAAATATTCCCTAGACCTTCGAATATTACCAACTTTAGCTTTCCAAGAAGCTCTCTACAAAATCTAGAGGCATGCCAAATTTCATAGCAAGAAGAGCTCGTTTGGTCATACTTTGACATAGCTCACAAAATTAACGATTTTTGCACCCAAAATAGTCAAAGTGGATCCAAATGGCCTCCCACATATTCTAGCGCCACTCATGGACAAGTTTAAAAGCAAGAAAATAGTCTATATAACATGTCCAAATGGTCCAAATCATCATATATTTTAAACTCACTTTGCTACGGGCCAAAATACACTATCACATACATTCAACAAAAAGGGGCAAAACCCACATTTCCATTAATTTGGCTCTTTACATAGTTTATATATCATGTTTCCTTACATTTACACTTGTTACAACATGTACATCTCAAAAATAGAAGGTGCATATTCATTTTGGCACCTCTTTACATCAAAAGAGTCAAAATAATCTAAAGTCTAGCTAAACATGTTCCTAAGCTCCTTGGTGTGCACTTGAATCTCCTTGAGCTCCACCTAGCATGTTAAGTTGGGAGGAGAAGGGGTGAGATTCATAGAATCTCAATAGCTCATGCACTCATTCAAGGAAGCAATCAAGGCATATAACAAGTCAAAGCATGTATATTAGCATCCAACCATTCTCAATCACAAAATACATGTTATACATGCCATGGAAATCACAATAATGCCACAAGTAAGCTCTAGGGATTTTTGGTTTAGCCTCACCCGAGTTTAGGGACTTTTGGATGGCCTCACCCGAGTTTAGGGACTTTTGACTTGCCTCACTCGGTTATGAGACTTTTGGCCTTGTCTCACCCATCTCAAGGGACTTTTGGTACTACCTCACCCGAGCAATTCTCACAATCCATCACACAAGCACATTGGTAACAATGCATCATGGCAATAACATATGGCATATCTCATACAACAAGCATATACATAAACATACATTGACTATTACATCCAAGAATGCAACAAGAAATAGTGAAAAGAAAGCTACCTTATGAGCCAACACAAGCTTTTCCTTTCAATTCCTCTTCTCCCTTCTTGGTTTCACACTCACACCTTGATGGAGGTGCTTTACTTAAGTCTAGATACATCAAAGAGCATAAATTACTCTCTCATAACTTAACAACTCTTAGGAGTTCTTCAGAGTAAACCTTACTAACATCTAAGAACCTAGGGGTTCTCTCTCTCTCTCTAGAATGTCACCAATTCTTCCTTTCTCTCAAGTTCTCATGGTAGTGGAAACAGCATTTTCAAGGAAAACAAAGAGGTTCAAGGGTGTTTTCCACTTTCCCTCTTTTGACCTATGCTTAAAATCCAACTAATCTCACAAGCAAAACCATAGAAAAGAGAGGACAATGAGAGGAGATCAAGATTCTAAGAAGAAATGAGAGAAACTTGCTTACCTTTCCTTTGTTCTTCCTCCTTCTCTTGGTCTCTCTCACTCTCCACGCCTCTTTTCTCTCATTGGGTCGAAGTCTAGGGCAAATAAGAGAGAAAGAATGAGTTGGGGCGTTTAAAGGAGTCAAATTCTCGCTTTGTACGCTTTTCCGGACTGACCCTCGCTACGGCGAAAATTAACCTTCGCTATGGCGAGATTTAATTTTCGCTACGGCAAGCACATATCAGTTCCCTTCTCTATAGCGAGGTTTAACCTTCGCTATGGCGAGATTGTATTAGTTCCAGACCCCCACTTTCACTATGGCGCACGCTACGGCGAGCAGCCCCCTAGTTTTTGTATGGAATGCCCGCACTCGCTATAGCTAGAAGCACTTTTGCTATTGCGAACAGGCACTCTCGCTATAACGAGACCATTTCTTGCTATTGCGAGCAGACTTAGAAAAATTTCTGAATTTCGAAATTTTCAGCTTTCTTCTTTCTTTTCCTTTTCCCTTTTCCCAGTTGTTACATAACTAATAGGTAGTTTAATCTACCTTACATTGACTTGATATGACATTTCACACAGTTGGTGTTGTAAGTTGATTCATGTAGAATTCAAAGAAGTCACATTTGGAAGCAATACGTCAAATACTAAAATACATCAAGAGTACCATTGATTATGGGATATTATACAGGAAAGATGTGGCACATGAGGTTATAGGATATTATGATGCTAATTACGTTGGTGACCATGATGCGTGACATTCGATAATATTACATATGGTTAGCCTAAAATCAGGAGTAGTGTCTTGGTGTAGCAAGAGATAGTCCACTGTATCTCTATCAAGTACAGAAACATAGTACAAAGTAGTAGTTATAGCAGCCCAGGAATGTATGTGGCTAATATAGGTATTACGAGAACTACACCAACCAACTAGCTATGCAATGGAATCATCTAGTGACAATCAATTAGCAATTCATTCAGTGGACAATCCTATTTTTCATGCAAGGACAAAGCATGTTGAAGTACACTACCATTTTGTTTGTGAGAAGGTGCTACAAGGTGACATTAGGATGATATATATCAAGATAGAAGACCAAACTATAGACATATTTACAAAAAGACTCAATGATCCAAAGTTTGAAGAATTTAAAAGACAACTTGGCAAGAGTATAAAGTCCACAATAAGAGAAAATAATCATTGAAAGGAAGTGTTAGAAAATCAATAATTATTTTCTCTTATCTAGAGTGCTTTAGAATTTTCTCTAAATATAATTTTCTTCAACAATTTCTTTCTTGCCCACCATATAAACTCTTCATACTGTTGCCACTTTGAGGTGATTTAAGTCATCATAGTTAGGTTTTTGAGTGCCAAAAACTTGGAAGACCTGAGAGCCTGAGCTTGCCAATTGAAAAACTTATTTTGCTCAATCAAGGAGAACTGAGGTTGTCTCTTGTTTGGCTATGTAAAACAATTTGCATTTATTTATTACATCCTTAATGTTCATTCTTCTATTTTTGTTGTTCCCATGATCTTTGATTTCTC